>CM061914.1:25825820-26558928 GCA_031002005.1 Vandiemenella viatica | reverse complement strand
TCTTTATATATATAAAAAAAAACCTGTTTTGCACTGTAGCCATCTTCTCACATTTGGTTTTAATATCTTCACTTTCCGTTATGTAGGAAGTAGAAGGCTGCTTAACAGCCGTATTTGATATCGCTACTTCAATGAAATATTTAATTGTTTGTATTGATAAATAAATAACGCCAAAACAATTGAATGTCGGTGCATTTATTGACCTCCCGAACGCGTTTAACTTCTTTTGCAGAAGCATCTTCAGCGGGTTCTCATTTATCGTTTTATTGCATTTACTTATGCTCCACTCTCACCAGCCGTAATTTCTGCTTTCTTTGTGAGTAGTAATTCATTTTCCAGATGGTTATTTCACTAGTGATTATCACAACACTGCACTGCACTGTACTGTATATTAATTCCGAAAGATCTACAACGTCCAGATATTTAATTGTTTGCTCTCTATTACAATAATTTTGTCAAAAAATTGAAATGCTTTTCATATAAAAAAAGAAAAAGATGTAATTCTTCTTCTTCTTCGTATTTCGAAGCAGGTTTATTATGACTGAGTGACATGGGACATTACGTTATTTTTTTTTTTTTTTTTTACATAGTGGTAGTTATGTTGCTATTTAAAGTTTTTTCAGTTCTTTTAAATTCTCATCGGCATTAAAATATCAACATGCAGATTAACAAATGAAATATAGTAAAAAATTTATTATTTACAGCATAAATACACAATATTTACATTACATGTTTCCTATACAAAAGTTAATGGTCATCTTTGTTAAATAGTAGATTGTAAATTCTAGTTATCTTATATAGCTGCTTTAACAAATGTTTTTAAATTACAATTGAATTCTTGTTTTTTGATGCGTTCTGAACAGATAGCTTTGTTATGAGTCACTAAGAACATGCGATGTGATACATACACAGATTAGATCGCTTGATTGGCACATGTGTACATGAGTACAATGGTAAACGCATTCGCAACACTTAACTACATCCAAACATAGATATTTAGCTGAATTCTCCATGAGAAAGTCTAAATGCTAGCTTTTAACAATAGTTTATTATTAATTTAAAATTAAATTCACAGTTTCGAACATAGATCAAGCTTGCATGGTGTATATAGATCCTATACGTTTTGGTTAGTGCTTTATTATTTTAGCTGGGAACAATAAAACTGATGATGTTGAACTGGGCTTTGTGAACCACGATACTAATTGCATTTATCAGTAAATAGTCTAAAAAAAATGAACAACACGTCAAAAATCACAAACAGATATTTTTTAATGTGTTATTCATCCTAGTAATTATTTTAGAAATTAATGTCGTTCAAGAACCGCTTACATGCAGCCTGTTTTAATTTTTGAAATTTCACTATCAGATCAGGTTTTAGTGTATAGTTTGTTACGACAGATAAGGTCGGTAGTCAGCAGCTTTTATCTTACTAGCTTAATAGAGGCCTTCTTGGTAAACGCTGACTAAATCATTAGAGACACATCAACACGATGCAAGCAACCAGTATAATAGTTGAAAATGAAAGCTGTTCCCCAAAATGGCTCTGAGGAAAACATGCTGACTGCCAATATCTCAAGCTGACTGCAAAGGCGACAATACACCGTTACTGAGTAACTAAAACACAATGTAACATTGAATGTGCAAATCGGAAACCACAGCAGGTGGTAACAAAGTTGATGGGCAAAGTTATGTGTGATATAAAAACCATTTTACAAATAAATAAGGTGACAGAAATACTGTGTAGACAATCCAGTAATTTGTAAGTTGCTCTTGGTGTGTATTACGAGATGTTTCTACCTTTGCCAGTGCTCCTTCGCAGTTACCAGAGGCTGGCGCACTATATTCGTTTTGTAGCCGTCGCGGTCCATTTTTTCCGCCATTGTGTCGCGCTCATAGAGCGATTCCGACGCAGATGGAAAGTCCTTTCTCCGGGCGAAACCAAAGTTTTATTCGTGCATGCTGCATAAACTGGGGGACCACTTTCTTCATCGCATACGAAGCTGCTGCTTTCACATCTGCCCGTCCGCATCTGATAGCATTAAACAGGGCGTTCTGCGACCAGATAAGTCAAGACTGAACCCTGTTATGTAGGTAATCATACAAAAGATATTTTACTTATTAACTTCCGTGAGGAATAAACTCGAATCCACAAGTTGCCCTTCAATTGACTTTAACCATTTCCTAGTATGCTTTGTTTATGTTAAAATACGAAGATGAGGCCAGTTGGTTCTAATTCCATGTTGTTGTTGTTGTTTTACTCCTCGTCGACCTCGAGGTCACTGGAGGCGAGATGTGATTGGGGACAAGGAACGGGAATGAATTCGGCCATGGCCTTTTTCAAGGAAGCATCATGGCATTCGCCTGGAGTGATATTCCATGTAAATCTGTTTATGTTGGCTTCCGCTTTTAAAGCTAGCTGGTACTGTAACCCAGAGGCAGTCGGAACTTAAAGTTGTTAGCAATCGTTCCAGCAGGCCGTTGCGGTCAGATAATTTGACTCGTAAATGCTGATTGCTATCACTGTTACTGAACACATGGTGGGACATATGTTGAATTGTCCTCCACTATCGTTGCTTGTTATCAATTCACATGAAGACGCCAGGTGATAAGTGAGCGTCTTTCACTACGGAGATAACATTTTGCACTTTCACTTCCATTGTCTCTTCTCGCCCGAGGTTTCCACGGTTTCCGTAATTATAATAAAGTTAACTTCTTCCGTTCTTTCTGACGACCTTGTGCCCTTGCAGGGATTTTCTCCAGTCGATAACACAATCGCGTTGCCCTGCTTAGTAGCGTGCGCGTACTTGCTTGATTGCCCCTTTTCTGTAAATGCATTATTATTATTTTCCTGTACCCATTCCTTGACAAAAGTGTCCACATTTTTCATCTTTCCCTCTTCGTAGTGTGGCTTACAACTTCGCAGTTACAGCCTTAAATTTCTATTTGAATGACGCTATGCAAAGATTAATAAAGAGGAACTCGAAGATATTAGAATATGTATCGATAAAGTTTCAAACGCGTTTACCGAGCGGGGCGGTGTAACGGTTAGCGTTCTCGCCTCGCATTCGGGAGGACGGCGGTTCGAATCCCCGTCCGGGCATCCAGATTTGGGTTTCCCATGCTTTCCCCAAATCACTCCAGGCAAATGCCGGGATGCTTCCTTCAAAAGGCCATGGCCGAGTTCCTTCCCATTCCTTGCCCCCTCCTTGCCCCCCATCCTTTCCCGTCTCTAAAGACCTCGATGTTAAAAAGAGACGTAAAAGCAGTTACAAAAAAAAAAAAAAAAAAAAAAAAATCAAACGCGTTACTATGTGCAAAAGATCACGAGGTTGTAAGAAACTGCGAAGAAATTACGTATTCGAAAAAATTAATAACCTCGACAAATAATAGTTTGTTCTAGAAATCCTGTACACATTCATTTTTTCAGTTGGGTTAGCAGACGAAACCCAATACACCTGAGGACCTGCTCCTCACTACAGACTTTGTGGTATGTATGTGTAATGGGTAATATGTAAATGTGGGCGCATGTATGTATATATATAAAGATACAGCACTAAGTTTAATGTATCTTGACCGAATGGCCAACAGGCTAAGTCTCAAATAAATATATTTAAAAAAAATTGTGGCTGCGATACAAAAGATGAGAAATTTTGACTTTAGGAGTTATTAAAAAACCGAGAAATTGGTGATTATTTTGTGTCGTGTAGGAGAAACACATCTTTAAAGACTTCGCTCGTCAGTTGTAGAAATCAGTTTATGACAATTCATTAGACGAGAACTCCTCGCTCTCATTCCAGGTGAGTCGCTCAGCCGTAGTGTTTACTTACTCACTGAAATGGAAATTCTGCTCCGTCTTTATGCTACTCGGTGATTTTCTCAGAAATTTACTTCTGGTGTTTCTTGTGTAAATCTCTTTCGGCTATTTTACGATACATGTTTTGATGTGCCTATTGCTATATTTATTTCTGTTGTAGAAATTAAATTGTAAAATTTCTTACATTATACACGAATGTTTTTTATCTTCATACTATAAAATCGGAGACCTATGGCACAATATGTTAAGCATGATTCTACTAGTAGACAATCAAATTGTAATTTTAATTGGATAATTATGATAAGATGCTGCTACAGAAGGAGGAGCCTCTATCGAAATTAAGGACAGAATTATATATATGAATTTAAGCCACTTTTTAGCCAAATAAACTGAACCGTCTTTAACGAATTGAAGGGCAGAACTAAATATATAAATTTATGCCACGTATTAGGCAAATATATCGAATAAATTTAACAGATTTAAGGGGAGGATTAGAGAAACAAATTTAAGCCACGCAGTAGGCAAATAGACTGCATCGTCATCAACGGAATTAAAGGCAGAAATAAAGTTGAGCCAAGTAAAATGCTATACTGTTGTTAAGGCCCGTTCCCACGATCCCTTGTAACGAAGGCGAGTCGGGAGGGGATGGGACGAATACTCAACCACACGCCATGGGAACAGGGTCGCCTCTGCTAGCGGAGACGAGACGCAGCTACCCACTCTGAATCGGTAAACATTACAGGCGTGTGTAGCGGTGCGCTGTTGCCATTGGTTTGCAGCAGCGGTGCGCACCCCTTCTGTCACTGTAAAGTGTTCTGTGCCAAACGACACTAGGCAACGTGGTGCGGAGTTGGTGGCAAGGTAAGCTAGGACTAACCTGCGGTCGTCCCTACACTTCGGCTGATGAGGCCCGTCTCGTCTCGCCTTCGTTACAAGGTATCGTGGGAACGCGCCTTAAGATATCCTACGATAGCTTGACTGTTTAGCTGCATTGTTATCTCAGGCTGCAGCGTTATATAGTAAGGCGGCCTGTTGTGATTTCACAATCCACCGGGGTAGATTTCATGCAGTTTCTCGGAATTACTCGTAGATACGAAGCTTGCAAGGTTGGCACACAGTTGTAGGTAGTGTTAGGCTCCATTAGCGTAGACCTTGTGCAATGATTAATGCTGCAGAAAGGTCAGGAAACCATAGAACAAAAAGACAGATCGAGTATGTGTGAAGGTTGCTATGAGTGAGTCTCCCTACTGCCTCAGCCGTGGGGAGAAGGGATGGGGGCGCGTGCCCTATCGGCCCTATCTCCCTAACAGGGTGTCCGCTGCCCTTCCCTGGTCCATCCGTCTCTACACTGCCACCTAGGTGGCAGCGTTCCAACTCTTCCCAACTGCTACATACAATGCCACAGTCGTGATAACTTAATATGCCTCATAAATCCGGTACTTCCGTAAGTGTTTCGCCAGATATAGTGATTCGAGTTTGTTTTAAATAGAACAATGTATTCAATATTTAATTGCTTCCCATCATCAACGGCGAACAAAATGATGAATAACTAATTTGAACTTTGCTCTTTCAGCTTGGAGCTTTTTTTTATTTTACTGAACAGAAGTGAGACCCAGCCAAAACTTTTTTTTCTGAAACTGTTGAATATATGTGGTAACAAAATAACGTTAGTAACAGTAGTGATAACGTCTTGATTCAATCTTCTTCAACCATAACGACCCATATACACTACTAGTTGCCTAAGAGGAGTATCTGATAGTACATTAATTACGAAAACCTATCAAATATGTGTCCTGGACAACTGTCGCCAAACTATAACTTTTTTTTCTGTAACCTACTCGATAAAAATAATCCGATACTATTTTATTTTTAGGTTTAAATAGAAGGAGGAAAACATATTTCCCACTCACTTTATTCTCACAGCGTTATTAATTAGCTGTGTTGAAATTTGTTTTCCCACTCACTACAGTCATTCGAGTTTGCAACGGTGGATCCATCGTCAAACTTAATCATAACCTACAGTTCAATGAGAATACCGTGTTCCTGCCAGGCGCCGCTACTGAGACCCCAGATAGAATGTTTGTGTACCCGAAGACAGTGTGAGTAGCATTTTTAGAACGGTCGCAGTTGTGAATTGGTTTATGGATGTGTAGTGATCTTGGACGATCGTTATGTCATTGACAGCCACTGTATTCTCTTCGATCTATCGCCCTCAACTCGTTTCTTTTTCTATTTAATCGTGTTACTTAAACTAGTGTTGCAACAACAAGATACAAAACTAATCAGCTGCCTACTAATTCCAAGAACGTTTGTCGACGGACACTGTGAACAACCTTTGCAGTTGCTTCTCATAATCGAATGCATTCGATTCGTCTTATAGTTAAATCGGAACATACAATAAAAATTACCTTGGCACGATAATAAAGGTTCTTTTAGAGAAGTTGCTATTAATTTTAAACCTAACGCTTAAGTACAAAATACTTCTACATGATTCACCAAATTGAGTGTAATGAGAGGATGAAAGTGGGACACGTTGTGGTCTACTGGCTGGTTCAAAAATAGTATACTAATGCAGGTATACGTGATTTCTGCGTAGCCAACACTCATTCGTCCCAGATGCACGGCACTTCCTGAAAAACGTCATAGTTTCAATTTTTTCATCATCAGCCGTATCTCTGCTCTATCAACTGTACAGTAACCTAGTTGTCGACACTGAAATTTCTCTCACCCAGTCTTGTAACCTAGTTGTCGACACTGACATTTCTGTCACAGACTCTTATAACGCTATGTGATAAGCGTCAGTGAATTATTCACTTTGCACAGTGTGTCCTGCTTTCAACCTCTGTGTCTCGCAGGTTTATTATCAACACTTTGCTGTCATGTTGTCAACAGTCTCGTGGCACTAAGCGAGTACGACGTCCGCTCTGCCTCTGGTGAGCCTTGGCGCCTCGCTACCTCTGCCTGACGGCCCAGTCCTCCTTGATGATGTCGGCCGCCTTCTCCGCGATCATGATGACGGGGCCGTTGGGGTTGCCGCTGACGATGCGCGGCATGATGGAGGCGTCCACCACCCGCAGCCCCTTGACGCCGTGCACCCTGAGGCGCGGGTCGACCACGGCGTCGGGGTCGGAGGCGGGACCCATCTTGCAGGTGCCCACCGGGTGGTAGATGGTGAAGGTGAAGTGCCTCAGCGAGCACTCCCAGTACTCGTCGGAGGCGAAGGCGTGCTGCGAGCAGCCCGGCAGCGGGATGGTGTGCGGCCGGACCCGAACTGCTGGAACGCAGGCGTCGCCGACAGGTTGAAGGCGATGCGGATACCTGAGACAGAGAGAGAAACTAAGTGCCACCAGCCATCTCAAGAACTTAGCTGAATTACGATGATTTACTGGCCATACAGTAAGGTAGTAATTCTTCTATGACCTTCGAGGAACAGTCGAAGAGATCTCGTGTGGGTTGCCGAGATCCATCGTGTGGATTGAAATCAACGATAATCCTGCGTTTGTTTTGTGCAATGAAACTTTTTTAGGAACGGTAGGAAAAAATTTCTTAGCATTACGCATTAACCGCGCATGTGCCGCAACGTTACGCACATGTATACTTAACTTTCTGCGCATGCTCACTTAACGTTATACTCGTGCTCATTTAACGTTCTGCTCATGCGCACTTAACGTTCTGCGCATGCTCATTTAACGTTCTGCTCATGCGCACTTAACGTTCGCCTCATGTGCACTTAACGTTCGCCTCATGTGCACTTAACGTTCTCCTTATACCCAATTAACTTTCTGCTCATGCGCACTTAACGTTCTGCACATACTCACTTAACGTTCTGACTATGTGCACTTAACGTTCTGCGTATGCGCACTTAGCGTTTTGCGCAGGCTCACTTAGTGTTTTGCGCAGGCTCACTTAGCGTTCTGCGCATGCTCACTTAGCGTTTTGCGCAGGCTCACTTAGTGTTTTGCGCAGGCTCACTTAGCGTTCTGCGCATGCTCACTTAGCGTTCTGCGCATGCTCACTTTGCGTCCTGCGCAGGCTCACTTAGCGTTCTGCGCAGGCTCACTTAGCGTTCTGCGCAGGCTCACTTAGCGTTCTGCGCTGGCTCACTTAGCGTCCTGCGCAGGTTCACTTAGCTTTCTGCGCAGGCTCACTTAGCGTTCTGCGCAGGCTCACTTAGCGTCCTGCGCAGGCTCACTTAGCGTTCTGCGCAGGCTCACTTAGCGTCCTGCGCAGGCTCACTTAGCGTCCTGCGCAGGCTCACTTAGCGTCCTGCGCAGGCTCACTTAGCGTTCTGCGCAGGCTCACTTAGCGTTCTGCGCAGGCTCACTTAATGTTCTGCGCAGGCTCACTTAGCGTTCTGCGCAGGCTCACTTAGCGTTCTGCGCAGGCTCACTTAACGTTCTGCGCAGGCTCACTTCATTCTACTCATGCGCAGTTAACGTTCGCCTCATGCGCACTTAGCTTTCTCCTCATATTAAACAGTATATATTCGCTACATCGTTTTGAGTTAGTTCACTTTAGCTGTTAAATTTGCTAGGCATGTATATATTAGTGTGAATGTATGTGTTTCATGAGTATACCTAAACGTTATCAGAAATGTCAAAGCTTAAATTGATTTAATAATCACTGAAAAGCGCGTGACGACGTCAGACGGTATATATACTTCCGGAAGAATCGCTATTATCACACAGACACACGCCCCATTATTTTTAGTTGCTTTTTTGTCTATTAGTTGCTTTTTGTTGTTTATATTAGATCGATGTAGATGGTTTCATTATACTCTCTGATCGGTGTTCCACTAAGAAAAGAAATATGAAATCACGTTTATATCACGTGAATGTACTGATGCATGGGCGATAAATGCTTTCAATTTTGTGCATTTCTTGAACGTGTACACACTGATACAAGCACCAGTTGTTTGTTTATTGTATCTATTTTCTGCTATTTTGATTTAATTGATAATTCAGTCATGCACTAAATGAACCGGATTGATTTTGTTGTTGCTAATCGTCATGAGTAGTGTAAGAACAAACAGCCGAATGAAATACGACTGTCCTAAAAAAGTTACTTACTGATTCTTGAGTACAACAAGAAATTACTAGCAGTGAATATAAATACTGATATGAAATATTGGTCGTCAATGCACTTTGCCTCTCGTTAAACGTGTCTAGTTGCAGAATTCATAGTTTTATTCCAGCGAGAACCGTAGCTTGCAGCCATCTCGGTTCATCGAAATTTCATAATGTCTCTGTGTCAAATTATTACTGAAAATATCACAAATAATCTACAAAACATCCCAAAACCTTTCGAATCTATACGATTATGAACCTTGTCACATTACAGTAGGCTTGTCCCCTTCAGTAATTAACTTATTTTAATTATTATATTTATTCTATGCAGAGTACCGAATGCTATGTGCATCGGTGACTTGCGAGACTGACAATCGATTAGTAGATCAGAGAGAGTGTGGAGTCTGGAAGAGAACGTCGTGTTGGTATCATTCCTCTGGGTCTTATTGTAGCTCGGTGTAAGTTGTGGATGAAAATGATTAACAAATGATTTATATTGAAGAGTATAGGTCCCCGTGAGTTACTAATTACGGGCTACCGCGTCGGAAAACGTTTCACTGACAGAAGGAAACTACGATATTACGTGGTGGATGTTGGTGAACTGTATTGGTATGAACAGATACGTGAAAGTGATTGAATGTATTGCTTTTCACTCTTAAGAACCTGCATCTTCGGATTATTTGTCACTACTAGTAATTTACTTGTGTGTGTGTTTATTATTATTTTTCCATTGGTGGCCGGGTGCATTTGTGCAGCACAAAACTCTGAATAAATCTTTGGCTTGTGGTCTGCATATTCGAGGTGTTTCTTTGAAGAAACTTTTGGTTATATTTGTTTTTGATTTGTACCCTAGCCAGCCAATGGTGGCGGCCGAAATTAATTAATTAACGAAGTCTGATGGACCTTACCTTAGGTGATCGAAATAAACTTTAAAAGGGGACTAATTTGTAAGTCGGAAGGAAGAACTATTATCAAACCCGGTACTTTCAATCTGCGTGTGTCTGATTATTTGAACGGGAACTGCCCAAAAACTACCGCAGTAATTTGGATGGCGTTTTCAAATTTTTAGAGCTAATGGTACGAATTGAAATCTGCAAAAATAGCTAATGACTTATAAGGATGGAGGAAATATTTAAATACATTTCTAAACAGGTAATTATGATCCACGGATCGCACGCTATACGTATATATAAATAGACGTGTGTGTCCCTATATTTCACTCTGCAGCCTTCAGTACCATGGAGTTTCATATCATACGCTATGGTGGTTACATGTTGGTAGCTGTGGGGGTGTGGGAGATATAGTGGTTGAAAGTTGTGGATCTGGAACATTTTCATATTTCGACCAAAGACATGTGTGTCGATATATTTCACTTTACTGCCACAACTACATAACGCAGACCACTGGCGTTTTTGTGTGGTAGTATCCTGGAGTTTCACATCGTGCACTATGGTAATTTCATGTCGGTAGCTGTCGGGGCGTGGGAAATATTGTGCTCGAAAGTGGTAGACCTGGTATAGAAATAGACACTTGTGTCCCTGTCTTACACTCTGCAACCAAAATTACCTTGCTCAGACCACTGGTGTTTGGTTGTGGTAGTAGCATCGAGTCTTCCATCGTGCACTATAGTGGTTGCATGTAACTATGAGGTGTAGGAGATATGGTGGTTCAAAGTGGTCGGCTGAGGGTATTTTCATATATCGACCAAAGACATGTGTATCTCTGTATTTCACTTTGCAACCAAATATACGCTGCGCAGATCACTGATGTTTGTGTGTGGTATTAGCCTCAAGTCTCCCATCGTGCACTGTGGTGATTAAATGTCGGCTGCTAACGGTAAAAATTATTTACAAACACGAACGATGTCGGGGCATCAGTTAGTAGGATATTAAAAGTGAAGAAATATCTAATCAGCAATTCTATCCCAGAAATAATTTTGTGTAGGAAAATTCCGTATTTTTACTCACAACCTTCATGGAAGGTTACAACGTGGCAACTGGAAAAATTCTGGAAATTTTGAATACTATAATTAATTGGCTCACGTTTCATTGTTTCCCTACACCTTACGACCATATTCGTCTTTCGCGGAATAATGTATATCTGGGAACTGATATTGAGATGATTTTTGTAACACAAACGAACTTTTTTCATTTACAAGGCTTTACGCGCGCGTGTCAGCAACAACGTAACGTGAATAACAGCTAGTAAGATGGATGAGTCATTATGAAGCACTCGTTAAGATGACAGGAGGCGTAAAGTAATGAACCGTCTTTTTTAGCCCGGAGTGATAAGAGAAGCAACGGGACCGCAGAATCGATACGGCAGAGTCCGCATTTGGAGCTGTGCCCAACGCGAATCAACAGAGGGAACCGCATTGGCGCCACAACCTGTTGACAAACCACCCATGTCGATAATCCTGCGTCCAAGACAAAGTTAGAACCTCCTTCCAATCATGGCGATGTACAGTTGCAGGGGCAGTGGTTATGTCTTTCAAACAGAAAGACGTATAAATAATAACTGAACGACAGATAAATAAAAAAAAAAAAAGACACCACATGGAAATAGATGCAGTACTGTAGTTTTAGAAAACATATGATTACAACAAAATCTCAGCATGGAATATATCCATCTTTTATATTGTTCACAGTCTTTATTTTTGTTTATTTGATCTTGAGTTTTATTTTTAGGCAACGAGGAAAAGTCTATTAAAAGCTTATGTCTGGAGTATTGCCCTGTATAGATCTGAAACCTGGACAGTGGGTACAGAAGAGAAAAAAAAATTAATTTCAAAAAGATGTTACACACTACCTGGAGGGACAAGATTATTAATGATGACATTTTTGAGAGGGCTGGAGAGTATAACTCTATATTGAAGAACATAAAATCGCGGAGGACAATTTTAACTTGACATATCTTAAGACACGAGAGCTTAGTGAAAACAGTACTGGAGGAATGGTAGAAGGAAAGAGATATCGAGGAAGACCATGGTTAAAATACATCCAGCAGATAATGGAAGATGTTGGCTGCAGGAGATATGAAGAGGAGGACAGTGAGTAAAGCTGAGTGGAAGACGGCCGCAGACCAATCCCAGGACTGACTACCGTAGAAGAAGAAGAAGATGCAAAGGTCTAAAGGGATGATGCTGAATGCATTGTAAACAAAATTGTTGTTTAAGTTATGCATTTTTTGCTACCATCTGAATCGAAATCAAACTATTTGTCGCTTCAAATTTCTTGCACACGTTTTAGGTTTTAAAGTTAGAGACTCTTATTATGTTGACAATACAGTAAGCGCACTACCATTTTGATCGTGTAAAAGGGCTTTTGTTACTTTGACGAGTGCAATTAATTCTGTTTCTCACTCCTCCATTTTCATTCTGATAGTAATTTTCGTGTATTTTCAAAATCAAACGTCAATTTTTCCATAAGTTTGTTACAAACCTCTAAGAAATATATATTGTCTTCACCTGCTTTGGTTCCTTACGGTCAGCAATCTTGTATACGCGATAAATACAGCCAACAGGTGGATTTCGGTTTTTTTCACTTCTCTGTTAACCGAAGAAGTAAAAGGGTAGGCTCTACTAAATCGGCTTGTCAAAAGAGTTTTGAATCCTGGTGATAGATGAGTTACAGTCATTTTAGCTTCGAATCAAGTGTTTTATCTTTTCAGTTGGTGGAATATTAAACGTAACTATATGATAACAGTAATGTTTCCAGTGTGTCAAAGATCTCACATTTTTATATGAACTGGACATGTTCCTGTTCGTTTTAACAGCTAATACTTTCCTTCCTCACATTTCAGTTCACAAAACGCCGATAATTTTTGTTTACAGTGATCATAACCAAACACGCGCTCCATCACGATTCTCTGCATACCGCGTTATTGAGAGATGTACTTAAGAAACTCTGACTATACCAGAAGTACTGAAAAATAAGTACTTTTTCCATTTTTTATGGAAGAAATGGAATACATCTAACTTCTAGTACATCAACTTGTAAATTATTTTGGTTCATATGATAGTGTTCTTTGCGGGGAGTTGAATATTAACTGTTATCATTAACATGTTGATTTTTAGTTCTGTTTTCTTAATTCTTTTACTAATAATGAGTTTTCTCGTATTTTTTCCCCTTTGGTGCAGATAAAATAAAAACTTTGTTTTGGCATGTAGACGATTTGACTTATTAAATGATCTTAGGTATAGGTAAAAGTTACGGGGTTCCTACGGCACCTGCCGCCTCCCGCAGGACTCACGGAGGTAGATACAGGGTGTCCAGAAAAGGACTCCCTGATTTAAAAATTAAATATCTGGAAAACAAAGATCGATAGAGGAATGCAGTAAACGGTATGTTTATTGTGACAGCTGTAAGAAGTGTATACAGCAGTGTGAAATAATAGTTACAAAAGCTGCTAACAGATGGCGCTGTACGCTCATATCAGCAAACATAAGTGAAATAATAGTATGAAAACAATCTTTGCAAACAATCACATCACAATGTTTTCAAAATGTTCACCATTGGCACGTTTCAATGGTGGAACTGATCGCCCTGAGCTTCGGATCACTATTTAGGCATTACGTATGGCGATTACAGCTCCATCTGTTAGCAGCTTTTGTAAATATTATTTCACACTGCTGTATACACTTCTTACAGCTGTCACAATAAACATACCGTTTACTGCATTCCTCTATCGATCTTTGTTTTCGAGATATTTAATTTTGAAATCAGGTAGTCCTTTTCTGGACACCCTGTATCTCCGCATTCCCATTACAACCTTTTCGGCACTATAATGGATGTGACGAGGTCAGCGCCACGCTGCGGCTGATCTTTATCTTCGCGCGGAGTTTACTCCCTGGGACTCATTGAACAGTAGGCTGAGTGGGCGTGGTTTGGGGGGGGCATTCTGGACGTTCAGCTTCGAATAGTTAGTGCCAATTTTTATTTTCTTCAGTTGACAAATGCTCCATACCGATCTTGTGTTCCCCTGTTTTTGTTTTGTTTTAAACACAGTAAACAGTAAGAAATTTGTATTTTTATTAAAAAATAAATAAAAACATGAGAAGTCGGAAAATAATAGTATTTTTTAACAAAATGAAATATGTATAAAAGATTTTGCCGTTTTCGCAGCAATTGTATTGGTGTAAATAGCTTCATGACTTTCACGTGGCGTCGAAGTGCTCCTTTTTCTTCTTCCCAGCGTTTCTACCAGGCCTTAGGTCTTCTTCAGAGCACTCATCAGGCGGCTAAGTCCCCTGAGGAATACCTAAGCCATTGTCGAAACCTTGCGAAGAAGAAGGAGCACTTCGACGCAACGTCAAACTCATGAAGCCATTTGTACCAAAATGAAATATGTTTTATATACCAAAACATTACAGTGCGTTTGTGAAACAAAAATAACAGGTAGAACACAAGACTGATACTAAATATTTCCTGAGTGGAATGTATTAAGAAAATAATAACTGGCAACGAAAGTAACTTCAAAAAATCGAAACGTGTATGTCAGAATAAACATTTTATTTTAGGTATACAGAGGAGTACTCTTTGTTGCTACTGCGGGAGTGTGTGGTATGGTGTATTTACCCTCAGTGAGCACTTGGACGTCCTCCTTGTGCGCGAAGTAGTTGGGTATGATGACGGGGTGGTGCGCGGGGTTGGCAGACCTGAGGCGCACCCAGCCCGAGCTCCTGGGCCTCAGCAGCAGCGGCAGGATGGTCCACGTCTCCGCCTTCAGCAGCGGCTTGTACACCGTGTTGAACACGCCGTCCCGCAGGCCCAGCACCTGCCATAGACGTGTTAGTAGTACAGAGTGACGCACGCGCAAGTAGTTAGGATTACAGCAGTTAGTATAAATATGCATAAAAACAACGCAAGGTAACGAATTATTGGCTCACCGCTTGCTGTAGTATCCAAGAAATGTAATACACCTTCTGTCTACCTTCATATATGTATACCAATCCCTCTCTATATCTACCATTACCCTACCTACCATTACATTACCTACATTATTATTATTAACTTCCCCAATCATCACTCATAATTTCCGGGCTGAAAGGCCGTGGTCGATAAGTAAAACTTTCCCCTGACTTTTCGTCTTCAACTGCCGCTTAGCCTCCGAGGATGTCTTCCGCAGTTGAAGACGAAACGTCAGGGGAAAGTTTTACTTATCGACCACGGCTTTTCAGCCCGGAAATTATGAGTGAAGTTAATACCGGCCGGGAAAGCCTACATTGTTTTCCCCAATAATTTTTATTATTACTATCAATATTTTTATGAGTATTTTATTAGACTTAAGTATTCTGTATGAAGGTTGTTTCTTAATTTGTATTATTGCTGGGTTTCCAAAGCCTGTAGTATGTGCAGTAACCATGGGTAGCTTAGTGTTTTTATATTAGTATAAATTCGTGACCCTGACGAGCCATCTGTCAGGCAGCAGTTGTTGGTTTGGGCGGCTGTTTTTTTTATAAAGGCGAAGGCTTGAACAGCTTAGTCGGTGTGTGGTGTATGCTGCCAGAGCAGCCTCTATAATGTATCAAAATGTTTTAGTGAAGAATAGTAACAAAAAGCAACAAATTCTCAAACAGGACGTTCTTTTATTTACGTACTACATACATACTTCCAATTTCCGAGCTGAGGGCATACAAGTGTAAAAATGAGGATAGTGTGGGCCGCCCTCATACACGCTGTGATTCTACAAGAATTGCCCATAGCAGCTCGCACTACCTACCTAGCTGTATGTGCTTACAACTACCTACGAGTATATCAAAATCTACCTAAACGTACGTATCTACTCGTACCTGTGTAAACTTATAACAACCTATACCTATACCTATACCTACGTATACCCACTTATCTGTATCTTTAGCTACCCTATACACTTATCAGTCCTTTGCAATAAGGCAGACGCCCAACACTGCGAATCAGTCACTGAGCATGACTGAGATGTAACCTTACTCTGAATTTACAAGTGTTTCTTTTCAAATGCTATTACATAACTGCAACGGGCCTGTTTCAGTACGTTTAAGATATTTTGTAAAGTAATTGTGATCGACAGGTTGTAAACTCCTGAAACCAAACAACATTATTAAAAAAAAAAAAAGTTGGTCTGCTTTTCTGTTTGTTCCGGAATCACGCAAAAATTACTGATCAGATTTTGGTGTGGTTTCACATTTTGAAATCTTAGCTTCTGACCTTAAAATTAAAATCAGATTAAATATTAACAAATAAATTAATGAGGCTTTATCCTGAAGCCATCAGTAACTTGTTTCTATCAGTATTCTGTAGAAACATGGCAGCCGGTCATTGAGCGTAGTAAAAATGGTAATGATACGTGAGGAAAATGCATGCTAAAATTGTGAATAAAATTACAGGTTTTTTTTTTTTTTTTTTTTTTTTTTTTTTTTAAATAGTGCTGTGAAAAAAAAAGTGTTGTGTTAATCATAAGTTTGTGTTTGCATCGAATGTCCATTACTGATTCAAACGATATGCAAATATACTGCCTATTTTACTTACACTTCGTGACACTAGTACTCTAATAGAACTAGAACACTCATACCAAATTTCTGACAAATAGTAAAATAAATGTTCCACTTTCTGGGGCATAGAGCCCTCTGTCAGCATCCTTATTAATATTCCGTTTCTTTCGAGACTGGAGAACTTGTCAATTTATTACAAGTAATTTAGTAAACGCCAAATCTTCTTTCGTGTCATGTGCGAATAGGTTCGTGTTTTTTTTTTTTTTTTAAGGATGATAGCATTAGTTAAATATAACGGATGCACATGAGCTTTTCTTTCTTTTCTTTCCTACTGCTGGGAACGAAGCGTGTTTTACAAAGACTTTCGTTCACATGAAAAAAATCATGTTTTTACTCGAAGGCAGTGAAAGTATGCAGCAATTAACAACTTCACGTGTCTCATGACGTCGTAACAGCGGGTAATGATGAAAAAAGGCTCCTTTGTGTGAAAACAACGGCTGTTTCTTCCCCCTCCCATTTCGTCTGTCAATTCAGAGCTTAATCACTGAAACACTTAGTCATATTTAGTCTACTAACAGTCTGTTGTTATGGAGAATTTAGATAAAAATAAAGCAAAATTAGTGTGAATTTTTACACTATTAGCGATTGGAAAACTTTTTTTCTTTCCCTTCACACCTCTTCGTCGAAGGCGAAATAAAACAAGGAATTAAGCAACCATCGCATGAAGTAATTTCAGGAAACCGTGGAAAACTGATGGTCGGGAGGGGACTGAAGCATCGATTGTATCTGGTTCTATGAAGGCGTGGTCCGTGTCCAAGCGTAAACGGTTATCACGTGGGATTTTACCTTCTGGGAAGTTGCATTGTGGCGATTTCCCGTTGCCTTCTCCAGTGTGGCAATATTCGTAAGTATGAATGACAGTGATAGCATGTGTGTTCAGCGTAGAATGTTGTGGATAAGAGGTGAAGAGAGTAAAAACCGGTGCTGGCCCATTCAGGCCTATTCTTCCAAAAGACATCTGGGGGCCGCCAACCGTAACGTCCTTACCCAACGCATGAATCACAATCGACAGGGAGTACGCCCTCGCTCTAACCTGTGCGCAGGGGTTTGGGATTTAACCCAGGACTTTGGTTCACGGTCTGGTGGTTAGGAATTGTGCAGCACCACCTCTCCTACCCAACCCCTCTAATGACCTCGACGTCGACGAGGTGTAAAGGAATAAGCAGTCCCACCCAACCGGCCAAGTCCTGATGATCAATATTTCTTTCACCACCAGCTCACCCCGTGTCAGCGCCAGACACCATCGTGGTGCCCCGCAAGTACGGATGCACGGTAATATCAACATCGATAAATATATTGATGCCAGGAATATATCGATAATCGATAATACCGGCCGCATCTTATCGATAATATCGATATTTTCCGATATTTGTATATATTATTTTAGAAATAAGTATGTAAATCAAAATCAAGTAATAAATTTGAGGTAGTTTATTGAAAAAAATTAGGTCAACAAATATTAAGCGTCAACAGATTCTGAAAACGAAGTTTGCTTAGCGATTTCCCATGAAGTCTATTCCTAGTTTGAGTAACAGTGGTTCCTGCCTGTGAGAAAAGGCGTTCATATGGTACTGCTGAGGTTACTTTGAGTAATTGATTAATTGAAATTTTGAACATATCTTAATCCAACTACTATATAATTGATTTCAATTTAATTTCCGAGCAAAATAAATGTGCCGTAATCTCCAAATAGTCGGTGTTATTCTATACGTAACAATTAAAAATGCTTTACACTTTTCAACTCCTCCTTCACAACTTTCGAAATTTTTTCATCAATTTTTGTATTGACAGTTCCATGAAAAGGGACTTTGTATAATGGTGCTAATCGGTTCATTAAAACTTAAAATCTTTGCTTTCAACTGCATTGAAAGGTCTATTATCAACAGTAATAAAATAACCAATTGTATCGGTCAGGTGGCCATATTTTTACCCCCTTGAGAATATTGTAATACGTCCCAGAGAGAAACAAGAACCAACGAATTCAAACATAATGCAACATATTAAATAATGAAATGATGAACGTAAATGAATGGGGAACGAATAAAGCGAACGAAATGGTTTGGAACCACAGAGTCGCAAAGGACGGTATTGAGCTCAATCAGAGTTTAGCATAGTCCAGTTTGGTCCCTTTCACCCATACATTTATTTCCAAGATTTTTTTTTTTAGCGCGAAGGGGATTGTAGCTTTCAATATTTCACTGCAACATATCGCTATTATCGTATCGACCATTTAAAAATATCGATATAAATATCGATATTTTTGACCGATATATCGCTGCAACCGTAGCCACAACCAACTGAACGGCACTGTGATGGTGTCTGGACATCGCTAGTATAAACAAATTGAATGTTCCACTAGGAGGATAATAACTTATGCAACCGTGTAACGACGAGTTCCATACAGAATTAACACCGCTGTGTCCACCAATCGAACACCTAACAGCTTTCAAGCAAAACGTGGTATCGATTCAATATCTATTGATGTGCTGTTCTGAAATTAAGTTCAGTTTCCGCTAGCACCGCAACATCAGTCAGGTGTTCCTTGATTGATCCTCTTTTGGAATGGCTGATTATTACGTTCACTTCGTGTAGATTATTTTAACAATTTTTGGGTATCGTTGTTTAAAGCTATCCAAGTAATGGACCAGTAAATTTTTCAGTTATTTTCGCTGCAAAATAAAAAATGAATGGACGTCAAACTTGTCATTTGTGGAACATTTTTGCTAACTGGTCTGTCTCCAAAACACTATTACTTTGGGACTTAAAATTAATTCACAATATCGATTATATTCAAAAAGTGAAAGGAAAATACTAAAGATAGTTACACGTTGAACACTTTGCAAATTTTGAGCAATATAAGCAAACTTTTTCTATTTTGTAGTTTGCGATATATTAACTGAAAATGTTTTGATTTTTAAAAACTGCCAATTTACAGAAGTGTAAAATTCGATGGTACTCAAAGAGCTCTTTGATTTTTCATCCCTTATTGTTTATTGTTAAAATGTGATTGAAGAATGGAATTTGAATTTAATCATCTTCTTTCCCGTCTTTTTCCTCTTCCTTGGACCAGCCGTGGCAATTCCTCTTTACCCAGGGTTGTGTTACTTTTTAAATCATATTCATCAGTTAGAATCTAACTGATTAATATGAACTATCAATATCTCACATTTACCGAACTGTAAACAAAATAGTAGGTACTCGTAGGTCACAGAACAATAACTAAATCGTAGGTACAGGGCCACGGCAGCGGAGTGCACACATGAAATAATTTGTTGCACTCAATCACACAGCCAACGCGGACGGACGGCGGGCAAGCGAGAGAAGATAATTGTCAACGCTGACCTATTGTTTCAATCAAAGGAGAGCGTGGGGTAATCGTTCCCACTCGCACTTTCCTACTCTGTTCGCGTAGTTCATTCACTGCGCTGTTAGATCGCGTTCACTCTTTTATATGCATTTATATTTTATTATGTCATAATATGGGCTTTCGATATGATTTTTATAAGACGGACACGGGCCGCCAATTAGAGTGGACACGCGCCGCAAATTAAAATGGACACGGGCTGCAAGTAGAGAGGTCACGGGCCGCGCGTTGCCGACCGCTGAGACTATCGGCCTGCTAGGCTGTTGTAGTCTTATAGGAAGAGTATATTTTGTCATAGGTCTGCGGAACGTATGTCTATGTTCTGTGTGTGTTAAGCGTATTTCTTTTTGTGTAATGTCCATCACAGCTTTTGCCTAGACGATTCCGGAAAACCACTTAAATTTGCAATAAGGACGGCCATCCTTTACTCGATTCTGAGTCTTTAAATCTATATGGCAAAATTTAAAAAAATACAAATATTTTATTAAGTTTGCAAGTTATAAAACAATACTTTAATTTAATTTTTACTTCAAATATTGTTTAATATTGCTGAGTGATAATTGAGACTGCGGGCCTGGATTAATTGACAATCAGTTGAACAGAGATGAATATGAAGGTCTTCGTCAGCCACCGAAAACAATTTGTTCTGATAACAAATCGCAATTGTCAAATTTTGGAACGTAGGAATATTTCTCACAGCTGCTTGGGGTCTACCAAAAGCGAGCTATCCCTTTGAACCTTTAGAGTAAGTAGCCGTAAATGAGCGAGGGTTTATTCTGCGCTGGTCTGGGCTCACCTTCCTGATCTGCTCGCCGCCGTCCGAGTTGACGGAGCTGGGGGCGAAGTGGAACTGCACGTCGGGCCAGTCGTCCGACTGGTTGGCGTACTTCGTGTTGACGAACGCCACCCCCTCCACGCCGCCCAGTGACGTCAGCGGGCCCCGCTCGTTCAACACGTACTCCAGGAACACGGGCATCGTCTGTAACAACCACAATGTGACGAACACTGAACCAGACACACTGCTGGCCACAACATCGATCAAAAAATTGAGATGATATAACAGATTAACCTCACGACATTTTACAAAAGTCAACCTAATCTATCATATATCTTTACTGCAACAGCTGGCGAAGGTAATGAAATAGACTCTATGTTCCACGTTAACGCATTTAGCAGTGTAATTAACTAGAAAATGGTTGATTGGTTTATTATGTTAATTGTCAGTATCTACATCATACATGAATACGGGTGGGTAAGCCACAGTAAAACTGACGGAAAGCTGATCTCGCTCCACAAATTCTGTAGCAGGCATTAACTTGTCTTGCGCAATTGCATATCGCCCACGCAACTCCACGTCCGTGCCACTAGCAACGTGCATCAGCAAGGAAAGAGAGCGCAACTCGTTAGCAGGAATTGCGCCACCACTGCCTCCGCCAGGGAGGGGAAAATCCTCCTCTTCTTTTCCCCGCCACCGAAGCCTACATATAAGGGTGGTCCCTCGGGCAGCAACGGCAGAAGGAGAAGAACACGAGACGTCAAAGACTAGAAGACTCTATAACGAGCGACCACATCCCAATCATTTATACGACCACAGCTGCTCCAGGACCACCACCACGACCAGAAACGAGAACCATAAAACTAGTAAAAAATGCAGACTGGACGAAATACAGTGATATAATCACCAAGACGCTGAAAGCTCCTTTGACAATTATTGACAACGACGACATGGAAAGTGTGAGCACACTAATAGAAAACGCTATACAGACAGCGACTGACCAAGCAATACCAACAAAAACAATTGACAACTGGAAACCAACCATTCCAGCAGAAGCACTTACATTAGTAAAACAAAAAGACGAATATATAGAGAAATAAAACGCACAAACAACCAGACTTTGCGACCGGTTTGGAACAGACTAAACAATGAAATAAAAAGAATCATCTCAGACTACAGACAAAGATAATGGGAAGAGACCTGCAGAAAGCTCGACTATAGAGAAGGGAAAAAATTCTGGAGCAAATTCCAAACACTAACTGGACAAAAACAAGACAAACCTACAACCTTAATCATTGACCATACCCCTACAGTAAACAATAGACTAAAAGCGGAAGCCTTCAGACAAACACTACAGGAAGTTCACTCATTCCCAGAAAATGACCTATTTGACGAAACCTTTAGACAACATGTAGAGGGACAAATACCAACTATTCTCACAACTCCAACAGTAATGACGGAGGAAGAATCAGACGTCACCAGAGACATAACAGACACAGATGTAATGACCGCTATACACACAGGCAGAAACTCGGCGCCGGGACCAGACGGAATCAGCAGGGCCTACATACGAAAAGCACCAATGACAATAATAGTCCCCATACTAACTATGCTTTTCAATTACTGCCTGACGAATGAGACCACACCAACTTCCTGGAGAAAAGCAAAAACTGTAATGATACCAAAACCAAACAAATCGACCACAGACCCAAATTCGTACCGACCAATTTCACTACTAAATGTGATTGGGAAGACTTTTGATAGAATCATTACTGACCGACTAAAAAACTATGTAGAACAGAAAAATATAATCCCAAGCACGCAGGCGGGATTCAGACAGAATCATTCGACAAATGACCCACTACTACGACTGACCTCACACATAACCAAAAGCTATAACAAAGGAAAATGTACACTAGCGGTGTTCCTGGATATCGAACGGGCTTTCGATAAGATTTGGTACGACGGACTAATCTATAAACTAAGCAAACTAGGAATACCAAGTAAACTAATCAGACTTATTAACTTCCAGATACGGACAAGACAATGTGCAGTACACTGCGACGACATCAGACGATTTCACCCCTGAGGCGGGAGTGGCCCAGGGAGGAATCCCCTCCCCACTACTCTTCATATTATATGGCTCAGACGGACCGACAGTAGACGAAAACACAACAGACGAGGAAACAGCACAATACGCTGACGACACTGCCTACTGGTGCTCAGCGTATAGCACAGAAACCGTGAATAGACGCGCTACACAGTATCTGACTAGACTACAAGACTGGATGAGTAAGTGGC
Source organism: Vandiemenella viatica (assembly GCA_031002005.1). Lineage (NCBI taxonomy): Eukaryota > Metazoa > Arthropoda > Insecta > Orthoptera > Morabidae > Vandiemenella > Vandiemenella viatica. The sequence continues at coordinate 26,536,080 of CM061914.1, read as the reverse complement.
GTATCAAGCCAAATCCAGCAAAGACACAGACGATCCTATTCAGACACAGAAACTTAACCAAGAAAAGACAACAAGACATACAACTGACACTATGGAACCAACAGCTGACACTAACTGACAACGCAAAATATCTCTGAATCCACCTAGACAAATACTTAAACTGGAAAACTCACCTAAGAGAGACTCTAAATAAAATCAGGAAACGACAGAATCTAATCAGACTGATACAAGGACGCTTTTATGGATGCAGCGACCAAACAGTAATTCACACATACAAGACATTCATAAGACCAATAGTAGAATATGCGACGGTACCATTAGCTGGAATGGCACAAACAACTGCAAACAGACTATACTCGACAGAAAGACGAATACTGCGGAGTATCATGAGACTGAACTACAGAACTCCGTCAGAACTGGTGTACGACCTAGCGAACATAACACCTCTGCAGACAAGGCTGGTAATGCACAGAGCAAGATACGGACAAAGACTTATGACACACAGATCGGACATGCATAGACTACTAACAGTAAAGCCAGTCATGAACAGAAAACCAAAATTCAAATATATCTACCCACCTAAAATAATAGCCCTAAACCGGGAAAAAATGTACAGAGAGGCAGAAGATGACGATATAACAAAACATCCTGACACACAACGAACAATTACCACCACATCTGGACGAAAGACCTAGGTGGGTAGACATAGACGAAGAAGAAGATGAATTAGAAGCAGACTAGACAAAGACTAATTAGATGACAAATAACGAGTACACCCGCCGATCACGCAGCAACATCAAGTCAGAACACGGAAAACCGGAGTGAACACAACCAGAAAACCAAAACCAATTAAATTACACAACCAGAAATTATATCCACTGCAAAAGATAGAAGAACAAACAGACATATTAAATCCCAAAATGATAGGTACATTGTGTAGAAAGTGAAACTATTAAAACCTATAAACAAATATGTAAATTTAGTTAAATTGTATCAAGTCAATAAACTATAAATATGTAATTTTAATTATATTGTATTAATTTAGGAAAAATGCTTAAACTGTATATAATTATATTCTATATAATGAAAACCAATAATGTTGTAAAAATTCTAAAAACAAAATGTAAAGTACAAAATGAGTAAATAAAACATGATATTGAAAAAATGTAAAATACTATGTGGCTAAAAAGAGCTATCGCTCTCCCATGGCCCGCCCCTGGCCCCCAGCCTGGGGAATGAAAGATATTAAAATAAAATATAAAATAAAATAAAAAATAAAAAAAACGAATCAGGTCTAATATAAATTAGGTGCCTGATAAGATATTATGAATTCTGTATTAACGGGCTTAATTATTATATTTGGTTGTATCTAACTTTAATAAAATGTTATTGAACTTGGACCTTGCTACCGTCTATCGTTTTGTTGCAGCGATTACAAACCCTAGTGTAGAACATAATAGACACCATGGTGTTTCGTTTCCTCACATCGATACTAATACGAAGTGCGGTTAGTTCTGACAAGGCATGTTGATCGTTCAAATAAGGTTGTGTAATTTTTGACCTATAGAAGAGTTAACGGGTGACTACCACAAGAACCATATGAGTCGGTAGCTACGTATAGTAGTAGAATGTTATGGATAGAGGAAAAGGGTCAGTTAGGTGTGGAATAGATTGTTACTGTTTTGGGACGAATTATAATCAATTAGCAGTGATTACAGGTTCACTAGTCACTGATCTTACAGAAATTAAATCTGCTCCTGTGGCAAGACCAAGTTCTGTAAGAAAGCTTATCGGGCTTCTAGCCGCGTCAAAGTCGCATCGTCTAGCGACGTTTCGGAAGCTAACACTGCTTCCATTGTCAAGCCATCGCTCAATTTGGCTGTACGTGAGGTGAAATGGGGGGGGGGGGGGTCCAGCGAAATCCCAACAAATCTCACCACGGGGGAGGGGGGAGGTCAACGGAAATCTCACGTGAGATTTTTTTAAACTTTAGGGAGGTATTTCAATGAAAACTGTAGGTGTATCCGGCTTTGGGATGGTAAGATCTTTAAAAAAAGAAAAGAAAAAAAAGGTCTTAAAGTTGCAAGGGTGATTTTTAGGGGGGGGGGGCTGTCTGAGGGGACCAGATCTCACCAGAGGGGGGAAGGTCGGAACAGATCTCACAACAGGGGGTGGGGGCCCGAAAATCCGGAAAAACACCTCACGTAATTTATGGATGACCCCTTAGCCTGCTAAATAGAGTTGGCAGCTGGGAGCAGAAGGGAGGGCGTGCGGGGGGAGAAGTAATCCAGGTAGGCACTGCTCACCTGGTGACGTCATGATTGAGTTGCACTGTGCCCTAATATAGTGTGATCCCACGCGAGTTGTAATAATTATACAGCTGGCTTCCTCATTTGACTTAAATTAAGGCGCTAGTCTCTATTTATAACGTTACTATTAAGTCTTATTGCTTCTTTTACGACACTGTCCGACAAATTATTTACTTAGCACAGGCATGTCAGTTTGTCAAATAATGCCCATTGTCAATAGCAAGTTCAGCCTTTGCAGATTTTTCTGTCTGTCCGAGTTTGAAACATTATTACGTTCCATGCGCCTTTCTTCTATTGTTCCTAAAATTTTTCGTTTAAAACTGGCGCCTCATTCATAAGGAATTCTGTAGATTCCCGGTGCACTAAACTACAGATAATCCTATGGAAATCGCAATAGCTGCTTAATTTTGGTAAAGGGTGAAAGATCTAACCGATGTTCTGCATATTTTTTAAATTACTGCTGCACAGAATGGCAATAAGTCACCGAGCGTGGTGGTGTAATGGCTAGCGTTCTGGCCTCGCATTCGGGAGGACGGCGGTTCGAATCCCCGTCCGGGCATCCAGATTTGTGTTTTCCATGGTTTCCCAAATCACTCCAGGCAAATGCCGGGATGCTTCCTTCAAAAGGCCTTGGCCGGATTCCTTCCCATTCCTTGCCCCCCATCCTTTACCGTCTCTAATGACCTCGTTGTTAGAGAGACGTTAAACAGATTTAAAAAAAGAGGCAATAAGTCACGCGCTTTGTCCCGATCACTAATATCTGTTCCAAAGCCATAGCAATAGAGAAAAAAATTTAATGGGATGGTCCTGGAGTTAGGATTAATAACATGGAACGGTGCCCAAAGTTTCATAGCACAAGCGTGTCATTTTGCCAAATAAATGTTCGCGCCCGCTGTCAATGGCTCATTGAGTAGTTGCCAGTGGTAGAGGGGGGTATTCTATGATAATCTGTGGTGTTGTCTGACCTGGAACCTGGCCCTGGTGAAGGTGACGGGCTGGTTGACGATGAAGGTGAGTCCGCCGAGCCCCACGTGGTCCTGCAGGTTGTGGCCCACCTTGAGGTCCCTCAGGACCGGGATGCCGTGTTTGGTGAGCTCGTCGGCCGGCCCGATGCCCGACAGCATCAGCAACTGCGGGGAGCCGATGGCGCCTGCGGACAGCACCACCTCGCGTTTCGCCCGCACCACCTGCAACCACAACCACACTCCTGCTGACGTCATCCTACCACTCGCAACGACGCGGTTTCCTACATCACTTCTTTACTGTCATGTTCCCTCAGTCTTAGTTATAAGAGGACTATTTCTAAATAAGATCCCTGTCTCAGTAAGGAAAAAATACTGTAAACATATAGTGTATATATTAGTGATATTCTACACTAGTTTTAAACGCCCGTCAAAAACGACGATTATCACCTATAGTAGTAGCAGTAAATTATTCTGGAAAATCTTGTAAGGAAAAACGAATAACGATAATTTTTACTGATATTTTTCGTGATATGAGTACCTTACTCTGGTTAGATTCTCGGAGTATTTGGATAGGTTTATATATATATATTTAAATGTATTTTACTTTAAAACACGGAAAGTATAATTTAAAAAATGAATAACTATTATTTATTTGATTCATATATTTCGCGATTACCTACGTTTCGTGTAAACTATCTCCGAGTTTTTAATAAATTTCATTTTTCTTTACGATCAGTCAAAAAAAAAAAAAAAAAAAATCCTATGTTATGTTGTAACATAGTTCTCATAGCTGCAACAGAGAATATCCTTACATGAATTTCTACACCCAGTCGTAAATGAACTTAAAGCAACCTACAAATTCAAACGAACGAACCACTTTATCTTTTTTAATCTCTGCCTGGCATTACGTTTTTTTATCCCTGCTCTTCGTATTTTTTGTTTCTTTTTTGGAGTTACTTCCACAATTCACAGTTACCTTCTAGCTGGCATTGCATTTACATTTTCTGTTAAGACTATAAGTACAAATAAAATAAAAGTCAATTATTTATTTGAAATTTACACTACCCTTTAATAGTATAAGCGCAAATAAAGTCAATACAGTTATTCATTGTATTTTGCTGGCTATCCAAGAAGCCCTCTGGTAACAGTGAGTGTAACTAACAGTTCGGGTTTTATCGAGACTCGACGAAGGTTGTCGATGTATGGAGGTAGGCGCTGCCTGCAGACGACGCATTTTATTAAAGAGGACACTTTCATCTATTTCTCTAACTAATTTTCAGTTTTGTTCAAACATTTGTCGTACCGTTTTCAATTCAGAGGTCAAAGAAATATTCTGCCTGTGAAGAAGCCCTATCGATGACTGCAATTGCCACTTCTTCGTCGTCGTCATAATAATAGATTGATAACTGAGAAAACGTGAATGTTGCTCCTTTAGAATTTTGCTATCAGACAACATCAGAATGGGTGTGACTCATAATACATACTAACCCGCTCGTCCTTGGACATTTCTCACCCACTTTCCCAACTTTACTATCACTCCTAGCATTATCACCGTACTCTTCACAAATCTGAGGTGGATTTCTGCTGTTAGATGAAAGAGGAGGAAATCTCAATTTTTGTCCCGTATCGGAAAAATTATAGATCCGCCATTGAAAAATTATCAGTCGGTATACAAATTTCTTCGTCGTTTGACTCTTTCTGTGACGTGAAGGGCTAGAATCGAACGCGTTCCCGCTTCCTCTGAAATCAGATTGAGGCAGATTCATCGTCGGCTAATTTATCGCTGGTAGGGCTGAACACAGCTGCATTCACAAATTTAATAGTCTGCAAATGCGATTATCTTTAACGCCGTTAAGAGCGTTATTGGTTCCAAGCGCTGCCATTCAGTGTCAGGTTCGCGGAAGTAACTCCATGCAGCACCGTGGCTGTTGTATTATTTCAGTTGAATACGCTACAGGTGATGCTTATTAACTCCTCTGTGAGGTTTTCGTAGCGATGTTGCACAGACATAATGCGAAGAGGTACATTGTTCACAATGTTTCAGTGTATGGCTTGACATGCGTCTTCGTTCTTGAAATAATTTACCAAAAATATTTAAAGAATTTAAAGTTGAAATTTGTACCTCTCCAACCTATGTAGGTGGGTGCAGGAAAGGGGGGAGATGGGTTTGTAGGCAAATTGCCTCCGGAGCTTGTCCTCGTATTTACCAAAGAATGACCTTTGTTGCAACATTACTACTGCCGAAAATTGTAACTCTCCCCTAAAGTAGGGGAAACCGGGGATGGTTGGCACAGGTTTTCACATTTTGACTTTTACAGCTGATTCTGTGAACACCGTCCTAATTTTTAATATATCACTGTAATATGAATCTATTACGTTACAGAGAGACACAGAGAGAGACACAGAGGGAGACACAGAGAGACACAGAGACACAGAGATACACAGAGAGAGACACAGAGGGAGACACAGAGAGACACACAGAGAGAGACACAGAGAGAGAGAGACAGAGAGAGAGAGACACAGAGGGAGACACAGAGAGACACACAGAGAGAGACACAGAGAGAGACAGAGAGACACAGAGAGAGAGAGACACAGAGAGACACAGAGAGAGAGAGACACAGAGAGAGAGAGAGACACAGATAAAGAGAGAGAGAGACAGAGAGACACACAGAGAGAGAGAGACAGAGAGAGACACAGAGAGAGACACAGAGAGAGAGAGAGAGAGAGACACAGAGAGAGACACAGAGGGAGACACAGAGAGAGACACACACAGAGAGAGACACAGAGAGAGAGAGAGAAGAAAAACCTTGAATTCGTGTAAATGCTTTAAGTAAATATAAAAAGATTATTGCAACACATTTGCTATTATTTCAGTTAAAAAAAAAAAAAAACAAATAGGGTTCACGTTGAGGTGGTAGGTTTGTTTGAACTTGACTCATTAGTTGTGGCTAACGAGCTTTTCTCGCATTTTCATATTTGCAAATAATTTCATCTACTTTTTCAGACCACATCCAAAGCTTACCACACTTCACTACTGATTTAACTAGAACATTAGTTTCGTCAAGCTACTGAGCACCATCTCTATCAGTGTAACCCACAGTAAGGTTTTTTTTAATTATTATTATTTTTAAAATGGCATTCGGCCATATTAGCCATTCAGCCAGCTCAATGTGTTTGTTCATTTTACAATGTATAGATTTAATCCAAGTGAGATTGTTTTCTCTCTTTTGTAAGGACGACACAAGACGAACACAACACTCAATTAAAAGCCCTCGGCCGGACTCGAACCGGCGACCCCTGAAACGCGAAGCAAGCACGTTACCCCTACGCTGCCGGGGTCGGCACACAGTCAGGTTCTACTCCTCACTTCAAATAGATTTTCCTCTTTGCACTTAGTTTCTTCGTTTTCCGAACTTTTAGCTATGTGCCAACAAACACAGATGGCCGACCTGCCCCAAACACGTTTTTATACCAAAGACGGCATTGTAACAACTACCATACTGGCAATGAATGTTTTAGTGCAGTGATCCAAATGTACTACACAGTTACGCCTATGCCATGCAGCCTGTGATACAGAAAACAAATAAGATAGCCTAGAAAAATTACCTACTGAATGAAAATTATGACAATCGCCCCTTCCTTCCATTACAACTAGAGAACTCACAGTGTTGTATTGTTGGGAAGTAGTTGAGGCTATGAAGGTCACGTGGTCAGCAGTTGGCGCTTCCACGCCCTATACAGAGAAAACTAGAAGCTGATGCCCAACCAGCCCCAGCCTCCCTTACAACAGAGCGGTCATGAAATTTTAATGCATCGGTCACTAATCAGAAAAGTTTCTACTAGTTCAGGGACAATACAAAATATAAATAACAATTAACTGAAATAATTGGTTGCTGATGAAACGACTCGACTTGTATCTGCGGGTTTTTACGTCAGCAGCAGCCACAGCCATTTACTGCTCCGTTGAGCAGAGTAGGGTGGAGTGTGTTGTCGCTAGACATTTACTCCAGCTTCATTTTGATGGGGCATTTCTTCTCTGTTGGTTTGTCGTCACTTTGGCTGTCGATGTTTTCTTGTACTGAGTGGGTGCCGCCGCGACCTTCTTCCTCAGAAGTGGTTGGCCGCAATTTGTGTCGTTCCATTAATGCTGCCTCAGGGGGGCAGTGGTGTCTTCTTTTGATGTGAGGTGATTTACGAGCTTTGTGAGAAGAGTGATGAGTGAATCCAACCTTTCTTCTCTTTGATCGGATGATTGACGGGTGGTGTGGTCGGATGATTCTCTGCCGGTGATCTTTTGCCTGGGTCTCTTCTTTGGTGGACGCCGTCTGGTGTGATCCTCGTGATGCTTAGTCGTCTCCGTTGGCACTGCCTCTTGTCGTCTAGTTAGCGGGGAGCAGTGCGATTTCCGGCGCTCCTCGGGCCGTGTGGTAGCAGTAGGGCAGACAACGCTCACTTGTCGTCTGGTTGCGGGCTGCGTATGTGACCTGCTACTCGGATGAGGATTCTTCCTACTGCGTTGCTGCTTCCATGCTCGGCAGCCGCGATAAGAAGCAGCATGTGAAGAGCCGCAGTTGCAGCAAACGGCGTCCTCGCGACGCTGGTTGCATTCTGCGACGTAATGTCCACCACCACAATGAACGCATTTTGCTGGCTTTGTGCATTCGCTAGCAAGATGCCGGAATTTTTGGCACCTGTAGCACTGCACCAGCTTGCGTGGCTGTAGTTTTTCTGCAGGTTTCTGCGTAGAAGTGCTGGCCTTCTTCGTCTTGGGGCAGGAGAGTGTGACTTCATAAGATATGGAGTCCTGCTGCAACATCTGGATGGCGGCTTCGAAGTCTTCAGGGCAGGACAGCAAGATCTTCAATCCCAGATGGTCTGGCCAGCTGAATACAGGAAGCTTCATGGCACTCTGCATCTGAGCCAGTAAAATGCAGTAGTTCCCTGCATAGCTGACAGTGATCGGTGGTACTGGGCCTACTTGTGCGGCAGGGAAGATTACTGGAGCTGGTGAGTCAGGCTCACCATTTTGGGAAGGCGAAGGAGTTGGTGAAGAAGGTTGTGTGGGCCTTATCGGCGTCGTCTTGAAGTTGCGGTACGTCTTTGGGTCGTAGCTGTAGGTCTGGAACCTTCTTTTGGTGTCTTCAACATATTCCTCCCAGACGAAGTCGCTGGCCAGTGGGGTTGGAAACACGAGTGCCTCCGGCCACGCCTCGACTCCTCCGACAGGGCGATACTTGTTGACCAGGTGTCGGTGGTCGCGGCTTGTCAGGGCCTTCTTGAAAGTGGCAGCGTCGCAGGTGGGAACCCGCCAGCTGAACTGAAGGCCGTCAAGGATGACTGAGATAGCGAAACTCCATTTCTCAGGGTTGCCTTGTGCAAGGCGTCTTTTCCAAACTTTAAAGGACCAGTCTTCTGGTCTGACTTCTTCCACAACACGTTCAGTGGACCCTGGTGGAAGGTGGGAGGCCTCCGCCAAGAAGCCAACTTTCCGCGGGAAGGCGCCAGGTGGTTTGAATTTCTTCCTCCGTTTTGCCTTCTTGATTACGGCAAGCTTCACGGGCGACTCGGAGGCGCTACTAGAAGCTGTAGTGTCTGCCTTAGTGAGAGCAGATAGGCACGAACGAGTAGACTTGGCTGCACCAGTCTGCACAGGCGACGTGGATGCCATTGCGAGCGCGATTGCAGTTTTAAATGTAATTATTCCCATCGCAACCCTTTGATCTACATCTACATCCATACTCTGCAAATTACAAACACTTGTGGGTGGCAGAGGTGGCTAAGCACCAATCCTAAACCCGCGCATTCCAATCCCGAATAGTGCGAGGAAAGAAGGAATACATATAAAGTATCAGTACGGCATCTTATTTCTCTAATCTTATCCCTCCGGATCATTGCGACCTAAATAGGTTGGCGGAAGAAGTATTTCATTGCACTCGAAATTTAAATTTTTTCGCATATTCTCCAATAAATTCGAACGCAAGCTACGTCGTCTGTCTTCCAAACTATCCTAGCCCAATCTATGTATCAATTCTGTGACGCTTTCATAAGGGCTGTAACAACAAGTCACGAATCTAGCGGCTCTCCTCTGTACCCTCTCAACTGAGTCAATCAGAACCTTGCGATACGGGATCCCAAACCCCACAACAGTAATCCAGATGCGGACGCACTAGTGTTTTATACGCTATCTCCTTTGTATTGAGCATTACAATTCCTCAAAATACGTACGACCTATGAATCGCAATTTAGAATTAGCCTTGCCTACGACGGAAGTTATGTGCATGTCCCATTTCATGTTGCTTTGTACTATCACCCCCTAGATACTTCACGGAATCAACCGTGTCAACAGCTGAATTGTTTATTTTGTACTCGTGAACAAACTGATTCTTTTTGTTACTTATCCGCATTGCCTTGCACTTTTTACAATTAAGTGTAAGCTGCCATTTACGGCACCAATCGAAAATAGCATCCAAATCGCGCTGAATTTCTAAGCAATCATCGGAGAACCTTATCTCCCTATAGATAACTGCATCGTCGGCAAACAATCGCAACCAGCATTTGACGTTGTCACTTAGATCGTTTATAAATATTAAGAAAAGCAGTGGTTTTATAACACTTCCTTGAGGAACGCCCGAAGTAACATTTATCTTAGAAGAGGCTTCCCCGTCAACAACGACATACTGTGATCGACCAGTCAGAAAATCACATATCCACTCGCAAATCTGAGCCGAAATACCGTAAGCTTGAATCTTCGCTAAAAGTCGGTTGTGTGGTCAAAAGCTTTCTGAATATCCAAGAGAACCCGGAATACATTACTGGTGAATGCGAAAATGTTTGAATTTCATTGTGTGGGCAATGGAAATCCCGGCTCTAATGTATTGCGATGGTACCTAGTAAATTTTGAAGAGAGACAGTGCTTCTCGCATGGCTGCTGTTATAGGATGTTGAATGTAATTTATTCTGAACATGCTGTGAGGCATCCCCTGTGGTTAGCCGGTGCATCGTTTGTTCTGCAAGATTGACTTGCAGTTTCTCAGTGGTGGGCCGCTTTCTCTGTTCTCTTTCTTTGTGTTTCAGTTAGCATCAGTTGCCAGTTAATCTAACCGTAAAACTAATTCTTCGACCTCTGTTCTGCACAAAGCTGGTGCCATCTTGTGAGGTTTGTAGATTTAATTAATAGTGTTAAACGAGCCATCCTGTTTATCTAGCAATTTTGATTGCGTGTTCTATCTGGAATTAACAAATCATGATGATTTAATATCTGCTAAAAATTGAGAGTTTTTATGATTCCCTAGGTAAACATGACGAAAACGAAAGTTTTATTACTTCGTGTCGATCCATAGTTCCTCACGATTTACATGGTTTGTAGTAGTATAAAAAGATGTTTCATTGACTTAAAAACAGATCAGTTAGTTAGGTACCGTGCCCAAACTACGTGGAGCTTTTTCTTTCGTAACATTTTTCACAATTAAAATGAGGAACAGAACTCACAGCAACATGTCAATATTTATTTTCCTCTATTAATTATCTCCGTATGTAATTTACAATCATCTGACAAGAGTAAATGGTAAAAAAATGTCTTTTGGGATCAAAAGGGAAAAAAAGCTACGTGCTACGGGGGGGGGGGGGTAGAAGCAAAAACCACTTAGGGCTACGTGGGGGGGGAGGGAGGGGGGGTACACAGGAGGCCAAAATGGAGCTACGTGGTTTATGCACGCTCCCTTATTAATTGTAATAATATTAATATATTTTTCTCGGGCTTCCAGCCGTGTTAATATATCATATTTGCGGGACGTTTCGAAGGCGTCCATCTCTGCCTCCATTCTCAACCAAAAGTCAGTGTATAACTGTTTGTTTATTCAGCCGCTGCTACGGAAACGGTGGAAAACAAAAACCAACACAACCCGATTACGTCATCCGTTCTTCTGCTCGTTACCGGCGCGAAACTGTTTCAGCATTTTAATCGCCGGGTTCCAGGCCGCACTGAGTTGATAACCATTGTCCCTATTTACTAATAAATCAGTTAATCTTATTTCTAAAGAGGCTGTAGAAATAAGATTAACTGATTTATTAGTCAATAGGGACAATGGTTATCAACTCAGTGCGGCCTGGAACCCGGCGATTAAAATGCTGAAACAGTTTCGCGCCGGTAACGAGCAGAAGAACGGATGACGTAATCGGGTTGTGTTGGTTTTTGTTTTCCACCGTTTCCGTAGCAGCGGCTGAATAAACAAACAGTTATACACTGACTTTTGGTTGAGAATGGAGGCAGAGATGGACGCCTTCGAAACGTCCCGCAAATATGATATATTAACACGGCTGGAAGCCCGAGAAAAATATATTAATATTCAACGCCGTGAAAAATTGTAATAATATTAAACTTCGCGTACCTTATAAAGTTTGATTTCGTTAAACCAGGTACTGGAAATTAATTTTGTTTTTCGACCTTTTATTCTGTCGTGAATTTAGCAACATATGAGCTCCGATGGCAATTAAAGATGAGTTCTAGCCATATGACAGAAAATTTGAAAAATGTGAAGATGTTGATAATTATTAAAGATTTTCAACGAAGGTTTTCGTTAAAATAATCTGAAAACGTTTTTTAGTTTCTTCATGTTCTTCTATTAGTAAAAAACTAATTACTGGAGCCCATGTGTGCATGATCGTGATACAATTACATCAGTGTGACAAAATCATCTATGCCAAAAAGATGAGGAGGTACCCATGATACTGAAAATTTTTCTTTTATAGCATTTCGTCGTACATACAAATTGACATTTGGTCTTGAATGATGTGTGATTACTTATTTTTTGGTGCGAAACCTTCAGATGTTTCTTAACAATTGTTTGGTAACAGTTCTTAACAATTGTTCAGGTACTACCACCACGTGTATTGGATAACTGTAATGCAGGACATCGTGGTATTAATATGGAAGCTACTCAGCCCTGTGGTATACGACCCCCACACGCACTTGACCTTAAAATAGTTTGTATGACATTTCCCAGATGCTTATCATTCGACGTATCTGCTGTAAATCGGCTACCTTAAACCCCTTCAGACGGTTCCTCTAGTCTGTCTCACGTTTCATGAAGTTTCCTCTCTGTCCCAGGATATTCTCGTTAGCCCACTTTTGCCTCGTCAGAAATACCAAGCCACAGGTCTGCCGGGCTATAACTTATTAATATCAGGGCCTCATGGCAAGTTGCTCAGTACTGCGCTCCAATCATAAGAAACCGTAGTTCGTTAGTGAAAATGTTATCGTTGCTGCCAGACTTCAGCAAAGGTAAGGCTGTAGATAGGAAATTGGCAGTGGACCATCGGTGGCATTCGTTTTTAGTACCAAGTAGTTAGTTAGAGACAAATATTTCAGAAATTCCAGTCCTCTCTCCCGCAGACGTGGTTTGCCGAGAGCGGTGACTAATCATCCACTCAGTAAGCCAGTAATTCACTCAGTAACACAAAAGTGCCTTATTCCAGGCACCGCAGTTGCATTGTCTAATGAAGTCACTGTATCTTTTAATAAATTTCTGTTAAATGCTAGGAAAATTGCCAACCTCATATTTGGCTAACAAACAAACGAGGGTTATTTTTTTAAATAGGGTCCGTTTGTGAATGAGAATCAGTCCGCATGCGCGTGTGCTCCCAGCATTCTTTGCGCTCGTTTAGACGCCGTTTCGAGGGCTATCGTCTCTCTCTGTGCTGAGCTGTAGATGTTTGTAATGTCTAAGAAAATTTACTCGTTCCCCGACTGCGTGATACCATCTGTAATTCGATTCTGGAGTGCGAGAAACTCGGCAGCAGCGTGAATTCAGTCAGATTTGTGAAGTGTACGGTGATAATGCTATAAGTGATAATAAAGATCGGATTAATATGCACGATGACCCACGGTCAGGTCGACCTTCTCTGATTTCTGAAGATTTGATTCTTGATGCGGACAGCAAAATTCGAGAGGACAGGCGATTCACGATTTCACACTTATCAATCGATTTTCCACAGGTTTGAAGGTCCATTTTGTACGTTTTCGTACGATTCAATGACGACGAATAAGTGACATCTGTGGTCATGGATTGGGCATCATCACAGGTGGCAGGTAACTTCGATATTTGAATTCAAAAACTTTTTGAATGGTATACCAAATCAAAAATGGAAATTATATTTAAGAAAGTAGATCTAACTGTATAGAATATGGAAATAAATATATTTTAATGATATTTACATTATTATTACGGACTTGACGGGCTGAATTTTGGGATCAAGTCTGAAGGGGTTAATATTCTGAGTCTATCCAGAAGACTAAAAAGACAGGAGAGAATATTATTTGAACGCAGGATGAACCACGAATTTAATAACATTACGTACACTTAAATGAACTTTCTGATCATTTTTGGTGTGGTAATAACGTTCTTGTTGGCCATGTCCTACAGTTCTTTCATAAATGTTTTAAATTAAACACCGTCTATTAATAACAGTTTTAATAATCTTTCACACGCTTTCGCGCGATGACGATGCCCCACACAAAAAGGGCGAAAAGCGTCTCTAAAAATGAATAATTCAGTTGTTAACAGACGGTGTTTAAAATAAAACATTCTTACAACGAACACCTTTGACCTCGAAAGCTCGAAACCACACGAAAACATGCTAAGTATAACAAGCGATTAAACAAAGTAGTGGTGTGTGTCATTTCCATGCTAAACGCTGCATTCTACCTTAAGTAACATTTTAATAGATTGAAACAAAGTACCAAGATATCAGTACCATATGAAGGAAATTATACGTAATTCAATAACGTCATTGTATCATTATATTTTCAATCAACAGTGCCAAAATCTCTCTGCTTAAAGTGCGTTAATATAGCGAAAAACACGCATATACAGCTGTCCTCAAAGTGCAGATGCGGGATTTCGATGGTGTATGTCATTTCCATGCAGAACTATGATTTACAATCAATTTGCTTCACCTATGTATAAGCCTATGTTGCAATATGCTTGCGAAAGCCAGGTTATGACATTGACATACCAATATCATCATTTGAAAATGTAATTACTATGGCTTTTGATATTGGACTGCGTGAATGCTACTGTGATTTGTAATATGATTACTTGGCTTTAGTGAGGTGTGCACATTGTTCATTTTCAATTTGTTTAAACCACTTCATCGAAATCCCGCATCTGCACTTTGAGGACTAATATAAAGACTAATATAAGGACTATCAAGTGAGTGGTACTGCTGTATATGCATGTTTTGCGCTGTATTAAGAACTTTAAGCATAGAGATTTTGGTACTGTTGATTGAAAATGTAATGATACACTGACGTCATTGAATTACGTATAATTTCCTTCATATTGTATTGATACCTTGTTACTTTGTTTCTTTCTATTAAAATGATACTTGAGATAGGATGCAACGTATTGCATGGAAATGACACACACCACTGTTTTGTTTATGATCGCTTGTTATTCTAAGCATGTTTTCGTGCGGTTCCGAGCGTTCGAGGTGTCCCTCGTTATTGTGATCGGTGATATACAGGCGGAAAGAAATCAGAGATGATCTGCAAGAGAATCACGTGCATTCTGCGATGGCACCCCAGTGTTATTGTTGGGGTTTGTAAGTCAGCGTGGCGCCTCACCTGTTGCTTGCCGTCCCTCATGAAGACGACGCCCTGGGCGGTGTCCCCCTCGAGCACCAGCTTGGTGGCGTGCGCGCGCATCGCCACGTGCAGGTTCGTCCTGAGCCTGACGGGCCTCAGGAAGGCCTTGGCGGTGGAGCAGCGGGAGCCCCTGCGGATGGTGCCCTGAGCGATCATGAAGCCCGTTTGCCGCTCGCCGTTGCAGTCGCGGTTCTCGTAACCAAGCTGCATGCCTCCCTACAGGAAACACGCCACAACATACAAATATGAGGCCTCAAAACATACTACATTGACTAAAAGCTGAGCTACTCCAAAGTTGGTTGGTGGATCCTCCCGAAGAAGGTATACTTAGCCTGGTATAGGAGGTAGCGTGGTCAGTTACTATTCTCCCTATATAACCTAAACCGGTAATCCTACCCGGTAAAGGAGACCTGTATGAAATCCGAACTATGGAATCGTTCTGGCGTACTCTACATTCTACATCAACCTGAGCCACAAATGAAGGCAGGGTTAGGGAGCTATGAAAATCCCCATCGAGACAGGAATTCGAACCGGGGACCTTTCGATCTCAAGGCCTTAACCACTGAGCCACTTGACTGCGTCTTAGATTGACGCACAGCAATATTTAGCTCCTCGCTGTGCATGAAGCCTTGTCGCATGATTGCTTTTCTGGGTATAGGAATAGTGTAAAATCTTTATTTCATTTGGTTCGTAGCAGTCAAGAGAAGCCCTGAACCGTTTCCCAGCCTGTAACATTAGGACCGGATGTTCTGCCGAGTCTTATCAACCACGACACTCGTTGTACACGACTCCAACTCCTTACGGCTGCACAGTTACGCGTGGGAGCTTAACCTGTGGTTGAAGGTCGTGAGAACCATTCTCCAGCGACCATGTTGTTATGAAAACCTCTACCCCTACTCTTAGCACCTCGTAGACGTCATCAGTAGCCAATCAGAACACTTGCTCTTACTAAAATCTCAACTAACGAATCGGGAGTTACCTCATCCCCCTCCACTGGCGAGTACCGCGTGCTCAGGTGGAGAATACATTGACTCGCCAGTCGCGACAATACGTTCGTCTCGAAACATCACTACACTGAGGTAATCACCTGCTTGCTGTATATTCCATGCTTTAGCTCTATGATTGCATTAAATCAAGAAATATCTCAAGTCACTCCATTCTCCAGGTTATTTAGAGATCGATTCCATACCAAGCCTATTACCGTTATTACGCAACCATATCATAAACAGTACAGAGAGTGCCGTCATGACTGTCTTGCAATCACCGTGTTTATGAAATAACATCTTTATCTGAAGTGTTTGTACCAGTATTCATTCCTTTACAAATTTTTGGTAATAAATAGCCAATTACTTGCATATGCCGTGTGTTTCCTTGAAGCAACCTTATCAATAAATCTAGATGAAATATGCTAAGTGTCTATTCAGATGTTCGCCATAATACTAACAGAAGAGCTAGATATTGTTTGTTAAGCTCTTTTTACTAACTGCCAACCAGTATTTAACCTAATTTTCTCGGCGCTACATCACATACAGCTAATCACAACTGTGGCTGGTGGTTGCCGAGACGAATGCAAAAGTAGTCTGTGGCAAAAAAAATAGCAGCCGCACCATTCAACACGCGACAGCCTTTATCACTTGAACAGATGGCAGAAAAAATTACATTTGGCAGACATTAGGCCCACCCCGTTGGCTCAGGTGAGAGGTCCTAAATGGTTGAATCTCCAGTTGTGCAAATTTCTTTTTGAACATGCAGCACTCGGCCCGTATCTTGTCAGTCACCAGAATTTATACCAAAGCCATGATTTAAATGTCAAGTCTCTGCTGATTGTGACTCGTCCATTGGATAGGGATGTATAACTTGGTGGTCTCTGGTGTCTTTCGAAAGAGTAGGCTGGAATATATCGCCACACACTCCCATTTTTTCTTCTTCATCTACACTACACTTAAAACATTCATCAACAAACATGACCATCTTTCCCCTGCAAACCTACCAGATAACCAAAAGAATCTACGCGTCAACTTTCAAGAAAGTACTAATAGTAAATTGGGAACTTTATGAGTTTCCAGTGTGAGATAGGCGTGCTAGCATCTGGAAAGAATGGAACGTACTGATAAGCAGTGCAATTTCTCTCAAGAGCGGATGCTGAAGTGGACATTCTTCCCATTTCATATGCGATCACGTGGCTGTAGTGTAAACTACCTGAATGTGTTGCATAGCTAATCCCTCTTTGTCAGAATATTAACGTCCCATTGTAATAAATTAGTTTTGTGGTGTCTTAAATAAATCGTGAATCCATTCCGTAAACCTATACTGAGTAGTTACGTCACAAGACACTTTAAATGGTTCCTGATGGTTGCTACTGCAGGCTTATAAATTGGATTACACATTACAATTTATTTTTACTTGTAACACTAGTTATACGTTTCGCAGTGGATTTACAGTACTTTTGACTGTACCGTGTAGAATCGCACCTTAGCGACAAAAAAATTACCACTGAAGGAGTTAAAATATTTATAAATGTATTTTCAGTCCGTTAAAAATTGCAAAGATTGATTTTAAGTGACAGCGTTATTGAATAATATTTTATACCCTTTATTGTAATCTCATACTGTATGAAAATTGGTGGGAGAACAGAGTTTATGTTTTATACTTCCCTGGAGGCCCAGTTTAGGAGAGACATGAGATGATAAATTATTTACGGCGATATTATACTCGGGAGGAGGAGCCGTAGTAGGCAGAAACTGCCATGTTTTTGCTACCTTGTCAGCGAAGTTTACATCCATTCAGTGGGCGAGCAACGGCAGGGCACCTCAGTAGCGAGACGCTGATTAAAAACTCATTATTTACTGGTAGGTGACGTTAAAAACAAACAAGGCCTGTGGGCCGTCTCTCGCCATACATTGGCTCTAGTTTTTCACTGTACTGAGTTCCTACGTGCGTCGTTGTTTTGGTTTCATCGCCTTTTATTCATGCTTGTTGCTGAAGTTTGTATCTCACTGGGTGGCCCGTGCGAAAATTTGGCGACTGATCTACGATGAACAGCGAGACTGTAGTAGAATGAAAGAAAACCCGGTTCATTTGTAAAAACTGTTTGTCAACTAAAATAGGTACGTCTTACGAAACAGTTAGAAATGATGAAATGTTTCCCTAACAGAAACAAATATGTCTGGACAGCTTGTAACATAACAAGTGTCTGCGCCAGGTGTCGGCAGCAGACGACGCTTGCTAACGATGTATTATCTTTGAGTAATAGTAGTGAGTCTGTCTCTGACCGCCGGACGAGAGTGTTCGCGCGGAGGCACATTTCGGTCTAATGGTGGGGAAATTGTTGCAGACTCGAGTAAAGTATTCAAGTGATTTATGTAAGCGTGTGATGAATAGAACTTGTGATTTGGAGGAGAACATTTTTCTTAAAGTAGTGGTGAGAGGAACTTTGATCGATGTGGTAGATACATTTTGTTGTAGAAACTCTTTATCCTACGAACTTGTAATTTTCGGCGAAGTTCGATTACTTATCTAGAATTTCATATTTGGTGGTGGTACTTTCCCGTTGGGTGTAATAGCTACAGCTTAATTATTGCAATAAAGTCACTTTGTGTGAAGTTGCACATAAACTGTTGAACTGTTCTTTTTATATAGTAAACCCAACGCTCGAAATTTACCTAAACCTGGCGACCGCGGCAAAAGAACCTTTTTTTATCTGTTTAATGAACCGATTTGTGTTTCTAAGTAAGTGACTGTGTGCTCAAAACAGTATTCAGAAGTTTAACCCAAATAAATATAAAGACTTTTTCTCATAGTAGCCTTGCATGGCGCCTCAGTGACAGGACGTGTGGTTAAATAGGCATCTGGAGGAGAAATTAACTTTCGATTCCCGAGCATACACACTAGGATAAAGAGGACAAAGGATAAATTACGGCGAAGTGGGAATAAGGTGACAATTAGGCGCGAAGACGACAATAGTCAAAGTGGAAGATATACCACACCAGCAGCACGAGTTTGTTAAGTCAAAGACAGCTAGTGAAGATAGTCTACTGGAAGACTGGTTGGAAGTGGCGCAGCCGAGTGGAGAACGAGGTAACTACAAGAGCATCGCCGAGCGGAGCCGAGAGCAGACGACAGGCGGCGACGTATACGCAGACCCGAGGGTGCCCGGGACCAGCCGAAGGAAGCCGAGTGGGAGCAGCTGATTCGAGCCAGCCGAACGAAGCCGAGCGGGAGCCGAGCAGACCTGACAGTGAAGACACCAAAAGCTAAGTGCGCGAGTTGCTGCTAGCGAGCTGCTGCGAAGCGTCTTTTCCTATCTGTTCCGTTCCTTTAATATTTTTTCCCTATAATTTCGAATCGCACAGTAGGAAGGAAAAACCGAGTTGAGTTTTTCTCTCCTTTTTTGCCCATTCCTTTGTCATTCTGGTGACACTTACCGCATGTTGACGCAGCACAAGTAGTTGGTTTTAATTTGCATGCATTTAATTCTGATATGGTGGTTGAGTTTCGTGAATAGCAGCGTTGTATTGATTTTGTTTGCTGTGAATTGAAGGGGGGAAGTAAAGCAACTGAGTTATTATCATCATTGGATTTTTCCCGTTGGATTTGTAATAGAAACTTACTGAAATGGGGGAAGAGACGGAGCCAAAAATGGCTGAAATGCTGGCTAGGTTGATGGAAACCCTTAGGGACTCTTATGATAAACTTGATTCTAAACTTGATTCTAAATTTGAAACCTTAATGGTAGACTTGAAGTAATGGAAAGGGACGCAGAAGTTCGTCACGATAGCTTAGTCAAGGAGCAGAAATTGCACATCGCGGAGTTAGAAAGAAAACTTGAGGAGTATAGTGTTAGGTGTGTTGGTCGGACGGAGGAGTTGTCCTCTCAAGTGTACAAGTTAGAACAACGGGTTGAGCAGGAAACGAGTGGTTTGCGCCAGGATACCGGTGCCTTACAGGCGCAATATTTACGGTTAGTAGAAAAAAGCGACAGTCAGAGCCACCGCGTAGGGTGCCTTGAAGATCAGATGCAAACGTTTCAGGGTGATGTCAAAGGGCTGGCAGCTGACGTAGGAAAGGTTTATGAAGATGTTGAGAAGGTGAAACTACATACCCCTCTAGTGGTGAAACAAGAACTAGTAAAACAAGTCCCCAATGTAGTTAGGGAAGAGCTTGGCAAGTACCAAGAAGTTATAAAGACCTCAGCTTTTCCTGTTAAAGTCAATGATGAGAAGATAGATTGGGAGGAATTTTCCGGAAAGAATTGTATACATCCTGTAAAGTTCATTAGAAATTTTGAAAATTTCGCACCTTTCCTGATGGCTAGTGAAGAAAATAAAATTAGAATGGTAATTAAACATTTGAGAGGAGAACCTCGTCTTTGGGCTGATCAATTCGAAGACCGTTTTGAGACGTTTGCTCAGTTTAAAACAGATTTTTTAAATCTATACTGGTCGGCAGAAAGACAGATTGCCGTGAAATCCGAATTAATGTTGGGCGAGCATTACGATCCGAATAAAGAGACACAAACTAATTTTTTTATGAGGTGTTACTCATCTTGTAGGTACCTAGACCAACCTCACAGTGAGGAAGAATATGTTAAAATTATTGCGGCTCGCCTACCCGAACGAACGCAATTTATTCTCACAGGCCATAAAATATGTTCAATTAAGGATGCCATAGACATGTTGGGAAGGTTGGATGTCCAGGAGGAGAGGATGAGGAGAGACAAGTCGAAGTTTCAGAATGGTTATAGACACTTTCAGGATAGGGGTACACGAGGAGGCGGTTATTGGAGAGAAGAAGGAAGGAATAACCGACAACAGCCGGTAAATACATACCAAACGGGGGCCAGGCAGAGAAACACTTTTGAGCCGAATAACCAAGCGGTAGAGACAGAACTAATAATCAACACCAACGGTACCATGACAACCAACCTCAGAACCGGGAACAGAGGGTAGCCACAGTAGCTGCTAGTGGTGAAAATGTTTAACTAATTTCTGCCACTGTCGCGGCCTCATCAGGGGCAGAACCGGTTAAGAGGCCAAATGCGGACGGAATTTCACAGAACGGAAGCGGAGGATTAAAGAAGAGGAAAATTCAGGAAGGACGTTTTTTTGTTTGATACGGTATTAGGGGATGCCTTGGAAAATGGAGATGAAGTGAATTGTAAAAGTATTATGGCTGCGGAAACAGACGTTCAAGGGTGTCAGGAGGAATTTGTGGAAGACGATATAAAAGAAAATTTTTTGAAGTAGCGGATGAAATTTTTATGATGCTCTTACAAAGGAGAAGTCAAGATTACGGGAGAATGAAGTTATACGAATTGACGTCGAAGGATTGTTCACGGTAGCTACGGGAGAAGTAAAGCTGAATAGAATTAGTGCAGAGCGACAACCATATGGCTTTGACAATAGTAGCGGAAGCGGGGGCAGTGACCGACAGCAGCCACGCAGTAGCGTATGCGGGGACACTGTTGACACCTGGGCCGCAAAAGTTTTGACCGCCGCAACACTGGCGAGCGCGGAAAGACGAGCGAGCGAGTTAGGTCACTCACTCGGAAGCAATAATTTAGCTGAATCAGTCATTTCGATGGCGGGAGATATGAAGAAGTAACTGGTAGACCAAACCTTTCCAATTGGTAAATGAAGAAGGTAAAATTGACAGGAAATTCATACGGTGGAAAATTAATGAGGGAGAAGGAAGTCGACAGAAAATCTATACGGTGGAAAACTAATGAGCCCCGACAAACAAGTGTCAAATTTCCCGATTGTGATCAGACGCGTGGAGAGGAGGAGAGTTTCTTTACGGACGAACTAAGTGAACGGGAAATATTTCCATCGAGAAATTTACAGAGCGTGTCAGTTTACCATAACGATCCCAGAGATGACTTGCTAGAAGAAGAACGGAAGTTAATTAGAAGAAAGGTTAGGCACGATAAAAGGGGGAAGGCTACTGACTATAAGCCAGGTGACCTGGTGCTGGCGCAAACTCACTATAAATCTTCGAGTCTCAATAATGAAATCAAAAAAAATTTAAATTCCTTTACGAAGGACCGTACATGATTTCTAGCTGTCCAAGAAAGAATTCTTTTGTACTGGTAAATCCTGTGGACCAAAGTGTCCGAGGTGTATTTAATGTAACTGCGATCAAACCTTATAATTCTTTGCAAGAGGATGTAGATGGTTAAAGAGAAAAGTAATCCTATCCTGTTATTACTATGTTTTTTTTCAATTATCAATCCTGTTTTCGAGAGAAAATCTCTGTACTACTATAAATCCTACTTTTCCCTTACCTTTGAAGGCGCGAACAGCAATGTAGCAGTTCGAAAAAGTGTGGTAAAGTGGATAAAGTCACGCGTGTGATGTGATGCCTTGAAGCATAAGTGTGAACAGGTCATTGACCAGAGTGCAGCTTGTGTTTATATCGGAAGCGGGGCTTCTGGCAGCAAGTTGCTCAACTTGCAATTGAGTACTAATTTAGATTGTCTTATTATTTTGTGTGCTGTGTTTTTTTTTTTGGGTTTCTACCAATTTGTGTTTTGTTTCTTATGTATATTGTTTCTGATTTGTCTTGTGTGTAACATTTTTCTTATATGTTTCTTGAATTTAATGTGTAAAATGTTGTCTGTGAAAAAATGGAATACCACCAGAGTAGAATTTAAATTGATTTTTTGTTCTGATAATTGATATGGCCAGACGTTATCAATTATCACAAGCTGTTAGGGGGGGAGTGTAACATAACAAGTGTCTGCGCCAGGTGTCGGCAGCAGACGACGCTTGCTAACGATGTATTATCTTTGAGTAATAGTAGTGAGTCTGTCTCTGACCGCCGGACGAGAGTGTTCGGGCGGAGGCACATTTCGGTCTAATAGTGGGGAAATTGTTGCAGACTCGAGTAAAGTATTCAAGTGATTTATGTAAGCGTGTGATGAATAGAACTTGTGATTTGGAGGAGAACATTTTTCTTAGTGGTGAGAGGAACTTTGATCGATGTGGTAGATACATTTTGTTGTAGAAACTCTTTATCCTACGAACTTGTAATTTTCGGCGAAGTTCGATTACTTATCTAGAATTTCATATTTGGTGGTGGTATTTTCCCGTTGGGTGTAATAGCTACAGCTTAATTATTGCAATAAAGTCACTTTGTGTGAAGTTGCACATAAACTGTTGAACTGTTCTTTTATATAGTAAACCCAACGCTCGAAATTTACCTAAACCTGGCGACCGCGGCAAAAGAACCTTTTTTTATCTGTTTAATGAACCGATTTGTGTTTCTAAGTAAGTGACTGTGTGCTCAAAACAGTATTCAGAAGTTTAACCCAAATAAATATAAAGACTTTTTCTCATAGTAGCCTTGCAAGCTCCTTACACTAATACACAGTTTGTCAGTATGCTACCTCTGTGGTATGAAGTGCTACTATCTAGCGGCAATGTGATCTCTCCTAATCAGCCTCAGCGAAGCCTAGCGACGTGGCTCTGAACTAACGCTTACCCGTTCCTTGATTGTTGATAACTTTTTATTTTACAAGATTAATTTTGAAAAATTCTTGAGGACTGCACCACTTTCGTAACCCACGCGAATTTAGTACTAACCTTTGGAAATTTGATTTATTTGCCTCGTCATCATGTCCTCATCACGTTTTGCGCTCTTGCTTTGCGGAAAACTTACTAGTAATTTAATTAGAAATGCTGAAATATGACAGCGACGCACAGCCGTTAGATGCCGCCAGCGTTCAAAAATCAGACAGTCTCTTAAAATCTTGCTTTAATCATTTGTTGTAATGATTTCTTGCCGTTTCAGATTTTTCCGTTGTAAAAAGTCGCACAAAATTGACAGTATTTATCCGAGTTATAATACGGCGATGGCCGCCATCTTATATTGAAACGAGCCATCAACGATAATCAGTAACTTCCATTGTAAACAAAATACGCCATTTCCGCAATGGATGCTGCTTAGCGAAAATTTCGTAAATTTTTTTCTCTTGGTCCAGGCCCTATTTCAACCTTACCACGAACTTTATGACGAAACGAACCTGTTTAGGTTGATATGATCCCTGTATCGATAATTTTTGTTACTTTTGCAGTGCTTATAGTATTCCGCAGTTGCGAAGCCTTTCATATTTCGGCATTTTTTTATTAAATTTCTACAGACTTTTCCGCAAAGCAAGAGCTCAAAACGTGAAGAGGACATGTTGACGAAGCAAAAAAAAAAAAAAAAAAAAATTTCAACAGGTTAGTACCAATTCCGCGTGAGTTCCGAAGTGCTGAAGTCCCCAAATTCCTTTCTAATTTAATAATGTTACCAAAGTGGGGAGTTTAACCACAAACGATAAATGAGTTATCATTTTAAAGATTAAGTATGAAATGATAATTATGAGTCATCACAAGAAACATATTTTAGAACTAATATATACGATAGTAGACTTCGTACAATCAGACAGCGATCACCTTTGGTAAACAACTGACTGCATCAACAAATAGTTCAAAACTGATGCATATTGCACTTACGCTGCATATGTATTGTAAATATGGGGCACACTAGCTACTTTTTACATTATCTTGAAAATTATAACACCTTCTTAGTTATAAGGGAAGCCCGATATCGGGACATTACAACAAAAATTATTTATCGAAATTCCTCTGGTTGGTAACATTACATCAACGCTTATTGAACTGTGCTCAGCATGGTTTATTACAAAGTTCCAAGAAGTAAAGCAAAGATTTATCGTGTGAAGCAAGGAACTACCTAGTAAGTTACCTGTACGAACGCTACTGCTAGCGGTGACCTCCAGGGCGCCTCCTGCACGGTCAGCAGGCCTCCAGTAGAGTGGTATCGCTTGTTGCGGGCCAGGTATGGGTTGCGGTTGTCCTCGGGCTTCCTGAAGTAAGGCAGCACCTCCTCATAGGACCATCCCGTGTTGCCCTCTGCAGCCCATCGATCGTAGTCCCTGCGGTTGCCCCGAACGTAGATCATCGCGTTGAGGACGCTAGAACCGCCGAGTACCTGAAAGACGCCGTTCACAGCACTAGTGATTTGGCGCCCATTGTGGGGCTCAAAATTTGATTTTGTTTTAGCACGTTTCTAGAGCGTAGAATCGAGAGTTTTGGAGTTCCGACTTATTTGAAGCTAAAAAAATAGATATTTCATTTTGTTGCGCCACCACCTGTATATAGTTTTTGATTTTTTGTAGTTATAGTGGTTGTACGGCCAGAAATAAAGAATTGAAATAAAGTATTCTGCAAGTGGTATTTGAGACTCGGAAGCCAAGTATTGGATGGTACCAGCAACGCAATATTGTCGTAAATCACCTAAACGATTTCTGCAAAGGGTTCTTAATGGCATGATAATTCTTTTCACTTACCACTCCTATCACAATGATCATCGAATCATTTCATAGAAAATTCCGGTACCGTGGAAGGTGCATGAATATGTAATCATTAGTATCTTTCTGGCCTGTTCTGTATTTAATTTATGAACTTCAGAATTTGCAATACTCTTTTATATTGTGTTTAATGAGTATTAGCTCTTTAAGTTTATTTTTTTATTATTCTGGGGGATTCCTACTCTTTGGTTGTATGTCGTAAGGTCCCAATTCATCAGTCATTGAAATAATAATAATAGTAATAATTTTACGACTTATGCAATATATGAATGTATTTATTTTAACACAAGGCCGTACAGTGTAGTAGTATGTGTAAAAAGCGATAAATTTAAGTTTTCATAATATGTTTTGTTATGTTGAAGTTGGCAGGCTGTAATTGTATTGTTTTAGCCAAAGAGATAGATATATTGATATATAAGAATGATGGCGGTGAGATTAATTGATGTATCAAAGCACCGTTGTTTGTATTTGACTTCATGAATATGAAAAGTATAATTATTTGAGTTGATTAAGATGTGTTAATAAATAGTAGTTGTTATAAAACAACAAATACTTTGATTTTATACAGAAGAGTATAACTAAATTTAATCTGCGAGGTGATAGCCAAAAAACGTTTGTGACGATATCCTGGGCCCACACATTTATCGTCCAGAACGTGCTATCAATTACAGAAGAGATTGCAAAAGAACCTGTAAGATTGGTAAGACCAACCAGGATTTCTTTTATTATCGACTTAAAAAGGATAGCTCGCAATGTACAGCTGTAAAGTTGGGAGCAAATATTGATGCAGCCCACTCGGAAACTATTTGTTAGCATACTTACTGCAGGAGTTTACTTACATCGAAAACATGGTAAGAGGATTACAGTTTGTGTGGATAACCTGCTTTAGGCGGATTACATTAGGAGGGTGGTTTGCTGAGTGACTGACCTTTCCCCTGGGCCAGTTGCACCTGTCGCCGACCATGGCGAGGCAGTAGGGGGAGTCGGGGTTGGGCGGCGCCGTCTTGTACTTCCAGTCCATGTCTGAGAGCTGGAGGTACCCCGCCAGAGAGGGCACGTCCGACACCTCGTTCTCGTCTCCTCCAGCCTCCAGTAGCAGCACCTTCCAGCCGGGGATCTGCCGGAACAATAAAATCGCCTTCAGTGACACACGTTGTGTAATTCGTTCAGTTAACAGAATCGGCTCAAGGTCACTCTTCACTATCTCCACTCCTCCGCCTTACCTCAACATGCGAAGGGGAGAGAGTGCCCGCTGACAAATTTGCGTCTGTCTTGGATGGACAAAGCGAACTGCTCGACTGGGAAATGGGGCAACGCAAGGGGATGGTGAGGGAGGTGAGGAGGGGACGAGGGCACCTGACCTTGAGCCGCCAGTTGGAGATGAACGGAGTATATTGAAGATAAACTGGAGAGTTGGTTCTTTAATACATGATCCGACTGTGGCGTAGAATAAGACGTATTTAACTGCTTGTGGCTCGATTGAAAAAGTGTATACTAAAATCTGCAAGTGTTTAAAATTCATTTCTCACATATATATGGTCCAATAGTCATTTAGAAGTTAATATATATGTTGATTAGTAGATAATTATAATTGATAATTATTATAAAATGTCTTCATCGGCTGAAAACAACATTTGTATGACAATAACATCGGAATACAACAACATCAGGAGACAACCATTTGTTTATATTCATTGACTAGTTCGACCCTTTTATAAGAACTTCAAGTAAGCTGTACGCATATAAATTTTTCCTCAATGTACGCCTTGCTCCTGTCCAGTCGTAGGCGGTTACCAGGGGGGGTGTTTACACTTCCGTGAGAAAATCTGGGAAAATGAAGTGAGATGGCTTTTCCGTTGCGTTGGCCAGTACGACAGTGTTTGTAAATATTGTTGCGTGGTTGAATGCCTGTAATAGTGTGTGTTCAGTGGATAGTCTAGCATCAAACTCCTTCAGCCCCACAGATAGCTGAAGGACAGCGGAATGGGCATCGTCAACACCACAGGGCATAGTGCAAATTACCAATCCCTGCTCAAAACTACAAGGATTTAACTTACCGTGGTCAATTTGGTGTATTAGATGTGGTAAGGGAAGAACTGCTTTAACTCTCCACACCTGGGGCTAGGGAGATTCTCCGTACTGTGACTGCGGTGAGGTTTCACAAACTGTGTCTCACATTGTGCAGGACTGCCCACTGCGTGCCTTTCCTGGTAGTCTGGAAGACTTAAATTTGGCTACGCGGGAGGCGGTGCCCTGGTTGGAGCGCCTCGACGTCACGTTGTGATGGTTGTGACTGGAGATCCTGTCTCAGTGGCCAGCTGCGGGTATTGTCCGCTGAACTGTGTGTATATATGTGTGTTAAGATTGTTCATTGAATACAGTATAATTGTAATTGAATTGCGTAAATGTCTTATAGCATCATACGTAAAATAAATAAAGTGGAGAGTGTTATATGTATTGTGGATGAGAGATGAAAGAGGGGAGAGAATGAAACACGGTGCCGGCCTATACAGGCCTACTCTTCCGAAAGACACCTGGGACCGCATGGCTTAATTTCCCCATCCGACGGACGAATCGCCACGAAAGGCATCGTATGCCCTCACTCCACGGGCACTGCAGGGGAGGTTCGGGATTTAACCCAGGATTTTGGTGCACAATAAGGTGATCTGGAACCATGCACCGCCGCCTCTCTTGCACTGCCGGTCAAGTTCTGATAGTGAAAATTGCACCATCAGGACTCCAACCGACCAACCAAGTGTCAGAGCCAGACACCAACACTGTACTGCTGCCAGCTGAGCCAACGGGGCGCGCTGGCTTATAAATAACAACAGCATTTTCAGTCGGACATTCCGTGTGGTTGTATTACTAGAAATAAATAAAGGAGTGATGGAATATAGTTTTTGGCACAATATACAGAACAGGCACTAACTATTGCAGTTTCGAATGTGTAAGTTCATCTGAAACCTCACTGAATCCTCGCCCAGCAGGTTGACAACTGTCCTCGACTTTCCCTCATTCCTAATTGCTGCACGTACAGTATTGCCACGATGATAATACGAGGTCAACAGCTCACGCACTGTCTCGAACCACGCAGTATCTTACCGACCTCGGCCACGAGGGTGGCTGTTACAGCCGCAGGGAATGAATCCTGATGGCTTCTAACAGAGATATTTTGGTGGTGGTAACCATTCCCTTGCTGAGTAGATTCCCGTTGCAATGTGGTCACCGGTGAATGGAGGTACGTGTTCATACGACCTCGTTCCGCAGCCAATTAGAACGACTCGGTAAATCCTCGTCCAACATTTCGAGAACTCTCTGGACCAGTACTGGGCTTTCTCTTTCGCCCTAGCCCAGATCTTTCCACGTACCATACCGCCAAGCCGTTAAATTGTACTAGCCACTTCGTACGAGTGGACTCAAAATTTTATTGCCAGTAGCGGGTAAAATTAACATATATACTATATGAAAAGTTGTGTCTGTATATTAAATTTATCAACAGATTGAACAAAAACTGACTGCGAGAGAAACAAAACCTGAGACACCGAATTAACATTGCAGAGACTCTATGCGCCTGTATGTCCCCGTTCGGTTAGTTTCATGACAAAATATATTATATATCCTGAAAAGAGTATTCTGTGTCCTTCATTCTGATATATAGTATTTTCTTCTCAAATTTCATCAAGATCAGTTTAGCCGTATCGAACAGAAGGACAGAGATACTTTCGCATTTATAATATCTATATATATATATATATATATATATATATATATATATAAAGATGAATGCATGTTTGTTTGTTTGTTCTTTATACAAATCTACAGTTTTCATCCGATCTCGATGAAACTTTTCACACTTATCATTTGAAACAAGGAGAAAAATACCGTCTACATTTGATTGAAAAATTATCTATATAAATGGTACATGTGGTCTTATAATTTCTAAAATTACTCAACGGCGTTAGACAGACGCGTTGGATATGGGGGACTCTGTACAGTTTTTCCGTGTAACGGTCAGCTAGCTCAGTGGTTAAAGCGCTTGCTTAGTAATGTTTGGTTTCTGGTCTCCGGTTCAAATCTCCGTGGAGGCTAAGATTTTTTTTAAAAATGTTTTTGATCGTAAGAATCACGCCTGGGCCGTCGGTTATTCGGATTGAATGTTAAACTGCAGATATCACAAAGTTAGGGGTGCAATCCGAGGCAAATCGTAGCTAGTCTTGCAATGCTGTAGGTGTACACTTTTTTACGTTATATTGATCCCTCGGGGATGATTCGCAGTCAGAGTGTGGATCTGCAGTAATCTATAATATAAAAATGAATCACAAAATGTGTTGGTAAGTGCATAACTCAACAACGCCTCGACCAATTTGGCCAATTTTTTTTTTTAATGTTCGTTGGAGTTCAAGGATGGTTTTTACGTCGAGAAAAATTCGAATAATTGCCGGAAAATCCTTAAAACAGCCCTTTTGTTTTTCCAACCCTAAAAATCAATGTTTGTGGGTTTGTTCGTCTTCTATGCATTCCTATACCATTTATCAGATTGCAATGAAACTTTGGAGAGTTTTCGAGTGTGCGTCTGCGAAGGTTCCTGTGAAAAAAAAAATCCAAAAAGTCACCCCCTATTCCCCATAACACCCCATAATTTAGGCAAAACCACATTTTTTATCCGATTTAGATAGGAATTTGTACACTTATACTTTAAAACAAACATAAAAATACAGCCTACATACGGTTTCAGAATATTAATCCCCTCACCCCCTTTCCACCACCATAATTTTTTCACCCCATAATTTAGGTAATACCACATTTTTTATCCGATTTAGATAAGAATTTGTACACTTATACTTTAAAACAAACATAAAAATATTGCCAACATATAATTTCCGAATATTCATCCCCTCTCCCCCTTTCCACCCCCATTACGTTTTTACCCCATAATTTAGGCAAACCACATTTTTTTTATCCGATTTAGATAAGAATTTGTACACTTATACTTTAAAACAAAGAGAAAAATACTGCCTTCGTATGGTTTCCGAATATTCATCCCCTCTCCCCCTTTCCACCCCCATTACGTTTTTATCCCATAATTTAGGCAAACCAAATTTTTTATCCGATTTAGATAGGAATTTGTACACTTATACTTTAAAACAAACATAAAATACTGCCTACATATGGTTTCCAAATATTCATCCCCTCTCCCCCTTTCCACCCCCGTTACGTTTTTACCCCATAATTTAGGCAAACCACATTTTTTATCCGATTTAGATAAGAATTTGTACACTTATACTTTAAAACAAAGAGAAAAATACTGCCTTCGTATGGTTTCCGAATATTCATCCCCTCTCCCCCTTTCCACCCCCATTACGTTTTTACCCCATAATTTAGGCAAACCACATTTTTTATCCGATTTAGATAGGAATTTGTACACTTATACTTTAAAACAAACATAAAAATACTGCCTACATATGGTTTCCGAATATTCATCCCCTCTCCCCCTTTCCACCCCCATTACGTTTTTCCCCCCTAATTTAGGCAAACCACTTTTTTTATCCGATTTAGATAAGAATTTGTACACTTATACTTTAAAACAAAGAGAAAAATACTGCCTTCGTATGGTTTCCGAATATTCATCCCCTCTCCCCCTTTCTACCCCCATTACGTTTTTACCCCATAATTTAGGCAAACCACATTTTTTAACCGATTTAGATAGGAATTTGTACACTTATACTTTAAAACAAACATAAAAATACTGCCTACATATGGTTTCCGAATATTCATCCCCTCTCCCCCTTTCCACCCCCATTACGTTTTTACCCCATAATTTAGGCAAACCAAGAATTTGTACACTTATACTTTAAAAAAGAGAGAGAAATACTGTACACATTAATTTCACAAAAACCCAATCCCTCTCCTCTCTTTCCACCACCTTAATTACCCCCTCTTTCCATAACACTCCATAATTTAAACTAACCCGCAAACCGTTCGTCCGTTTAGGGTGAAGCTTTGGTGAGTTGTCGACGGGATGACGGAGAAGGTTCCTGTCAAAAAAAAATTAAAAAACCCACCCCTCCTCCCCATAATTTAGACAAAACCACATATTTCATCAGATTCCAATGGGAATTTGCACACTGTTAAGCAAACAGAAAAATACTGCCTACATATGTTTTCCAAAGCGCATCCCCTCTCACCCTTTCCAACTGAAAATGAATGATACAGCAGTTTAAAATTTATATGTAAATATTTTTTCATTTAATCTATGTACCTACTCAAGTCAGCAATAGTGAAGCATTGCCGGGTCAGCTAGTAATACTATAAATGCGGAAGTAAGTCTCTGTCTTTTGTTACGTTTTGACAACTAAATGCCTATACCGATATTGACGGAATTTGACAAGAAAATCTGTAGGGAGGGCACAGGACATATTTTTTCCCGGTATGATTAACAGTTGTAGTCACGAAATTTTGAGAACTTATCGAATGGTGACAGAGAGACGGATGTGTGTGTTAGTCTGTAATGTTACGTCACTTGCTCAAGCTATGCTTCTCGCGCATTATCTTAGCGTATAATTTCTTGATAAATTTATTTAGAAAAAAAAACGTATTATTTAGTATACATGTCAATTTTTTTCTGTCCTTTTACTTTGTGTCTGCTTAAATGTTTCTGGCACCAGTTTATTTTGACTTCTTTTTTTGACGTGCCTTGCGGGCGTAAACTGGCCTAAGTTGTAGCTCTAGCAGAGCACGACCAGCTAATGTTATTAGAACCCAAAAATCGGATGTTCATGCTGAAGAAAGAAGAAAAGTCCAAGCTGAAATAAAGATGCCCTTAGTTAACACCCCCTCCCCTCCTCCCCACTTCCCCTCACCTTCGTTTGTTTTTCTATTTTTAAATATGTTCGAAATTGATTCTCTTCAAGTTTAAGGTTCGACAGGAGAATGATATAGTGATGGCTTTCCGGTCATATTATGCCGACTCTGTGTTGTTTGGGACCAATCCTTTGCTACCAACAACTTTCTATATTCAATTATGGCAAAGAAATTCTTAGTCCACGCGTACGAAGACGCGGGTATCAGCTAGTTTATAATAAAATTGATTACTTTGACACCTTCCTCATTACGTTTGAGGCTTACTACATTAATATTTGCGATTTTTAAGGGTGGTCTTAGAGTTTGGTATTCTCTTTTCGGGTTTCAATTGTAATTTATATTAACATAATTATGTGGTGATTTTAACAGTGCTGTTTGCACAGCTATAGAGCAGTTTCGGCGTGGAATGCGCAGCAGTTTGTGGCATTAAATACCGAATTCTGTTAAACAGCGTTCATCTTGTTAAAGAACTTGAAGTGCCTTTCCGAAAGGTTCTTTTGTATGAATCTGATGGTCCACGTATGTTTCGACATTTGGTGCAGCATGGGAAACTGATTATAGTTTGTTAGTATAATCAGGTACACCCATATGAATCGTTAAATCTTTCTGTAAGTGCCTCTAACGTGTATTAGCTGCAAAATTTTCTCACTTGACACATTGGTAGCGTGCGCAGAATCTTCGTTATACAGTACTAAAAAGTAGGTACAGTATGTTTCTCGCAATATATCACAGTCTTCCTGCTAGTTATAATAGTAATGTTCAGATGATTTCCACCGATCATCTGGCAACACGGAGTCCAGCATTGGATTCGGAAGCACTTCACAAATTCTTTTTTGAAACGGTCTGAAGCTTTATATCTGGTAAAAAGCCATTACTTATTGCTGAAGCATCCCATGCATTGCTAGGTGTCAGATGAGTAAGTGTTTGCGGATGTAATGGTGTAAAAGCAAAAGAAAAGAAACAGATCTGATACCACAAAAGTTGAATCACCTACGTAAAAACTGCATAATTTTTTTAATCATTGCTTTATTACCTGCTGTTAAAGAGAATCCAAAAAATTAATTTTCTCATGACTAGAACAGGAAGTTCACCATGATTTTTGGTCAAAATAGGAATAATGAATTTGGGTATGTGAAATCAAAGCAAAGTAATAATTATATTAGAAAAATGGATAGGCTCTTTCTTATTAAAAACTATGTAATCTAAAGACTTACTAACTATCATGGTCAAAAATAAATGTTTAATTATACAACAATATGTCATTTCGTTATAAACTTGTTCCGCCTTTGTCTTCAAAGTGGCCTCACTAGTGTACATATCATTATTTTTTTGTTTCAGGTAAGATTCGAGAATTGCTACAAGACAGTGTCTCTTCGAAATGAAGTAGCTGTATCGCATCTACAATGTTTTTCACCAACAGGTAAAGTTACTTAATTAGCAAAATTAGCTGTGTCAAATACACATCATAGTTTGAATTGGTTATTGCTTTTTAGCTGTGTTGATTTTTAACTATGGCTTTGTTTAAATATATTGGGTTCCTTGTATAGGTGATTTTTTTTGGATACTGGTTCAGTCGCAATTAATCACGCATTCTAAAAAAGGGAATCGTATGAAGTGGTATCTAAAAATAGGAGACTGAGGTTATGTAACAAAAACGCTCAATACGAGTAATACTGACTTGCGCCTAGTTTCGAAAGCATGCTTCATCCACTGCCAGCTTGCTAGGTCTGTCGTAGCTTCACCAGAGACCCGTTGGCCGTTATTTTTCAAGGTTCCTGTAGGGCCTTTACAGCTACCGTATCGTTCCTAGGGCGCACTAGGTCCCCACTGTACATCGCCCCCACAGGCAGTCCCCTGTAGTATTAGACATAATAATAGCTGAAGTCCAGGGACACAGAGATCCAACAGAGCTGAAGGTGATAGCATATGCTGATGACATCATAATATGGGAGGAGCCAGAACAGGACCTGGAAAGAGAATTACGGAAATGGTGGACAGCAATGGGTAAACATGGCCTGGAGATTAGTGCGGAAAAGACCAAAATAATGACGATATGAAAAAAAACACTGGCCCTTCGAAGGATGTGTTAATTGCGGCAAGAAACTGGAATGGGTATTATCATTTGTGTATCTGGAAAGCGAGGTAACTACCAATGGAAAGATGGAGGAAGAAATAAGCCAAAGGGTAAGGAAGAGCGTACATTTGTATTAGCAGATAAAGGATGTGGAATATAGGGAAGGACGCTAAAATTCTGCTGTATAAAGTATATTACCAGCCCATAATGACTTAAGGTTGTGAAACATGGACTTGGACAAAAAGAGATATTAGCAGATTGAAGGCGGCAGAGAGGAGGTTTCTGAGAGGGATAGAGAATGTAACGAGGAATGACAAAATTAGAAATGAAAACATCAGGGAGAGACTACAAGTGGTAGCATTAGAAGAGTTGTTAATGAGGAAATGACTGCAGTAGTTCGGACATGTTATGAGGGTGGAGGAAGGTAGGTTGCCGAAGTTAGCGCTGCTGAATAAGGGGAAGGAGACCAGTTGGAAGACCTCGGGAAAGATCGATGGACCAAGTGAAGAAAGACGCAGAGGGGCAATATGGATGGACCAGGCGAAGAAAGATGCAGAGGCTAAGGGAGTCATTTGGAGGAAAGCGATGGAGGAAAAACCTAGGCGCGACCGCCAGAGTTGGAAGAGGATGTGCAAGACGACACGCAAAAGTGGAATCATCTAATGATGATGATGGCTGACTTGCGCCGATAGTGGTAGACAGCCACGCCCCTATAACGCTGCGTGAAAAGTTTCAACTTGATAACTCGGTAGGTTTGTTGTGTATGCAGTTTGTGTGACAAGTTCTGATTCTGTTTATCGAGTTTTTTCCAGTGAAAATATAAAAAAATCGCTATGGAGTGTGTACTTTCGTAGCTAGGCCGGAATTGAAACAATTATTACGCATAAAGATATGTAAATGTAAGATTTCTTTATAGAACCTACAGGCTGAATGTACAGTTAAAGAAGCAAAAATCAGAACCGCAGTTAAAATGGAATGATCAACCCGAGGAATATTTATATCATTTATAGTGACATTGAAGAACTTCAGCCATGCGTTCACTGCATATCTTCTTGAAATTCTCCGTTTCTTGAAACAATGTAGTTTTGTTCAACGAGCGTGGAATTAAATGAAACTTGTCTTTGGAAAAAGAGAGGTGTTACCAGATTACAGGCTGCATAGATGAGGTTTCTGAGAGGGATAGGGGACACAACAAGAAAGGACGAAATCCCACAAAAACATTTCTCGCTGATCTCTATGCATTAAGAGATTTTAGGCTTGCAGCCTCACCCAGGTAAAATCAACTAACCTGCAAACTTTTTAAGTTTGGTGTTGCTATTGAATATATACTGGAGAAATCACCAATATAGGACTTTTCTTATAATTTGGGGATGAAACAAAAGACGTATCTGTGTGCCGAATCAACTATTTCTAGGACGACAGTAAGTAATGTGTTATTTTAATAAAAATTAGTATGCACGGTCTATAATGAAAGTCCGAGACATATAAAGTTACTAGAGTGGAAAATAATTCACGTTTGGAGCAGACAAGGGGTAGATAATGGAAACTTACCAGTTTTAGACTTCTTTTATAATCTGGGGTAAAACTTTATCTGTGTACTAAATTTAAGCTGTCTACAATTACGAGAAATACCTTAGAGTTGTGATGATGATCAGTGAGGAAATCCGTGAAATTTGCATATGTATAACATCCATAATAAGAACAAGAATGAAACAAAATTTAGCGCGTTAGCTAAGGTTGCTGATATATATGTATAATAGAAACTTGACACATGTAGCATCACTAAGACCGAGACATAGGGGTAAAAAAAAAAAAAAAAAAAAAGTGGCAGTCATTGGGGACTGTCGACAGAAGAGAAGACTTAAAACTATTAATATCATACGCGCAACACGTCATAATTACAGCTGCAGATATGCTAAGCAATAACAAATAATTCCGTGTGGTTGTAATGACCTGGTGACCGGGTATCTAATGACTGCGCATTTCGTCCCTGTCTTAGCCGCCTTAACCTAACCCGGTAGTCCTGCCAGGTATACGGGACCTACAGTTTAACGTGGAATCCAAACCACGTACTTCAGATTACTCAGGAAGCTATGCCAGATGTAAAGGTCGGGTTGATGGTCTATGAAAATCCCTGCCGAGACAGAGATTCGAACCGGGGACCTTTCGTTCACCAGTCAGACACCTTAACCACTAGACCGAAACAGATATACTGTTAACTTTAGCATGTCGTTAATGCAAACTCATAAGATTTTACCCTACCAAAAAAGCGCCCAACGCGCCTAAAGAACTTTTCACTTCGAAAACTAAAAATCTAACTTAATTCACAACCCTATGGTTCGTCGAATCTTCCCGAAGGACATGTACCAAGCTATTATGTCAGAGGCAAGAAGGCTAATTCCTTTCTTCAGGCGCCTTCCACGGAACGTCACGGCGTAGCTCGTATAATCCGATACAACTCCTAAAAACTGTTTTTTTTAGTAACGATGACAAAAATTAAGGTG
The DNA here is from genome assembly GCA_031002005.1 of Vandiemenella viatica. Taxonomy (NCBI): domain Eukaryota; kingdom Metazoa; phylum Arthropoda; class Insecta; order Orthoptera; family Morabidae; genus Vandiemenella; species Vandiemenella viatica. The sequence goes on along the minus strand of CM061914.1, from coordinate 26,499,351 downwards.
AGGGGGGGAAAGGAGGAGAGGGTTTATATTTCTGTAAATACAACCTCAACAGTGTTTTCTATTTGTTTTAAAGTATGTGCATGCGAAATTCCATCAAAATCGATTAAAAACTGTGTGTGTTGAATAAAGATTTTGCGAATAACGTCCTGCGCGCATATCATACGCGCAACAGGTGGCCGTGACGGCCCCGATCTGACGCTCAACAGGTGGCGTCTTACGAACTTGTAGATTTACCCCCGACCCAACACCGCGCAAGGCGAACATAAAAGTTTTCACTTCAAAAATGGCTCGAATCGCTTCACGAAAAGGGTAGGCAGTGCCGCCGTTGACTCGGCTTGATCAGAAATGAAAACATCAGAGAAGCATTGGAAGTGATGTTAACAAAGAAAAGACTGCAGTGGCTGTGGTATGTTATACGGATGGAGGAGGGAAGGGTGCTCAAGTTGGCACTATTGAACGGTGGGAAGGTAAGGAGACCGAACATTTGTAAGGTGACCAATTGGAGGACTATGAACCAGATGGGCATAGCACGTGAAGAAAGACGTGTAGGTGAAGGGAGTTGTTTGGAGACAAGTGGTGGAGGGCAGGATGTGGTCACTGACCTCTGAGAGCCTGTTGGCGAGGACGGCGCCCGCGGAGCCGCCGCCGACGATGACGAAGTCGTACTCGGGCAGCAGCGAGCGCGCGTTGATGGGGTGCGACTCGGGGTCGACGGAGGCGTAGCGGTAGAACGTGGTGAGGCCGAGGGCCAGGAAGGGCGCCAGCACCCACGTCACTGGACTGACGCCCATCGAGCCCATGCTGGCCAGCAGCGAGGTCAGCGTCGGCGGCATCGCGGCGTCTGCAAACACACAGACCATCATCTCTCCACCACTGCTAAAGGTAGAACGTGGTGAGGCCGAGGGCCAGGAAGGGCGCCAGCACCCACGTCACTGGACTGACGCCCATCGAGCCCATGCTGGCCAGCAGCGAGGTCAGCGTCGGCGGCATCGCGGCGTCTGCAAACACACAGACCATTATCTCTCCACCACTGCTAAAGGTAGAACGTGGTGAGGCCGAGGGCCAGGATGGGCGCCAGCACCCACGTCAGTGGACTGACGCCCATTGAGCCCATGCTGGCCAGCAGCGAGGTCAGCGTCGGCGGCATCGCGGCGTCTGCAAACACACAGACCATCATCTCTCCACCACTGCCAAGAGCTGAACATTGGCTGGACCCTCCCGAAGGAGGTATACACCGGCGGAAATTAAAATCCCAACGCCCACATGGAGCTGTGATGAATGAATGAAAGTATCACCATATGCAAAGTATAAAATGATTAAAAACTGAAGGATTTACTTGTAATAGTATGGGATTACATAACTATTTACTATGCAAAATTACTTTGTTTTTTTAGCATATAACTGGTGAACAGTCTGGTGTAACATGATACTTTTTTGCTCACAAGTTCTTGTTGACCAAGTATGCCAAAATGAAGAGTGATGACCCTCTACATGCAAATGTCTACCTGTGAGAGTGGTCGGAGAGTTGGCTTGTTTGATATTGGTGGATCATATCGTGAAATCTCAAGAAGGAGTGGCCGTAATGCAATGCCAGTATACAGACTAAGATGAAAGAAGGATCTCGTACTCCCAGAGCAGACACAGGTTGATACAGAAGGACAACAGCAAGTGAAGAAATTATGTGGTTGCTTATTGCTGGCAGACGAGTGACTGCAGGCCATATACAAGCAGTGGTTACAGAGAGAGTCACCCTTCGGACGATTGTAAACCATTTTCTTGAATCTAGGTTACACTCTCCGACACCTGTACAATGTTTTCCTTTAACTTTATTTCATTGGCACCAGGGTCTACCCTGGTGTACTGCATCACGCAAATGGACACGTGAATGGTTTATAGTCGGGTCTCGATTATGTCTGTGGCGAAGTGATAATGTAAAATATGTACGAAGGCGTATTACGTCACACAGGTCCAGCCACTGGCGTCATGGTTTGGTACAATCAGTTTCGACAGCAGGACTGTGATGGTTATTGTTGAAGGCACAATGACAGCGCAACATTATGTGAACGGGGAGTTGTTGTTATACCCTTCATGTTCACCATCTAAAACACATCTTCCAACAGGATAATGCCCGTCCTCATACTGTGGACAGCACAACACAAGCCTTGCAAGGGGTTATGATCACAATTTGGACCGCTCGGTCCCCAGATTTCCCTCCAATAGAGCATGTACGGGATGCCAGGAGTAAACATATGAGGTCACATGGTCACTCAGCACAAACTGTGCAATAACAACTTGCTGCACAAGTCATGAAGACAAGTCATGAAGGCGTAGAGAGATATACCCCAAGAATCTGCAAGATGGGTGCCACGGCAGCTGATTCCTGAAATGAGAGAACGACGTGTTGATGCTTGTGAAGAACTTCTTCGGCGCTTTGAACGAGAAGGTGATGGCTTCCATGCAAGAATCGTTACTGTTGCAACAATCACAGACCTGCATTTTGAGTGTCTTCCTCATCCACCATACTCACCAGACCTTGCCTCAAGTGATTTCCATATGTTTGGACCACTCAAAGAAGCAATGGGAGGAAAGAAGTTCCGTTCTGATGAAGAGGTACGCCACGTGGTGCATGAGTGGTTGCGCGGACTACCAAAAGATTTTTTTCTAAAGGAATTTATACACTTTGTAAGCGCTGGAGGACTTTCATTGAGCGTGGGGGGGATTATGTTGAAAAGTGATACAGCTTTATATCACTTCTGCACAGTAAATAATATTTAAAAAAAAATATTTAAGGTTTTCATTTGACTCACCCTTGTAGAAGTCAGTAAGTTCATTTCTCGAACCTTTTTTGTTTTTGGCATTTCGAATTAATGCTATGTATTGATCAGGAACGTAGATGGAGCCCGATTTTTTTTTCTCTATTGACAATTTTTTATAAAGCTATGAATGGAATTACCCTCAATTTGGTTATGGTAGATATTTATGTGTTATTGATTTTTTTAAGGCATTCAACAGCAAGAATGTGCATCGAAATAACAAATACGAGTATGTTCATATATTCTTTTCTTGTAACCTTGTCTTGTCTGGACAGAATAAACGTCAACATGTGCGTTCTACGGTGCCAACTGTTCAAGGAACTGTAAAACATTAGATCCAATTTCTACAGCATCTCTGCGGTTCGAATCCCCGACCGGGCATCCAGATTTGGGTTTTCCATGGTTTCCCAAATCACTCCAGGCAAATGCCGAGATGCTTCCTTCAAAAGGCCATGGCCGAATTCCTTCCCATTCCTTGCTCCCCATCTTTTCCCGTCTCTAAAGACCTCGCCGTTAGAGAGACGTTAAGCAGATAAAAAAAATACAGCATCTCTGTTCCACTGCCCGCAAATCATTAACTACTAACAGATTTTCGGATTTAACATTTTTCTCTTCTTAACTCGGCATAACTCTTGATGACTATTTTCTAGGGTTAATTTATCGTAGTTCCAGCATTAGCGTAAGACACACAGATCAAACATATATTTTTGGGGAATGCAGAACCCTGTACTGAAGTTTGAGTTAAAGATAGGTGCGTAGCAATCGTAAGTTGCAGCAGCAGCTTTACCAACTGCTGTTCGTTGTTGTGAATAATTTCTATGTATCTCTTTAATAGCGAGCTATCGTGCCTCAAATAGTGTCGCTCAATATTCGGAATGGGTTTAATACGATTGCCAACAGAATCCAATACTTTTTTATCTGTCTTTCTATGACTACGAAATAATTTTAATTTCAAACACTGTCGGCTCTATCACGATACGCATTCTGTTTCCTGTTATTCACATTGTTTTAGTAATGAAGCTTTTCTGTCACGAACTTTTCCTCGATTGTTCATGAAATAAAAAGAACAATTGTTTTTCACGAGAAGAAAGAGTAAGATGCATAATCTTCTGGGTATGTTTACTCATTGTGAAGTTGTTCTGTAATGATTGAAAGAACAACCATCGCGATGGAATATTATATTTAAGAGAACAACGACCAAACACTTACACCACAAAAACTACAGAAAATTGACAGCAGCAAGGACATAAACAATAGTTACGTCACTTATGTCCTGGAGAAATAAACAATTTTTGACAAAATAACAGTTGCGTCGGAGACGATGTGTAATATCTCGAACTCAACTGACACTTCCAAACGTTTACACCAAAACTATTTTTCGCAACGACACAACTACCCTCTAACCGCAAGAAAATGAATTACAGTTTTATCATTGTTCCACCGAATGTAAATGGTCATTTTATAATTGAACACAAAATTTCAAATTTCGTATTTCTGTCATTGTTTCTCCGAGACAGCGATAATAGTTACAATGTGACCACTTTCCTTATGGATCGCTTTCCTCCTCGAGAGTTGCTGAAGTGTCTGTTCATTAGAACCAGCCCGCAGGAGAAAGTAACAGCTGAAGTGTCCTTGACCACACCTGCAGTCGTAAGCAAACATATCCCAAAACAGCCACTGTGAAAAAAGTCTTTGACTTGCAATCACGCCACAATGGGTCAGTAGGAGTATGCAAACGAGACTAAACCAACACCGTACATATTTGTCTTGCAAGCGCCTGCTCCGCTGCTCATCTGCATATTGTTAAAACCTCATTCCACGATTATGTACATAAGTGAAAATAACCTCTTCTATGGACAGTGTTGTTGTTGTTGTTGTTGGTGTTGGTGTTGGTGTTGGTGTTGTTGTTGGTGTTATTGGTGTTGGTGTGTTGTTGGTGTTGGTGTTGTTGTTGGTGTGGTGTTGTTGGTGTTGGTGTTGTTGTTGTTGTTGTCGTTATTTTGTTGTTGTTGTTGTTGTTGTGTTGTTGTTGTTTCGTTGTTGTGTTGTTGTTGTATTGTTGTTTTTGTTGTTTTGTTGTCGTTGTTGTATTTGTTGTTTTGTTGTTTTGTTGTGTTGTTGTTGTTTTGTTGTGTTGTTGTTTTGTTGTTGTTGTGTTGTTGTTGTTGTTGTGTTGGTGTGTTTTTTTTTTTTTTTTTTTTTGTAAATAAATTGGAAGTAGCTGTACTTTTCAGCAATTTTATATGACCGTAAATATTCTTGTCGAATAGTTGAAATTACATCTTGCAAGTCCGACGCTACCTAACCTGTCGGTAGGACTGGTAGCTTTCTACAAGAGATTTACATAACAGCATTTCCTCTGTACGGGCGACGACTCTGCCCCGATTACCTTCTTTGTAAACACAGGTTTGCACAACTAGCTGGTCACGATCGGAACGGTAGCGGAGATCGATCAGTGCACTGAGTCAGCACATGCATCATACGAGATCCACAGGAAATACGCACGATAAATGTTAGGTAGGCGTTTAAAGGATATGCACCTTCGAGAACCATAATTTGTTTTTAAAAAAAATCAACAAACGGAAAAAATTAAAACACTTAAATACTTGGTCTATAATACGTCTTACGAAGAAGAGAAGCATGTACTCCGAAAAATTGCAGATTTTTCTAAAGCAGTTTCCATTATTTGCTTTTACTTATTTAAAGCAGACTTAATTTCTGGGAATACCATAATGACGTTGTCAATGCGCCAGTGGAGCCTGGAAATTCACGAAATAAAATGGAGAGAATGTTGTTATCTGCATTAAACTCACTTCTATTGATACCAACTGGATATAGAATACGAGACAGGAAAAGGAATGAGGATCTTATACGGGGATTACGAATAGAAAATGCCGATTTTTTTTTTTTTTTTTAACTGCTTTACGTCTCTTTTTAACATAGAGGTCTTTAGAGACGGGAAAGGATGGGGGGCAAGGATGGGGGCAAGGAATGGGAAGGAATTCGGCCATGGCCTTTTGAAGGAAGCATCCCGGCATTTGCCTGGAGTGATTTGGGGAAACCATGGAAAACCCAAATCTGGATGCCCGGACGGGGATTCGAACCGCCGTCCTCCCGAATGCGAGGCGAGAACGCTAACTGTTACACCGCCCCGCTCGGTGGAGATTTAGCAAAGAACGGTAAGATTAGTTCGAATAAAAAAAAAAAAAAAAAAAAAAACAGATCCCTCCCCATTGTCAGCGCAAATGCTGAGTTCTATGCTTTTTGTAAGACAATCTTTGGAACTACTGGAGGGTGCCTCAGGCCACTACAACTACTGCGGTATTTGCTGAAGACATTTTTTACCGGGACTGAACAATAGTAGCCAATGTTTCATTTAATGTCGCTTGGTGAGCGTATATACCATACCTATCTATACCAGAAACTAAACATAATTTGCCGGTTAGCCATCTGTTTAAAGATAGGTTACAAATGTTGAAAAATCAATTTCGTTCTGAAGTGTACTGATTCAATCGACTGTAAGTTTTAGTACCTCTCTTGATGTGAAAATATTTATTTACACCATAATTTTAAGTGAATTGTATTAGCTAAAATGACTTAAAAGAAAATTACTGATCTTCACAAATGAAAAAATAAATACGAATTGGAGAAATGATATCAAGTTTAGTACCCTTTTTTTTTATATAAGTAGAGACTTTCTTTTCGCTGCGCTTTTCTCTTTACTCTTATTCCAGTAAACAGTTTACTCAAATTTCTAGGGGAATTTTCTTCTTCTGTGTTCACCTATGATGCTGTTTTTTAGTTTGGAGCTCAGTAACGTCCCATAATTAATGATTCGAGCTAATTTTCAGTATCGTTTTAAAGAATTAGCTTTTCTTTATACTAAGCGAAGTTTTCTCTAGTAAATTTTGGTACACAGTTACAAATTTTATTTTTATCAGTAAGTAGTGAAACTGGTTTCGAAGCTGTGGTTGCTTCGGCGAGGCCCCTGGAACCTGTTCCGCCGCCCCTTTCTCGCTTGCTTGCTCAAGAAACCTGCGGTCGCCTCGAAAGGTCGACGCGCTGCCAGATTATTGAGAAATACCTGCGGTGCTCCCACGCTACTCGTCCTGGCTCTACCGCTGTTGTCGAAATCTAATCTGTCAATCTGACCGATGGGTGGTAAACATCAACCTACCTGCTGCGTGATCGAACTCTTATAGAGAGTTTTAATCACAAGACTAAGAGTAGCTTATGGAAAAATATACAAGAGAATAAATGATCATGTGTCATCCTAAAGGCGCGTTCCCATGGCGCGTCCCTCGGCGCGTGTTAGGGGACGCCTCTCATCTTTGACGCATAAGCTAGCAGGAACGGCGCGCCTCGACCCACCGCCAGGCGGTAAAAGATGAAAGGCGCGTCCTGCCTACCACGCGCCCTGGGAATGGGCCTTTATGCAATCAGCAAGGCACCTGCAGTAAAAGTAGGAGCTTTGGATGCTCTATCAAAGTCTTCCCTCGAACCTGGGAACGCCCATGTACTACACTCAGTGACAATGTGGTGGATGGTCTATTGTGGTTCATCACAGTCACAGGTGGGTGGGGTTCTCATCTCAGAGCCATACCATGCGTTGTTGGTTCGTATCCTGTTGAGGGCAGCCCATGTTTTACACGGCAGGTCAAAACCTGGGGGTGGATGTTGTAACGTTCTGACCTCATTAGCTAATTTAAAATTATAATTTATTTTATTATTTTATTTTATTATCGTGAAAGGTAGAACTTACGTGAATACTTCATATGAGAAATAACAAATGGTTTTATTTCAATTACTGACATGACATATATAACAAAATTAGTTAAAATTAATCAGTTGTCCGTTGGCGGGCGCCAGGGTATTTTATATAAAATACACAAAATTAAACAATAAACAAATTCAACATTTTGACTGTTCACTTCTGAATGAAATGTTTGCTCCGGGCTATGAGAGTTCTTATCTGCAGGGTCGTAGCTGGGCAATGCTATGAACTTGAAAATATAGCTAGCACAGTGTCCTTCATATGGCAATGTATAATTACCGAATTTGATGTCGGCCACACACACTGCATGAAGTTTCTGCTCTGCTACGGAACAGTGTGGCACAGTTCCTCAGAACATCCTTTGCCTGAGCACCTCCGTTCAAACAAAGTGGCTGATGTCCCGTTCCAGGCAACACATTCTCACTAACGCACAGACAGCCCACATCGGCCGATCGTGAATGCCGACCAGCACTGAATGTCCTCTCCTCTCGTTCGTCGTGCCACATGCCAAAACAGAAATTCCGCAGATCACCCTGTTTGTCTACCTGGCCCGCACAAATCTCCCCTCCATTAGGCCCACACTCTTCTCCCCTCGCTAATTCTAGGAACCGGCCTGCTGGTATTCCTCAGATCAGCCGCTCCACACTTGTACAATTTACACAGAGTCCAAATGCCCACTAAAATATTCCACATGTTAATTAATAAATCTACGTTTATGAATGTAACGAGCGGTACAAGAGGCGTTCGTTACAATGTTGAGTTCTAAATAGTGACTGCCACTACATTGCTCCAATCCTGTCACCATTTTGCTGTAGCAATAAACCCCCTGTCAATGAGTTTCCAGACAGATGGCAAAAGCATCCGCTTCTCCATAAGATTACCACTGGGCTGCCGAGCCGGTAGTCTGGCTGATAAATATGATTTCAAAATAAGCACAACCTTCTGAAAAGGGGAAATGCCTGGACTGGCCCTCGAAAGTGGGAAACGTCCGTAAAAACTGATGACGAGGTTGGTAATTTAGATTATACTGAATACAGGGTGTATCAAAAAGAATCATCCGAATTGGCACGTCTATATTTCTAAAATTAATAAACAAATACAATGAATTTTGTTTTTTCACGAACGGGAAACTCAAAGTTTTTTTTTATACCTTTTCATACGTGTTCAATATGCCCCCCTTGAGATGCACTGCATATGTAAATGCGATATTCAAATTATTCCCACACTGCAGGGAGCATGTCTTAAGTGACAGCTCCCACAGCGCTGTTATGCGATGTCTCAGTTCATTCATTGTTGCTGGTAACGGAGGCACATAAACAGAGTCTTTTATAAACCCACACAAGAAATACTCACAGTCTGGTCCGGTGACCTTGGAGGCCAGTAATGTAAGGCTGAATCATTTGTCCAGTGCGAACGATCCATCGTTCAGTAATCATTTAATTTAAATATCCTGCACTTCCAGATGCCAGTGTGGCGCTGCCCCATCCTGTTGGTAAATGAAGTCGTTAGAATCAGTCTCCATCTATAAGAAACGAAAGTTCTCAAGCATATCGAGATATGTGCTTCCTGTAACAGTGTTCTCGGCAAAGAAAAATTGACCTTACACCTTTTCCCGTGAAACTGCACAAAACACATTCAATTTTGGAGAATCCCTCTCATGTTGTACAACTTCATGTAATTGTTCCGTTGCAGGAGGATTCACGCCATACCTAGTACGAAAGTCACGCTGAACAGTTGTTACTGACCCGCACTGTGCAAAACGTAGAACACAAAACGCTTTCTGTTGTCCCGACGCCATTGTTACAAGAACTGAAGTGGGTGCACACTGCTGCTACCTAGCGGGAACCATGTAAACCTCGAGAGTTTGCTCTTTCCAACAGTACGTTGTTCACACACAAATCACAATTAACATAATAGTTACGATTTAAAATAAATAATAAAAAAATGGATGATTCTTTTTGATACACTCTGTAGTGTTTTATAATGTAAATGGTGACGCACTAATGAACATTAAACCTTTTGCTCTTCCATGATCACGCTGTCTTCAACAGTAACTAATTCTGGTGTTCGAGTTCGAAGGTTAAAGATTACTCTAAACTTTCAATTTTGTGGTTCAACACGCGAATACCTTAAACCAGCTTACTTTTAGGTCTTTTCGGTATCATGAAGGAATATCGAAGCTAAGACACGGTACTGAGTGATCTTACATGTTTGCGAATACTGAAAACTCTTTGTGCAAATGTTTTTTTGTTGTAGTCTGTCTGGGTTTTGTATACGCTACCCCTTGCGTTTGAAACAGAACCCAACTTCATTGCGACGCTTTATTCGCTCAGCAAAACTGCCGATTTACAACCAGAATTTGCTGTTTCCGTCTTTTTAGCTGAATGGGACACGCTGTTTCCTGCCCCGTAATTTTCTTGTTATCGTTGCATGTATGCCTGAACTGGCCAGTGAGGTGTGTACTTTGGTTGACCTCTCAGGTAAATGAGCTTAAAACGAGGACGACCATCTCTATCGTACCCTGCTGTAGCCACTTGGTGTCAGAGGTATTGTGCTGGTACAATGAGACTGGCGCACTTTCTATGAGAGCGTGTGCCACGGACAGAGAGAGACGTGGCAAGTCACTCTGACTGTGCAGACTTTGAATCCTCAGGCAGCCGCCGCGGCGGCAGTGCCTGTAACACTTACTTTCCTGTCATCTACTCGACAGGGGCAACGAGACCATCTATCAAATATTCCCAACCCTCCCCACAGCTGAAGCCAGACCTTGAGGTTAGCTAGATTCCAGTCCAAAAACACCGTGGGAAAAAAATCTACCTCCATTATTCTATGACGAGATGGTATCGAGAGTTGTGGACCCGCACTCTAGGGTTGCGTCTCTTGGAGTAGCGAGCTTAGAGAGGTTATATTTGCGTCTCTTTGCATATCATTCAACGACTTACAGGTGGCTCTCCACCGCTCCTTTATTTATCCGCTTCTAGGTCAATATTTAAAGATTATACCGCTTCCACAACACTAACTTTAACGTTTTATAAGATCAAACACTAATGTTGTTACAAAAATAAGGTTCTCTATATTTTGGATGGAGATAGATACTCTCATAACATTAATGAAATACTGTAGTGCAATATCCACGAATTATGCAGACACCAAAATCACCTGGCTTTTTTTTTTTTTTTTTTTTTTTTTTTTTTTTTTTTTTTTTTTGAGACTACCAGAGTACTCTGCGTTGCTCGGGGGCTGCATTTGAAAGTTCTGACCTTCAATGACTTTTGTTCTCATTGTCGTAAACATTTTGCGTCACCATCCTCTTTGACCGATTTCCTTACCATTTTCGAAATAGATACAAAAAAAAGGTTGCATGTGTAATTTTGTTTCAGAGGGGTGGATAGCGATTCCGGTTTTGTAAACCAAATGTAAACATTATTTTTCCACGTATATTTGAGCATACGTATGTTAAGCTCCTTCGAAATCGTATAAAAATTGTTAGTTTGTGTGTCGCCACAGAAACTTCAAAATTTCTCTTCGAATTTCTTGGTCACTAACTGTCGGACCTAATGTTGCAAATTGAAAAAAAAAAAAAAAAAAAAAAAAAAATGTTTTTTTCAGCTTTGTGAAAAAAAACTTAGCACCCTTGTTTTTTTCTATTTTTTTCAGAAAACAATATTTTGATAAATTATAGTTTCATTTACGGAACTTACATTTTACATGTGTGTTTTAAATCTTACTGAATCATATAATGTTTGACATAATGATTCATTAATACTGTATATCTATATAGGTAACATAATTTTATTCATCTTCTATGTCAGTATCACATTCACTGGTATCAGCACTACCAACACTAGTTCAGTCGGTGTCGAAGTTTTCTGTTTCTTCTTCTGTCTCCTCTATATCCATAACTTCAGATATAGTTACATTTTCTTTTACTGATTGTTCTTGTATTGCTCAAAATGATTTTGAGATTGAAATTTTAAATTGTGAGCAAAGTATATACTATGCACAAAGACTGCACCCATAGTTCTGTATTACGGTCTTTTAAGTTTGAATTAAATCTATTATCATACAAAATAGGAGCTTTATTTCTTTTCAATCGTTTGTTTACGCCAACAGTTGCAGGAAACAATTAATAATTACTGACAATTTAATGAGTCAGTATCAACATACACTGAGAGTTTAACAAGTATACAAATATAAGGAAAGCACAATAAATAATAAAAAGAGGCAAAAACCTGTAGGTTAATTTTAAATTCCTAATTTTTTGAAAAGATCCGTAGGTCTACAGATAAATTCGTAGGGCTTGCAGCACTAGTACAAATAGCGAGTATCAATCCAAACAACGGGGAACGGGGATTCCTTCTCGCGCAGCCTAGCCTCTTCGTTAATAAAAGAAATTTTCAGTCAATGTTACCAATATTTTCGTAATTTTTTTTCCTTACTGAACCAGAAAAATATATTAGATTTAAAAATTAAGATAAATACTTAAAATAAACTATAAAACAGTCATATTAAACAATAAATGCCTTAGAAATTTGAGATTTAGTAGCTATGAAAAAAACGTGTCCCAGAAAAAAAACATGTTTTTTTCATAGTTTTTTTCATGTTTTTTTTTTTCAAGTCAGAAAAAAACGTTATTTTTTTTTACAACACTAGTCCGACCAAAACAACATCAGTCCATTTTATGGGCTTTTAAAAACGACTATTCTCCTTGACCCTTTTCCCTTCGGTTTACGAGATATTTGCAAAAAAAAACTGAACCGTTTTCCTTAAGGGAGTTATGGGGGAAATAGAACGTGTTTTTGTAAACCAAATTTAGTCTGTATTTTCTCCCTTGTTTTAAGGTATGCTAGTGCAAAGTTGCTGTAGTGCAGTATCCACAAATTGAACGATTCTTAACTTTAGAAATTGTATCTTGTTTGAGGCGTAGGTTCTTAGAGACTTGGTTCACCAGATTAGTTTTTGAATGATCATATGGTCCTGCCGATGACTATTTAGGCTCTAACTTTAGAGAAGATAATGAATGCTAACGTCTTTCTGTTGACAGTGCTAGGTTTATTCTTAAGGCGCAGGTGCTTAACACATTGATGGCGGCCAGTGCAGGGGAAGGGAGTCTGTTGCTGTAAACCTGTGCCTTTATATCTGCGCCTGCTCACAACAGCAGCACCCTGGCAGTTTGTATGAAACCGACAAATTCCGTCACTGCTTGCGTGAAATGAGCTTCTGCTCACTTTCTCAGCTGTCGACATTGCTCTTGAGTAATGTACAGGCGCCGGCACATCCCGTGCTGGCGCATACTTCGTTCTCACTTTCATTAGACATCTCGTAACAATTTTTTTAGCAGACGAAACAACTGTACCGCGCGCTTCTTCTTGAAATATAACGACACTTGGCTGGTGTAACGGCGTTAATTCTTAATAACTGCGTAAACGAGTGACCACCTGCAAACATAAATACGACTGAAAACCGTACATGTGATATAGTGAAAGATAATGGAATCCATGAAAACCGCTGTAGATATCGAAAACTCATTTCAGTGATAGAAAGCTTAAATTTCAACTGTTACCCAAAGCCTACCAAACGAGCTAAGTTCTACAGTACCGTGCGGGATATGAAGGTTCCCAGAAGAACAAAAATTGTTTTGTACAAATCATATCTCATTCCTATTCTCACATATGCTTTGGAAACATGCACACTAGCATCCAAGGACCTTAGCAAGATTCAAGCCAGTGAAATGAAGTTCCTTAGAACGGCCCGCCCGAAAACTAGGCCTGATCATATAAAGAATGATGAGATTAGATCAAAACTAAGAGTTAAGAGAAACCATGGAAGAGAGACTTAGGTCATCAAGACTTAAGTGGTTTGTTCATGTTAAGAGATTGAATAGTACAAGACTACCAAAAACTTATTTGGAAAAAGGATAACGGGCAAAAGACCATTGGGAAGACGAAGAAGAAGATGGATAGACCAACTGAAGGAGGACATAGAAGAGGCTTCAACTGGGAATTTATTATGGACAGGGAAAGATTTCTAGACAGGAGATAGTGGAGGACGGAAACACAGAAAGGCTCGCAGACCATACGCGGGAAACGAGATGGTCCCAAACGATAATGATGATGATGACCCAAAGCCTGGAGGTAAAATAAAAATAGAAATGTTCCCAGAGCAGAAAATAGAAACTAAACAACAGTCTGATGTGGTCTTTAAGTCGGGGTTTGACTCTGAACAACAAATCGGCCAAACAATGGCGTCCGCTTGATTCGTTGCTAAAAACCGAACTTTCGATAAACTATAACCTGCAATAATTGTTCATTCCGTATGAGAGAGACTTCCGGGTTTCTGGTTATCTAACATAACTACAGGCGTTTATGAATACGACCGCCAGAGGACAGGCTTTGTTCAATTTATTTCGATCTTGAAATGTTCCCAAATTAAGGAATGTAGTCTTTTATATTTAAACAAGTTCAAACTTTAATACCTTTTTTTGTTTCCTCACCAAGCAACATCTGAGAGACAAGTTATCCAAGAATGCAAGTTTCTTTTTACCAACGTAGCATTGACTCGTAACATCTTATACACCCGTTACAAGCTTGGTATTGTGACTGACTGTATATCTATATCACCATGACAACTAAACTTTCTTCCCCCCCCCCTAGGAATTATCGATCTTCAACTGTATATTCCAAATGTAATTGGCTATGGAAAATAATTATTACTGTTATGGCTATATATTAATTTAACGAACTATTTCTGCTATGTCTCAAGAAGTTCCTCTTATTCGCCCGTTGAGTGCATTGAGCTACATACTGCAGACCTAATGTGGGGCAGCATTGAACGTTAAATAGGAAAATGGCTAACAACGACTTTAATCTTATTATAAACGAAGTAAGTTGATTTGTAACAGCCAATGTGTCGGAGAATCAGCAAATCCGTTTTCAGAACTAGACAACTATAGCCGAGAATCCTTATGATACTCAGCAACCGCACTTTGCGAGTTAAGTCTTGCAATTATTACTTTTTTAAAATGTTTATTTTTTCTTGGGTTTTACGTTTAGTCCATCTGTGTTCATTATTATGTTTATATTAATGTCCTTATTTTCTTCTACGTATCCAGCGCCAGGCCTGGTGACATCATTTCATCTTCTTGGTGGTCTTCCTACATCTCTCCTGCCTCTGGGATGGTATTTGAGGATTTTTCGTGGGATCCGCTCCATATTTATCCGTATTTGTCCAAGATGTTCTGTAGTTTGTATCAACGTTTTAGGCGAAAATATGAATTCATCACAGAGTTTGCCTATTCGACTACAGCAAACCGACTGGGAAACGTAGACCAGACGGGAATTGAACCCAGCGCCCCGTCGCAAATGCGGTGGCACGTCGGGGACTGAATATTGCAAGTTTAATGTATCGGGTGTGATTGTTCTGTAAGACACTTAGCGAACGGCTATGCCGACGTCAGATAAATGACAAAAATTAGAAGCTGCGTGTTATACGGATAACTGCTCCGATAAAACATTTTTCGTTATTACTTTACTTTTTTTTCATCTGTGTCTGTATTTACGTGTTAACGAGCTCTTCATACAGCTCAGATTAATCATATATATTGTTTCTATAAGGTGTTTTTCTGTCACAAGGTATTGTTTCCCTTTATCTCTAACCGAAATCGATAAATGAAGTATCATTTGAAAGATTAAGACACCATATATTAATAAAGGAATTTTTCTGAATTCGACCCTTAAAAGGCAAAAGTATCTTTACTTCTACAACGCATTTTTGTGTCACGAGCCATTTATCTCCCATGATATCTAACTGATAAAGATAAATGAGGTATCATATTAAACATTAAGGACTCCGCTGTGGTCACAACATATTTTAAGATAAGAATTTTTCGGAATTAGACTCTTAAAGGGTGATAGTATAATTATTTCCACAACGTATTTTTTTTTTTTTGTCACGAGCTACTTATCTCCTTTGATATCTTACCGAAATCGAGAAATGAGGTATTATTTCGGAGAATAATATCTCCACTTTTGTTACATTATATTTTAAGAAAGGAATTTTTCGGAATTTGACACTTAAAGGGCAATAGTATCAATAATTCTGCAACGCGTTTTTGTGTCACAAGCCATTTATCTCCCTTAATATCTAAGCGGTACAGATAAATGAGGTATCATTTTAAAGATTACGGCTCCGCTGCAGTCACAAGACATTTAAAAACAAAACAAAAAATTCGGAATTTGACCCTTGAAGGACAAAAGTAATAACTGTGAAAGTCATGCTTATGAAATAGTTCAGAACCAAGCCGATAGATAGGATCAGTACATATCACAGAGATATCAATAAACTGCTTCACTGGCCTTGACTTTTGTTACGTACCTATTACACTAAACAATTGAAATAAATGAGGCGGTTCTTCTTTCATGTTATTACAAACTACCAACCTTATTCGCGAAATTTCCGCACGGCTCAGCTAGTGGAATGTTATTGGTAATGGATTAGCACATTGAATTACTGTTGCCAGAGCCTGTCCTGATCTGCGGATAAAGGCGGGGGGGGGGGGGGGGCAAACCGGCGCGCTTGGCCCAGGTGACAACTTCAGGGGAGCGCAAAATTGAAGGGCGGCATATTATATATGTATATATTAGCTTCACTACTGTCTCGGGAGGCGACAATGAGGCCGGAAATCTCGCAATTTTTGCCCCGGTTCGTTAAATTCCTAGATCCGCTATTGACTGTTGCATATTGTGAATACACAATTTCTCTTCCTAAGATGGGCATAAAGTGATGGATGTATACGTTTGAATATTCTCTTTTTATTAGTTTTTGAGGTTCCTCGGAAAGTTAGTTTGTGCAGACTGTGGTATGCTCAGTATTACAGTTTCTGAAGGTGACCAACCTGGAGACCTCGCGTAAGCATTGTTTGAAGTTCGTATTGTCAGCCGGAGAGACGGCGAAAGTGAGAGCACGGCAGTCACGTACATTGCGATCAGTTTTTACTAACGACGGAGCAATTCGCTGAAACTACGGAAAGCACGAAGAAGGGGTTATACGGCGAATATGTCAACATTGAAAAGTAACTGCAGTTTTTTAAAACTTTTGTATTTCAGAATTTAGGCTGCTTTGGTCAATTATAATATACTGATTTGTTTTTTGCTGAATTAAACACAGTCAAGATTTGCTATAACTTTTATTCGTGCTTGGCGAGGTGTACGTTGCCATACAATGTTTGGCATTGAATTTTCATTTCAACTAGTTCTACAAGAAATACTGTTATCGCTCGTAGCAGAGCAGCAGGTTCAGTGGCGTAGCTAGGTCAACAAGGGCCCCGGTGCAAAAAAATTATTTTGGGCCCTTAGGCCAGATGGGCGACTTTTTTTTTTTTTGCTTTCTGTTCCTGGTAAGGACCCCCTGAGCTGAGGATGGGGTCCTTGAGTTGTGCTTAGGGGCCCCCTGAGCAGTGGTTGGGGTCCCCCTGAGCAGTGAGGGGCCCCCTTAGACGACTGTAGAGCTATAAAAAAAAGGGTCGCCAGTCTGCCATGAAGGCTCGTGGGCCTCTGAACCGCGCTTGGGGGGCTTGGGTTTGTGCTTGGGGGCCCCCTGAGCGTAGGGGCCCCGGTGCACTGCACCGCCTAGCCCGATAGTAGCTACGCCCCTGAGCAGGTTAATCTCGATCATGCAGTACAGCAACGTATTCAACTACGAATTGTCTGCTATTGTATGGTAACAGGAGATGAATTAAATGAAATCAGCATAAATGACTTCCTTTTTAATAAAATAATACCTTTTTCGACAACTGCGAGGAAGGCACCTGATTTCCCGCACTCACCCAAAATGAAGTGTCCAGCGAAAGCTATAAATACGGAGCACAAACATGGCGATTGTGTGTCGATTCAGCAGTGAGTAGAAGTGCAACCGCAATAGATGACCTGCGTATGGCGACGCGAGTGACGTGACCGTCAAGACGTAGAAACTGTGCTGAATGGTTAAAATATAGCTCGACATTCCAAAGTCTACCACCAACACGCCGATCGAAAAATCTATGGTTATAAGGAGGCTGCAGCAGCAGGAAATATTAGCGTGTTCGGATGGTTGTTTGATGTCATAGCAGACGTGGTTCGCGTTGCACGAATATGACGTGCTTCCGTTAAAAGGATCTCCAATCAGCCTACAGACACTTTACCAGTATTCGGAGGGTCTAATACTTTTTTTTTTCTTTGACTTTACATTTCGTTGAAATCAATGTCATTAGAGGCGGTGAAGGACTGGGGTAAGGAACGGGAAGGAATTCAGTCAAGACCTCTTAAAAGAAACTATCCCGGTATTCGCCTGGAGTAATTTGGAGAAACTATGGAAAACTCAAATCTGGATGGGAGACGAGGATTCGAACTCGTGTCCTCTCTGATGCTAGGCCTGAGTGTTACCGCTCACCCACCACGCTCGGTGCATTTCAAGTAAATTTCATCGTAACAATAGGAATGTTAGTTCACACTACCCCATAAAAACATTGTTTTATTGATAATTAAAACCGAGAATCGTATTTGGTGACACGTGGAAGAAAACGTGGGTGGTGGGTGAGCGGTGACTCTATGGCCTCGCTTTAGTGATGAATCGTGTTCGAATACCTGTCAACTATCAAGATTTTTGTTTTCCATGGTTTCCCAAAATTGATCGAGGCGAATGCCGGGATGGTTTCTTCAAAATACCATGGCCGAATACCTTCCCGTTACTTGTCCTCCCCCCTCCTTTTCCACCTTTAATTATCTTCGGTGAGGAGTAGAGCCAGAAGTAAAAAAAAAAAAAAAAAAAAAAAAAAAAAAAAGACTTAGCTACAGCGAATCACCAATACTTAATAAAGCGGTCAATTCATTTAACAGTACTTCAACTCATATCTCATGCTACGACACAAAAGGATAAACACCTGGTAAACACTAGTTCGTCTATGTTTGAAGCCGCATCGTCACTGTGTTTCCACAGCTGAATCAACCTGTGGTAATTCAATCTTCCCGTTTTCTGGGTTAAGCGAAGAGGGGATTATTCTCAGAGCCCTGGAATGGTGTATCCACGCAGGCAATATGCCAGCTGCTGTTTCGTAATAGTTCGGCGATATTCAAGTTTCGCGCTTGCAACATTCCGTCCTTGAGGTGCAGGCTTTCTGTCATTAGGGCACCTCGTTGCAACCAGCTGGGACGGGATGCTGAAACACTTTCCCGTACGGTAGCAGCCAGTGGGGTGGTAAAAAATCGCATTCTTACCTGCAAAGCGACCAAGAAAGAAGTGGTGTCGAGAAATTTATTTTTACGCGTTATTCATGAAGTCTCTCATGTTACATTTTAACTGTCTCGTCTGCCTCTTGAGGGGCCTGGTGTCTCAGTGGCTGATGCGCCTTATTGGAAATCTGTAAGTCCCCAGTTCGAATCCCTGTCTCGGCGGGGAATTTCATAATCCCTTAACCCAACCTTGATCTCTTGCACAACTTGTTGTGTAATACGAAGCAAGTCACAAAGCTTTCGCGGTTCGGATTCCATGTTGATCTGTATGTTCCCTTTGAGCGGTAGGATTGCCGCGTTTGTTTAGGTAGAGGAGCGTCCATAAACCACGTAGCTCCATTTTGGCCTCCTGTGAACCCTCCTTCCTCCAATGCAGCTCGACCTGGCTTTTGCCTCTACCCCCCCCCCCTCCCCTACGTGACACTTAGCTTTTTTCCCTCGTGATTCTAGAAGACATTCCGTACTGTTTTCTCTTGTCGAACTGACGTACATTACATACGGAGATAATTAAATGACGGAAATATATATTCACATGCTGTTGTTTGTTCTGTACCTTATTTTAACTGTGCACAAATAATATGAACGAAAACCTAGTTGGCTTGATTCGGAACCCCTCGTAACCCAGCCTAGCTTACCAGCCAACCCCTTTCCCCCCCCCCCCCTCTTAGACAGAGCCACGTAGTTTATGGACGCTCCATAAGGATCAAGGGAACTGGCCACTATACCTTCAATACAAGCTAAGGAGGATCCAACCAGCCTTCGGGTCGAATATGAAGCATAGCTTTTAGCTGCGTCATAATATATCTAAGCGAACAATGAGACGCAGTAAATGTGTTATTTCAGCTTGCGATTCCATTTCTCAGTTAATTATACTTGATTGGAGATGATATGCTTGGTAGAAGCTGGTTGGTTTGTTACTTTTAGTTGATGCAGTTAAATCATTCTAACCAAATCAATATGAGGGAGATGCAGCTCCTCTTCGAGTATCAACAGTCTAGAGCGTGCTTCCATGAATACCCACTTAGATATTCTATCCAGGTCACCCTGCAGCTGTTCAGTCTTCGTCTGTTTTGATCTTATTGTATACCATTATATCATCTGCAAAATACCTAGACTCTGACCGTAACCCATCCTCACAGTCGCTCATCAGAATAATTAACAGCAACGGTCCAAATACACTACCCTGTGGCGCTCCCATATTTACTTCCACTTCTTTTGATAATGTATTTCCTACTCTAACACTTTCTGGCTTTTAAGAATTCCTGTACCCAGCTAGTAATTTTTTCATGCAATCCAATAGATTTAATGCCATTTTATAGCTCACTCTGTCAAATTCCTTAGAAAGACCCAGTGCCACACTACCAACTTGGCCTCCATCGTCCAATTCATTCGAAATATCTTGCATATAGCCCACCATTTGAGATTCACTTGAATATCCTTGCCTAAAGTCTTGTTGTCGATCTGCAAACCAGTTTCTTTCCTCACAGACGTTGCTGATATAGTTACATATCAATCCCTCCATCATTTTGTCTATCACTGAAGTCAAATTAATTGGCCTGTAATTTTCAACCCTATTTGTGACCCCACCTTTTTGAACCAGTATTACTATCGCTCTTTTCCAGTCCTCTGATAAGCAGCAAGACTCCAAACTCATATTAAATAAAATTTCAAGTTAAGGTACAATATCTTTAATAAATCTGAAGTAATATTACCTACACCAGCCCCTTTACGTTTTTTTTTTAGCATTCTGAGTTCCTTCATAATTTCCTGAGAATTTATTACAAATTTTGTAGTTCCCTCATTTATACTTTTAGGGAGACTGTCCTCTGATTCATTGCCTCCCATCACAGGATGATAGTCTCTAGTTGTCTCACTAAACCAGCCACTCAATATCTCTGCATTTTTAAAATCCTCAGTGACTTCAACTCCGTTCTTATCTACAATAGTCTGAATACCTTCCCTTCCCCTCAGTTTCCTAATATAGCCATAAAAATTTCTAGATGCATCGTTCAGTGGTCCTCTTGTACCAATAATATTCTTCATAAACCCATCCTTTGCTCTTATTAATTGTTTGTTAGTTGTTTTAATTATTCCCTACTGCCTTCCTGACTCTTAACTTTGTTGTGTTGTATCCAGTGCGAATACCTTTATCCCTATTTGAAACAACGTCATCAGTTAGTTACTTCGGAAATTCTAATCTTCGCGTTGCTATACAGATTTCCCCTGACTATTGCCCTTTACCAATATTAATTTTAAATTCTTTCAAGCGTCTGGCCGGAAAAGAAAACAATACTACAAAATCGTTTCTGGCAACACTTGAAAGGGTTGAAAGCCTTCTGGTGATTATTGATTTTAATTATAAAGTCACTTATTGAACACAAACAATTATTAATTAAATATAAGGTTACTTGAGCCGCGGTCGCCAGGTTTAGGTACTGTTTTCCTTCGGGATTATTAAATGAGAGTCATACAGTTTAGAGTGAACATTCTACCAAAAAACTTTATTCTAGTTCATTAACCTCTGCACACACACCAACGGAAAGTACCACCACCAATCAATATGTCAACAAGGAATCGGACTTCTTCTTCGAAAACCACAAATTCGTGGGATAAGAGAGGTTGACTTACAAAATAGACTCCCACATTCACTATCGTCCTCTTAACACTCCACAGTCACTTGAAAACACAGTATTCCATTTAAAACAGTGAGTTCCACATATTACAAGTATCCATCATCCACTTCACCCAAGTTTTCACAATTTCTACTATTAGAGCGAAAAATGTTCCCGCGTCAGACCTTCACCTGACGGAGGTCAAAGACTCACTCCTTATACAAAGACAACATCACATTTACTGACGACGCCGGCCACAGATATTACTGTATGGCTCAGACGTATGTTATGTTACAGGGTGTTATTGTTTGACCTGGAATGTAAACTATGAAACGTCCCAGGTTACTTCGTAATAGAAAAGCGCAGCCATTCGTAAAGAGAGCTGAAGATTTTATGAAAATCCTAGTTGTAATAGATAAACTAACGCAGAAAGTCATCATACCCAGTCGGACATCTTTCCTCTCAACTACGAACTACGGTGAAATACAGGGTCTTAAAAAGGAAAGTTCATATTTAATATTACGATATAAATAAAGAGAATACATATAATTTTTTAATTAAACTTTATTAATGACTAAAATACACATTTTAGGAAATTATTTTTTAGCAAAAATGTCGTTTAAATGTAACCCTTTTCGTGTGCGGCAGTCATCTAAACGAACAGCAAAATTCGTTGGGTCTGTTCGAGGCAATTGTGGGGAAAAATGCCTCGAAACTTTAATGCGTTAGTAAATTCCGCATTTACCTACCTTTCATTAATAGCTATAATAAACCTGTAAACAACTGCAAAGCCAAGCATGGAGCGTGCCAACGCACTCATAGCATCTACACGCTGTTGCCGCAGCAAAGAACGTTAAGCGTACCGCGCGTATTTCAATAAGCTCATTTATGAATGACAACACGTGGTGAATAGCACGTGTTTGTGCTGATCTGTGTTGTATGAAAGGTAACGTTATGCGCTGGAAGGTAATTAGCTGTGTGTGGGAAGGAGAGCGGTTGTTCATTGTGTGGGCGTACAGGAAGACATTTGTAGCTGCGGCGCGCCAGACCGTGGCTTCGGGCTCCGTGACGGTCACGCAGGGAAGCGACTTCCGCGTGCTAGCATACAGCCTACAACCACGCAACTCGGAGGAAGAGAGTGGAGGCGAAATAATGCAAAATCTGTGAAGCCGCATGTTTTTTTATATTATTATTATTATTTTTTTACTTTTTTTCGCTGCCTCAACGGCTTTATGTAGCCCCGCTACTGTCTGTAGCTTTATCTACTGCATCATATAGGTTGGTTTTGAGATAATTAATTTACTCATTAGGGAAAAACCCGGCTTTGGCCATTATATTATGACCAATGAGGGAAACCCTTGCTTATTCTTATCGCCTGGTGGGGATGAGCGTAGTTAACAACTGCATGAGCAGTTGTACGACCATCCCTAGTTGATTTTCTTGTGGCTGGCATTGACAACGGTGTTTGTGTACATGCTAATCGTGTCTGGTCCAGGGGCGTAGCTACTATGGGGCTAGGCGGTGCATTGCACCGGGGCCCCTGCGCTCAGGGGGCCCCTAAGCATACGTATTCAGAGGCCCACAAGCCTTCATGACAAACTGGCGACCTTTTTTTTTTAGCTCTACAGTCGTCTGAGGGTGGGCCCCTGAGACACAGGAAGCCCCTCACTAAGGGCCCTCTCACTGCTCAGGGGGCCCCCAACGACTACTCAGGAGGCCCCTAAGCACAACTCAAGGGCCCCATCCTCAGCTCAGGGGGCCCTTACCAGCAACACAAAGCAAAAAAAAAAAGGTCGCCCATCTGGCCTGAGGGCCCAAAATAATTTTTTTGCACCGGGGCCCTTATTGACCTAGCTACGCCACTGGTCTGGTCAGGTGGTTATGATTGGTCAGGTGGCCGTGGTTGGTCTTATCTTTTGTCGATCTTGGTAGCGTCCTGATCTTCTCTGTGCTGGTGTGGGGGTGGCTCCTGTTTAAGTTCACTTGCAGCTTCCTCCTCAGTGGGCAGCCCCCGTAGCTGGCGGCGTGGTCCGCTGCGCAGTTAGCGCAAGTTGATGTAAACACTCGGCTCCTACTGCGCATGCGTGGCGGCCGTAATAGAAACCCAAAAACATAGCGCTGTTTGATCTGTTTTAAATATTGCATTGTTTTTTATGATGCCAGCTTGTGTTGCTTACGGTTGCACTAACAGATAACATAGGAAACAAACTGGAATACCGTCTCATAAGTTAAGTCACATTGTAATTATTGTTCTTAAATTGTTTGATAGGTAATTGCTATGAATTTATTCATTGCTCTCAATAGGGTGATGTCGTTCTCATATATTTGTTGGTGTAGTGTAGACAATCAACATATGTTAATACTTTGCACATAAAAGGCTAGCCTTATTGTAAACAAGTGTTGGAAATCTAATTTAAGCTAGTCAAATTTATATCGTGATACAGTGAATATGGTATTCTGCATGCTTTAGTCCAGTTTCAGTATACATTGAAAGTGTACGGTGAAATTAATTGTGATCATTTGTATGGTGCGAACTACTAAACGTGATGTTACCCAAAATGTAGTTTGCGATGCATTTCATGTGTTTAGGTGTGTCTACATAGTTTGATTTTGTAGCGGCAATTTTAATTGAATGTGGGTAGGTTGAAATGCAGCCTGTACCTGAAGGGATAATATTTTATTTATTATTAGTTCTTTTTAATTTCATGAGCACCATGTTAGTGACACATCGTGTATTTCGTATCGCGATGTAAACTACTCCCATTCAAGCTTCTGACTTTTTGAGACAGCTTATCTCGAGAACTGAGGGAGATATCGAAAATTTTTATTCTTTACCTTCGATTTGTCTCGTCGTGTTACATAAGAATCAAATTTGACTTTCGGGAAATTTGTCTTGTGAATTTCAACCCAAAACATCTCACTTCTGAGACAGTATATCTCGAGAACTAAGCAGGATATCAGAAAAATTTATTCTTCATTTTTGATTTGTGTCGTCGAGTTAGATAATAATCCATCATCCAATTGCGGTACCACAGTTGTCGTGTGATTCCCTTGAGGTGTGCCTATTCCTGGTGTTTCTAGGGGTACCCAATATGGCGACCTTCGCACCCCGCCTCTCTCTACTGGCTTAACTGCAGTGCGTGGTGAAGGTCCCTTGCGTCGCCTACACTTTCTTCATTCCTCCATGTTCCTACTTCCTCTACTTGTTGATCGCTGGCGCTCGGCATCTCAGCTCCGATCTCACCCTGTTATTTGACCGTGGTGGTGAGGCCGGCCTTGACAGCGGACACCACTAACTGGAATTATCCGAACCCTCATGCACGTTATGACGTCAATACACCTCTCGACCAAGCCACAGAAAGTTAACAATTTAATTCTCCCTTGCGAAACTTTTAGTTTTTCCCCACTAGTTTTGGTTGCAGTCATTGATGCTGCATTACTAGTTTCTTCTTCATCAGACGGGTTCGGAGCGGCCTCGTGGCTCAATGGTTAAGGTGTCTGACTGAGGATCGAAAGGTCCCTGGTTCGAATCCCTGGCTCGGCGAGGATTTTCAAAGGCTCTGAACCCTACCTTCACCTCTGGCACAGCTTGCTGTGATATGTGAAGTACGCCAGAACACTTCCGTCGTTCGCATCCCACGTTAAACGGTAGGTCCCTTGTACCCGGTAGGATTGCCGGGTCAGGTTAAGCTGGCTACGACTGGGGTGGAATGCGCAGCCAATAGAAATCCTGTCGCTAGGTCATTACGACTACTCGGAATTATTCTTAAAGTAGGGTGCGGATCTTTATGGCAAGTCATATTTTCCCCCTACTTTCATTTTGAGCTTTAATGCTGAATTAACACTGATTGAACGTTTCTGATTGTATTTTAATATATTTTATATCACATAAAAATGCGTATTCAGGCCATTTTCCTAGTTTTGATCGTATTACGCTAATTTTTATGGTTTAATTTTGAGGAAACGTCTGGTAATATTTAATAATACCGAGGATTCACTAGAACTAATAGATGAGAAGAAATTAATATCGTTATTTACAGAACTATACTCCTATTATACACTGGAGGAAAAAAACTAAACTAATTGTCAGTGAACTGGTCAGAATTGACCAGTCGGGAATTAAAGATATACATTATTGTCCCTCTCTAAACGTTAATGTTCCGCCCGCCTTTTAATCACCACAATAGAACAGCAGCAGCATCCGCGTAGATCAATGTGTCATAGTCGCCAATACTTTGAAAATAATAAAATAATTCCTTAGTAAGTGTTAAATCTGCAGTTGATCAGTGAGTACACATGTGGGTGGGGGGGGGGGGGGGGGGAATCTGAAAGCGCAAGGTTAGAGAGTTACCTAAAGAAATTTGGAGAGGAGTAATTAGATAGACACGAAAGAGTTATTTTTTGTAAATTATGTGAAATTAAAGTGACTTCAACAAAGCGATTTAAAATTTAATTTCCGAATGGTGCAGTGAATCCATGCAGGCAAATTATGCTGTCTACGTGAAACCGACACTACTAGATAAAATAATGGTTTATAATTGAGCATGTTTTGATGTATACTAAATTTAAACGTAAAGTCATATTTGTTTCATTTTTAGATCATATTTAACGTATTTTTTAACTTCATATTTGCATGCATATATCTCTGTTTTGTTTGGTCATGAAGATCCGAACCCAAGTCATCAGTTTATAAGATCCGATCCTCCATCTGTCCCTTTCTTGAGGGAATATACCACACGTTCATCGCCTGACCAGCAAAATGGAATAGTACAACCTTGTCAAGACTGCCTATAGATTGGTGTCCAAAATTACAGCCCCCTGGATGGAATTCTAGCCCGCCCCGTTGTCTGCGGCATGGTGGTGTCCGGCGCTGACACGGGTTTAACTGGATCGACTGCTGATGATGGAAGAAATTTTCGTCATCAGAACGCGGCCGGCAGGGTAGGAGAGGGGGGGGAGGGGTGCACAATTCCTAACCACCAGATTGTGCGCCGAAGTCCTGCGTTGGATCCTGGCGACCTGTATGGTGTTCCTTGGAAGAGAAGGCCTGCACCGGGCTTCACCCTCTCCCTGCTTTACTTTTTATCCACAATACAAGCATCAGTTTGCACTAAAGAGATGCATTACCGTTGTCATTCACATTTACAATAACACTTGCGAGCACTGCCCCACTAGCTACGGCAAACCACTCCAGTTCATCTTGCCGATATATGTTGTAATCGCGTACCCAAGGACATGACGAAGGCGTTCCAAAAATAAATAGAAATGAATTCTTATTTTGTTACAGATGTTAAAAGGGAATGAGTTAACTTAATGAGCTCATGATCCGGTTGTGATTTCGGTACGCACCTATTATCCCTGTTTCTGGATTTTTTTTTTTTTAACTTAAGTTTTTATACCTTTGCTCTTTACGAGTTTTTATTTTAAATTATTTCAGCATTCACGTTTAATCTGAAATGGAGAAGAATGAAATTGATGCCTTTATTAAATATCTGTGCAAGGAGATTAAGAAAGATGTGATGGCTACATTAGGGCAGTTTGCCCTTGCTTACTCCACTGTAGAGGATTAGCCGTGGTTGTAGTGGTCTTTCACTTTGTGGGCGTTTTATGATATTATTACATTGAGCAACTATCAAGTGGGCAGATTAATATAGAATTATATTGAATTGCCAGTCTGACACCAGGCGAGTTTAAGTGAAGCAGATTCACCAACTGCGTTAGTAATCAACGGAAGTTAACATGGACATATTACTCACATTATACCTGAAACAACTGGGTAACTTACTCTAACGACCGATAAATGATTTGTGAACACCAGAAGAGTGGATTGAATGAGAGTATTTATTCTGTAGATACCGAACATAATACATGCGTCCGCATTTCCAACTAAGGTATGACGGGAGGAATAACACGCGCAGCAGCCCCCAGATTTACCAATATGGTGTCAACAATAATGGAACTAAGTCTCCTTCAGGCGTGAGGTACTGATTTAAGTATTGCATGATTTGGAACCAATGATAACTGTTAAGATTATGAATGACCAATAAAACCCAACGCGAACACTATAAAACATTGATGCAAGGCTCAAGTTATAAGTTAAATTATGAATTAGGAATGCGTGATGATACTGGAACTTACAGACAGACGAGGTATAGAACAGAATGAAATACTAATACTACAAGAAGACTAGAACAGACTAAGTGTAACTGCCATGTGGCAGCAGACCGACTCGCAACTATTACCTTGCTACATCGTGTCAGTCTCGTTGGTAAACTGACCTGCAGAGAGCGAGGCAAGATGGCGTCTTCCTTTAAATACTATCAAGTCACTGACGCTAGCCAGGGCAATGCTTTGCGGCATGTGTATGGAATTCGCGACTCAGCGCCTGGTGCCGCTTAGGCTGTGCGCTGAGTGGACCAGCTCTCTCGAATGTTCACGAATCCATCTTACAACATTTATTCTCATACCCATAATAATATTTGGACCTTTACACCACAGTTAGAAAGCGGGCATCTGAATTTAATCGAGGGAGAACACACACTAGAGGCCATCGTCATGCAGAAATACCAGTGCAGTGGATAATTCAGGTAAATGTGACAGGGTACACGAGTCAGTACTGACAGACAGTAGGTTAACAACTTGGTGGACTGAGATATCGCACGCATGCAAGAACATCGCATTCTGAGAGAGTACTCGGGAACTAGAAAGGCTTCCGCCCATTAAGTGCCGAAACATTTGTGGTGTTCGGTGATTCGCAACCTAAGGCCATTACCACGGATTAATACATCCGGTGTTTGGCAACCTACGTCCTAAAAGTCGATATCGGTGATTCGCAACCTGTGAAGCCGGTAAAATAAAACAAAATTTTTGTGATTTCCTGAAAAAATTTATTCAGCTGTCTAGAATCACACTAACTGTCAGTAAAACATCATCATATACAACATCGTCACATAAAATACAGATTTTACCTCATGTCGACCCTAATTCTGGTAGAAATACCCAAATTTTTTTACGAACGTGAGGTTTGGTGGAAGAATTTTTCGTCATCAGAAATTAATTCGGATTTAGTCGTTGTTTTGAGTTTCCCCACTCTCTGTCGATAAATATTGTGTCGAAGATTTGCTGTGACATCATGATATACGTCGTCTAATTCAGCAATGGCCTTTCTAATTATCTTGTTTGGCCGCGCCGAAATGTCGTCAAGAGCCTTTCGTTTTACAATAGTTCTGAAATAAAATGACAGAATAAAATACTAATCCTACTAGAAACGCAAACAGACACAGAAAGAATGTGGCTTTACAGACCTGTAATACTGGTTGAATTTCACGGTCACTTAGAAAATCATGGATGTGGGATCACTATTTCACTCACGGCATGGTTGTCGTCACCAACACTTTACACTAGTCTTTTGTACGACTCTCACTCATCCACAACACGTTACGTACGTTTTTTGTTTTAAAAAATGTCACTTTTTCACGAGTATTGCCATTGATCGTTTGCTCGACATGTTCTATTGGAGACGACATGGTGGAAACGGATAACTTACGCTGTGTGGTAATTTGATGAAGAGTAGACAGGCGAACAGAACTATGATCCCGTGTTTACTATTCTCCGGTTGCGAATCACCGCACGACTCCTTGTTCACTTGGGTTGCGAAACACCGGATGAATCTGATCGCAGAAAACAATATCAGGTTGGGAATCACCGCACGCCCAAACATTTGACAGCAGATCTAAATGTAGGGAAGGAGCAAGTGTCTTCAGAAAAATCTACGTCTCTTTGAAGCCAACGCAGCAGATTTGGTCATTCTCCTGACGTCGCAAGAATTCTGGCAGAGACCAGGATTCGAACCGCGGACGTGTTGATGTTGAATCAGCCTCTTTAACCTCCGTGCATCCGCTCTTGACTTCCTCATTCATTTAATTTCCCATCTTTGTTTAGTGTTGTGTGGATTAAAGTTAACTGCGATTGGTTATAGCAGTGGTTCCCAACGGGGGCGTTAAGGACAAACCACTGCCCACTGCTTTCCAGAATATTATCTGGCTTTAAGGTCTGCATCAAAAAAGTCTTTAATTCATTCGCACGATCATATGTAGCCAAAAGAGTATTTTGTATAGTCAGCAATTTATTAGCTAAAAAAGAAACAGATTTTCAATAGTGGAACGCGGCGATTTAAGATTGTTAAAGACAAATAAGACACAAAAATTTATGTCATCACACCGAGCTTAACCCTCTAATTAATCATATGTTTTTCATGAAAGGTACGCGGGCTCGAATCCCCGTCCATGCATCCAGATTTGCGTTTCCACGGTTTCCCCAGATCACTCCAGGCGAATGCCGGGATGCTTCCTTCAAAAAGACGGTGGCCGAATTCCTTCCCGTTCCTTATCCCCAGTCCCATCCCGCCTCTAATGACCTTAGCCGTCGACAAGGCGTAAAAAAAAAAAAAAAAAAAAAAAAAAAAAATATGTTTCAAAATGTGGGTTAAGTGCCAAAAAGTTGTAGCACTATTTTTTAGAAGAAGAGTTGGCATGTTTTTTTCTGGAAAAGGGTAGGTTAGTAATTTTTTTTGTTTGAGAAGGGGCGGTAGACCAAAAAAGGTTGGGCACTATGTTCTAGACGAGCTACCGTTGTCGAGACAGTACGGAGTGTTTACACTGCGTTGCTACACAGCTGGTCCCTGCTGGTCACTGGGTTTCACTTTCGGCGGGCGGCGCATCTGTTAGCAGGCAGTGAAACCTGTCCCCTTCCCCGGCGAAAGCGCAGTATTCCAGCCTGCCTGCCTGCCGGGCCTGATACACACTTCCGCGCCGAATAATCCACTGCGGACGAGGCATTTTAATGTAGCCGGCTCCCTGGGTGATTCAATCTAAAAAGCGCGAGCCACGCCAGGAAGTGTGCCTGACTGGAATAGTGTTGGCAGAACGGTAACCGTAATGCACGCGATGACTGCCGCTTCCGGTCTCATACGCTGAATAAAGAACGACTTCCGGTGTCTGGCACATGCTGATGAAATAAATTTCTAGTGCAGTTTAACTGCTTAGCGACCGAGTATCGATTTGTCACGCTTTCTGTCCGTTTCATGGCTTGATCCGCTTCTTTTTCTTCACCATCACCACCGCCTTTTACCAACATTTTTGGCGTCGGCTGCCTTCGATAAGTTTTACTTGTCGTTGGCATGGTCAAATAGAAGCTTTGGTTTTATGACCGCATGCCCTTGCTGATGCCAAATAATTCGTACTACTGCCAGGTCGTACTACGTGCTAAGGGAGCGTGCATAAACCACGTAGCTCCATTTTGGCCTCCTGTGAACCCCCCCTCCCCCCCACGTAGCCCTACGTGGCTTTTGCCTCAAACCCCCCCCCCCCCCCCCCATGTAGTACGTAGATTTTTTCCCCTTTTGATTCCAGAAGACATTTTGTACTGTTTTCTCTTGTCAGACTATTGTAAATTGCATACAGAGATAATTAACTGATGGAAATAAATATTCACATGCTGTTGTAAGTTCAGTTCCTCATTTTAACTGTGAAAAATGTTATCAAAGGAAAGCTACGTGGCCTGGCTCGGAACCCCCCCTCCCCCCACGTAGCCCAGCGTAGCCTTCCAGCTAACCCCTCCCCCCCCCCCTGGACCGAACCACGTAGTTTGTGCACGGTCCCTAATGGAGGAAGTGGAGGAACTGTTTCTATCTGCCTGTGAAATATGTACAACGAGGGGTGCCCAAAAATAACATTGCCGAGGGCGGGGCTTGTGTAGTATGCGTTTCTGCTGCTAGGCGTTTATAGTGCAACTCATTGTCAGTTCAGTGACGCCTGTCGATCTGTATTGTTCTATTAATATGCAGTGATTGTTTTTGCTAGCACTGTTTTCTTATTGATTCGTTTTTCATGATGGCAAGTGAACAAAGTGCAGCTGTGAAATTTTGTTTTCTACCCAGTAAAAATGATGTTGAAAATGTTTTAATGTTAAAAACAGTTTACAAAGATGGCGCTTTGGGAAAAACTCATGTGAACGAGTGATTCGCTCGGTTTAAGAATGGCGACATGTCGATTGACGACAAACCTCGTTCTGGACGCCCATCAACTGCCAGAATCAACGAAAATGTTGGAAAAATTCGAGAGCTTGTGCTCTCAGACCGTCGACAGACAATTTATCAAATGTCAGACATTCGTTGGTTATCTTGGAGCCCGGTTCAGCGAATTTTAACCAAATATTTGGGAATGGAGAGGGTTGCTACTACCGAAAAAAAGCATATCAAAATTGCGGAGTAACTTCTTCTGAACCAAAGAAAACCTAATGTTGCTAGCAAACTTCCACCTTAATTAAACCATAACAAGGTCTACAGTGGAATGAGGTAGCGTTCCAAATCCGGCCTTTCTATCCTCAAGGATTTCCAAACATAATCTTATACATCCCCCACTACTTCCCAAGTTAGTTTATTTTTCAAGATAGTTTACTTCTGAAAGAAATACAGTTCCCAGGGAGAGTGGGAGGAATTTCCCTTACCATCCACAGTATGGTTTCACAAGAGTTATTGTATGTATAAATGTTGCTGATTTTTTGATTAGAGATAAAACAAGGAAAAGGCTGAAATCCGGTGCCTATCTGTTTAGATCTACAATTCCGAAGCACGTTTAACAGGCTGGCAAGATTAACGTTCCCTCGCGATGAACACATCACCATCCCGTAGTTATTCCTTAGTCACTACGGAGAGGTTTGGGATTCAAACCGGGTGAAATGAACACAATCTGGCAATTACAAATCGTACAGTAGTCCTACATTATTGGAAAAGTACCGAATGGCGGATAAAGTATTCGCCAATGCGGCTTGAACTAAGTAATTTTTTTGTCGAGACCCAGGCATCGTCATATTGTCTTGGTTATTCACTTACGATGTAGTATTTCTAGGGAAGTGGCGCAGTTGCAAAAGTTTCAAGGCATGTTCACCGTAAAGGGTATAGTTAAATCTGAGATAAATACATGCATGGATGCTGGACATCGCTTTTGTTGCGGAATATCTGCACTTCTCAGATTACCTATCGATAAACAAGAACTTGGCTCTATAAGAATGGCGGATTCTGTCGCCTTACGCGGATCTCAGACGCTAAGTGCATAAAACCGGAATTATAGCCACCGATGGTATTTTAGAGAAAAATACTTTGAAAAATATGCTACTCCGCATAAGATCAGTATATGTAAGCAGAGAATATGGCTCACATCATATTATTAGTTAGTAACGAAGTCGCGGGAAACAGCTACTAAGTTAGTAGCTATTTCCCGCGACTTCGTACGCATGGAGTTAGAATTTTATTTCTACAATTGGATATACAAAGCTGTAAGTTGCTTAAACGGGGTCCCACAAACTAACTGCAAGAGAAAAGAAGCCTGAGCGACCGATGTAACATTACAGATACTTACACACGCTATCCATCTGTTTGTCACAGTTCCGTTAGTTTTCAAAACTTCATCACACAATATGTTATTCATCCAGAAAGAAGTATCTTATGTTCTTCCTAATGAGACATATTATTTCCCTGTATAATTTCATCAAGACAGGTTCAGCCAAATTACTCATGAAACCGTAATAAACAACACAGAGACAGAGAGTTACTTTAGCATTTATGATATTACTAGTGTAGATTTCATGTCCCATGCGTGTAAACTCTTTCAGAGGAGTTTTGTTTCGTTCCATTATTGAGCATTGTTAGGAAAGATTGTTTTCTCGGGAACGACAAGTTCCACTGAGAACCTTGCACCTTCCAATATATCAAGAAGTCTCAAAACTGATTTTAAGCTATCTATTTCGCTGGAGCTGGTTGTCAGATTGAGGATCAATTCTGATTAAAGAACTTCTTTCAAAGAGAGAAAATGTTCCCACATACTTAATGTTGTAACGATCTATTTAATGCGAATTTATGATAAATGAAAGTTATTTCAGAGTCGTACGTGTGAACTATTGTGTTATGTTCACCAACGACAAAAACGAAACCACTGAGAGAACAGATTCACAAAGTAACAAGGTCAAAACAAACCGCAAGATGACGATCTGGAATAGACGCGAAAATGAAGGGAAAGAGGAATCGGCGTTTGCACTGGTTGGACCGCCCAGTGAGAATCAACCGCAGAGAGCAATGGTTCGAAATCCTTTGCATTATCATTTCTTCTTTTGACGCATTTCGGCTTGAATTAATTTTTTTAATTACGTATGAAAAGTATTTATAGAGTTCTTTTTGTTCCAAGCATTTCTTTCATAATATAAACAATCAGCATTAAAGTTTAAAATCTGCAATAAAGATAATTAAAATCCATTTAATTAAATCTGTATTAAATTTCCTAGCTTAGACACAAAAATATGTTCACCACGCTACGCAGTTATTTGTTCTGACAATAAGTCTAGTGATTGTTTGCCGTGCAGGTTTGCTGTGACCAGGTATTACTGAAGTACAAGTTTCGTACTAACACATTGCAAACCGGTCCACCACTACGAGGGCTGTCTGATAAGTTCTCGGCCTAGACCATAGATGACAGCACTACCCAAGTGATTTTTTTTCATGCAAGTTGGTGCATGTGCCAGACGCACCTGCAAGAAATTGCAAGTCATTCTACATTGTAGTTTGATCTGTAAAGTTGTTTGATGCAGGCACGGTGCGTAGTTGTACCAGAGATGGGAAAAAATCGGGTATCGTGCAGTTATAAAATTCTTTGTAAAAGAAGGTTTAACGCCATCCGAGATCCACGGAAGATTTTTAAAAGTGTATGGGGACTCTTCTACCTCATATTCGACAGTTAAGAAATGGGGTGCTAAGTTCAAACATGGCCGTAGCAGTTTCGAAGATGATGAACGCGAAGGATGTCTGAAAAGTGCAACAACTCCAGAAATCATCGAGCAAGTGCATGATTTGGTTTTGGATGATCGACGAATAAAAGTGCGCGAGATTGCTGAAACCGTAGGGATGTCAAAAGAACGTGTGGGATTCATTTTGCATGAAGTATTGCATATGAAGAAGCTTTGTGCAAGATGGGTGCCGCATTCGCTCACTGTCGATCAAAAGCGCATCCACATGAGACTTTCTGAACAGTGTTTGGAGCGTTTCAGCAAAGATAAAACTGATTTTGTGCGTCGATTCATAACTATGGATGAGACATGGATTCACCAGTGCACGGCAGAATCAAAACTGCAGTCAAAGCAGTGGACAGAAGCTTGTTTTTCAGGTCAAAAGAAGGCCTAGTCGGTTCCATCGGCAGGGAAGGTGATGGCATCAGTTTTTTGGGATGCTAAAGGTGTTTTGTTCATTGATTACCTTGAAAAGGGTAAAAAAAAATGGACACTACTATTACGGTCTTTTAGACACCCTGGATGAAAAAATTCGTGAGAAAAGGCCCAGTTTGAGGAAGAAGAAAATCATCTTTCATCAGGACAATGCACCTGCCCACAAGAGTCTTTTGGCAATGGGAAAATGAAGAGATCTGCACTACGACGTGTTGGAGCATCCACCTTATTCCCCAGATTTGGCTCCCTCCGACTTCTATCTATTCCCAAAACTCAAAAACTTTCTTGCTGTCAACGTTTTTCTTCAAACGAAGAGGTGATTGCAGCTGTAGATGGATATTTCGCAGGCCTTCCAGAAAGCCACTTCAGGGATGGTACAATGAACTTGGAACATCATTGGACTACAGTACCGGATTAACCACGTGGCAGGAGGCCTCGCGCTTTCTAGGGGGCTTCGCGCTTACTAGGGGAGCCCCGCACCTAGGCTAGATGGGCGACCTTTTTTTTTTCACCCGAACGGCAAAAATCAAGGGCCTCTTCTTCACATTTGCTACGGGCCCCGCGCTGTCTTAATCCGGCCCTGTTGGACTTAGTGTATCAGTGTTCAGGGAGACTATATTGAGAAATAAAAATGATTTGGTAAATATCAAATTGGTTTTATATTTTTAGGCTTAGAATTTTCCAGACCGCCCTCGTATATTGCAACACTCATGACCTGTACTCCAAATATCACATTGTGCAATCACACTCTTAATAAATCTATTATTACCCCTACAAGAAATATATTACATCTGTGACTCAGTAACTCCTTCGCGGATGTTTTCCGATATATCATTCTGCAACTACAGCCCCCCCCCCCCTTATCTTTACTGCTGACGGGGAATTAATTATTCCCTTGATGGCATCCCTCTGAGTCATATCCAATAAAAAAAAATTGCGTTATTCTATTACGCTGGGGCAACGAGGTTCATTATTTTGTCCTAATTGGAGGGGGAACAGTTCATCTTCCGCTGCTGTCAGTATGGTAATAAGCGATGGAGCACAGTTAAGTTACCATGGTAACGCAGACGCCAAACGCGTACACTGCGCGCTCTCTGCTCGGAAATACGTTTTAACGAGGCGCGGAAGCAGGACGCACATTGTCGTAAACAAGCTTGTCTTTTTCTTCGATGCAGATCCTTAAATTCGTTCATTTCGACAATTTCTAATTTTTAGAACTAATTGCTTCGTTTTATAGTATTACTTCAAGATTACTACTAATCCCGTATAAGAAACCAACTTATATCTGCAATCAATACACATTTTTCAGAGTGATTAAACAGAATTAAACTTATGAGAGACATGTGTTCAAACCAGGAGGTAAGTCTTAGGTGCTTTTCTCAAAATGCTAAAATTTGCATGAATTTACTTGCCTTAATCAACATACAATATGCGAAGTTTCAAAAGTGTACGGAGTTCTCTTCGTTTCTTTCGACCGAGGGTGGTGCTGTAATGGTTAGCGTTCTCGCCTCGCATTCGGGAGGACGGCGGTTCGAATCCCCGTCCGGGCATCCAGATTTGGGTTTTCCATGGTTTCCCAAATCACTCCAGGCAAATGCCGGGATGCTTCCTTCAAAAGGCCATGGCTGAATTCCTTCCCATTGTAACGTAACCATGAACGTTACGGTTATATTTGGAGTGGATAGTGTAATCTGAGAGGTATGTAAGGTCTTTGGCGGTGGGCGAGCGCCGAGCGGGGGAGTCGGGAGTCGGGGATGGTCAGTGGTAACGTACGGAACAGCCGGCGGGAACGGAAGGTCTACGGCAGTGTGTTTATCCCGTGAATACAGCGTACGGCCGCTTGGCGTGTGTTCTGTACTAAAGAACACTGTGGGATGTGTGCTAAAGTATATGTTGGACTATGAAGGTTCTTCCGAGAGACCTGATTCAATATAAACTGTGTTTAGTAAGCTACTGCAGAATCGGACTATGGCGATTGTTTGTTAATTAGTTTCGAGAATTGTGCTCACTGCTTATTTAGTTGTTTTGACTGTACTTGAATCTGCTATCTTCGGTGACGAAGAAACATTAGTATTATTGTCTGGTGGCATGCTTGTTGACTGTGTAGTCTCAGAGGAATAAATCTACGAAAACTAGTACGCATATGTGTTCTTCTTCTGTGACTTTAATTAACCAATTAGCATAGCCGAAAGACTGGCGACCGCACGGCAAAACGAACCTTTAATTAAAAGAGTAATTAGTGGTGGAAGAAAGCTTAAGAAAAATCGTGTTAGGAAGTGTAGCTGCTCAATTGCTTCAACGAACTTTTAACTATACAAACACGAATAGCGCGAGTAGTCGTTACATGGCTCAACGTGACAGGACAAGTTGCAGTTAAAATTGTTAAGGACGGACAGTGATTAATATAAAAAAGTGCTGGAAATAATAAGCAGTGAGTAGAGCGGGAAGACAACAATCGGCGATGGTACGGCTACTTCGAGGCGGCGAGTGCACAACAATGTAATAAACGAGAGGACCCGAGCTTTCACGATCGGAACCGAGCAACGCAGTCTGACGGGAAGCCTCGCCCGAGCAACAACTCGACACCGGGGCAACGCGGTACATCGGAGCGACGCGACAGCGGAACAACGCGGGCACGCAGAAGCAGCGCGGCGTCATTGCGGTCGACAGCGGCGCGGTCAGCAACTGAGATTCTTCGAAAGGAAAGTGCGAACAAATTTTTAATTAAAGAAAGACACAAACTGACATTAAAATAAAAAATAAAAATAATTTAAAAAAATACTGTTTCGATTGGAATCACATTTCCGCGGTAGTAATTATTTCTGTTGCATTAATGAATCTTCAAATGAGCTTCTGACTATGCGGATTGCAAATTGTATGCATGCAAGCATAATTTTATTCTGATTTGGGTCAAGTTTTGTCAGTTTCTGTTAACGAATTAATTTGTAGATTTTTTTTGTTGATTTTCCAAAGAAGTGCAAGATTTGTTTTTCAGTCTTTGTAAAAGCACAAACCGGCACGAATAATTCGCGATTTTTTTAAGAAAAAATTAATTATTATTTTTGCATATTGAGTAACAGAGGTCTTTTTCCTTTTCTTTCGTTAACTTATTAAAGTTGAAATGCCGGACAACTGTGTTAGATTTGCTTAGCAAATCATTTTTCAAAAAAAAAAAAAAAAATATTTTAGAGTTTCCGTAATTTTTTTTGGTCATTGATAGTAGTGTATGTATTCAATTGAAAGTGTATTTTATGACATGGTGTATATCTTGTTTGGTAGTTAAGTTAAGAGATTTGGAAACAGAATTTTACCTTTTTTTTCTGGGCTAATGTATACTGGTGTATTTTGTTTGCTGGATTGACGGCGTTGGTTACTTCTTGTCTTTTCTACAACGGAAGATTGAATTTATTGTGTGAAATAATTTTGCAATATGGCATCTGAGGTAGAGGGTGGTGTGAATGGAGAGATGGTGCCGGGAGGTGAGTCCTTTGGTGACGCACCCAGTGTAGACATTAATCAGTCCTCCCTTACCGTGTCTAATCATCTACAGTCGATGACGAGTTTTGCTAGTGAATTAGAAGTTGACAAGTCAAGAGAAGTGGTTAAGGAAAGTAATGAGGCATCCATGTCGGAAATGTTTTGTGCTTTCCAGGGACAATTTGTCATGTCAATTCAGTCCTTTCGTGAAGCTAAATTCAATGAAAACAAGATTTCACTTGAATCCAAATTAAATGAAAATAGTATTTCACTTGAATCCAGATTAAATGAATCACTTGAATCCAAATTAAATAAAAATAGTATTTTGCTTGAATCTAAATTAAATGAAAATAAGGAGAGTATAGAATGTCTTCGGGATGCTTTTGAATCGCGACTAGGGCAGTTTAGAGAAGAATTGACCCAGTATAGGGAACTTTGTACACAACAAACTGCTGAAATATCGTGTAAATTGACTCAGTATCGTTCAGACTGCGAACAAGTAACTAGTGTTTTGCACCAAAATATGGAATCCCTAAAGAAAACAGTCGAGCTTATAGAAGATAACCATGATGAAAGATTGTCGAAGGTGGAGACTTTAGGAGAAACCCTTACCGAAAAATACACGGTAGTAAAAGAAGAAGTTGACCATTTAACAGTCGGCGTAGAGAAATTGTCGTGTCAGGTGGAAAAGGTTAAGGCTTCCACTGCAGTGTGGGTGAATGAAAAGTTACAGTTACAAGAGAAGCAAATTGAAAAAAGTCTAAAGTTACGAGTTCCACAAGTTGTGCGAGAAGAGGTTGTCAAATGTCAAATCTTGCCAAATGTGAATGCGCTCACTGCGTGCATGGTAGAAGAGAAAGTGGACTGGGAGGACTTTTGTGATAATGGGGGGATACACCCAGTTGATTTTGTGAAGAAGTTTGAAAATTTTGGGCCGTTCTGTAGGGCCGTAGAAACGAAAGAAGATAGGAAATGTTCAGTAAACATATCAAGGGGAATGCCCGAATGTGGGGAGAACGGGCGGCAGATAATTGCGAGACGTTTGAGGAGTTTAAGTCAGCTTTTTTGGAACATTTCTGGTCCATCGACCGGCAAATTGCTGTTCGGCGGAATTTAATGATGGGAAAACCATACTCGCCGGGTGGGGGCACTCAGCAAAATTTTTTCTTGAAGTGTGTTAATTCTTGTAAACATTTAAGTTCACCATTTAGTGAAGGGGAATATGTGCGGATGATTAGTGCGCGTTTGCCCGAGTCGACACAGCTTGTATTTGTCAGTCACAATATATGTACCATTGACGAGGCGGTAAAGATGTTGGGTCGGCTGGACGAACAAGAGAAAAGTATAAGAGCAAAAGAATATGGGGTGAGGACACCCACACATTACGCGGAGAAATCGCAATCGGAAGGCGATAGAAGTAGTTCACATCAGCAGCAGGAGAGCTACAATCATTTTGATAACAGGAATCGAGGCGGCTACAATAACCGCGGGCAAAGAGGAGGATTTGGACGTGGTCGTGGAACAGGGGGAGGAGGATTTAGAGGTGAATATAATGGACCAACTGGAGACGATTGGCCCCGAGGAGAGTCAGTAAATCAGGTGCAGGTGGCCGTGGTGGAGAGTGCACCACAGGTAAACTAGTGCCTGTCACTGCTTCAGCCTCAGCGGGGACAGGAGACGATACGAGGCTATCAAAAGAAGAACCAGAAGACAATACGAGGGGGCGAGATGAAGATGAGATTTCTAATGAACCAAGTACAAACGGTCAAGGAGAGGAAAGAGTGATCTGGATGAATGTCGGAGATTATGCTAAACTGTTCATCGCTAAAGCGCGCATTCATGAGGAGGAGAGTGATGACTCGTCAGAAGAGTGGTCAAGTTGGAAGGAGATAAGGTGGTTCGGACAAGAAAAGGCAAAGATAATTTCAGAACTAACTTATAGATCAAATGGAAGAGAAACTGTGAATAAAAATGATGTTTGTGAGCCAGATGAGCAGGAGAATGCTTGTGTGACTGACGACAAAATTGTTAAGAAAGATACTGTAGTAAAAGAAGAAATAAGGTCAGTAGAAGAAGATGGACGACAGCGAGAAGCAGTCCTTGAGGTGAAAGAAACACTTCAGGAGATAGAAACAGTTAAGCCTGAAACTTTGCCGGAAGGGAATCTCGAAGTGAAACATTGTATGATGGTAAATGAGAACTATCCATTATGTAAAGACACAAAACAGAAGGTAATTAATGGGAAGAAAGAGACTAGGCAGAATAGAGGATACTATGTAAAGCCAGAAGAATGGTATTTTCTGAGAGAAGAAAGTTGGAAGAGGCACAGGAAGAAGTTACGGTTATATGATGAAGCAAAGAATGTAAATAAGAAGAAAGGAGGAGGAAGAGAAGAGAGTTGGAAGAAGCGTAAGAAGAAGCGGGGTTTAATGCTGTTTGGTGAAGGAAGGTATATTGTAAAGAAAAAGAAGTAGGTACTTTAGGTGGAAGGGGTGAGGTACAGTCTTCAGTTGCCTCACTGTGCATGATGGAAACATCCATGCATAAATGCCTTATCGTTATGGTAGGTTTAGGTTTTCAGGTTGTTTGATCATCACAATTATTTCTTCTATGGTATTGTACAGTTGTTGTATCAAATGTCTTTTGCGGTTGTGCGCAGATTAGCGACCCGCACACTGTTTGTTTTGGTGCAGGCACCGGATAGAGGGGCCCACCTCACAGCACTGTCGCATCTACGGCACCTCCAAGCTTTAAGTGTTGCCATGATTTAAGTAAGTTTTCAGTAGTTTCTTGTAACAATCAATCGCAGTCACAATTAGAATGTGTAAGAGGCTGTGTCAATAAGTTAGTGGGGTAAGGACTTTTGGTAGTTGGGTACAGATTGGTGACCCACGTAGTATTAATACACAGTTGCGGAAGGCATTCTTGCTGGTTTGTGTTTCCCAGTAATTTTGCCCCGAGGCTGGACAATGTACTTAGAAGTGCGGTTTTCCCTTTCATTAAAGTGTTAAGATGATTTAAGTGTGGCGCAGCGTAATGTCAGTTTGCGTCTTTCCGCGGGTGGAGTGATCAGTGTTGGTGTACAACAGTCAGTGAATGAGGCACCTGCCTGAGCAGGGCACACTGTCAGTGCACTGTCGAAGTAAACAAGGCACGATTCAGTGCATGTGTCATACATCAGAAAAAAGAGAGGAAAAAATTGTTGTCAAAATATATTGTAACTCAATTTGTAATTTCTTGGTTATATGTCATGGATCTAAGCAAGGACATATGGACATTGAAAGGTTTGATGATTTGTTTCATGCAGTTTCAGACTGTGTGTGTTATTCTTAATGTGTATGTAATTATGTTAGTTTAAGGATAAGCAAGCAGCCACCCAGACTTCCCTTTATGTTTGGTAAACATTTAATCTTGTATTTTTTTGTAACATGTTTCTATGTATATGTGAACAAGTGTGGTTTGTGATGACAAAAGTCGGTGCTTTGTCAATGCCGACTTTTGTCACATTGTAACGGTGGGGGTGTAACGTAACCATGAACGTTACGGTTATATTTGGAGTGGATAGTGTAATCTGAGAGGTATGTAAGGTCTTTGGCGGTGGGGGAGCGCCGAGCGCGGGAGTCGGGGATGGTCAGTGGTAACGTACGGAACAGCCGGCGGGAACGGAAGGTCTACGGCAGTGTGTTTATCCCGTGAATACAGCGTACGGCCGCTTGGCGTGTGTTCTGTACTAAAGAACACTGTGGGATGTGTGCTAAAGTATATGTTGGACTATGAAGGTTCTTCCGAGAGACCTGATTCAATATAAACTGTGTTTAGTAAGCTACTGCAGAATCGGACTATGGCGATTGTTTGTTAATTAGTTTCGAGAATTGTGCTCACTGCTTATTTAGTTGTTTTGACTGTACTTGAATCTGCTATCTTCGGTGACGAAGAAACATTAGTATTATTGTCTGGTGGCATGCTTGTTGACTGTGTAGTCTCAGAGGAATAAATCTACGAAAACTAGTACGCATATGTGTTCTTCTTCTGTGACTTTAATTAACCAATTAGCATAGCCGAAAGACTGGCGACCGCACGACAAAACGAACCTTTAATTAAAAGAGTAATTAGTGGTGGAAGAAAGCTTAAGAAAAATTCGTGTTAGGAAGTGTAGCTGCTCAATTGCTTCAACGAACTTTTAACTATACAAACACGAATAGCGTCGACACATTCCTTGCCCCCCATCCTTTCCCGTCTCTAAAAGACCTCGCTGTTCAAGAGACGTTAAGCAGTTAAAAAAAAAGTTTTTTCAAGACTTGAAACACTGATGACTGTTCTTCAATCTCTGGGTAGTTTACTACAGCATTAGACTTATTTTGAAATTGGAAACCTGATAAAAATATAATACTCAGGCATGCGTCTACAGTGGCTTGTTGTGGTGAAGCATTTCAACAACGTATTCTGGAGCGTCCATAAACTACGTGGCTACGTTTAGGGGGAGGGGAGACTGAGAAGCTATTATTTGTTACACTTACAATACGGTACAGATCACACAACAGCAAGTAAATATTTATTTCAGTCATTTAACTATCTCCGTTGTAATCTACGATAGTCTGGCAAGAGAAAAGATTACAAAATATCTCTTGGAATCAATATCGAAAAGAGGTACGTGCTAAGTACAAGGAGGGGGGGGGGGGGAAGGGTATAGACAAAAGCCACGTCGGGCTACGTGGGAGGAGGGGGGGTTCACAGGAGGCCAGAATGGAACTACGTGGTTTATGGACGCTCCCTTAGCTGCAATTCGTAAATTCGCTAACCATGTCAAAATTAGACAATAGCGAATTGTAATCTGTACTGATGATATTCCCAGTGCTGAATCTAGGGAGGGGGGAGGGGGCAAAGAAGAGTCAGCTTATTAGATACACAAATAAAAAACAAAAGATTGATTATGATTATAAGGTGGGGAAAGAATTGCTTGCTGAAAGACTTGAAATGTAAATATCTTGGCCTTACATTTGATAACAAGCTTAACTGGGCAGGACACATTGGACAAGTGGTAGGAAAAGGTTTCAAAATCCTGCACTTGTTGGAGAGAGTGATGAGGGGATGCACGAGAGAAGTAAAAGAATTGGGTTACAGAACTTTGGTCAGACCATTGCTCGAATATGATAGTGTAGTATGGGACCCACATTTTGAGTATCAAATACAGGACTTGGAGAAGGTGCAAAGAAGGGCTTTGTTTCTGGAAATTATCGCAGAATGCAATCAGTGACACATATGATAAAGGAGCTGGAATGGGATTCATTGCAAGACAGGAGGAGGATGAGGAGGGTCATGGGAGTGTACAGGGCATATACTGACGATGAGGCATGAAAGATATTGCAGTAGTTATGAAAAGTAGTTTATGGAGGGGAAAAGATGACCATGACCACAAGCTGGCACTCGATTTCAGGCACAAGGGTGTGGTAAGATTTTCTTTTTTAGGTAAGGGTGTCAATAACTGGAATGAGTTACCGAAGGGAATGATGAATAACTTACCGTAAACGTTAAAAGAATTTAAAGTTAAAATTTTTAGAGTGCAAATGTAGGTGGGTGCAGGATAGGGGGAAGTTGGGTGTGTAGGGAAATTGTCACCGGAATATGTGCTCCATTGCTATTAAATTAAATTAAATTAAAACCAGGACGCTTGCTCGACAATTGATGATAGGACGACACTTCGACGGCATCAATGGGAACGGCGAGGCAACGTTCAAAGAAGCGGTCTCTCAGTTTTTGACCCGGCTCGGAAAATTCCTTGAACCGCCACTGGATATTTCGGAGGACAGTGGTCATAAAAACAATAATCAACAGAATCAGAAATGAAGAAGTCGGAGAGGAAATAAAAATGACAGTAATGTTTGAAAACATTAAGTTTATGATAATTAGGTCGGTTCATAAGAATGGCACCTGACAGAATAGGAAAAACACAAAGAAGTAAGTGACACTAAAAGAAGAGGAACTCCAAGGAAAAATTTATCTATTGAAGTGAAGCAGAATGTTAGCTTATGTGTTTTTTTTTTTTTTTTTTTTTTTTTTTTTTTTTTTTTTTTTTTTTAAATTGGCATTCGGCTACTGAGGCCATAC
The DNA here is from genome assembly GCA_031002005.1 of Vandiemenella viatica. NCBI lineage: Eukaryota > Metazoa > Arthropoda > Insecta > Orthoptera > Morabidae > Vandiemenella > Vandiemenella viatica. The sequence goes on along the minus strand of CM061914.1, from coordinate 26,455,037 downwards.
AGCCAGCTCAATGTGATTTGTTGCTATCAAGTATTGACACAAGGACACTTCAACACGGACAAGACATTCACAGACACAACACTAAACACCCATGCCCTCGGCCGGTACGCGGAGCTAGCACTCTAGCCCCTACGCTACCGAGGCCGGCTAGCTTATGGTTACATACAGTGATTAAACAGTGTATAAACGTATCGAAAAAATCAGAATATTGTATACTAATATAATACGAATAACAACAAAGCCAGAATAAAAACTGAATATAAAGCTCCGATCCATTCATTGGAGTGTTGTTTGATTAATGAATGGAGTTACTGAGATTCGCCATTCAAACAGCGAACCTCCCAATCTACTACGACTCGTCTGGATTCTGTTTAAAGATACGTACATTTTGAGGTGTTGGTTGAAATCGTTTGGAATTTCAGCGCCGAACATGGAGTGCCACACATGTGGAGCTCAAACTTTCCAGGACGCTTTTATATCTTTTAATTTTTTTTGTCATCACTCTCTCGACTGGCTTGATGTAGTCCTCCATCTCTTCGTATCTTGCGCTAACCCCTTCATGTCCAAATACCCCTTACATCCTGCATCTTCAGCTATCGGCTTCATATATTCTAATCTCCGTCTTCCTCTACAGTTCTTATCTTCTTCTGTTGCCCCTCACCCCTATAAATCAAGCAATGTCTTAAAATGTGCCCCACTGACGTGACGATTTATCTTTTTCGTCGGAGCGGGATGGACGCCTTAGGAATTGTGTAAAAAAAATGTACAAGTTTTTATTAAAAAACGATGAACGCTTATAATAAGTAGAATATATTACAGATTAGCTGAGTTACGTAGCCTTAGTGTCCGACATCTAAGTAGGCAGTTGTTTTGTATTTATCGGCGGAACAAATCGGTTTCAAAATATCGGGTCTAGTTTTCAAGTAGGAACGGATTTCATTACATGATTTGTTGATTTTAGACTTGGTAATCAAAATGGATTTCAATACTGCTACACTTAACTGTGTTTTGCCACTTGTCCATATTTTATTTATCAGAGAAAAACTGTTTGAGAGGTGTGTTACCTCCAGGCAGATACTTACCGTACTCAAGGGTTATACGAGAGCTAGTTCAGCTGAGAGTGTTAGCACGGAAGAGTTGAAATATTTCCGCTCAACGGTTTTCAGCATCTACATTGTCAGCGTTCCAGCTGGTGATTTTTTGATCTGTGATGTAGTTGGAAATAAAAGAAAACTCGTCTAACATTTCCATATCTTGGCTAGTAGATCCTTGCGTGATCAGCAGTGTCCATGCGTCGACTCGTCCGCCGCACGGCAAAAAACGCATCGTCTGTTTTAGACCTTAATAGATAGATATTTCAAATTGTCGGTTTTTTTTTTTTGCGAAGCGGGAAATTTTTTACTACCGCCGGTGACAGCGGGATAGAGAGCTTAAAAGCGGGACTCTCCCGCCCAAAGCGGGACGCATGGTCATGTTGACCATCTTGTCTCTTTCCTTTCTGTAAGTCTCTTCCACAAACTTCTCGCCCATCACTTCCAAAACACGTTCATTCCTTATTTTGTATGTCCACTTAATTTTCAGCGTCCTTCTATATTACCACATTTCAAATACAGTACTTCAATTTTCATTCTTTCTGGGATTCCTCAAGTCCATGTTTCGCCACCATAATGTGCTGTGCTCCACTCTCAGGTTTAAGACGTTCGTGCTATCTTACCAGCTTTTGGTAAGGGGTGTTCCTTCAGGTGAGATTCGAGCCTTTCTATATTTTGATGAATGGTTAAATCTTGGTTTTCCTTTGCAATAAAGGTTTTGGACGATGGAGAGAAGATATTGCATAAAAACAAAATGTGATAACTAGAGCAATGGAGGAATGGAGCCAGAAAAATTGAAGTTCTACCTAGATGACCGAGGACATAGAGGAGGAGAAGCGGGAAATAGGGTGTTCTACACTGATAATAATAATTTATAAAATTGCGATGGAACGCATGCTCCGGTGGCAATCCCCCTACACACCCATCCTTCTCCCTTCCTCCTCCAGCCCACTGTTGCCCTCAACTAATCTTTAAATTCTTTCAGTGTTTTCGGTAAATCATTCATCACTTTTCTTGGCAATTTATTCCAATCCCTTACGTATTTTCCTACAGAAGAAAATTTTCCCAATCCTTATCCCTGAAATCAAGTACCAGCTTGTGGTCATGGCCATCTTTACCGTTCCAAGCACCTCTCCCCACCAATATCTTTCCACGCTTCATCACTAGTTTAGGCTTTGTACATTCCCATGACTCTCTTCACCCTCCTTCTATCCTCCAATGAATCACACTACAGCTCCTTTATCTTATTATTTGCCGATTTTTCTAGCTGTTTCGGCTGAATTCGTTTGGGTGTGCTTTTTATTTACAGTTCGCTTTCTTAATCAGATGATCTGGATATAAATTGATTCTTCTTAGCTATGGCCTAGTCACGGAACTATGTACAAAATAACAGTAACTTTGGCACAGTTTATGTTTCTTGTGGACGGAGTAAAAAGTAAAAAAATAGTAAACAGCAACCACTATCCGCCATTTAGATTTCGCTCTAAGTTTACGACTTCGTTTTAAAATCACCATCTGTCGGCAGAACTTCTGCTGTCACTTTCAACGAATCAGAGGTTTTGTTACTTGCAGTCGAAAATTGTGCAGTAAACAATATAAAGAAGTTTAACATATTGCATGTTTATACTTGGTTTAAACACATTAATACAACGTGTCTTGGTAGTAATAAATTAAAAAGATTAGTTAGCAAGAAATCAGTTAGATTGTCATTTGGAGTAAATCCTTCGAAGAAGCTGCAGATGTATGGCAATAGAAACTCTATCACAGTATGCAAAACCTACAGTTGTGGACTGGTTGTTCTGTTTTACGTAGATTAAATCTAAAAATAGGATCGGAAGCTAAAGAAAAATTAAGTGAATCCTGTTAGTTAGGAAACAAACTTACAATTCATGGCCGAAGCAGGAATGACGTTAAAAGCAGAATACCACTAGAAAAAAGAACCTTCTTGAAAAGGGGATATCTTTTAGTTTCAAATATTGATCAAGTACTAACAGAGAACTTTTTAAAACTCTCTTGTATGGAGCACAGTGCTTTATGGTAACGAACCGTGGACTTCATGAATACCAGAAAGAAGCAAAATAGAAGCATTTGAAATGTGGTGCTAAAATTAAATGTTCAGTATAAAGTACGAAATGAACATGTATTGGAAATGTTGCATGACAAAAGAAGTTTGTGAAAGAATTTACAGAAAGATGAGAAATGATGGTGGGGCATATTTTAAGACACGAGGGATTGGAGGGAACAGTCTAAGGTACGAACTATAGAGGAAGAGCGAGATTAGAATATATGAGGTTGGTATTTGACAACATGGGTTGTAAGGGATATGTAGACATGAAGATGTTAGCACAAGATAAGAAGGTGAGGAGGATTGTATCTAACCGAGTCGAGATACTACTGACAGTATTTCTGTTAGGTACTATTTTTGCCGTTTGCGGTAACTATGAAATGGGTTGTTTCACTGGACAGAAGAAATTATTATGGCAGATACTTCAGTTTTGCGGTGTCCGTGGATAATGAACTAGTTTGTGGGGGGGGGGGGGGGCGAGGGGGGATACGGAAAGCGAACTTTATAACCCAGCATGAACCTTCCACGCTCGTTTTCGTTTTGATTGCCGGAAGAACGGTGTCCGAGCAGTTTGCGGATGTGTCCCCTAGCGGTACTGTCTAGCGTGAAAGTAGCCGTAAACTTTCGGAACATTACTCCCAGAACGACCCCTATATACAGCCGTACGCTGAGTCTGCATCACTTGACGAAACACCTGATAAGGGAGATCTTATAACAAAATAGATTCCTTTGTTGTCATACCAAGTTTTATATATTTAAAGCGAGGGCTGAAATTATGTACTAAAAGAAAAGTTATCAAACTGTTCGGATCTATGTGACCAAAAATATAGAGAAAATAGCAAAGTACCCGGCGTAGCACGGTCTAATCGGCATTCATTTACACTATTTTTATATTTCCGATGCAAATGATGCGCACCAAGTTTAATTAATTTTGTACCAGCCATTTCGAGAAGTAAATTAAATATTGATATACTCTAACAATTCCCAGAACGTGGTGAATTGGATGCTGCGATACGGAATGTCGGTTTAAATTTTGGTCTAGGCTGCATTTTAACCAAACCATATCATCTGTTAAAGTTGCTGCTTGATAGTCAAAACATCTACCATCCAGACATTAATACATACCACATACGTAAATCTGTATCTGGAATATATCCGTTTGTTCCAGCATCATGCAGAAAATAAGGATTTTTGATGGGTTTTCACAACGTTTAAGCTTGGGGTCCAAGCTAAAATCTAATGCACATGTTGAAACATTAGGAAACATTTATTTGTTGGATATTCTGTCGTAACTTAAAAGAGCTGAATTTATTTTGACGGGATTGAAAACTGTGGGTTTCTATAAAGAACACTGGAATTCAAAAAAGGTGCGGGTATTAAAGATGGAACATGGTTGGGCTTTTGTAAACCTAAAGTAAACAACATTGTTTGTTTTAAAGTACACGTGTGCAAAATTCCTTCTCAATTGGAGAGAAACTGTAGCTTTGTATAAAGAACATTGAAAATAATTAAGGGATGTAAAGTGGGAGATAGATGGGGTTTTTGTAACACTAATGTTGACAATATTTTTCTCTTTGTTTTAAATCATATATTTACAAAGTTCCATCGAAATTGGATAAAAACTATGGATTTTCATAAAAATGAAGGGGTGTATAGGCGGAGAGGGTAGGGTTTTTTATATTTCCTGTTCAGAAACCGTATCTATGAAAAAAATACATATACGTGCCAACTTTCATAGTTATCGGTCAAACGGTGTCGGCTGTAGCTTTGTGTAAAGAACATTGTCAAAAATTAAGGGGGTGGAAAGGAGGAGAGTTTTTTTTTTTTTTTTTTTTTTTTTTTTTTTTTTTTTTTTTTTTTTTTTTTTTTTTTGCAAACCAATTGTACACATTATTTTTCTCCTTGTTTTGAAGTATACGTATGCAAAGTTTTATCGAAATCTGATTTTAAAAATTAGGATGGTAGGGGGTTAAAGGGGAGAGGGGTGGACTTTTGCAAATCAAATTGTTAATTTAAACCATTTTAGAATCAACTTAAACTCACACACAAAATTTCATAATAATCAGTCCAGCCATTTAGGAGCAGTTCAGTGACATACACACGGACAGAAGAAATACATATATAAAGATATACATGCAAATATGACCTTAAAATGGGAAAATGTGACTTAAAAATGATAAAATATGACCAACCATTTCTCCAAGAAGATTTTGAAATGTCCACTGTTCACTTTAATAAGTGGAATGTTGGCGGACACCATCATTTCACACAGTTGCTTAGAAAGAATGGACTGTTTGGAAGACGACGAAGCTATCAAAAAGTCTATCTGCTTTGTCGAGCTTAGTGTAGCGATTCATTGTTCTTGTGCCCTGCCGTATCTTGATGCTGCTGCACGTGAAATCGCTATATTGAAGTCATCTTAAAGTCACATAATTTACAGAACAGAACTGTTCCGTCTGTACTAAAATTCGCCTCCCCAAATTCCGTTACGTAAATCCGTAACTTCACACTTTCAGCAATTTTTGCTGACGGCATGGCGAAACTCGATGATCCACTGCCAATTTAACACTGACTGAGGATTATTTTCAAAGGTATTGGCAACAATTAGACATTGATTGACGCGGCTCGACACAGGCATGCTGCTGCTGCATTGTCGAGATTAAAAGGCGTGCGGAACATTAATGTTTCGAGAGAATGACAATAATGTATAACTTCATTTCTTGAAATTTCATTATGACCAATTCAGGGTTTTTCCTCCAATGTATAATAGCAGTACAATATCTTAATTTCTTCTCATTTTCTATTGAATTCCCGGTACTATTTTTAAAAATACTAGATTTTACCTTAAAATATGACCATAAATATTATAATAATATGATCGGGATGCTTCCTTCAAAATGCCATGGCCGAATTCCTTCCCATTCCTTGCCCCCCATCCTTTCCCGTCTCTAAAGACCTCGCTATTAAGAAACGTTAAGCAGTTAAAAATAATAATAATAATAAAAAATGATTAGTAGGAAAATGGCCTGAATATGCATTTATATGCTATATAAAATATATTTTAATACAATCAGAAACGTTTAATCAATGTTTAATGCGGCAATAAAGCTCAAAAAGAAGGCAGGAAAAAAAATATGACTTATCATTAAGATCGTAACCCTAGTTGTCAACAACCCTCGCTTGGTTCTACACATTTTATGCACTGTCGTGCCATCCACACAGAATGCTTTTTTCAAGGGTGTTAAAAAAATTAAGTGACGTCGTCATCATTCTACTGGATATGTGTACCAGAGAGTATTCATTGGATTTTTGGATAACGTGAAAGTCTGTTGGGCCGTATAGTCTGGGCAGGTGTTGCGCTTCAAACTGGAACATACAGTCATGAATTGAGCCACAGTAATGCCAGGCGTACGGCAGGGGGCATTGATCTGACGAAACTGGTGGGGTAACCACGTTATCAGTGAGACGTTCCTTTCCCATTAAACAGCAGCCAAATGTGCCTCGGGCTTCTGCAGACAGTTGGTCTGTGTGCTGCTGTATCTCGGTAAAGGCTGAAAATTACTGATAAAAAAAAACAAACAAAGTCTACTGATGGCATCCGTCATGTGACTGCACCAGCGAACACATAATATGGTAAATTTCTTCCTTTTATTGCAAAAATCAAAGAGTTGACCAATCCTGCTCTTTTAACTGGTGCTGCTACTGATGAAGTTTCGTATACTAATAAAACCTTTCGAGAACATGTCACAATTAGCACGTAAACAGTCGATTTAAAGCAACAACTCAGTTGACAACAACGCAATGGCTATGAAATTCTCTCTCATTGCTAAGGATCCTACTAGCCCTCTCGCTTCTTGCGACTCTGCCAGTTCAACGATAATACAATCACATAGTTCTCGAAACATGCCTACCAACGTATAAACCATAGAGTACATAGTAACAGCACAGGTATTGTTTATTCGAAGTCGGGAAATTTCTGATAGTCGTTAAAAGAACAGGAAACTGATACTAAACAGATGATATACGAAAAAAATCCTATGTACACCTTCTGGGATTATGTTCTCTTCTCTTTACAGTCGCAGTTGTTTTAGGAATTCCGGAATGATTGTACGCTCTAAATCTCTAAAGGACACAATAAATTTTCCTAAAGAAGAGAGAGCGTGGAATTTTTTAGGGAGGGGAAGCATGCTTACATTGTTTTGACTTTGCTCTGAAGTTGAAAGTTGGGCCCCTAGATGTCGTCCGTCCATATATGCTGTATTGTTTTCAAAGAGATCTAGATTTTAAGCAGACGCCTACCTCACTGCCCTCCAATCTGCTGTTAAACCTTTATGACAAAGTACTCTGTCGGAATACGATTGTGGAACTGGTCATATCACCTGAACCTGCCGGCCCGCTAAACATCTGTCCGTCATCCTGACCAGGTGTCGTTTACTGATTGCCTCCGGTGCAGACCATCTTCAGCGCTGTCCCCTCCCTCGCCTTCCGCCGATTAAATTCAGACGACCACTTTATTACATGAACACCCTCGTCTTACGTTGTGTCCATATCCTCATCGATGTCCTTTGTCGATATCTCTTTCTTACTCATTCTCCCCTTCCAGCTGGGCCACCGAGAACCACGTGATAGAGGGGGAGGGTGGAACTAAGTTGCTGCCCAAAGTCTAACCGCGCCCTGTTGGAGAAAAGTCTTATTTTCCCACCTGTCTGCCAAACGTGTAACGTACTAGTTCTGTATAGGGTTCAGATGTTCAAGACCAAAAAAATAGAGAAATATGCAGGCAAATATGACTTTAAAAACGGATAAATATGACCTAACATTTACCAAACATTTAAATTTACTATACATCAAAATATGCTCAATTACACATCATTTATTGTATCTAGTATTGTCGCTTTCATGAAGACAGCATAATTTGCTTCCGTGCTCTCACAGTACGATTGGGAAATTACATTTTAAATCATTTTGTTGAAGTCGCTTAAATTTCACATAATAACTCGTTCATCTGTACTAAAATACTCCTCTACAAATTCCCTTACGTAACTTAGTAACTTCGCACTTTCAGCAAATTTTGTTTTCGGCATGGTGGTACTCACTGATGCACCGCAGATGTAACACTGACTGAGGATTATTTTCAAAAGTATTTAACTGAGACACTGATCGACGCTGCTCGACACAGGCATGCTGCTGCTGCATTCTCGGGATCAAAAAGGCAGAGGCAGTGGCTGGAGGTAGAGCATAATAAGCTCCGGCTGGTCAAACCGACCGTTCAGCCGTGGAGCAGCTCCTTCCAGTGGGCGAGGAGGGATGAGGTTCTCCTGACTCGCCTCCGTATAGGGCACTGTCCTCTGACACACAACTTTCTTCTCCGCCGGGAGGACCCTCCGGAATGTAATACCTGTGGCGTACCTTTGACGGTACGCCACATTTTAATTTATTGTGTATTATTTTTAGACCTGAGGGCGGACGTTGGCCTGGCCAACGATCTGTCCCTCATTTTAAACAATGCGACCAGCAATGTGGCGTGTGTTTTAAAATTTTGTGTATTGGCCGGTCTAACGCCTAAGATTTTAGGCAGATCGGCCTAGTTTTATGATGGACGGGTGGCCTCTTTACAGCCACCCACCCATATGCATTGTTTTTAATTTTTATATTTATAAATTCCTTTTCGCTGGCCACTATACAGCCGGCGAGAGATGTAGTGTTTTTAATTATTTTGTGACCCTTTATGGCCCCATTACAGCCATTCAGGTGGTGCACGGTCTTGAGTTCTGGTGGCCCCTTTTTAAGCCACGTTTTATATTAGTGAATTATTTTATTTGCTGTATGTATGGCCGACCCCTTTACAGTCGACCATGCAGACAGTACTTTAGTACTTTCTTAAGCCACAGTTTAGGCTGGTAATTGCTAGGGCGCTAATGACCCCACTGTCGACGCGCCCTAAAACAACAACAACAACAACAACAACAACGGGATCAAAAGGTGGGCGGATCATTAACGTTTAAAGAGTGACTTTAATTCTTGACTGGTGAATTCTGACCAATTCAGTGACAGTTAGTTTGATTTTTCCTCCTATATATAATAGGAGTACAGTTCATGAATAATTATCTTAATTTCTTCTCGTCTATATCTTGTGAATTCCCGGTACTATTAAAAAATTACCAGATTTTTCCTCAAAATATGACCGTAAATATTATCTTAATATGACCAAAACTAGGAAAATGGCCTAGATATGCATTTATATGCTATATAAAATACATTTATATACATTCAGAAACGTTCTGTCAGTGTTTCACTCAACATTACAGCTCAATAGGAAGGCAGGAGAAAATATGACTTGTCCTAAAGATCCGAACCCTAAGGCTACGGCCACACTTGCGTTTTTTTCACGCCGAGACCCAGCGTGGCAATCCCGCAGAGTATGTCACACTTGCGTGTTTTTCCCGCGCGTGAAAAACACGCAGCTTATCCCGCGCGTGCACATACCAGCAGTTTTTAAAGGTTCAGCTGCTTGTCAACTAGACTGCTCTCGAAATTATGAACAGAGTTTCAGAAAATCATAAGAATGCAGTAATTGCATTATGTGCCGCGGTAATAGTTGCGCGTCGCCGCCGTCGTGACAGGAGAATTCTGTATAATATCATGCACAATGTTTATTAAAATATGAGTAAACTTACCTAAATTTGCTTTTGTTTCTTCATCAAAACCTTCCCACATGCCATCCAAAACGGCAGAAGTCACTGCTGTCCAAGAAATCCTCTTGATATCTCTGTTTTTATAATCCGAATGTCTTGGGTCATACAAACAGGGATATTTTTGTACTTCCAGTATTAGCAGTTCATTATCTACGCAATCCATAATGAGAACAACAATGAGAACGCAACAAACAAGAGTCAGTCACCGCGGCGTGTTTTCAACGCAAGTGTGGCTACTCACTGCAGCGTGAAATCCCGCTGGTGAATGGGCCGGGGCGCGTTCTGCTGCGGGCGACCTCGAACACGCGGCTCTCTCCCACTTCCCGCTGCGTGAAATCACGCCAGTGTGGCCGACCTCATACGTATACTTCAATGTAGTTCATATTGTCGCGGGATTTCACGCTCAAATCCTGCGTGAAAAAAACGCAAGTGTGGCCGTAGCCTATACTGATCAGTGTATTTTTCGTTTATGTAGTTTATGAGGTGGAAATTGGGAACGTCCCAGCACGGCCGGTACGCCGAGTCCTGGGTTCGTGTCTCGTCCCGTTGTACCTCTTTCCACTGTGCGCCGTCACAATGCACTGAACCACACTCGAAGCTTTCTTACGCAAATATTTAATTACAGAGTGAATTTTTTCTTCTTCTTCCTCCTAAAGGTATGGACGAATGGTTTCCCGATCCTTCCTTAATCCATCTCCCTCCTTTTATAACCTCGATGTCGATTAGGCGTTAAGCCCTGATGAAGAAAAAAAGTTTATTGGCTTAACCTTTACGCCTCGTCGACATCGTGGTCATTAGAGGCAGGAAATGACTGGGGTCAAGAAATTCGGCTGTGCCATTTTGAAGGAATCATCCTGGAATTCGCCTTGAGTGATTTGGAGAAACGATGGAAAACCGAATTCTGGAAGGCTGGACGAGGATTAAAACACACGGTCTCGAGCAAAAAATAAGTCTCTCTCAGTACAAAACGGAATAGTTCATGCGGGAAGATGAAAGAACTTTTATATCAGCTGAATAGTTAACTCCAGCGAGAGTTCATAATCCAATCTACATGCTGACGTGTGTGGTTATGGGAACGGTAGTCTATGGATTGAATACGCGGATTTCGCTTTGGTTTCTGTCAAATATCAGTCTGGAATGCTGCTCCCGGTCGGTAAATGACTATCATTTGTGCACCACAGCAAAGCTGTCCAATCGTGCCTCCGATCATTTTTCACGGCAGTGCGGTCGTTCAACTAATCTCGCTAACTGTGAGATAGTTTTTGGAATGATGTGCTATCAGTAAAAAAGTTTGAAGGTAAGCGAAATCATTGTGGACACAGGCTGGTAAATGGTAACCCCCTTAGTTTTGATTACAGTTTTTTAAAAAAATGCATGTTTTTCGGTTCTGTGTACAACGAATGACTGGATGGCTCCCAATTTGCGCCTAAAAAACTAGACACTTCACAATGTACGGAAACTTCAGATATGGAAACTTACATGGATGTCTTATAAAACAAAAGGTCAATTTCTTTGATATAAACTCTTGATGACTCAGAACTGCAGTGAAGGAATCACGCCAGATATCCTGCGCATTGAGGAGATACTACCCAACCAGTGGGATACTAGGACCAGCGTAAAACTGACCAAGACATCTGAAAAGACCAGGTTCACTGAGATCAGCAAGAAGTGGGAATCACCCTGGAAGACGATCAGCAGGTTTATTTCCTTAAATTGTAGAACCTTTGCATTTGTAAGGAAAGCCGAAGCTAAAAACATACAAGACGTGTACTGAAGAAGGTACGCAAAGACGTTCTGCGATTTCTCAGATTTGTCGACGGTGTTGGTAAATGTGAAAAGTAACCGGCAAATTGTAGCATACTGATTGTTTCCATATTCTTTTAACCGAGAGGAAAAGAGGGAGAGATGGAGGGACATGGGGGAAACAGGACAGGAGGTGGGTTACAGACGCCGCTAATGCCGAATCCAAACAGAAGCTAATTACTTACATCAGAGCAGAGTTCAGTATGGGTAGTAACTCATTTAAGTCTGTATTGTACATCTACATTGTGAAACTCTGTCATCAACAAAAAATCCCTTCTATTGAATCAGATGGGTAGCAGGATAATGAAGTGCTTTCAGCAGTCAGATTTCACAGTTGTCGGCCGTACAAAAGCTTTTTTGATGTTCCTGGTGATTCTGCTGGAAATTTGTAATGCTCTGTAACTCTTTTTAACAACGTTTAGTAACGAGAAACAACTCTTGCTATTAAGGTTAAACATTTGTCAATTTCGTGAAAATTTCGTTTAGCTCATGAACGTTTAGATGCTTAGTGTTATCTTTACTGTCCCGAAGAATGCCCAAGACGAAATGGTATGCATATTATCGAAAAACATAATTCGCATTACAACCATCAGGACTACTTCATGAACTGAAACATAGAATAATGGAAAGTAGAAGAGTTAAAAAATTTGGATTGAGGTACGAGAGTCTTTTACTCAGAGTAGAGAATCATGGGAAAGAAGAATTAGTTGCGAGGAGTTTCAGGTAATGTACCCACATATTATCAGGTTGTAGAAGCAACAGTGGAAGACGCGAAAAAAATATTCTAATGCGGCATATTGTGGTGGGTGCCTTGGTGGGCAAACCACGTTACAATTATCTTTCATACCTTTATGATTAATAATTGTGGATTTTTAATTTTAATTTATATGAAGGATTGGAAATTTATTAATTTAGCAAGAATCTCGACGTTGGTTGGAATTTAGGAAAAATTGTCACAATATGACATTTATTTCTTATCACTGGCGATTACAAGTCTGAGCGAATTTACCGTTAACATTAACACAAATTGGCAAAATCATAAAAGCAACGCTCAGAGTTACAATTAGCCGTCATGGGCAAGCAAACAATTGTATATTTACTTTTAAATATCTCAGAATCAAAATGCAAGAAATAATGACAACTGGAAACAATGAAAAATACAAGTTATGACTACCTCAGACAAAGGCATCATAATACTGTGACTTTACAGTTAAAAAAGAAAATCATGGGCGCCAGAATGAACAATATATCATTCGAAAATAACTAGTTCTGGCAAATTATGCCGCTAGCTCAGGGGTTTTTACAATTACAAAGTGAGAACATGGACCTATCCTCTCAAAGTCGCTTACGGGTTCTGTTTCACGGAATGCACAATCACATGGCTTGGTCGTAATCAATTACCATTGTAGTTCTGCGTCTGATGTCTGTGGTGAGTGTAGCGGACCCACGATATGTGAGATTATCTCACAAGTCGGCTATAGGCATCTCTGGTCTGGCAATGCGCATCATCGCATTATCGGCTGTGTTGCGGTGATAAGCTTGCTCCAGCAAGGCAAGCTGCAGATAGCGAAAGAAGTCAACTTTCCAAGTCAACCTCAGACTGGTGCGATCGAAGTTAGAATGTAGAATGTCAGCTCCTCGCTCTTCGGTCCACGAGGAAACTTCTTGCTCCGCCCATTTGTAGTCTCGAAGCTCACATACAACAAAAATTCCCAGGATTTTGAGTTATACGCTCATTTTGATTGGACCTTCAGGTCGGCACCTAATGTCACGTGATATCCTCGATATGTGATTTGGCCAAGGAATTCAACAGAGGTCGGACATATTCGGCTAAGTTCGCCGGGGCGAGAGAACATTCGGGTTTCGGACGGCAGGCTTTTCCCGCTCGGTGAGTGACCCATCCCCAGGGAGCAGTGTGTGTGGTCTGGCAAATCCCAAATCCGCGACGTCCTGTCCCCATGGCTCGGAAAGACCAAGATTAGCTTCTAGCCTACATAGCTCAATAACTCTTTAATATTCGCTTTGCTACGATACACTGTATAAGTTCACCATTTCATTACAGTCCTCACTTGGAATCTTGCGTACTTTATAAAATTACAACAAAAATCTATTCACGTGGTCGCCCAAGATTTATGTAAATTACTCTTATATTATTACATATATAATAAAAATGCACCTTGTAACGTGGCGACAGCGCGGCTCGTTACAATATAGGATTAAGAGAAAATCAGTATGCTGGCTTAAATTACATACTAACAGAAGAATTTGTACAAAAAATAAATGGAAATCTGTCAGAAGACATAAAATGTTGGATGAAATATACCGTAGTACGATATAGTAGAACGTTTTTTAGGGCAAAAAAGAACTATCTGAAAAGAAGATTAGAAGCAGCATTTAAAAAAATTAATTCATGTTAGTATCGTACATTGATATTAGATTTAAAAAAAAAAAAACTTTTTAAAACTACATGTGCTGTTAACAGCTGTTTATATAAGTTTAACTTGGATTTGAAAAATGCCTAAAATGAAGAGAATTGGTGTTTCCAAACTGTGTAACAGAAAACTTTTGATAACTAAGAGATCAAATACAGCACTAAATGAATGTGTCAAGTAAATGATGGTGGAGGAAAGAACTTTTTGAAGAAGAAGAAAAATAGGCAGGATGGTGAACCATATTTTAAGAAAAGAAGCAGTAAGTTAGTTGATTTGTTAGTGGATAGAGCAGCTGAAGAGAGAAGCCGTCGAGGAACCAAAGATTCTAGTATTCGATGCGAATAATATAGTACTTTGTAACTTGTGTGTCAATATGATGTGATTAGCTAAAAGTATGAAACTTTGGAGGATCGCTTGAAACCAGTGTAGAGACTGATTGCTGACAAAAGAGAAATAAAATCTCTCTGGTTTCTTCCCGTTAGTGTCGTGCTTAAGGAGACACGATCGAAACAGTGTTGTTAAGCGGCCGAGTTCGGAGACGCGGCTCAACAGGTTGCCTGTGCGTGCGCTTCCTACCTGTTGTGGTGGATTTCAGCCGCTCGTGGAAACACTGTGCGGCTGTGCCATGGCGTCCTTGACCGCGCTGCAGGTAGCTGTAGACTCGGCGCGTGCGCTGCTGTGGAGGCTTCTGGCTCGCTCCGACTCCTTTCACCTTCTGGCTGCTGCTGCCAGGCCCGCAGTGAAAGTCACTGCTCCAGCCTGCTCCGTGGCCTGGATTCAGACTGAGCCGGGGAGGAGGCGGGCAGCAGGCTCGGGAATCCGGGAGAACGGGGGAAGGTCACCTCCCTGTGGCCTTGAGGGTGGCTGGGGAGGAAACTCTACTGTGTGCTGCCCACTGGTGCCATCGACCCCGAGGAACATAAAAAAAACAAACCGCATACCACACACGGTACATTGTGTCACTGGTAAAAGAAATAGACACGGGAAATTAGGTTTGCAAACATAGATCAGAATAGCATGCTGCTACTAGAGTTTGTACCTACAATGAATATTTAGTCGTAAAGACAAATCGTGTACGCCTTTACTGTTATAATATTCTCTTTTTTTTTGTTGCTAATTTAGAATCCCATTTTTGTCCGTAGTCAAAGTTACTTTCAGACGTACGTTTTTACTTTCATATACATTTCTTTCTTCAATAGTGCCGACTAAGGAGCGAGAGCACTAACTTCGGACGATTTCATTAAACAGAGCATAAATATCGTGAAGATATTTTCGTTAGGCCGCAGATTACACTGACCGATATTGCTGCAGTGGGTTCCAAAGGAATTATATACACGCATTGCTAATGATCATGACAGATGATTACTAAGTGGTTGTAACAGGTGTAGATGTATTACGTAGTGTTGTGAGTGGCTAAATTCCAAGCCTCGTGGTTTAGTTGTGATGTTCGATGAGAGAAGGGTTCTGTCTACAGCCCAGATACCTGGGTTTGAGTTTCCCGAAATCGCTTCAAATATATGCTGGAATGGTTCTTTGATAAAGACTTTCAGGTAGTGTCTCATTTCTATCCTATTTGTTGCCGTCGTTTATCTTCGGCTGAAGCGACTTCGTTATAAATTAATGGCAAAGCCAGAATGGGGAACAAAAATTTTAAAAAATATATATTTTCCTTCGGCCGGCACTCGTTACAAGAGAAAGATCCGTTCATTAAATCATCATCATCATCATCTTGAACAGTTTCTTAGCACTGACCAGGTCTGCTTCTGCCCTCTCCAACGCTTCATATCAATCCATCGTTTCTCTTCTTCTACTGAAGTTTCCTCCTCTTTCCTTAACACATTTCTTGACACCTTTCATTCATCTGTACCTCGGTCTTCCTCTGCGACTATCCAGTCCAGTTTCCCCTCTCCCATCCCCTTCACATGATCATACCATTGACCTTGATTTCTCTATTCTATGTTGTGACGATTCCTCATTGTTCATCTTCCCGATTTTTCTCATCCCTCATTCTGTCTCTTCTCACTACTCCTACTCTTCTCTTCCATAGCTTTCCTTTTGTCCCTCTGCTTCATCACCCATGTTTCAGATCCGTATGTCAAAATAGGCACAAGTAGGTCTAACACAATTAAAAAATCCATCTGCACGTACAGTCATAAAATGATGAATTCGTTCAGGTGATACGGCCAGAAGTTTATTCCTGAGATGCTGGAGGTATACCTTTCGATTTAATCCGTGCGTTGCTTTACGTAAATAATTTAATAAGAACATTTCTGTAGTGTTACTTCAAATATTTTGAGTATCGTCTTAGAAACTGAACGTGACTTTGAATTCTTTTTTTGGTGGAAAGATAGCTGTTTAGCATCACTTTGTCACAGTGAGCTAGAGTGAGTTTAATACGCCTACTAAACAAGGGTAACAAATAATTTCGCTGTTTATTTTACGATTTGGGTATTTTCGTGAAATAAGATGCGTAAACTAAAATATCTTACATGAGAAGACGTATTTCAAATCCATCATCGTTTAATGACTAGAAGTCGCGAATTGTTCAACAGTTCCAGGTACTCGAGGCTTCATTTATCAGCAGAAAATTCCAGCAAAACATCCTTACCTTTTGTGATCCTTTTTGTTTGGGACGCGTCAAGTTCGTATCAACAGCGTTTCATGCTAATCACATTTCAGTTTAAATTTTCATTCTAAGCATTAACCTTGCTACATGCATGACACCTTTCACTATCGGTCATAATCAGTAGTATAGTACTTAGGAACTTGTTATAACATCTAAGGGTCTTGTTTTGACACTCACGAAAGTCATTCATGCTTATAAATTTTATATTGTTAGTAACTAAAACTAAAAGATTAAAGCGACTCTGGGAAGCACATCTTCGCCAGGCAGACTAATGACTACTGATATTGCAGTGACGAGTCCTTTCCCAGGTTAACCTCATTAGATTTCCCTCGACCATGCCTCTCGTTATCTTTCTCTCTTTTATTCGCAGACTTGTGACGTTATTCCCAGGACACTTTTCCTTGCAATAATGGGAAAAAGTGCAGTGAAAGAACTGGATTCAGCGTCGCTCTGCGTAAGAAAGTTGTCTAGTGCTGATTTATCCTGCTTCTAGCTCCGTCATGTTTTTGTATTTCGTACAACCTCATATTTCTTAAAATCAATATGTTGTGCACTCTGTCCGCGGTGAAAAAAACTAATAGATTAAATTTAATAGAAAGTATCATTAATGTAGATTGGATTATGTAAAGAGAATATTTCCTAACTTTTTCTAATCGCTTTTTATTCACAAAAAAACTTTTCTTTAACCTTTTACTCTCTTTCGTTTTATCATTTCTTTTCTTGTGGCTAGTTGACGAAAATGGCCACTAGTTTTGTGGTAACCATTCTTTTGATGCCTGGAAGTATACTATCGACAATACGGATTTTAAGGAAATGGTTAATTTCATTGGCTTGTAAACATAAAGAAGAAGCGATCCATTCTAGATCTTAGCTTCATGTTACTAGTTTATGAGCTGGATCTGCTTCTAATATAAATTACTAAACTCTTTTAATGCGCTCACAAATAACTGTAGGAGTGTTCTGATTTCAAAGTAGATTTCCGTGCATATAGCAAGTTAAATCTTATCTTATATATATATATATAAATAGACGTGTGTTTCCCTATATTTCACTTTTGAGCCACCACTACCTAGTACAGATCACTGGTGTTTGTGTGTGGAAGTAGCATGGAGTTTCCTATCGTGCACAATGTTAGCCGAATGCTTATAGCTGTGGGGGTGTGGGAGATATGATGGTTAAAAGTGGTCGATACAGGGCATTTTCATATTTCGACCAAAGACTTATGTCTCCTTATACTTCTCTTTACTGCCACTACTACATGGGATAGACCATTGGTGTTTGTGTGTGGTAGTGGTATCGTGTCTCCCATCGTGCACTGTGGTGGTTACATATTGGTAGCTATCGGGTGTGGGAGATATGGTGGTTGAAAGTGGTCGACCTGCGCCACTTTCATATTTCTACCAAAGAGGTACGTGTCCCGGTGTATCACTTTTCAGCCAAAACTATCTAGCGCAGATCACTGGTGTTTGAGTGTGATAGTAGCACAGAGTCACCCATCGATCACAAGTTGACCGATTTTCGATATCTGTGCGGGTGTGGGAGTTATGGTGGTTGAAAGTGGCCGATCAAGGATATTTTTGTATTTCGACCAAAGGCATATGTGTCCGTATATTCCACTTTTCTGTCACAACTGCATAGCGCAGATCACTGGTGTTTGTGTGTGGTAGTAGCATCAAATATTTCATCGTCCATTATGGTGGTTAGATGTAGGTAGCTTTGGGGGTGTGGGAGATATGGTGGTTTAATGTGATCGACTTGGGGCACTTTCGCATTTCGACCAAAGATGTGTGTGTCCCTATTTATCACTTTTTAGCCAAAAGTATCCATCGCATGTGTGTGGTAGTAGGCTCGAGTCTCCCATCGTGCACTATGGTGGTTACATGTCCGTAGCTGTCAATCCAAATACTTTACAAACACAAACGAAGTCGTGGGCACCAGCTAGTATATACTGTTTTTCTTCTTCCTTAGTGGAAAATTTTTCTTTCCCTCCATTGGAGTTATTCGCCTGTCGGCGGGAACGTCATTTGAGTAGTGATAGTCTTGCCAAGAAGGAACAGGAAAGGCATCGGTCATAGCCTTTTCTGAAGGAACCAGATCACCATTTGACTGTTTTTTTTTTTTTAATGGCCTTCGGCAACTAAGCCATTTAGCCAGCTCAATGTGCTTATGATATTTAATCAAGTGATTCAGTTTTCTCCAGTACGTAATGATTCTTAAGTATAGACACCACAGGACGGACAGGACATTCACACAGACACACAACACTTAAACATCCTTGCCCACGGCCGGATTCGAACCGGCGACCTTCGGCACGCGGAGCTAGTGTTCTAGCCCCTACGCTACCGAGGCCGGCGACTGTGGGGTTGCTTGTAACTTTATTCTTCCTATTGTAACTGAAATTTTATATATACGATCATCATCATCATCATTTTTCTGCCCTCGGGCAGGTTTTCACTTGGCTGCTCTCCATGATCTTCTATCTTCTGCCTTTCTGTTAAGAACCATGTAGTTGCCGACTTCCTTGATGTTGTCTATAATTTGGTATCTCTTTCTTCCTCTTAATCTCCTCCCACAGACTAAACCTTCCAAGGCGTCTTTTATTAGGCACTCCCCTCTCAACAAGTGTCCCATCCAGTTTTTCTTTCTCTCCTTTATTACTTGGAGAATTTTTCTGCTTTCACTGACCCTGTCCAGCACTTCAGCATTGCTTATTTTATCCACCCAGCGTATCTTCTCCATCCTCCTCCACATCCACATCTCAAATGCTTCTAACCGCTTTTCATCCTCTCGTCTCAGTGTCCATGTCTCCGATGCATAAAGAGCCTCACTCCACACAAAACATTTACAGAGTCTTTTTCTAAGTGTTTTGTCTATTTTTCCAGTTAGTTTCCTCCTTTTCCTATTAAACGCTTCCTTCGCTACAGCAATGCGAGATTTTATCTCCTGATGGCACCTCAAATCTTCAGTGATCATACTCCCAAGATATTTAAATGATCTTACTTGCCTGATATCAGATCTTCCTAACTTAATATTTATTATATTCCTTCCTTTTCCAATCACCATACTCTTAGTTTTTGCTGCATTGATTCTCATTCCAAACTCTTGGCAAGCTTCATCTAGACCTTTCAGCATTCTGTTTAGAGTTTGTTCGCTTTCTGCCAACAATACCATATCATCAGCAAATCGTATGCACTCTATTTTCTTGCCGCCAATACGCACTCCTCTTTTTCCATTTAAGCATTTTCCAATAATTTCTTCTAGGTATAAATTGAACAATAATGGGGATAGGCAACAACCTTGTCTTACGCCTCTCCCAGTGCTGCTTTCTCCCGACATCTCGTTGCCGATCTTTATTCGTACTTTCTGTTGTAAATATAGGTTCTGTATCAACCTTCTCTCCTTCCAATCTACGCCTTTGCTCTTCAAGATATCCATCAGCTTCTTCCATTGCACCCTATCAAAAGCTTTTTCCAAGTCAATAAAGGCGGCATAGATGTTTCTTACTTTCTCAATATATCTTTCCCCTATGATTCTTAACAGGCCGATAGCATCTCTTGTTCCTTTTCTAAATCCAAACTGTTCTTCTCCAATCAATCTATCTAACTTTCCATATATATACAAGGGTAAATAAATTACTATCCGCAATGTAGTTATAAATTTTATTTCAATACAAAGAGGAAATTTACACGTACATCATTTTTCAACATAGTCCCCTTGCATTTCAACGCACTTGGTCCTTTGTTGCACAAGCTTCCTGATGCCCTCATAAAAGAAGGTTTTCGGTTAAGCTGGAGCCAGGAATGCACCGCTTCTTTCACTGTTTCTTCCTAGATAAATCGACGGCCTCTAAATGCCTCTTTGAGTGGACCAAACAAGTGGTAGTTAGAAGATCAGGACTGCACAGAGGATGAGGCAGTACTTCAAAGTAGAGTCTCTGGAGCGTTTCAGCAGTGTGTGGACAAGCATTCTCGTGCAACAACACACCACCTTTCGACAGCAGTCCTCTGCGTTTGCTTCAGCTTGTCAGTAAGCACCTCACTGTAACATGCACTGTTTATTGTTGTGCCCCTTTCCTGGTAATGTTCCAGTACTGGGCCTTATGAGTCCCAAAAAGTGAGCATCAGTTGTCCTGCTGACGGTTGAATTTTGAACTTTTTCTTGCAGGGCGAATTTGGATGTTTCCATTCCATACTCTCCTGCTCGTAATGATGGATCCATGTTTCGTCACCAGTAATAATTCTGTCTAACAAGATATCACGTTCGTTAGAGCGCGTCCATTAATTACGTGAGGTTAAATAGGAAGGGGGGGATCCGGCGAAATCTCACCACGGGAGAGGGGGGGGGAGGGGTCGACGGAAATCTGACGTGAGGTTTAGGACAGTAGACGTATACAAAAACACGGATGTCGACTATAAGGGGGTAAAAACGACGCGGATACCGATTTTAGGGGGGGTAAAGCCGCCATCGGAGGCCGAAAATATTTTTTTTTTGGCACGGGGTTCTTGTTAACCTAGCCTAAGCTAATAGTAGTAATAATGACATATCTGTATATGGGGTAGCATATGGTTATTGTTTATTAAAAATTGCAGTATGTTGTTGGATATGAAGTATACACAAATATCTGTTAACAGTGCCAGAAAAATTAAAAAGAGGTTCTTAGGAATATTGTGGCTTAGGAAGTAAAATTACAGCTGATGATCTTGTAAGCAGAATAATACTATGAAAAAAGAGACTTCCTAAAAATAAATAGAGTTATTACTTACATAGATTGGAATAGGGCTTAGAAGAAATGGTATAAAACTATATGTATGGAGAATAGCACTTAATAGTGGTGAGGCATAGATTTTAGGAATACCAAGTAGAACGAACATTGAAGGTTTTGAAATGTGATGCTGTAGAAGAATGGTGAAAACGTGTGTTCGAAATGATGAACGAGGAAAGAGGTTTGTAGAAGCGTCTTAGTGATAAAAGAGAGATTTTGGTGGGTAATATTTTAAGGCATACCGCATTAGTTAATTTGTTTGCGGGGGGAACAGTTGAAGTATAAAACTCTAGAGGAAGTCAAAGATTAGCAGATAATTGAGAACGTAGGTTGTAAGGGATGTGTTGAGATGAAGAACTTCGAGGTAGAATGAAATGTGGATGATTGAATAAAACCAGTCGAGATAATGGTGGCCGTAAAATTGTTTTTTCTACCAGCATGCTGTGTGTAAGACGGCTCTCGTTGGTACGGACTCTTTTCTCTTAGGTCTGTGGGTTATCTTCGAATTTAGCATGAGTTTCTCTATGCGGTTATGTCGTTGCAGAGTTGTTGACTTCTGTTTTCTGGCAGTGTGACATTCGGAAATAGTAAAATATTTTTCCAATAAACGACAGTAAAGTAATTTTAATTATTATTGTTCGATAGTATCTCTGTTGGTAACTAAACTAGAGTATATAGACCATTGATCCATACTTGTTTTGTAGAAATCAGATTGCATATCCATTCACAGGGACTATGTGGAAACAGCTGATCACAAGAAATCGTCGAATGGTAGACTATTACTGAACAAGAGGGTAGAGATGGTAACTTTTCTTTATGGTGCCAGAAAGATTTGTGTGAATGACGTCCAACCTGAATTTCATATTCGCTAGGGATTGCTGAGTAGTAAGGTTTTCACCATAATTGTCGGTGACAACACTTCAGGCAGTTTTTTTTTTTATTATTATTATTATTTCTGCTTCGTGATCTATGCGTTTGACTCTCCTGAGGATCTAGTTTTAGCATTGTCAGCATTGTAAACAGGAATCAGCTATCACTACTTCGTTCGTACAATCCTTAATGCATTATTATTATTCTCCAGTGAGAAATATCAAAGTCACAGCTAAACGTTGTACAAGTTCACCGCTTCAAACCCATTTCACTCTGTACTTCCCACCGTCAGGAGCATTCGGTGTTGCTCGAAAGAGATCATCTTCATTGGAATGTGGTGAGCACATACGGCACTGGACGTTGTTTCATGGTTTTGTCCTCACCACAATATTGGTAAGACCAATATAACCCCATTTTGTTAGATTTGCCTTGTACCTATCCTCTCCTGTGCACAATCAATTCAAGGACCTCACCTAGCGTGGTGGGTGAGCGGTTAACACTCTGGCCTCGCATTCGGGAAGACGCCGTTTCGAATCTCCGAACGGGCATCCAAATTTGTATTTTCTATGGTTTCCCCAAATCACTCCAGGAGAATGCCGGGATGCTTCCTTCAAAAAGGCCATGTCCGAATTCTTTCCCGTTCCTCGCCCTAAGTCCCATCACGCCTCTAATGACATAGACGAGGCGTAAAGTCATAAGTAAAAAGCCAGTCATCTGCATGACCGGGTGGCCAGCGCTCCACAGCTGTCTGTCGTCCTGAGAAATTAGGGACTTTAATTTACCACAACTGCAGTTTTGCCTTTTCGGATCACCCAATTAGTTCCCACGATATTGTCAGAAAGCTTTTTCTGGACTTGAGTCCCTGGATTAATGGTATAGCGGCGTGCGACGGATGAGCGCTTTCCTGTTCTACTTTTGTCATCTCCTTGTTCGCAGCCACTTCTCTTCATTTTCTGCTTGGGGCAATCCCTGAAAGTTGATAAAGCCTGACAGCGGGGTAGGACTTATGCAGCCTGTCGCCAACCGAAAGGTGTTATACCATATCGATAACATGTAAGTGTACGACGTGCAATGTAGGTGTTCCTACTGCGGTAGCTAATGCATATCTTGGGTAGTATCTTCATTACACTCTATCGCCTGAGCTCTGGGAGTCCTTTCGTTACTTGGCTGCAGTGTAGCGTCTGCAGTTACCCAGTGAAAGTCCTGGTTCGTTACGCTCCCTACAGAAGTGTCGATGAGGCAACTGTCCCCGCTGTCGCTTTCTTTTGCCTTACACGGATAAGCACAATGCTGACAGCGCCTTTCAATTAGAGTGTAATTAATCTGTAGCTGAGATGCCTAATTTGCTGTATGACAGTGTATTGATTGAGGGGATTGGTCGTTGGACTAGTTGAAGGAATCATCGACACAACTCGTGTTTCGAACATCAAGCGTCTGGGTGTTAATGGAATGTCATACTGAAAAACTTATTTTGTTACGAAAGCTCAGTAATAGATTGTAAAAATAGGTCGTGTCTCGTTTTTCGTTTAGTGGCAAAAAGTTAAGAGATCTTGTTCTGACACAAGTCTACGCTTTACAGTGTGTATTTTCTTCGATTTGTGAAACAGAATGGTTTCTCTCGGTGTTATAGATCGTTTATTTAGAATAAAAAAAGTCTTGTGATTTGGCCTTTATACGTGCCATGTTTTCGCAAACCTAGACAAATACCTTAAATGTGTTGCTTTATCCAATTTGCAAATACACAAAAGCCAAGATTTTCCTTGCATGTATTTTGATTTTGACAAGTCTTAGAATAAACCATATGTACATATAATTTCAGAAAAATGATGACATCCTTAATGGCCAAGTCACCATACAACGGCCCTCAGACCCAGACCTTTAATGAAATTGGTTTTAAGAATTATTTGTATCAACCTGTTCAGTTGAGTAAATATGGTTTTGTATATTTTTCTTGCAATTAATAGTGAATTTGTGCAAATGGACTTTGTTTTATGGAAAGAAACCATGTAAATACTATTGAATAACCAATATTTCATGTATAATACCGTCCTTGAACATAATTTTTTTATAATTCCAGGTATTGAGGTGAGCTACGATGTTTAAAGGACAATTTCCGACAGTTTGGAATGATTTATGTAGATAATTTTGTGTGTAAATATCTTTAACCTTCATTTCTGTACAAGCCATAATGATTGTGAATGATTTTGTATTAATTTTGACTGTTTTTAATATTAAGATTTTAATTGTTTAAGTATTGTTAGGATTCCAGAATCGTCGGTCGGAAGTCTTTGAATTTTCTGTGAAAGGTTATATAAGTGAGTTATTCAGTATTCAAAATATTGTCATTGTAGTTGTTTGAACGTCATTATCGCTGGAGAATCTGTTTACGTTTGCACCTAGTATATTTGGAGTCTGATGTCTTAAAAGAAAATAAGCTAATTTGAGTCTGAATCTTGTTGGACAAATTATTTCATTTTAATACGAGATACCTTTCAACCAGGTGTTTTTTTTTTTTTTTGTTTTTTTATTCTAAATACACGATCTATAACCCGAGACAAACCATTCTGTTTTACAGAGTGATGTGAATATACACTGGTAAAGTGTAGCCCTGACACTGAACAGACTCCTTGTTCACTAAAAGGCACGAGACTGGGCCATTTTTACAAGAATTGTTTTTGTGGGATCTCATCTGGTTTTTTTTTTTTTTTTTTTTTTTTTTTTTTGTAAGTTGATCGTTTATTCTGAGTCGTTGCTCAAATGTAACGATTCAATATGAATATCGGTGGATGAGAACATTTCATTATTCAAGCAACATTATACACTGCCAACAATGCCCACACACTCTTCAAACTATGGGTGTGCCCCGCGACCGACATAAGTATATAACGAATAACTTCCAAACAGAGCATAGGATGAAAGTAAAATTTAAGATGATTTTCAAGCATATAGTCTCATTCAGAGCAAAGCAGTTGACTTGCAAATATTAGCCAAAATATTTCACGTTTTCAATTGCCAATTAAAAAATACGTGGAAAATCGTCAGTATTAGACTTTGATTATGATTTGCGGATTAAACCATGCATGTGTACAAAATTACCTGTTTCTAGGACCATGGGATATACGGTAAAATTTTGATGTCTGAGTGTCGTAATATATATATATATATATATATATATATATATATATTATATATATTGACTTTCACTAACTTCCAAAGTAATGGGAGGAAGAAAATAAAATTTAACAGATTGTTAAACTTAGTAAGTGTCGCAGTTATGCTCGTGGTTAGGTCACTATACTTACTGTGCACTCAATAGATTCGGATTCTTTCCCTGACGGCCGTCATCCAACGTTAACTTGGTAAATTAAATGAAAAATGCACTTTATTTTAAATATATGCATTTAATAGTGTAAATTCGCTTCAACTCCCAACATTTATGAAGTTCATTATCGGTACTTCGATCCTGTTAGATTACAGGTAATGCCCCCGATACATTTAAACTGAAAGCTCGCACTCTTTTCATTCATTCATCAACATGCTAACTAGTCCTAAGACCATACCTATGGCACACCACGAAAGCAATTCATAAAAACGCAGCAAATACTTTATTTATTACTAAGTTCCTTCATTTCACAAAAAAAATCACCTTCCTTGATATTAATTCTTCATCAGAATGCCTGAGCACGAACACACGATCTCACCGACTTAGCGGACTGTTCACTATCACGACGGACTCGACTACTCCACGACTTGGAGCAAACTGACCGCCCGGAATCCTATGCCCGTCTTTCTCCCAAGGGCACCATGCTCCCGAATTGGGTTTTTCACCCCCGAGCTCATGGACCCTGGCGGATGCTGACGTCATTAGACGACGACCAGTTTCAACCCATGCTTTAAAACTGGGCTCTACCTCCCTGAGCCCACGGATTGGTGGATGCTGACGTCACTGTTTAAACTACTCAAATTATTTCCAAAGTAATGGGGAAATACTATTAACACATTACATAAACACCGCCTATAATGAAAATCTGAAGACCGATCGTGGTGGTGTACCGGTTAACGTTCTGGCCACGCATTCGGGAGAGCGCGGGTTCAAATCCCCGTCCGTCAATCCAGATTTGGGTTTTCCATGGTTTTCCCAAATCACTCCAGGCGAATGCCGGGATGCTTCCTTCAAAATGGCCATAGCCGAATTTCAGTCCCATCCCGCCTCTAATGACCTTAGCCGTCGACAAGGCGCAAAAAAAAAAACAAAAAACAAAACTGAATCATGTGATGTTATTAGGGTATTTAGGGGTACACAAGAGATAGATAAACAGATATTTTATAGATTTAGACTTTTCTTATAACCTGGAGGTAAAACATTATCTGTGTAACAAATTTCTGCTTTCTGCTTTCTACGCCTACGGGAGGGACCTTGTGTTTGATGATCTTCAGTCAGTGACAAGAACGGTGAAATTTGCGTATGGATAACATCAGAACTAGGCACAGGAACGTAACGAAATTTTGTGTGTTTGCTAAGATTGCTGATATCTGTGTATAATAGAAATATGAAGCTTATAGCTTCAATAAGAACGAAGAAAATAGGAAACAAATATGGCACGAAACGTTTCGAGAAAGGATCGGTAGTACCGCCGTTGACTCGACTTGCACTGCATTTTTCTCATTAAGATATCGTTCCTGAGATGGCGTAACTAGACTTTGGTAAACACCTGCTAAGTACCTGATAGTGGGCCTATTACTATCAGACATGATTATTTTTTTTCATCAACTAATCTGTTCTAGCGGAAACAAAAAGGCAAATGTTAGCCGAAACTTACTTTCTGTACATTTCATCGACAACTTTATTTTGTGGAGTAGTTTTAATATGTCGCAAAGGTTTTGGATATACTAGTCAATAAACAAAGTAAATCATTAAGTTGTCATTTTCAAGAATATCGCTTGAAAATCAGTGTGGCTGTCGAATATGATGGAAGTGCCTAAGATAAGGGAGCGTCCCTAAACTACGTCGCTCGGACTAGGGGAAGAGGGGTTGACTAAAAGATACGCTGGGGCTGCATGAGGGAGGTTGGGGGGGGGGTGTTTCACAGCCAGGCCACGAAGCTTTTCATTCATATTATTTGTCACAGTGAAAATGAACTACATAACACACAACAGCATGTAAATATTTATTTCCGTCATTTAATTGTTCCCGTATGTGATTTACCATAGTCTGACAAGAGAAAAGAGACAAAATGTCTTCTGGAATCAATAGGGGCATAAAGCTACGTGCTACGCGAGGGGAGTGGGTGGTAGAGACAAAAGCCACGTCGGGCTACGTGAGGGGAGGGGAGGGGGGTTTACAGGAGACCAAAAAGCTATGTCCACACTTGTTCAACTTATTGGTCGTCAGAGGCATGCGTCATATTGCACGGGGGAGAGGCTCGAAAGGCATGCGTCAGGGGCATGCCCGAGATCCTACAAACCAGGAGGCACGGCGTATTGCAAGCGTTCCCAGCTGAAGTGGATTCTCGTGCGTCTCCGCTTGCAATATGTCGCTCATTCTAGTAAGCTTACGCAATATCGCGGCACTTTTGTAACGTTATTTCGTTCGTTTTTTGGTCATTCATTTAAGTGACGTAATTATAATCAGTATTTAGTAATTTTTCGCATCATTTAAAATCAATTCAAGCTTATATTAATTAATATTTTGCATTGATTGATTGTTGTGAAAATTTTTGACAATGTAGGATTGTTTGTTTTGCAGAGATTCTTGAACAAAAATTTGGCGCAGGGCGCGTAATATTAAGTGTGCAGTTGTACAGTATATTCACGTAGGTAATATTTAATTTCGTTTAACGTATGGATTCAAGCTTCATCATATACTTAGTATACCAATAGATAGATTTAAGCAGCACTAAGTATCATATTATTCAGTAACAGTAAATAACATTTGTTGCAATAAGCAGTCATATGCATTTACGCATGTATATGAAAGTATTAACGAACATTCTGAATGAACAAGTCATTTGTACGGTAGCAGGCTGTCATCTATTTAAAAATTTCAGGAAGTTCAGATTATTCATTGGAATGGAATATTTTCTGTTAAACGATGTCAATTGTATGGTTACATCATGACAGCTGCGAAAACTGCAACATTTTTTATGATGTCAAATATTGATTCAAATTTGTCATACGTCGTTTAACATCAATGAACAAGTAATTAACTCAATCAACATCTTGTTAACGCCTTATAATCTTAACTTACTTATTGCTATGCGCGATTTTCTTGGATCAAGAACAGTTCGTTCTAATATGTTAGATTTACACGCAAGGGCGTATCCAGGATCAGAATTGGGGGGAGGGGGCGCAACATCTGAATTAGGGGGTGGGGAACTCGTATTTTTTTCGAGGAAGTTGGGTGGGCGACTGAAACATGCCGATTTCTTACAAACTAAATCTCAAACCTATTGAGGGAACTATTTTTATTATTGATTCACATAGTAATCCAAGGACCAACTATGCAGTTAATCAAGATCGTAACTCAATTATAGTTTTTAAAGTAAACATTAATCGTCTCCGATTCTCACAAAAATTTTCAATAACTTTATTTGTCAATATCTCACGGTGTACTTTCACGAAATTTCGATGCACACTCAACAGGCATAATCCAGTCAATCTTTCCTCTCCTATAGTACTCCTGAGCCAGTCGATGCGTACTAAAGGCAACTTGATTTTTCTTCTAAGTGGCCCTGCCACTCGCTGGATACGCCCATGTGTACACGGAGGGCCGGCTTTTTTAACCGTGAGTCTTGCTCAAACAGCCTATAATTGGAAATTCTTTTTGGCCATCCTTCATCCAAATCAACTTTATATGGCTTAGTTAGATGAGATGTCAAACGAAAGGCATCCTCGGTAAGCACCGGTATTTCGCTAATATAATATTGGATCATCCATCTAGCTGCGGCTACACCAGAACACTGAGGGGCATGCCTCATGAGGCGTGCCTCCAGGGCATGCCTCAAGATGAACATATTGCAAGAGGAACGGGCAAGAGGAAAAGGCAAGTTGAAAGGGAAGAGGCACAAGTGCGGACATAGCTAAATGGAGCTACGTGGTTTATAGATACTCCGTAAGATGACTTTCAGAAATATCTGAACTCCTCATTAGTGAGTCTGGCTGCATGCTCTGGAGGTCGGTCCTACTGGGCTTGTTTTCTGGGTCATTTTAACTTTGACACTGCGTTCTGTTCACAGTAAAATCTGTTTTATCTTTTCATCATTTTGTTAACAGCTTAAATCAGATTTTAGCTATAGAATGTTCACAGATTTATCCTGTTAATGTGAGATGTTATGAAGAGTGGACCGTGCTACTAACCATGTTGTTTTAATAGGTAAGAAGCAAAATATAGTCACCTTCATTAGTCGCGTTATATCTTGTGATAAGTAACAGAAACTATGAAAGAATGTACAGTGTAATCATCGCATATTTTTCTGTACACTAGTTTGATTTCTTGTGCGCTATCAAGAGCTTATAGATTTCGGGGGAATTGTCTCGGAAGTCTAATACTATCTAAATTCTTACTAGCCATAGCTTTCTCTCTCACCGAGCGTAGTGGGTGAGCGGTTAACGCTCTGGCTTCGCATTCGGGGGGACATGGGTTCGAATCCCCGTCGGGTCATCCAGATTTGGGTTTTCCATGGTTTCCACAAATCACTCCAAGCAAATTCCGGGATGCTTCCTACAAAAAGTCCATGGCCAAATTCCTCCCCATTCCTTGTTCCCTATCCTTTCCCGCCTATAAGGAAGCGACGTGGCTCGATCGAGGGGAGAGGGGGGGCGAGTTGGCTGGAGAGCTGCGCTGGACTACATGGAGGGGGGGATGGTTTCCGAACGAAGCCACGTAGCTTTTCATTCATATTATTTGTCACAGTTAAAATAAGATAGAGAACACGTAACAGCATGTGAATATTTATTTTCATCATTTAATTATCTCGGTACGGGATTTACTAAAGTGTGACAAGAGAAAATAGAACAAAATGTCTTCTCAAATCAAAAAGGAAAAAAGTATGTGCCACTCGAGAGGGGGGGGGGGAGAGAGGGAGGTAGAGGTATAAGCCACGTCAGGCTACATTGGGGGGGGGGGAGGAGAGGGGGATTCACAGGAGCTACTTAGTTTATGGACGCTCCATAATGACCTCGACGTCGACGAGGTGTAAGGCCATGAAAAATCTTCCTCTCTGACACACACACACACACACACACACACACACACACACACACACACACACACACACACACAAGCCTGGCTTCCTTTTCCGGTCCTGCCATCCATATTTCCCGAAAAATCGGCAGGAAAAGGCGATCAAGTTTGTCGGTATGGCTATGGTCGATTTTTTGTTTCTCGTTGATTATCATTAATCTCATTTCGGCTTCGACGATCGCGCCTCGATACGTGCCTTATAAATCCCTGCTAAAAGAAAAGATATACGTACTCGTCTTGTCGTGAGTTAATAATATTTGAAAGATTCGACAGACTGTTATTTTAAACTGAAGTTCTAAGAGCCCAGTTACAATTAGACGAGCAGTGAAATCATCCGACTGAATGGCGCCTCTCTCTAGACGCGGGTGGAGAAGTTAATTTTGACTGCGGAGTTGGGATTCGTAGCTGGAGTGGCACACTTAGTTTTTTAATGAGGCTCGCGTGGGAAGTGTTCCGGCGCGGAGGGCCATTGAGACGGTACCGTAACGAGCTGTTCCTGTGTCGTAACCGGCGCGGCGCGGCGGGGTAATGAGCGGGGTGTTCTCGATCGACAACGGCGCTTTAATACAAAAAGGGGCGACAACTCAGAGTGGCGCAGGGGAAGCGGTAAGTAACACGACTCGCGCGCGCGCAGGAAAAACCTCGCTCCGCAGTTTAGTCGACTCTTGCGCTGCGTAAAAAGGGAACAACATTAATGTGTAGGGCAGAAGCAACTGAGAGTAGCTCTTTCTTTCTTTGTGGCTGTCCTATCTGCCTAAGCACTGTAATTCCAACGTTCTAACTTACCATACCTTCCGAGCTGCTATCGCACGACGTGTAACATTATACTCTTTTTTACACTTGTAAGCAGTGAGCTCCGAATTTGGAAGTATGTATATAGTACGTAAATAAAAGAACGTTCTGCTTGAGAAGTTGTTGCTTTTTACTACTATTCTCCATTATAGGGGCTGCTCTGACAGCCGTCTCTTCGCGACACCACACACCGACTGTGCTGTCTCGAGAAAAAAAAAAATAATAATAAAAAAAACAGCCGCCCAAACCAACAACTGCTGCCTGACAGGTGGCTTGTCAGGGTCAAAGATTTATACTAATATAAAAACACTAATGTACCCATGGTTACTGCACATACTACAGGCTTTGGAAACACAGCATTAATAGAAATTAACAAACAAACTTAATACAGAATACTTATTATTATTATTATTATTGCAGCTATATCGATCCTTTTTCCAGGATGTAGCCTCTTTAAGCCTAATGAGCTATATATTAGAATTTAATTCTACATAGTGTTGCTGTAATTCTTTCCAGGCCGATCGATCCTGAGCTACCCTCTTCCAGTTCACGGCTGTAACTCGACGTATATCCTTATCCCAGCGATCCGGGGGTCTTCCTCTTGCTCTTTTCAGGTTTCTCGGTATCCAGTCCAGCACTACCGTAGTCCATCTTTCATCTCTTTTGCGAGCAACATGACCGGCCCATTGCCATTTTTGGGTCATGACTCTTTTTAAGATGTCTGTTACTTTAGTTATTGAACGAATGTGCACAGCCCTTTTCCTGTCTCTTATTGTAAACCCTAGCATTGCTCTTTCCATACTTCCCTGGGCAGTTCTCAGTTTTTGATTCGTGTGACTATTTAGGGTCCAAGTCTGGCAGGCATATGTGAGGACCGGTAATACACATTGTTCAAATACCTGTTTTTTAAGATGTATTGGCATGTTCGATTTAAAAACTATGGATTTTCTTCCGTATGCTCTCCAGCCCAGTTTTATCCATCTGTAGATCTCAGGCTTTGAGTCACCATTCATATTGATCAGTTGGCCAAGATAGATGTACTGATCTACGGACTCAATACCAGAATCTTTCATGTACGCCTTGTCTTTATCTTTTTCTGCCCATTTGTTTTGCATGATTTTGCTTTTTGATATATTTATTTTAAGGCCCACTTCACTGTACGCTGTCTCTAGTTCATTTATCAGTTCTTTGAGCTCTTCCAGACTGTTTGAGAGTAAAACTATATCATCAGCGAATCTTAAGTTGTTGAGACTTCTTCCATTTATTCTCAAACCTCAGTTTTGCCATCGGATTTTTGACATTGCCAACTCTAGGACTGATGTGAATAGCTTGTGGGATATAGAGTATCCTTGTTTTACCCCTCTTTCTACTGGGAACTCTTTGGTGACTTCAGCGATGTTGACAAAGGCAGTGGAAGTGGTGTAGATATAGCCGGGATTCACTCCTTGTTCTAAAAGGGCTTGCATGATTGCTGAGTGATGGACTGAATCAAAATCTTTATCAAAATCGATAAAGGCCAAACAGAGTGGCATCTGGTATTCATTTGCTCGGGTTATTACTTCGTGGATGACTTGGATGTGATCTACTGTGCTGAATCCTGACCTAAAGCCAGCCTGTTAAATTGGTTGCGCAGTGTCCAAGGTGGAACTGATGATACTTAAGTCTAATAAAATACTCATAAAAATATTCATAACAATTATAAAATGATTGGTGGGGTTAATAATAATGTCACAACCTCTACTTACTTAATCCTCATCAACCGTTTTCGACACACAAATAAAATCTGCATAAATGTAGGAACAATGTTATATAGTGGGAGGAAGAGCCCCCGACATGTCTCCCTGTCCCCCAGTTTGGGAACTCGTCTCCTAGTCTAGTTCATATCTATATTTTTATGAGTTTCCAGAAGTTTGAGGAATGATTGGTAATGTTGTTTGATAAATGGCGCAGCTGGTTTCTTTCCAGTTCCTTGCCGGAGTTGTTTATAATGGCTGCTCTACCCGTCAGTGTGGCTACGCGTGTTGAAGCGCCCATACACTGGACCCAGGTGGTTTTCACATCCGCAATCACCTAGGTCCCCGATTCACAAACTACACAAAAATACTCTTATTATACAGAACGTACGTTACACTTCTCACATAAAGGTGGCAGCACTTACCTCCCCTCCATTAGAATAGAATAACAAATCCGTAAAAGACGCAGGCGTGGTTATGAAAAGCCTCACATCCTTAAGAGTTTCATGAGATTTCCTTGTGTCTGTGTTGGTCACATCAGTCCTGATTGAAACTGGCTGGAGTTATACTTACAGGCGGCCGTATGTTTGTGTGAGTGATTACAGGTTCCACGCATGCCATGCTCCTTCTGTTATTACTTTTCTTTATAATAATTTCTTATATATAACAACTTAATCAGGGCTATACTGCTCTTCGACGAAGAGTTGTTGGAGCCAACAAAAGGGAAAGAATTCGACCATGGATTTTCAAAGAGCCTTCCCGACAAGCACGTTAAGTGATTTCAGGAAGGGGTGGTGGTGGTGGCGGGGGGGTGGGGGTGGCGAGGGGGGAGGGGAAATGTTCTGGTTTGCCGGAACGAGTCCCTGTTTCGTGTAAAGTTAGCTCCGAACGTCGCCCAATTGTCCTCGGTTTGATTTACGTGAACCGTGACTGTAAATATTTTTAATAAGAAGAAAAAACGACTTCGGTTGTAACTCTCTGTGATATAAAAGTATTCGCATTATCTTTCTTCAGGAATGTATGTCGCGAGACGGACGTAAGCATTGTAACCGCTTGTTTATTAAGCGTGGCTGCACTCTGTAATATTGCTCAAGGCGCAACAAACAAACCGTCTCTGCTAATTAACGCAGAGAGGCGTCTCCTGATTACAGTGGCGAGACGAAGTGAGAGTGATGGACACGGCTTATCGGCAACATCACTGCTGTTACGAGAGACGCACTCTGACGTCACAGTTTACTGTGCGTTTCAAAACCCACGTAACTCACAGCTTATATATATTTATTATGATAAACTTCAGCTATATGGGCTTTATAATTATTTAAATATCATCAGTAAACTTAACATCGATTGTTTAAATAGTTTGCATCGGTAGGTTCGATATGTTACTGAGTACATGAAGACTTACAGGTGTCTGCCGTTAAAGCGATAATACTGCATCCCGGACTTCATTGCGTCATCTCCAATTTGTTGGCAGTTTTAAGTCACCTTCTTCTTCTTCAACAACGCTAAGGAACATACATGTAAATTAAGCTATTTCACAGGCAAACAGCGATGTTGGGAATTTGGGGTATCTTGAAGGACACGCAATTCGATGAAGATAACATGTACAGTTGCAGCATGTATTTACCAAGCGTGAAGGATGAGCGGTGACGCTCTGGCCTCACATTCGGGAGGACGCGGGTTCGAATCCCCGTACAGTCACCCAGATTTGGTTTTTCTATGGTTTCCACAGGTCACTCCTAGCGACAATGAGCAACAATGGGCAGCAATGAGTCCGCCAAATCTTGTCGCGAACCCCCTAAGATCAGCTGGCGAACCCCCAGGGGTTCGCGTACCCCACACTGGCCTAGAATCCTAGATGGTGGCGGGAAATCTCCTAAAAATCATAATCTGGAGGGTGGGAACCCGGGACTGGAACATGGCGACCGATCGAGGGTGGTGGCGCTATAACTTGCACAGCGTGGTGTGGCAAGTCGGGAAGTCCCGCTGCTGCCGTGAGGCACACCACGTCCTCCCGGCTGCTGTTTGGACAGTGACCCTGCCGGCGACCGTGACAAGGCAAGGTCACTTTCTCCGTCTCTCGGCAACGCTTCCACGTATTGCTCGACCACAGACACTCGGTACACAAGGTCGAGCACGATACATCGACATACAGCACACAGATTGGGACACTTCCGATACTCACCTGTGAGCCCAAATTTTCGAAGTGTGTTCCGAAGTATTTAACGATTTTTTTTTATTTCATCAATCTCTCGACTGGCTTGATGCAATCATCCGTCTCTTCCTACCTTGCGCTAACCTCTTCATCTTAACATACCCCTTAAACCGAAATCTCCAGTTATCTACTTCGTTAATTCTAATCTCTGTCTTCTTCTACAGTTCATACCTTTAACTATTCCCTCCACTAACAAATTAACCAATCCCAAATGTCTAAAAAAAGAGTGACCTGCCATCCTGTTTCTGTAAGAATCTTCCACAAACTTCCTTCCTCATCTATCATTTTAAAAACTGTCCACTTAATTTTGAGAAACCTTCAATGGTATCACATTTAAAACGCTTCAATTTTCCTTCTTTGTGCCATGCTTAAAGTACATGCTTCGCTACCATAAAGTACTGTGCTCTATACTGTAACGAACGCGTCTTGTGACCGCTAGTTACATTAATAAACTATATGTTTATTATTTAAAATGTGGAATATTTTAGTGGGCGTTTGGGCGCAGTGTACATTGTACAAGTGTGGAGCGGCAGATCTGAGGAATGCCAGCAGGCCGGTTCCTAGAATTAGCGAGGGGAGAATAGTGAGTGCCTAATGGAGGGGAGATTTGTGCTTGCCAGGTAGACAAACAGGGTGATCGGCGAGAGTTTTCTGTTTTTGCATGTGGCACGTTCGGACTGTCTATTCGTGAGTGGGACTGTTGCTGCTACCTGGATCCGCTATTTTGTTTGAGCAGATGAGCTCAGGCAAAGGACGACATCTGAGGAACTGTGCTACACTGGTCCATAGCAGAGAAGACCGTCATCCAATGTGTGGCGGCAGACATGTACATTCGGTAATTATACATCGCCAATGAAGGACACTGTGCTAGCTAGACTTTCAAGTTCATAGCATTGCCCAGCTACGACCCTGCAGATAAGAACTCTCATAGCCCGGAGCAAACATCTCTTTCAGAAGTGAAGTCAAAATGTTGACTTCGTTTACTGTTTAATTTTTGTGTATTTTATATAAAATACCCTGGCGCCCACAAAAGGACAACTGATTATTTTTAACTAATTTGTTATATATGTCACGTGATTAATTGAAATAAAACATTTGTGATTTCTCGTATAAAGTATTCACGCAAGTTCTACCTTTCATGATAATAAAATAAAATAATAAAATTAATTATAATTTTAAATCAGGTAATGAGGTCAGAACGTTACAATGGCGAACCAAGTGGGGCTTTTCGATTATTAATTGCAAAAATTAATTATGCTATGAACGAAAGACAGCACTATGTCCTTGGCAACTTTCTTATTTTGTAGATAGAAAGTAGTTTGTACTACTTTGCGTAGTTAATGCATGTATAAATTCATGTTGTACTTGTTGATCTTAGATGCAAGTTGGTTCTGCAATAAGATCAGATAAATTTATTTTGTGTGCATTGCGTGTGTTAAATAATAATTATCTTGTATAATATGGGAATGAGCAATGGGTTTTGTCCAAATGCACTCAAATTCTGTTATATTACGGCGTTGATAATTGTTGTGATGCTTTCTTTATGGCAATTGCAAGTAGTTGTCGAAATATTTGTGTGGATTTCGAGCCATATGTCCAGGGTAACGATATCTTTTCATAGTTAAACCATTTTTCCGCGGAGGTATTTGATGAGTAAATTCTTCTTGTAATTTTTCCATTGAAATTATAGAATGTGCTGTAAAATGTTCTTTGGGTTTGATTTTATTGTGCAATCGCGGATTTTATTGAGGCATTTTATTTGCAGATTAGTGTAAAGTCTTTCTGATGGTGTGTTTTGCAATCCTTATTTCTTTTCCTTGTTGTTGTGTATTGGAACATTCTTTGTGTGTCAACGTAATAGTTGAAAATAGCGTGAAGTTTTAAAGTAATGCGCTTGAGATCCAGTACCATTATTAACATGTCGAAAGAAATCATGGAAGGGTCAAATTTATCACATGAGCCAGCACCCACTAATTCAAATAGGGATCATATCGGGGAAGACAATAATCCTGCAGAAATAGCGTATTGCACTCAATCACCCGCTGAATTAGGGCAGGAGAATTTGGATAATTTTCAGACTACTTCCAACATGAGTGCGAAAAGTCTCGGTGATTCCTGCATTGCAGACTCAGCAACACCAGATGAACGATATAGCGGCTTTATTAATGGAGAAATTTTCACAATTATCTGCTCAATTTACAACACAATTTCAAGAATCCAATGAAAAATTGTCTGAACTCTCAGTGCAAATGTCTAGTAAAATCGAGAGTCTTGAAAGAAACCAAGAAATGGCTCACAAAAGAATTGAAGAGCAATTTGCTACTTTTTGCGGAGAAATTGGCCGAGAAATAAATGATTTTAAAAAGGAAATTAGCTCTGAGATCACTCTTTTAAGCAAAGTCCAGACGGAGTTAAAGTCTTCTTGCAATGTACTTGAGACGACTAACAATGAAATTTGCCGTAAAGTAGAAGCGAATAAAAGTTCAATTGAACAAATGCGCACAGAAAACAGTGAAAATTTAGGTCCGATTTCTGAGTTTGCTCATTCAATAAAAGATGGTGTTGATGAAAATTTAGGTAAAATAAGATCCGAAGTTGGAAACCTTAAGAATTCTGTTGGACAAATGGAGGAAAGTCAAAAGAATCTAGAGACCTCACAGCGTAATCTTGCTGCCGAAACGGAGGTAAAGTTACGTAATATGGAACGGAAACTAACCGAAAGGAATAACTCTGCTAGCAACAATGAACAATGTCAAGCTAGTTGTGCTCAGCTGTTTTCGGGAAATATCGAGTTAAAGCTGCCTAGATTTGGTTCCAAGGGGGGAATAAACCCGAAAGCTTACCTCGAAGACCTTGAAAGATACTTTCAAATTAAAGCTGTTCCGGAGTCGGCAAAACTTTTAATCATTAGCCAGTCATTTTTTGAAGAAGATCGTTCATGGTTACAAGTAGCGTGTACTCCAGATATGTCGTACGCACAGTTTAAGGAGTTGTTTTTGAATACTTTCTGGTCAGCAAAAATACAAAACCAAGCTAGGATACGATTTTATCAAGGAAAGTACGTGCCTAAGCCTGGTGATTCAATGGAAAGGTATGTGGAACGGTTAGTCGTAAAAAGTCGTTATTTTGACACAGTGATGCCGGACGCGGAGTTCATTGATGTAATAAGCTCACATTTCAGCCCGGGGGTTCAAGAACACATCTCGCCTGTATATGTAAAGAATATCACTGATTTATTAGAAACACTGCGGAATCTAGATGCCATAGGACAACGAGCGAGCCGTGAACAGTGCGCGGAAAATGTGCAGGACAATCGCTCTAATTCTCATGGATACTTCCGGCCAAATAATCAGAATAACGGGCAAAGTTTCAAGGGTGGTAAAAATTGGAAGCAAGCCCAATCTGGTGATAAGAAACCGTGGAAGACTGATGTTCAGCGGGATGGTCACGGGCAAACACGCGGGGGTTGGCCGGAGGTTAATGCTATTCTAACCGTCGATCCCGGCAATAACATTCAGAATGAAAGTGAAAATTAATTGAGAGTTGGTGCAGCACGTGAAACATCGCAGGGTGACACAATTAAAACAATGAGATTTCGCCGGATATGCTGAGGACTCTCCACAGTTTTTCCTTATTAATTTAACATACTGGCGAAATGGCGGTGTGGAGGATGAAGAGAATGATGCGGATATAGCAAGACCAAAGCATAATCAAACTTTCACTGTAGGGCAACGAGTATTATTACGCACCAGTCCACAATCATACACCAATAAGAAGCTTTTGCAAAGTTTATTATAATATATATATTCCATGCATGGTGAAAAGGATAATCTCAGTTAACGGCTACTTATTCACTAATGGAACCAATGACTTTAACCCCATAATTCACGAAACTTGAAAGAGTATTCTGATGATCACAAAGTTTTGGTACAGTCGCGCGAGGATCATTTAGTGCAACTTGTTTCTCTTGATAGTGACGATGGGCATATATGTGCCGGAAAAGGATAAAAACTTTCCGAGATAATATGTTGGGAGTTGATTTCTGGCAGACAGAAGGATTCCAATACGTTGGGGTACATTTACAGATAAATTTCTGGAACTTCACAGATGTTGTGTGGCATATCAAATCACCAAGTAGCCAAGGGAAAAGGATCTCCGAGGTACTAGGTAGAAAATATTTTATTTTTGTTTTGTTCATAAGGAATTACGCGAATTAGCATTCCGTGACCAAAATTCTTTTATGCCATGGAGCAAATGTACTTATAACGTTGTCTTGGGAAATCGGGAAGTATACTGGAGCGGCATCCGCGTACACTTGATCGAGATCATGTTAATTTAAAAATCACGCGAGGTCTGTAACGAATGGAGATAAATGGGGATGTAATTGTAATTTTATATATTCAAAGGATGGTGGCGGAAATCCATTACAAATACTTTGCTTCGCGGTGACATAGTAACAAAATGTTTGGAACAATCTTGTATTGCTTTGGACAACCCTGCACTTCATAGATGATGACTTCACTGCTTAAAAGTTTTTATTATTATTATTCAGATAGGATATGTTCTCTACCAGTTTTATTCATTCATTATATGTTAAGATTGTGTTGAATATCTATGATGATCACAAATTATGATGTATTGCGCTATATTTACTAAGAATGGTGTCTAAGTTAAATTTTCAATTTGATATAAAATGTTATTGTGTTAGAACATCTATATCACTACAATAATTTGTTACTTATAAGGTTACATTTGAAATGGTTATATTATGTATTTAAGGCTTGCACAAATCTACCCACAATCAGGGATGGGAGTAAGAAAAGTCTATGTACAAAGTAGCCAAGGGACATATGTTCGGTTGAATATTCATGTCGGTGGAACTTGTGATGGAATAGGTTAGAATAGGTTACCAGATTTATAATTACTGCTAAATTAATGGACGAGGAAGGAAAATTTGTAAATTTCTTATTGTGAAAATTTAAATAAAACTAGTTTATTTAAATTTGCCGAACCAGGGGGAATATGTAACGAACGCGTCTTGTGACCGCTAGTTACATTAATAAACTATATGTTTATTATTTAAAATGTGGAATATTTTAGTGGGCGTTTGGGCGCAGTGTACATTGTACAAGTGTGGAGCGGCAGATCTGAGGAATGCCAGCAGGCCGGTTCCTAGAATTAGCGAGGGGAGATTTGTGCTTGCCAGGTAGACAAACAGGGTGATCGGCGAGAGTTTTCTGTTTTTTGCATGTGGCACGACGAACGAGTGAAGGAATATTCTATGCCGGCCGGCCAGTACGTTCGGACGATGTGATTTCTGGACTGTCTATTCGTGAGTGGGACTGTTGCTGCTGCCTGGATCCGGACACCCGCTATTTTGTTTGAGCAGATGAGCTCAGGCAAAGGACGACATCTGAGGAACTGTGCTACACTGGTCCATAGCAGAGAAGGCCGTCATCCAATGTGTGGCGGCAGACATGTACATTCGGTAATTATACATCGCCAATGAAGGACACTGTGCTAGCTAGACTTTCAAGTTCATAGCATTGCCCAGCTACGACCCTGCAGATAAGAACTCTCATAGCCCGGAGCAAACATCTCTTTCAGAAGTGAAGTCAAAATGTTGACTTCGTTTACTGTTTAAATTTTGTGTATTTTATATAAAATACCCTGGCGCCCACAAAAGGACAACTAATTAATTTTAACGAATTTTGTTATGTATGTCATGTGATTAATTGAAATAAAACCATTTGTGATTTTCTCGTATAAAGTATTCAAGCAAGTTCTACCTTTCATGATAATAAAATAAAATAATAAAATTAATTATGATTTTAAATCACGTAATGAGGTCAGAACGTTACAATACACAGATTTTTAAAAAGTTCTTTCTGAAAAAATACTTAGGTTTTACGTTCTGTGTAGCATGACATTAATTTCGTGTTGTCATCCCGTTTTTTAAATACTTTCCGTCGAAGTAACGTTATTTGGTTATTTATTTATTTATTCTCGATACGGCCGTCTAAGAACCACGTGTCACCGGTCCCCTGGTGTACACAGGTGGCCAGTGTCCATCATGAGAGGGGTGGGAAAGGACTTGTATTCTTCCCGAATTCAAACCTGGTTCGTTAACGCAACTTACTTAACCTAGAAGAGGAAAGTCTCTGGTTCCATCTCTGTAACTTTTTTCTGTATGATGAGTGTGATTTTGTTTGTAAAATTCGTAGGAGGTGGAGACTGGGAACGCCCCAGCTTCCAACTAGATGATTGCGGGAAACTATCTAAAAACCGCCATCAGAATGTCCAATACGTGAGATGCAGGACTAGCAGATGGCCCCGTTGTACTACCATGCTCATAATGTATCCGAACGATCTGAATCGCACATTGCTATGTTTCCTCCCAGAACTTATTCAACCCTTCCTACACATCTGCTTACACAGTCCTGTACCTTGTAGATGGTACAGTCTCGTGAATATCCAAAATTGAGACGCACTCACTTCACCAAAAGGTGATATATTTTAACATGTTCGCTATACAAACGAAAATATGGAATATATTTCGTCAACAAAAGGATTGTGCAGACATTGAATGCACCTCATTTTAGTTTTTTTTGATTTTTTTTTAGCTCTTAAGAGAAATAAGTGGCCATACAGAGCATAAGAAGTTACCGGTTTCAAACAAAACGTTAATTTTGAACAAACATTAAGGTCAAAAACAGGGAAGACGTTATATCGATCATCTGCCACTTAAAATACTAGATATTAATGATAAAATAATATTTGCGATGTACAACTAGTTTTAACCGAGTGCGTTGACAAATAATTTCAGATTTTTGAAGTTCGTTAATTTGGCGGTGTGCTATTAAGACATGTTGTTCTTTTACTACTATTTTAAACTTATTTTAGAAACATATGGAAAAACGTATAACTAAATTACTGTTGTCTGTGACATGAGATGTCAACGCAGTCAGAGTTCACAGTATTTTAGCGTCAAAAACTTATTTTCACCTATCATTAATATCGAAAGCTGCTTAAAGCGCACTGAATACTCCTTTTAAAACACGATGAGTGATCAGTAGATGAAGACACAATTTTATATAGCCTTGTTTCCTTTGTGGTTTTAGTGGTGTTTTATAAGCTGGAAAGAGCAAAAAGCTACTACGGCTTTTTCGCGATAGCGATATGCTGTGGGTGCTTCTGTTAGAATTCAAACGACAGGTGAAACGTTGGTTGGCTCTTCTTGCCAAAAAAACTATTGGTAAATATCCAAGGACGTGCACTAAAACATGTTTTGATTAACAAACTCCTGCGTTTGCTAGAGGTCACGTACGAAATTTCTGATTCATTTCGCGATTTATACGCTTTTTGGTCCTTGAAATCATTATTGTAGACCAACTTTTCACCACATACTGATGTCAATATTACGGTGACAGTGGTCCGTAAAGAACTCGCACTTATTTAAGGTGTAAAATTGTTACCAGTCATCTGGTAACCTAGAATACAACAAGAAGTTACAAAAGTGCGAAATTTTACAAGCTAATCATTATTCGTGAACAATTGTTTTCATGTTTTTTAACTTTTGTTTATGAGACTTACAGCTCGGAGGAATACACAGGAAACTGGAAGCAAAGAAACTTAATGCTGGTCAATGCGTGCCTCCTCTGCTGCCGTCTTGGTAGATCTGACACAGTAGGAGTCACGGTTGCCACTGCCGACCCGGAAGCATGGTGGCTAGCGCTCGGGTAGTTCCTCGAGTAGGCAGTTCGAGTCCAGCCTCAGACATAAGTGATTATCATGAACTGTTAGGTTCTTCTTCTGTTGACTGTACTGCGGATCACTAAAACCACATCATACATTAATTGATAAGGATGCACGTATCGATAAACTAAGGCAAATGCTTTCTTGCTTTATTTTTTTTTCAATTGATTCTTTAAATCTTATATATATTTCAGCCGTCACTACCTTTCACAGATCACTGGTGTTTGTGTGTGGTAGTAGGAAGGAGTTTCCTACCGTGCACAACGTTGGCCGAATGCCTTTAGCTGTGGGAGATATGGTGGTTGAAAGTGGTCGATGCATTTCGTATTTCTATCAAAGACTTGTGTGACCCTATACTTCTCTTTCCTGCCAAAACTAGATACCAGAGACCATTGGTGTTTGTGTGTGGTAGTAGCATCGAGTCTCCCATCGTGCACTATGGTGGTTAGATATCGGTGGCTATCAGGGTGTGGGAGGTATAGTGGTTGAAATTGGTCAACCAGGGGCACTTTCATCTTTCGACCAAAGACGTATGTGTCCCTATGTATCACTTTTCAGCCAAAACTGTCTAGCGCAGATCAGTGGTGTTTGTGTGTGGTAGTAGCATAGAGTCACCGATCATCCACAAGGTTGGTTGAATTTCGGTAGCTGTGGGAGATATGGCGGTTGAAAATTGGTCGACCAAGGATATTTTCGTATTTCGACCACATACATATGTGTCCGTATATGTCACTTTGCTGCCTCACCTACATAGCGCAGCCCACTGGTGATTGTGTGTGTAGTGGCCTCATTCTCCCATCGTGCACTATAGTGATTGCATGTTGGTAGCTGTGGAGGTTTGTTAGATATGGTTGTTGAAAGTGGTGGAGTTGATACAAAATAGACATGTGTGTCCCTATATTTCACCCCCACAACCCAAACTATCCAGCGCAGTCCACTGGTGATTGTGTTTGGTATTAATCTCAATTCTCAAGTCTCCCATCGTGTACTATGGTGGTTACATGTCGGTAGCTGTTAATTAAAATTCTTTACAATCACGAACAAAGCCGTGGACATCAGCTAGTGTATGTTACATATTTTGAAATGTCGTTACTGATTCAAAATGCTATTCAGACCTCCTACTATCAGAAGAAATTGACTTACTGTCTTCGTAGTGTTGGCCTACGTAGATGACGTGAAAGGCAAAATTATAGTAAAAACCAATAAACTTCTTCATCAGTTAATGAAGGTTTGTTATAGTATGCTTTGTACTGGAAATAAATTATTGATTGATGAAATTCAGCAGTTTATACTGTGTATCAAAAAGTTACTGTCCTTTTATTTGCTATTTCATTCCTCCCAGCTGAAGGCTGGGAGGCGGGCTGCTGGAGAGTCACAGGAGACTCTTTTCAGCCAAACTATACTACGGGGAGGGAAATGAAAGGTCGGCCG
The DNA here is from genome assembly GCA_031002005.1 of Vandiemenella viatica. NCBI lineage: Eukaryota > Metazoa > Arthropoda > Insecta > Orthoptera > Morabidae > Vandiemenella > Vandiemenella viatica. The sequence continues at coordinate 26,410,525 of CM061914.1, read as the reverse complement.
TGGCCTTGTAGGGAACCATCCCAGCATTCGCCTAGACCCTAGAGTGTCAGAGGGAAACCACGGAAAACCTCAGACAGGACGGCCGAACCGGGATTAACCCCAGTCCTCCCGAATGGCAAGAGACAGTGCGAAATCGTACAACCCAAGCCTCGATGATTACTGTCCTTGCAGTTAGAATATTTTTGTATGTTTCATATTTCAACCTGCCTGCGAGAAAAACCCCATCCATACGGTAGTAGAGGGAACCCAATTCTACGACCTAATTGTTGATATTAACCTCTCTTTCAGCAGCACTATTGCATTACTAACCTATATTTCTCCACAAATTTGTTAACCTATTAGCATAATTGCCCCAGTTAGACAACGTTAATATCTTATGTCTTAATTAGCAACCCAGTAGCTCTTCAATTGGTAAAATCATTTTTGTTATTATAAATATTTTTACCATATATAAATAAAATGATAAATTGATTAAACGCTATATAATTTTTGATCAAATCGTAGTTGTGATTAAAGCCACTAAATTATTTTGTTATTCAGTTATTATCATAATCGAACATCGCGTGTGTATTTAATCTAAAAAAGGGTAAATTATTATACTGTTTTAGCTAATGTCAAATCGAAATCATTTGATATGATATATTCTCCAACTGATTAATACGACTAAATGTTATATTTAAGTATTTGTTACTTAAAATTTCATAGATTGTAATGAACACAAATTTTTAGTCTTCGCAGTCCGATTTTTGGGAGTTCTAAACTCTGTTGGCTTAATAAAGCGAATTTTTAGGTGACCTGTACGTTGTTACATGTCGTGTGATATGTTGTGTAATAGCTCTATTAATTGGTAATTTCATAAGGAATAGAATGCAATTTATCCGTTTAGGAAATGCTAACGTCACATTAATACGAGGCTTGGTTTTTTTTAAGTAAGTACCGTTTTGAAATTAAAAAAAAAAGACGTGCAAATATATCGCAATAATTTTATTTTTACATGAAAGCCTGTACCTTACTCTACTTTTCTATATAATTCCCTTCAATATTGAGGCACTTGTCATAATGTAGTACCAGTTTTTGAAAACCCTCCTCATAGAAGTCTGCCGCCTGACTTGTTAACCACTGCATCACAACTGTTTTGACTTCGTTATCGTCTTCAAGACGCTGACCGCGCAGGTGTTTCTTCAAGTGCAGGAACAGTTGGTAGTCACTGGGCGCCAGATCAGGGCTGTACGGAGGACGATCTAGATTCTAGAGTTTCCCATCGAAAAGATGTGATGAGATCTTTGGTCTGATTTGCCACATGTGGACTGGCATTATCATGCAGCAAAACGATGCCCTTGCTCAACTTGCCACGTTTTTTGTTCTGGATTGAACGGCGCAGATTGGTCAATGTCTCACAATAAGCTGCTGCATTGATTGTCTCATTACAAGGAAATTCCACTAGCAATACTCCTTTTCCGTCCCAAAAACTGTGCACATGATTTTCCGGGCAGAAATCGTTTGCTTGAACTTCACTTTTATGGGTGAATCTGAATGCCGCCATTCCATGGTCTGTTGCTTTGATTCAGGTGTGACGTATGCCACCCATGTCTCATCGCCCGTAACAATTTGCCTTAAGAAATCATCACCACCGTTGTGGTACCGCTCAAGGAAAGTCAATGCACTGCCTAAACGTTTGGTTTTGTGCACATCAGTTAACATTTTCGGTACCCAACGTGAGCACAATTTTCGGTAATTCAAGTGCTCGGTCACAATGCCATATAAAACACTACGAGAAACATTAGGAAAGTCATCACACAAGGAGGAAATCGTAAAGCGTCTGTTTTCTCTCACCTTATTGTCCACTTTCTGCACCAAACTTTCATTAACGACCGAAGGACGCCCATCATGCACATTTGAGCGGCCATCTTTAAATGCTCTCACCCACTTTCTCACCATTCCATCACTCATAATGTTTTGTCCGTAAACTGCACAGATCTCACGATGAATATCGATCGGTTTTAGGCCTTTAACACAAAGAAATCTTATAACAACCCGTACTTCACAGTCGGCGGGACTCACGATTATCGGAGGCATCTTAAACACTCAGTGAACAACGTAAACAATGAAGAATTAGACTGTAATGGCGTCAGTGCGTAGGCAAGAGAAGCAGGTACCCAGTGCGCATGCGCGGAACGCCGACTGTAGCGCTGCAGCCAGGGTGTGACAAAACGCTACTTACTTAAAAAATACGCCTCGTATATTGTATTTTAAACCTCTGACGAGAAATCGCTTGCGCCCCACCGCGCACAATCAGCTGGTCGGCTATCCCTTGCAGGGCAGACTTCACGTATTGTTATAGCTCTCTTTTTTCTGAGCCGCCGACTCTTTGAAAAGCCTGATATCTTTAACAGATTGTTATACACGTAATATATACTGTATCAAAATTTTTCATTTGTTAGTTCATTTTGAATTATTCCTTACAGCTGTGTTTAAATAATTCAAGACTATGCTGTTCTCGATTATGATAAATTCCCCACAGTAAAAGACTTACCCATTCATACACACAGCAGACTTGTGAACAGTGAACTGGTGTTTAGAGTGAACGTTGGTTCGATCAGCCGTCTGGTAATTCATATTTTGATTTTTCAAGGCTCTTCGAAATGGTCGCAGCCGAAATTGTTCCCTGCCGCTAAGCACTCGGGCTCTTGTGACCTCGACGTCAATGAGCAGTAAACAGAAAAAAAGTTAAGGTTGGTCTTCAACCCGAAGGTTGGTTTGACCCTCCCGCAGGAGGTGTACTAATCCCAGTATTGGTGATAATGTGGCCAGTTCCTTTCCTCTTACCTACCCTAACACGGCAATCCCACCGGGTAAATGAGACGTTCAGTTTAACGTGGAATCCGAAATCTTTCACTCTCCAGTCAGACACCTTAGCCACTGAACCACAGTACCATAGTTAGTATATGTGTTGCTCTAAGGATTCCAAAGGCGTTTAGTTGTTTCTTTTGGTTACTCTACCGTTTAATGCCATCCTTTTTTTCAGCAGGTTTCAGCTTATGTTTGCATCTCTTTGCAAACTGACTGAACATCCTTATGAACTTCATCTTCGAATATCGGCATCATTCAATCCAATTCCTATCTTCTCCATATCATAACTTCACGTAACTATTATAACTGAACGTGAATCCCCCGAAAAATATTAAATCTCCGTTTTTTTTTTGACAAATATTTAACTTGAGTGAGTTCAACATTCACTTCATTTCTATATAGTTACGACAGTTGTCACCATCTATTATCCCACCAACCAACATGCGTTATTCAGAGTATTAATGTTGAACCGATTCAGTTCTCTCTTCCAGAGTACGAACCCCAACATTAAAATTAAAATTCTACAGTGATGTGACGGCCACACTGACGTAATCTTATATATATATAAATAGACGTGTGTTTTCCTATATTTCACTTTTCAGCCACCACTACCTAGCACAGATCACTGGTGTTTGTGTGTGGAAGTAACATGGAGTTTCCTGTCATGCACAACGTTGGCAGAATGCCGATAGCTGTGGGGATGTGGGAGATATGATGATTAAAGTTGGTCAATGGAGAGCGTTATCATATTTCGACCAAAAATTTGTGTCTCCTTATACTTCACTTTCTTGCCACAACTACATAGCATAGACCATTGGTGTTTGTGTGTGGTAATAGTATCGTGTCTCCTGTCGTGCACTATGGTTGTTAGATGTCGGTAGCTATGGGGGTTGAAACTGATCGACCTGCGACACTTTCATATATTTACCAAAAGTATGTGTTCCTGTGTATCACTTTTCAGCCAAAACTATGAAGCGCAGATCACTGGTCTTAGTGTGTGGTAGTAACACAGAGTCACCTATCGATCACAACGTTGGCCGAATTTCGGTAACATTGGGAGTGTGGGAGATATGGTGGTTGAAAGTTATCGATCAAGAATATATTCGTATTTCCTTCAAAGACATGTGTGTCCGTAAATTTTACTTTGCTGCCTGAAGTACATAGTGCTGATGACTGGCATTTGTGTGTGGTAATAGCATCGAGTCTCCCATCGTGCACTATGGTTGTTAGATGTCGGTAGCTATGGGGGTGTGGGACATATAGGGGTTGAATGTGGTCGACCTGTAATTTTCAATCCAAATTCTTTACAAACACGAACAAAGTCGTGGGTACCAGCTAGTATATATATATTTTAAATTAAAGAAATTAAAATTTGGCGTCAAGTGTTGTGCGCCTACTGGTTCTTGACATTACGTACATAGATATAACGTCCACTAGAAAATCTTCTGTGCATACTTCTTCAACGTAACGTATCTACGCTTCTACACTTAATATTATAAATTCGAAAATAATTCTGCCTCTTTCTGTTTGTTACGTTTTCACCACTAAACGTCTTATTCGAACTTGATGAAATTTGACAAAGAAATACTATGTATCGTTAGGAATGACATGCAATACTTTTTTCAAGATTAATAACATATTTTGTCACGAAATTTTGAAAACTAACTGAATGATAACAGACAGATAGCGTGTGTAAGTGTTTGTAATGTTACATCGGTCACACAAGTTTTGTTTCTCTCGCAGTCACTTTGTGTATTCTCTGTTCGTAAATTTCCTTTCAGATACAAATTATTATGTAGCATAGAATATTGCGATGACTATTGATAAAGCCCAGGGTCAGACACTGAAAGTAGCTGGGGTACACTTAGATAACTCGTGATTATCCATGGGCAGTTATATGTACCCCCGAAGACAAGGACAGTAAAACCGAAATTGTGTGGAAAACCGTATTGACAGGGCCGGCGCTAGGATTTTGGGACCCGGCGTAATCGTTCTAAGCAGTCACTAATCGGGGGCCCTTGGCCAATTCATCGGTTATTATCGGGCGGGAAGCCCCTACAGACGGTGATTGGGCCCCCCGTCAGCCGGGCGGGCCCGGGAACATTTGACCCGCTTACCCTCTCCCCCCCCCCCCCCCCTAACGCCGGCCCAGGATACTGACATAAGATATCCCTAGAAAGTGACATAATTTTAAAGTACAAACAAAATCCTGCCGGAATATCTGTGGCTGGTAAGCTACGCTGGGCTACGTCGAAAAGGGGGAGGGGGTTCCGAGCCAAGCTATGTAGTTTTCACAGTTAATATAAGGAACAGAACACACAACAGCATGTGAATATTTATTTCCATCATATAATTATCTCCGTATGTAATTTACGATAGTTTGACAGGAGAAAAGAGTGCATAATGTCTTCTGGAATCAAGAGGGGTGGGGGTAAAAGCTACGTGCCACGCGGGGGTGGGGTGGGGGTGTTAGAGGTAAACGCCACGTCGGGATACGTGGGGAGGAGGAGGTGGGAGTTCACAGGAGGCCAAAATGCAGCTACGTGATTTATGGACGCTCCCTATAGAGCATGCCCAGACGTAGACAAATCCTTATTTTCTCTTATGCTTGGACAGTAACATTTGGTAAAAATCTCTGGTGGAGTTTAATCAAGGTTATCCGGTAGTGGCCACCGTTTATTTAACTTGCAGAAGCGCCTTGTCGCCGATGTTGGCGACTCAGTGAACTAGGACGAGTTTTTACGAATCGCAGCACTAGGCGGCGCTTGCGTCAGTGCTAGTTCGTGTGCAGACTCAACAGGTGGCGGTAGCTGCCGGGACACGCGGGAGAAAGTCTGGGTTGCGTCACCCTCGACTCTGTTACGCACTCAGTCTGCAAACTTCTTGCAGTCTTACAACCAACCCACATTACGTGCCACAGGCCGCGTAGCCTGTGTTGCGAGAGGTCACGTCAAGAGGAACGTTATTTGAGAACTGGTACCACTCCTGTTTTAATGCTTCACGTCGCCAAGACCCTGCCTAGCTGTACACAAAGCGTAATATTGTCCGCGGCTCGATGATGAATGACTTTACATCATCCGCTAGTAGTTGGCCAGCGTGGTATGAGGTACACAATTCGTAGCCACCAGACTGTGTGTCGAAGTTCTGTGTTAAATTCCAAAATCACTGCAGTGCGTCTGAAAGGGCATTGAACCCTCCGTCGTTTGGGGATGCTAACCTCGGCGGCTTCTCCGGTGTCTGTCGGAAGAGTAGGCTTTTATTTTGTCTGTTTTCTAGATAGTACACTAATCAGATAAAAGAGCACAGTTATTTACTGACTCTATTCAAGTTGAAGAAGACAAGGAGAAACTAAGCTAGTTCAGTTTAACTGGGTAGTTTCTATGCAAACCTTTAACTGTATTGGTGTTACTTTGGTAGCAGCAAAACCCACAACCATTTAACAGATTCCATTGTTTTCCAACGCAAGATCAGCTAGTATTTCGGCACTAGATTAGCAGGTGCCCAAAAAACGGTACTTTACTCACATGGCACCTTTGTTCGGAGCGAGCGAGGTACTGAAATAGGTACGTAACAAAACTCTTACAACGTTTTACGAAACAATTAGAAATGACGAAATGCTTCCCTAACAAAAACCAAAATATTCTAAAAGCTTCTTACTTTAGAAAATGCATACAGTTTTCCAATATCTCTGATATACGGTGCAGGTGCTACTTCCTGGCGGTAATGCGTTCACTGCTTATCGACGCCAGCATACCTATGACCATGACTGATCACAATTTTGCCATTTACTGTTTGAATTTCGAAAAATTCCTTTCCTGATTAATGATGTTACCAAAATCGGAGAACTGTATCTTTAAAACGTTACCTCATATATCAGTTTTGGTTAAGCATGAAGGGAGAAAGACGGCTCGTCATAAAATACCCAAACATTTTAGAAATACTACATATGATGATAATAAATAACACTTTTCTGATATCAAACAGAGCTTCTTTTCTGATTCTATGTTAGTCTTTCCAAGGAGTGCTTTATGACTCAGAGTAATTTAACGTTTGCCTATTTGGCTGGCTTCCTGGGCCTAGGGGAGCGTCCGTAAAGTACATGGTTTCTATTTTGGCCTCCTGCGAACCCCTTCCCCCCCCCCACGTAACCCCACTTAAACCCACGTGACTTTTGACTCTTACTCCCCCCACCTCCCCCCCCCCCCCCCCCCCCGTCGCGTTACATGCAGCTTTTTTCTCTATCCATACCAGGTGACATTTTGTACTGTTTTCTCTTGACAGATTATCGTAAATTACATACGGAGATAAGTAAGTGACGGAAACAAATATTCACATTCTGTTGTGCGTTCTGTACCATATTTTAACTGTGACAAATAATATGAATGAAAACATAAGTGGCCTGGTTAGGAAAACCCCACCCCTTCTTTTTTCACGTAGCGCAGCGTAACTTTCCAGCCAAACTCTCCTCCCCTCCCAGACCGAGCCACGTAGTTTATGCACAGTCCCTAGCGCCTGAAGAAATGTACTCGTATATTCCTTACAAGCGGCCATTAATTACGTGAGGTAGGTGTATTCCCCCCCTCCCCCTAATCGTAGTTTTTTGAGACCTTTTTTTTCAGCCCTGATGTTTGCAAAGGCCATTATAACCCCCCCCCCCCCCAAATGTCGGTTTCCGCGTCGTTTCTATTTCATATACCCCCCCCCCCAAATTCGACTTTCGCGCCATTTGTAGACTTTTATTGTTTTCTTCAAAAATTTCTAAACCTCATCTGAGATTTCCGTAACTCCCCCCCCCCTCCCCTTTGCGGATGTTTCGTGAGATTTCGCCGAACCTCCCCCCCACCCCCTACTTCACTTCACGTAATTAATGGACGGCCCCTTAGTTGGGTTGTACTGTTCGAAAGGAGACTCACGCAGACAGATGGAGACCTAAGTGGAAGAACGCTTGAGAGAAGTTGAGAGAGACTGTAAACAGTACAGGTAACTCACACGATATATTGAGAGGACGAAATCCATATGCACGATCGAAGTTAGAGGGCGTGTTAATATACTCAAACCTTATATGCAGGAATCTAAACGGATCTGTATGAATGTTACAGAATGTATCACCTTCCGATAATTGAGGCAATTGATTTTGCGATATTATGGCTGATAAAACAGTAGATTCTGTGGCTGCTTTGTGGTCAGCACCGACTTAATGGAACATGATTAGTTGCATCTCGCAGCTATCCATATAAATGAAGTGCTGTGAGAGTAGTTCACTGGTGTCAAATTACGTTTCGATATTTGAATGGAACTTCCTATTATTCTTTTTTTGTTTTATCATTATGATTTTTTTTTTAGAAAAAGTATCTTCACTAGACGATCCCTGTTACTTGGTTAAAATCTTGCTTAGGTGCGTCACGCAGTCTTTTCAATTCTTCCCTGTTTTTCCGAATTTTTTTAAAATTGCGATGTATTTCTTCTAACTTAAATGCCAAATCATCGTCAATAATAATTTGATATCTTTTTAAATATCATTACCATTTTTACTTTATTTTTTTTACTGTCTTCAAAATTTCTGTCAGGGGCATCCATAAATTACGTGAGGTGAAATAGGGGGGGGGGGTCCAGAAAAATCTCACCAAATCTCACCAAGGGGGAGGGGGGGGGGGAATCAACGGAAATATCACGTAAGGTTTTGGAAATTTTTGTTGGACTGTAGAGCTAGAAAAAAAAGGTCTATAAATAAAGCGAAAGTCGATTTTATGGGGGTATTTCGTCGGAAAGTGGGGGTGTAATCGGCTTTGGAAGGGTGAAACCAAAAAAAAAGGTATCAAAAAGTTGCGAGCCGGTTTCTAGGGGGGGAGGGACTCTCACGTACCAGATCTCACCAGAGGGGGGAGGGGTCCGGAAATCTGGAAAAACACTTCACGTAAAATTTATGGAGCCCCCCTCACTTCACAATATCTCATCAGAATCTCCTCAAATTTTTATCAGTCCCTCCTCAAAACCACGTCTCGGTGATCTCCTAGCTTATTTACTTCTCTTTCTGTACCACGTAGTGCCATGCTGCATAAGAAACATCTAGCTAGTCTGTTTTTTAACCATTACACCAGAGTGTCAGCTAGTAGTCTGTTTCACCTGATGATATTCCGCGTTTTATTTGGTGTCTGAGGGCTTCCTGTGCCCTATTGTTTTACTCCCTATCTCGAGACACATTGTTTCACGTTCCGCATTTAGTACTATGTCCTTTGGCTTCTGAATGCGTTAATCGCGAATGAATTTAAGTAATTTAATATGGTCATATTTTAAAACACAAGTTTCTTCTTGCAGTGGAAATGTTGACGGCCTACTATTTAATACCACCTACCTTCTGTTGTAGCTAAATAGCAAGTATAGATATATTATGAATGGAAGACCGGAAGGACGTAAGAAGTGGTCATCAAGCGACTTCAATAATCATCCGCCGACCAACTCAAATGACCAACACGGGCACCAATGCTGTAATCAAGAGCCAAGACGAGAAAATCAGCTGGGGAAATTCGTCGAGTTTTTAACACAACTGATTGCGGCAATGATCCCCAACTGATCACATGAAAACAGTTAGCTATCGAACGAATAAGAATATCAAAAGGGTTTCCACACAGGTCGTAATCACTACGGTCAAAGTGTGGATATGCCCGATCGGGGAGGTATAGGGTAGAATGACTCAGTCCTGGTCCCCACATACCGGTCGTCCGGATTGCGCTGATAAGCTATTTTCCGCAATTACCAAAGTGTTTGCCTAGATTGTTCCCAATCTCCGCTTTGTTAACCACGCAACGCACACAGGACATACAGCGGTTGGACAAAATAATATGAACACCATGCGATAGAGTACGGTTTGTTGCATGTTGGCACCACTACCTCCTGTTTTAATACTGCGACGCGCATGTATGGTGTAGTTGACGTGTCAGGTCTTGTAAGTTATATGTCAGGTTATTATACGCTTTTTTTGTGACGATTACAACAAGCGATCGGTGAAATGTTTGATTTCTCAGACTTCGAAAGAGCGCAAATCGTTGGAGCTCGGTTAGCGGGAGCGTCTTTGACGATATCAGCTGAACTGTTTAACGTCTCACGAGCGACAGTATCCACAGTAATTAAAGCATACACAAAACATGGTAAAACATCTTGTGCGAAGAGGAATAGTGGACGAAAACCAAAGATAACCGACATAGACCGACGAACATTAAAAAGCATTGTGGCCAGACAACAAAAAACTACCACGGTAAAAGTGACAGCAAAACTAAAGACAGACCTGAGTAACACTATTAATAAATAAATTACGCCAAAGCAATTGACTTTTTTTGTATTTATTGGTCTCCCGTACGCGTTTCACTTCTTTTGCAGAAGCATCTTCAGCGGGTTTTTTATTTTGTGGTCTATTGTATTTCTTTTAGCTCCTTATTGCAATAAAGTGTAGTGTTGTGAATCTCAAACATGAAGACACTTCCCACCAAAAATGCAAAAGCACTGATGCTGAGAATGGAGCTAAAAGAAATACAATAGACCACAAAATAAAAAACCCACTGAAGATGCTTCTGCAAAAGAAGTGAAACGCGTACGGGAGACCAATAAATACTAAAAAGTCAATTGCTTTGGCGTGATTTATTTATTAATATTATCAGCAATTGAGGAAAAAATGATCCACAATATCCAGATACTGAGTAACACTGTTTCGACAAAAACAAAACGGCGGGAGCTCCACAAAGCTAACATTTATGGAAGGGCTGAATTGCAAAACCCCTTATAACCGCTACCAACACTAAGGTGCGAGACAAGTGGTGCCATGTTCATAAAAACTGGACACTTGATGATTGAAAGGTCAAATGAATCATCGTTAACATTGTTTATGTGTGGAGAACCCCAAAAGAAGCCTACGATCCGGAGTTCCTGCGTCCTACAGTCAAGCATTAGGGAGGTTCCGTTATGATTTTGGCGGCTATATCGTGGTATTCAGCTGGTCCTCTCGTTCACATCACTGGCTGGATAACTGAGATTAAACATCTCAGCATCCTCAGTGATGAAGTTCTTACTATGACTAGCATACCGGTGCCAAAAACTTTAATCTTCCAAGATGATAATGCGCCCCTACATAGAGCCAAAAAGGTTCTGTCCTGGTTCGAGGAGCATCAGAATATAGTCAAACATCTTCTCTGGCCAGCACAATCGCCAGACCTCGAGATAATTGAACCGTTGTGGGGAGTTTTAGAGTAGAGAATAAGGAGCAGATTTCCACCTCCATCATCACTGAAGCAATTGGCGAATGCTTTGGTACAAGAATGGCAGCAAATTACATTGGAAACTATTCAGACTCTCTAAGAATCTAATCAGTGAAGAATTTCAGCTGTTCTACAAGCAAAAGGTGCCCAACACCATATTAATAAATCAATAGTATATAAAAGTCAGGCGTTCATATTATTTTGTCCAACCCCTGTAGTTAGTCGTTCCGATAGAATTTACTCCCCGGTTGGGACTCTTCCCATGATTTCGGGTGCGCCTAGTCAGATTTTTGTTTAGCATGGTTTTTTGAAATCGCTCCAAGCGAATAGGGATGATTCATTTAGAATGAATTTTATTTTTGACAAGAACACGTCAGATATGATGTAAATACCGTATAAGAGCTTGTACCACTCTTTACGAGCTGGTTGAACTTGAAATCTGCAGCGTTACTACAATCGTCAGGTAGCATAACAGATCCAACTCTTACTCACCCGGTTCTTGATTTGAACTTATAATCGTGCTTAACGTGAGCTTGAGGTCATGGCTGCGTTCAGTTTTGAAAAATGCTACAGAGGACAATAAAACGAAATTCTGATTAATGATTGTGAGGAAGAAGATTTTATACCTGAAAGATTAGTGATTTGGAGGTTTTGATTTTTTATGCTTCATATTGCTATGATACGTAATGGGCATAAAATAACTTCCTTTAGTGTCGTTCACAATTAGCGGTATTATATTAGTTGGTTTATGAGCGGAATAATTTTTCGTTACAGGCATTATTTACTATTTTGGATAGACACTTGTAGGATTTTATTATTCCAGTGGAGATATTCTCATACTCCCCCACCATTGGTTCATTATCTTGTACACCCCTTAACTCTAAGCACATTATGTACCTTTGTGATATAGCGGCCAGCACCTAATGGTGCACAGTGTGGTACGGGCCTCTTATTCTCGTATATACCGAGCGTGGTGGGTGAACGGTTAACGTTCTGGCCTCGCATTCGGGAGGACGGCGGTTCGAATCCCCGTCCGGGCATCCAGATTTGGATTTTCCATGGTTTCCCGAGATCACTCCAGGCGAATGCCGGGATGCTTCCTTCAAAAAGGCCATGGCCGAATTCCTTCCCGTTCCTTGTCTCCCATCCCGCCTCTAATGACCACGCTGTCGACGAGGCGTTAAGCCCAACCAAAAAAAAAAAAAATATTCTCGTATACATAGAAATATTAATCAATGCAACTTTAATGGTCCTTCTTCTCAACCAGCATTTCCCAACATTAAGGGTGGGTTTTTACTCATCCCTGGAGTGTTCAATTTGGAGCTTTAGTTTTACGGCCACAAGCCGTTGCTGACGTCAAGCATTTTATACCTGCTGTCAGGTCGTACTAATTAATGGAGGTAGTGAAGTGGTGCCATCTGTCTGTGAAACGTGTAAGTATGTTCTGTGTGTGATAAGTGAATGTGTAGTTTATGAGGCAGTGATTGGGGACAGTCCCGGCGTTCACCTTGATGGCTGCGGAGAACTGCCTAATGGGGCGTACATTAATTACGTGAGGTCTTTTTCCGGAATTTCGGACCTCCCCTCCACTTCTGGTGACACTTCGTGATATCCGGTCGGATCCCCCCCCTCTAAAATGACGTGAGATTTTGACAGAGACACCCCTCCCCCCTGCTAATCGACCTCGTAGTTTTTGACCATATAACCCCCCCCCCACCTTAAAGTCAACTTTCCCGTCATTTGTAGACCTATTTTTTTCTTTTGCTCTACCACCTTCAAACCTCACGTGAGATTACCGTGACCCCCCCCCCCCTTGGTGAGATTTCTCCGGCCCTCCCTCCCCCCCCTATTTCATTTCACGTAATTAATGGATACCCCGTTGAGACCGCAGTCGGGAATGCTTGTGTGTCCGATCCGTTGTATTTCACTGTCCAGTGAGCGGCACTGAGCCACAATGACGGGCACAACTTTTATCGTAACTGAGTTTGAGTAATTGTACTTGCAGCGATAAGCGTTGATGCGCAGCGTTAAAAAGGAATAAAATGCGAAGCTGAAATGAGTTACCTGCAGGTTGAGCAACAGCAGAGAGAGGTTTCTCTAGATGTTTCCACAATTTCGAAGACTAGACGATACTGGTTCCAACACGCGCTGTCTCCCCCCATGTAAAAGGTTACGACTGCTACCGACACACCGAGCCAGGTGAGTGGGCGGTATCGCTCGTGACTGCCATTTGGGAGGATGTGGGTTCAAATCCCCTTCCGACCATCCAGATTTTTGTTTTCCATGGTTTCCGCAAATCATTACAGGCAAATGCGGGGATGGTTCCTTCATATACGCCATGGTTGAATTCCTGATCATCCCTTTCCCCCAGTCCCCCCCCCCCCGCCTTTAATGACCTAGACGTCGACAAGGCGCAAAGCCTGATTTAAAAATAAAGCTAACTAATACAAAGTGATCACTGTAGTGAGGATTTAGAACATTGTGTTCGTAATATAGGAACTAAGAGAGGGAAGCTGTGTTTTTATGATTTTTATTGCTTTCAAATAACCGAATGAAGACAAAAGGTGGTGAATGGTGTGTAAATGTGCTTGTTGTATTTTAGCTACAGGAATAAAGATACATGTCTAGTGTTGCAAACTGAAAAAAAAAATGTTTTTTTCTTCAGCATTGTGAAAAAAAACATGAAAAAAAACCTAGCACGAGTGTTTTTTTCTAATTTTTCTATTTTTTTTTTAGAAAACAATATATTTGATAAATTATAGGTTTGTTTAAGGAACTTCCATTTTACAAGTGTGTTTTCAGTCTTACTGAATCATATAATGTCTCACATAATGATTCATAAGTGTATCTATATAGGTAATATAATTTTATTCATCCTCTATGTCAGTACCACATTCACTAGTATCAGCACTACCAACACTTGTTCGATTGGTGTCGGAATTTTCTGTCTCCTCTAGATCCATAATTTCAGAAATAGTTAAGTTTTCTTTTACTGGTTGTTCTTGTATTGTACGCAAAATATTTTGAGATTGCAATTTTAAATTGTGAGCAAAGTACACACTGTGCATAAAGCCTGCGCCGATAGTTCTGTATTACGGTCTTTTAAGTTTGAATTAAAATCTATTATCATACAAAATAGGAGCTTTACTTCTTTTCAATCGTTTGTTTACACCAACGGTTGCAAGGAAACGATTCATAATTAGGGACCGTGCACAAACTACGTGGCTCGGTCCAGAGGGAGGAGGGGTTAGCTGGAAGGCAACGCTGGGCTACGTGGGAGGGGGGGGGGGGGTTCCGAGCCAGGCCACATAACTTTCCTTTCGTAACATTTTTCACAGTTAAAATGAGGAACTGAACTCACAACAGCATGTGAGTATTTATTTCCCTCAGTTAATTATATCCGTATGTAATTTACAATAGTCTGACAAGAGAATACAGTACAAAATGTCTTCTGGAATCAAAACGGAAGAAAGCTACGTGCTACGTGAGCGGGGGGGGGAGGGGGGGGAGGCAAAAGCCACGTAGGGCTACGTGGGGGAGGAGAGGGGGTTCACAGGAGACCAAAATGGAGCTATGTGGTTTATGCATGCTCCCTTACTGAGAATTTAATGAGTCAGTACCACTATACACTATACTCTGAGAGTTAACAAGTATACGAATATAAGGGAAGCCCCATAAGTAATAAAATGAGGCAAAAAACTGTGGATAAATTTTAAATTCCTAATTTTTTTAAAAAGATCTATAGGTAATTTTGTAGGGCTGGCAGCACTATTTCAAATAGCAAGTATGAATCCAAACAATGGGGAATGGGGATTCCTTCTAGCGCAACCTAGTCTCTTCGGGGAATCCCCGTTCATAAAGAAAATTTCAGTCAATTTTGCCAATATATTCGTAATTTTTTTTCTACTGAACCAGAAAAATATAGTAGATTTTAAACTAAGATAAGTACTTAGAATAAACTCTCAAACAGTCATTTTAAACGATAGCTGCCTTACAAATTTGAGATTTAGTAGTTGTGAAAAGAAACGTGTTCCAGAAAAAAAACATGTTTTTTTTTTCAAAGTTTTTTTCATGTTTTTTTTTTCAAGCCAGAATAAAAATCCGTTTTTTTACAACACTATACATGTCTGTGCTACAGTTGGCCGGGAAACCAGGAAGATGAGCTCGAAAGCCGAGTGACCCTGTTAATTGAATATTTCAATATCTTTTCAGTCATTAATAGAACACAAAACTGCCTCCAAATTTCCTAACTTTTGCGATTTTTCTTTTCTTTTTATGGTAACATCCAATTCCCGCAGTATTGTATATTTGAAACAGGCCGAGTCCGTTTCCCTTTCATGCTTATTACGTAGTGTGCAAGTCGACACAGCATGGATTTGTATTACTCGAAAATGATTCTCTTAAGGTTTTAAAGGAAAGGCAGCACTCGAGTGTTTTTGCATACAAAATGATAAGGAAGATTACCAGTAACATCGGTTTCCTCGCACATTGCTGACAGCAATACCTTTATTCCTTGTATCTTCTGGTTATTGGCCACTGTTTCATACTATTACTCGGTACCACATTGACTTTGTTGAATCGTGTAGTACATTAGTATGTTCGGAATACAGTTCTTCCAGTTAAGCATCTCATACTTAGACTGCGGTTTTGGTTAGTTGTTAGAATGTCGTAGATGCATCTGGTAGATGATTTAATCTGTTGTTTTGGTTAGTCGCAGTGATAACTGAAGTGTCGCGCATACTTCGATTCGATTTAGTATTATGTCAGATGGAGAGTTGATAATGTTTTTCAGACAGGATGGTAGATTTCTGTTTGTAATGTTTCCGGGGATAAGTTCGCGATATCTGAATGGTTCTAGAATCAATTGCGTCAGCTGCCCCATTAACTGGTCCAAGTCCTCATTTTTCAAGAGGTATAGTCATTTCATCTATTTTCACCTTGAAGATACCACCTCTCCATGTAAAACATCTAACCGCTGAAAATTATTTTTCTCGCTACCGGCAATATCCGGTCAAACCTAAAGTCTTATACCACGTCTTGCTCAAAGTGTAAATTTTTGTGATCTTTATGCTCTATAATATTGACACCTTTTTGGCCGAATGTAGGTGAAATGCCTAATGGATGTTGCCAAGTATTGAACGTCATATTGCTGCCTCTCTTTTTAGCGAGCAATAGTATCATCGTAGTCCTAAAATCTAGTGCTTGTCATCTGACACCACTCTTGGTTGACATGAATACTCCTAAATCATGTAGCTGTTACACTGATAACGCATAAAATTCTAACAAAACGGCCTTTGTGCTCTGTTTCGGTTGGAAATGTGCTCTGGTAGTAAACGATAGAGGAAGGAAGTCGCCACTAAAGACAGAGCAAACATTCACAGTAAGCGTTAGATGCTGTGTTCCTCGTTCTTTGTTTTTCTTCAGTTCCCATCAATCATTACTTTTAAACTCTATTAGCCCGACTAACAACCTGAAACATTACACCAGAAACTTGGCCGAGGTTGACAGGTTTAATTGCGATGACTCATGTGATATCGGAACATAATAACAAGATTAGATAATAAAAACTTAGACAACTGTACACTCAATGGTTAACACATTAAGTTTCAGGGAAACGGTTAGAATATCGCCGACCTTGTAAGACCTAAGTGGGACAAGATTAAGGAGGAAGAGCGATAGAATTATAAAATAGTAGAGGCGTTTCACTCACCGACGATGCTTTTCGAAGCTGTGGAGTATCTACAATAAGCCACTAATATTATAAATGTGAATGTAACTTTTTTACGTTCTCACGGCTAAACCGAACTTGATAAAATTTACAAAGGAGTACTATGTATCATTAGGAAGCACATATGATACTTTTTTGGGGTAAATAACATGTTTTATCATGAAATTCTGAAAACTAAATGAGGTGACAGACAGACGGATAGCGTGTGTAAATCTCTATAATATTATATCGGTCACTCAGGCTTTTTTTCTCTTGCAGAAAGATTTTATATGATCTGTTCATAAATTTCATCTACAGACATAACTTATACAGTATAGGTGGGGATTTTATCCAACTCTAACAATACAATTCTAAGTTGACGTGTATGACGTCGCGGGTAACAGCCAGTATGTGTCAGAGTTTACTTCATGGATAATTTGTTATGATATATGTCTTCCTACCATTAGAACATGAATTGGGATGGAGTTTTCTGAATTTCTTACCAATCAGTAACGTCGTAATCATCACCTGCCAATCGTTTCGTTCCTATTTTGACCGATATATGTTGAATGTAAACCTCTCTTAGTTGACAGTGTGCTGAGAATTTCGCGGAGTTGCCCAATACTGTAGTGTTGACGCTTCCCAGAGCGCATCTTGGAAGTTTGCTGCTCGCTAAGTACTGTCCATTAGTCCTGCTTACTGAGTCCTACCGCATACAGGTTACCAAATGTCAGACTCCAAGTTTTCACCATCCGCTTCCTTGACGTGTCGCAAGATGAAAAAACCGCGTCGTCTTACACACGCAAGACGAGTTTTTGATTCTTCACCGCTAGGAGCGCCACGTTAGAGAGATATGATTTAAAAATTGAAATGAGCGTCTCCTGCATACGGTAAAATACGAAGCTTTTACCAGGATCTCCAAGAAGAAGGGCAGGCTATTTAGATTCGAATTTATTGGCTCGTCGACGTCTTGGTCACGAAAGCCGTGGTGACAAGGCGGCTGGTAAAGGAATGAGAAGAAATTTTGCCATGGCCTTTGGAAGAAACTATCCCGGCCTACCCCAAAAGTAATTACGAGAAATCATGGAAAAATGAAACCGAGATTGGTGGGTGAGCAGTAAGGATCTGGAATCGCGTCGGAAAAGACGTGGGTTCGTTTCTTTTTCAGCAATCCAGATTTCGGTTTTACATTCCCAAAATCACTTCACGTGAATATCGGGACAGTTCCTTCAAAAGACGATGGCCAAATTCCTTCCCGTTCCTTGTTCCTGGCTTTTCTCACCCCCTATGTGGCGTAAAAATATAAGCAAAAAAATCAACAGTTCTGGGTGGCATGTCGGTAATTTTAACCCACGACTCCCCTAAAGCCTGGCCCAATCCTAATCACTCACGCTCCCTGTCTCATTGACAGTCTGGTGTCTCTTGCACAAATTTCCGCGGGTCCGGAATTCAGACGAAAAAACGTCGCTGCCCCGTCTCTTACTCGGGAGGGCTGACTTCTGTGACAATGTATCGAAACCAGTCAGTACTAGTGTTGCAAATTTTAAAAAAAAATCAGCTTTGTGAAAAAAACATGAAAAAAACCTAGCATCCTTGTTTTTTTTCTTCTAATTTTTTTCTTTTTTTTCAGAAATCAATATATTTGATAAATTATAGTTTTATTTACGGAACTTACATTCTACATGTGTGTTTCAAATCTTACTGAATCATATAATGTCTTACATAATGATTCATAAATGTATCTATATAGGTAACATAATTTTATTCATCCTCTATGTCAGTACCACATTCACTAGTATCAGCACTACCAACACTAGTTCGGTCGGAGTCAGAATTTTCTGTTTCTTCTTCTGTCTCCTCTTGATCCATAACTTCAGAAATAGTTACATTTTCTTTTACCGATTGTTCTTGTATTGTATGCAAAGGATTTTGGGATTGCAGTTTTAAATTGTGAGCAAAGTACACACTGTGCATAAAGATTGCTCCAAAAATTCTGTATTACGGTCTTTTAAGTTTGAATTTAAATCTATTATCATACAAAATAAGAGCTTTATTTTCTTCTTTAATCGTTGGTTTACGCCAACGGTTTCAAGGAAACGATTCATAATTACTGACAATTTAATGACTCAGTATCACTATACGCTGCGAGTTTAACAAGTATACGAATATAAGGAAAAATAAGGAATATAATAAAAAGAGGCAAAAAACCGTAGATAAATTTAAAATTCCTAATTTTTTGAAAAGGTCCGTAGGTCTACAGATAAATTCGTAGGGCTGGCAGCACTGGTTCAAATAGCGAGTATCAATCCAAACAACGGGGAACGGGGATTCCTTCTCGCGCTACCTACCCTGTTCAGGAAGTCCCAATTCCTGAAAGAAAACTTCAGTCAATGTTGCCAATATTTACATGATTTTCTTTTGTATTGAACCAGAAAAATATAGTAGATTTAAAAATTAAGGTAAGTTCTTAGTATAAACTTTAAAACAGTCATATTAAACGATAAATGCCTTACAAATTAGAGATTTAGTAGTTATGAAAAAAAAACATGTCCCAGGAAAAAAGTTTTTTTCATAGTTTATTTTTTTAAGTCAGAAAAAAAACGATTTTTTGCAGCACTAGTCAGGACACTCATATCCTGATTCGGTCCTTTTTAATGGGCTAGCCTTTTTTTCGAAAATGGTAATTCCTGTAAGGGAGCGTGTATAAACCACGTAGCTCCATTTTGGCCTCCTGTGAAACCCCCCTCCCCCCACGTAGCCCTACGTGGATTTTGCCTCTACCCCTCCCCCCCCCCCCCCCTACGTAGCACGTAGCTTTTTTCCCTTTTGATTCCAGACGACATTTTGTACCGATTTCTCTCGTCAGAGTACTGTAAATTATATACGGATATAATCAACTGAGGGAAATAAATATTCACATGCTGTTATGAGTTCTGTTCCTCATTTTAACTATGAAAAATGTTATGAAAGAAAAGCTACGTGGCCTGGCTCAGAAACCCCCCCCCCCCTGCCCCACGTAGCCCAGCGTAGTCTTGCGCCAACCCCTCCCTCCCCCCTGGACCGAGCCACGTAGTTTGTGCACGGTCCCTAATATGCTATCCTGATTTCGGGTTACCGAAATCAGTCCAGGTGATAGCCGGTATGGTTATTTATTTTTTTAAAAAAAGCTACGACCGATCTGCTTCCCGTTGCTTACCCCAATCCCATTCCTTCTGGCTGAAAAGGGTCCTTGTAACCCTGCGCCAGCTGACATCACCAGGGAGGGATGAAAGGTAAAAAAAAAAAAAAAAATGAACGAAATGCTGCTCTGTCGTTGTTATCTCGCCCGAGACGGGCTCGAAGGGTTGCATTGCTTCTCTGACTGTACCCTTCCAGTAGAAATTTGACTCGCGTTAACAAATGTGTGGTTTGACGTGAATAAATCTTCATCGGTCGCTGCGTGATAGAATCTTAGAATTACTAGCGACATGAAAAAAGGTTCATTTTGAAAATAGTGATACTCAAAGATTCCGCAGTGGCGCATGACGGTGTAGTCGACGTTCGACAGAGAAAACAAGAAAGGAATAAGTATATTACGCAACGTTTCTTTCGCACTCCACACCACGTGAAAGGTTCGCCACTGTTCAAATAACGAAACGGCAAAAAAGTGCACGCTGATTCACAACGGTGAGTTAGTTTCCCCGCTCGTTTGCTGTGTGAATTGCTTCAAAATATTATTGTTTCGTGTGAAATACCCTGTTGCGGACAATCAGTATCATTTTATAGATCAGTAAAATTTCGAAAATTTTTGATACTTTGGAAATGTCAAAGCACATGGTAAGAAAGTGCATGCTGAACCAGGTATAATTGAAGCAAACCCTCTTGGAAATGCGGAGAGGTTTCGATTATGCCGACTCAGCAAGATAGTCGGCCGACGGAAAGCCATGCGTGGCCACGGTCTCGGCGGGACCACCGGTGCGGGGAACGGCGTTAAGACAGCAAAACTGCCTCCGAGTGTCGCGGACTATCCAAGGGAACACAGTGATTCCACAGTCGATCACCCTGGGCTCTTTTACTTCTGAATTAAAACATTTAAGTTTTTCAAATGTAGCTAAATGAAATGTTTGGAACTTCGTAGTAGTAGCAGTTTCTATTTTGTAAGTAAAGATAATGTTAAGTCGAAAAGCATATTTGTTGTTTCTCTGGCTGTTTGGCTAAGAAAACGCGTTTCATGTTAACACTGGCGGTAGTATTTCCGCTTAGTATCTACTATATATTATATATATATATATATATATATATATATATATATATATATCTTGCCATCCGTCGTGATTCGCAAGAAAATAGGTTCCCTTTTAAGTATTTACAAGAACTCTCGTTTTTTTTTTTCTTGTGTCCGTTACTATCATTTGAATCAAGTTCCCTATTTAATAAGATATTATAACTATTTACTAAGGTTATAGTTTAACGAGTAGTAGTACGTAATTCTAACATTACCTGTACATAGAGCCAAAGAAACTGGTACACCTGTCTAATATCGTCTAGAGCCCATGCGAGCACGCAGAAGGGCCGCAACACGACATGGCATGGACTCGACTAATGTCTGATGTAGTGCTGGAGGGAATTGACACCATGCATCCTGCACGGCTGTCCATAAATCCGTAAGAGTACGAGGGAGTGGAGATCTCTTCTGAACGGCACGTTGCAAGGCATCCCAGATATGCTCAGTAATTTTCATGTCTGGGGAGTTTGGTGGTCAGCGGAGGTGTTTAAACACAGAAGAGTGTTCCTGGAGCCACTCTGTAGTAATTATGGATGGATGTGTGGGGTGTCACATTGTCCTGCTGGAATTGCCCAAGTCCGTCGGAATGCAGATGATCAGCCTGGATGCGTACGTACGTGTCACCTGTCAGAGTCGTATCTATATGTATAAGGGGTCCCATGTCAGTCCAACTGCACACGCTCCACACCATTACAGAGCCTCCACCAGCTTGAACAGTCCACTGCTGACATGCTGGGTCCATGAATTCATGAGGTGGTCTCTATACCCGTACACGTCCATCCGCTCGATACAAACGAGACTGTTCAGATCAGGCAACATGTTTCCAATCATCAACAGTCCAATGTCAACGTTGACGGGCCCAAGCGAGGCGTAAAGCTTTGTGTCGTGCACTCAGCAAGGATACACCAGTGGACTTCTGCTCAAAAAGCCGATATCGATGATGTTTCGTTGAATGGTTCGCACGCTGACAGTTGCTAATGGCCCAGCATTTAAATCCGCAGCAATTTGCGAAAGGGTTACACTTCTGTCACGTTGAAAGATTATCTGAAGTCGTCGTTGGTCCCGTTCCTGCAGGATCTTTTTCCGGCCGTAATGATGTCGGAGATTTGATGTTCTACCGGATTCCCGATATTCATGGTGCACTCGTGAAATGCTCGTACGGGAAAATCCCCACCTCACTGCTACCGTGGAAATGTTTTTTCCCATCTCTCGTGCGCAGACTATAACACCACGTTCAAACTCACTTAAATCGTGATACCCTGCCATTGTAGCAGCAGTAACCGATCTAACGCCTGCGTCAGACACCTGTTGTCTTATATAGGTGTTGCCGACCGTAGCGTCGTACTCTGAGTATATATATCTGTGTGTTTGCGTTTGCTGGAATGTTTCCTTCAAAAGTACATGGCAGAATTCCTTCCCGTTCCTTGCCCCTCTGTCCATTCTCGCCTCTAAAGACGTCGACGCTGACGCAAGGCTTAAAGACATAAAAAAAACACTTGCACGTTCATCTACTGTTATGTTGGGCTCCGCGTGGAGCGGTAAGACTCTCAGCCGCTGGCTACACTGTATACAGTATGCAGACAGCTGTTAGAAATAAATTGCGAAACGAAATAATAAGTACGTTTTGCTTAACATCTTTTTACCAAAAGCAGCAATGTCTGATCGATATAAAAAACAATGTTTTTTTTTTGCTTAAGGCTTTATGCCGCGTCAATGTCATTAGAAGCGGGGTCTATTATTTTGATTTAGGTATTTTACTTGAAAAACAACAACTGCTGCGATTGTTTGAGTATATAGAGAGATTATTGTTCAGACTAACGTGATTCAATGTAAAGCATAAAATGTTACTAAAGAGAGTATATTTGATACAATAAAAAATAATTCTTAACTTGCACAAAGTTTTTTGATGTGCAAGAAACTATGTTTTCCTTTAGTTTCAATGAGTATAGTTCAGACGGGCTAGACATTTTAAACCATTGTCGTTTTCGTAGCTAAACTGTTGTCAACTATTGTCCTGCGGGATTGCAATCCTTAGTTACAACCGTTTGGCGTAAAACGTTGTGTCATATTTCACTTATAAACAGTTTTAATGGTTGAATCTTGTACCACCGTATATGAGGATCGTAATAATGATCTGTTGGGAATAGGGATGTTGTATAATTTATACTCTCCAAGCCATACTATCTATGTTTCGCAACAACCTCTTTCCGGCGCTATTCTGACTTACTGCTTTTCTTAAAACAATTGTAATATAAATGGTGACTATTCAAAGACAAGCTACCAGCACAGCAATGTTTTTGGCAATTCACGAGTCTGAATAGAGGCAAATGTTGCAACAGACTTACAGATTGTTTCGTTTCAAGTAGTAGGTGACTTTAATGTATTTTCTTTTTTTTGCAGGTAAGTTTACGATGATTCTGCTGTGTTTGCAACCGACGGTAAGTACTGTTTCTGAGGCGGTCATGCAGCGGAAACCCCTCGGTGGCTTTCAAAAAAATCTAGTGTATTCAGAAATTGCCTCTGTAATACTCTCAGATCCCTTCAGATTCGACAGAAATTCTTCGAATGAAGCAGAGCGAACCCCCGCGTCAAATACACGTCAAGACATTATCTCTGTCAACCCAAGGTTTTCAGAACCGCTTGGCCCTTCTGATACTCTCACTATATTGTATGATACATATTAGACGTGGCTTCTAATACGGTTTACGGTATCCAGTACATGCAGCTCCGAATTCAGCATTAGTCTAATATTGGTGACAGTACTTTTCAGCGGTAATTATTTTAATTTTCATTTGCCATTGACGTGAAAAGAAGGGACGAGTGCCTAAGTTGTGCAAAAACTAATTTAGTACTCACTTCATACTACATAATTTGATGCTTTTTTTCCCCTTTTTCTTCTTTGCGGAAAACTGGTAATGTTTTGCCATTTATCTCGTTCATTCAAGTGACCAGTATAACTTTTTAGTCAATTGACGGTATATATGTTCCACGTTGTCCATTCAGTAATAAAATCAAACCTTCTGGATATCTTACGTCATCGGAGAATTAGTTTAACGCACTTGTTCATTACATGTTCACATAAGAGAATAGTAAATTGTCATCTTTTAATAATGCTAAAGAACAGTATAATTTTAATATATCGTAAAAAGAAACTAATCTTCCCGTAGGAAGTAAACATCATAGGCCTTATAATGTTATTGTGCATAAACAAATATTGATATTCCCGAGATAAAATTTTCATAGCCTAGGAAGACGAAAGTGATCTAATTTTTTCAATTACAGAAGCGCACTTGATATCCGAGAATTGATATATGTTTCTGTAAAAAGTTGAAGTCGAAACGCTATTCCAATTTATTTTTTCGGTCGATACAGATAATGGAAAAACATCATCAGCAATTTCTGCTGTTTATGTTTTACGTTCAGCAATCTTTATGGTAAAAGTTATCCACTAATAAGGTCAAATTTGTCTGTAAACGAATATGGACGAAGGATCAGAAGGGAGGAAACGTTACTCATCCCTTTGTTTTGAACAGAAGAGGGTTGTTGAAAATAAGAAAAAAAACTAACTTTGCATCTCGTTGAAGTAAACAACGGTTTGGTTGGATTTGTCGAGTGTGAGAAAGTGATGGCCGCCTGAAAGATGGATTTCTGTGCAGCTGGG
Organism: Vandiemenella viatica; assembly: GCA_031002005.1. NCBI lineage: Eukaryota > Metazoa > Arthropoda > Insecta > Orthoptera > Morabidae > Vandiemenella > Vandiemenella viatica. Next base: position 26,385,797 of record CM061914.1, on the reverse strand, counting down.
AAGCTTGATCTGCGAGTCACTGAATTCCAGAGTAGAACCTGATAGCATCTCGCTTGGTCTGCTGCTCGCCTCTAGATTTAATCAGGCTACTAAGCCTCCGTTTGACGAGCAGATCCGTTAATCTCAGCACGGATTGTGATTCAGAATTTAATTTACATGCCATTTGCATTTGCATATCGCGCTCCAGCTGAAGAGCAATTTCCTTTAGACCGGAGATCTGTCAGTTGCTCATTGTTCACTTCAGTCCGCCCTGTCCTGAATACAGTACACTACCCTACACCTCCCCCCTCACCCCTCTCGTCACCCCCCTGAACTCCCCTTCACCACACTTTTCATCGCCCGTACCATTTGTTCTCACATCAGTGTTAAATGTATTTAGCTGCAACGATTTTGTGTTAAACTAGCTGGTACCCACGACTTCGTTCGTGTTTGTAAAGAATTTGCATTTACAGCTACCGACATCTACCCACCGTAGTGCATGATGGGAGACTCGATGCTATTACCACACACAAACGCCAGTCATCTGCGCTATGTAGTTCATGCAGCAAAATAAAATATACGTACACACAAGTCTTTGGTCGATATACGAAAATATCCTTGATCGACCAATTTCAACCACCATATTTCCCACACTCTTACAGCTACCGAAATTCGGCCAGCGTTGTGATCGACAGGTGACTCTGTGCTACTACCACACACAAATACCAGTGATCTGCGCTAGATAGTTTTGGCTGAAAAGTGATACACCATGACTCATACGTTTTTGGTAGAAATATGAAAGTGGCGCTGGTCGACCACTTTCAACCACCATATCTTCCGCACCCCCATAGCTACTGACATCTAACAACCATAGTACACGATAGGAGACACGATACCACTACCACACACAAACACCAATGGTCTAAGCTATGTAGTTGTGGCAGCAGAGTGACATATGCGGAGACACATGTCTTTGGTTGAAATACGAAAATGCCCTACATCGACCACTTTTAACCATCATATCTCCCACATCCCCACAGCTACCGACATTCGGCCAACGTTGTGAACGACAGGAAACTCCATTCTACTTCCACCCACAATGACCAGTGATCTGTGCTAGGTAGTGGTGGCTGAAAAGTGAAATATAGGAAAACACACGTCTATTTACATATATATATATATATATAAGATTGCATAAGTGTCTCATCTGTCAACTGATTCTTATGCATCCAATGTTACTACAAATCACTGCATCTTTATTTATTACTAGATCTATTTCCATATGTGCAGGGTTTCCTGGGCATCGAAGTTTAAAATGAAAAAGTCTGTATGACGGATCAATACTTAACTGAATATAACCCTCCATGTATGCTCAGATTTTCTTTAGACTGTTTTGGAGACATGATTTTTTTGTAATTGCGTAAACTTCCGCGGTCGTTGTCCATGTTATCTCGGTTTTCAGGGTGGAACCACGTCAATTTATTGAAACCTAATGTTTCGGCCATGATTCTATGGCCTTCATCAGGGGAATACAATGCCTTGGATCGCTGGCGCCTATAAATAGCGATTTATAAGATGCAGCTATCCGACGCATAGTAGTCCCCTGATGAAGGCCATAGAATCATGGCCGAAACATTAGGTTTCAATAAATTGACGCGGTTCCACCTGGAAAACCGAGATAACATGATGTTTAGCGTTGTGTGAACGAAGGCATTCCCGGTGCGTCACTGAAATATCTGAAGTTGACGGCAGAGTACGCTCGTCTTTCATGAACATCATCCGGCAGCGAACTCGTGAAGATTATATTTAATGATTTTTATTTTTTTTTACTTAATAATTTTTTCAATATTTTCTTTGCAATCATTTTATTCTACTTTATTAGGATAAACTGTTGGTTGAAACATCCTTATCGTTTCTGGTATAACTGAACAGCTCAGGATGTATGAATTTTATAGTTTTGGTAAATTTTTTAAATTTGTAATTGATGACTAAAAATAGAAGTGGCAACACAAGCTGCCAATCATTTCGAAAGCGTCTTCGTTTGCTCGACGTTTACCTAAGGTATTGGTCAGTATTCTCTTTCAACTGGTAGCTGCACACAGATAGGCACTGAAGGAAGCTTGGCTTCCTGTAAATTCTGCGAAGCATCTCGACAGTCCAGCGGGATCACACTGCATGCCTTCGTGGGGTCAACACTCTTCCTTACTGAAGCCTCGAAAAATGAACTGGAAATGGCGTAGTTTTGGTCCTGTACAATTAGACGTTTGAAATAGTGTAACAATGTATGTTTCCGACACGAAATAAATAAATAAACCTCATTGAATCCTGTGTCCATGCGACAGGAGATTCAACACTTTACTAAAGGCTTCATAAAGCACTTAAGACTGCTCAAGGAAATGTCAGATATTTCTTCATTGTACGTAGCATTAGCCAGTTGGGTCATACAGTGATTTGATATTGTTCTAGAAAGACATTAAAATTCCAATGCTCAAATTTGAAGAAACCTCTTCGAACGTAGAGAGGCTTATCTGCTGTAAGAGATTTTCACATAAAAGCATTTTACTACGGGTCTTATGTCGAATTTTACATCAATGCTTAGTTCGGGTGTAAAGCAGTACGCAGTGTTTATCACAAAAGAACAATTCTGATCAATAACTAAGTGTGGAAGACGATACCCAAAAAGAATAAGAGACGCTTATTAGCAAACACGTTTTAAAAATCATTTTGCTTGGAATGTTTGAAAGAGAGTTAAGCGCAAAGTAATCTCTGGTAGCACCCATTTCATTATGAATGATTCCATGCGTAAACTAAGGAACGGTTACCTGATGGAGGATGGAAGACTGTTGTTTCTGGCCTGAAGTAAATGTTAAGATGTCCGCCTTTGGCAAGGATAACAGTGGCGAAGCGTCTTGACATGGAGACAATGAGGCCTTGGTAGGTTCTGGAGGGAGTTGGCACCACACCTGCACACACAAGTCACCTAATTCCCGTAAATTCTGGCGAGGGGGCGATGAGCTCTGACACCACGTTCAACCAGGGGCGTAGCTACTATGGGGCTAGGCGATGCAGTGCACCGGGGCCCCTAAGCTCAGGAGGCCCTCAAGCATACCTCGGGGGGCCCCAAAGCGCACCACTGGGGGCCCCCAAGCGCAGTTCAGAGGCCCACGAGCCTTCATGGCAACTGGCGACCTTTTTTTTAGCTCTACAGGCGTCTAAGGGGGCCCCTGAGACACAGGAAGCCTCTCACTAAGGGTCTTCTCACTGCTCAGGGGGCCCCTAAGCACAACTCAAGGGCCCCATCCTCAGCTCTGGGGCCCTTACCAGCAACACAAAGCAAAAAAAGATCCCCCATCTGGCCTGAGGGCCCAAAATAAATTTTTTGCACCGGGGCCCTTGTTGACCTAGCTACGCCACTGCGTTCAACCATATCCCAGATGTGTTCGATCGGGTTCAGATCTGGCGAGTTGGAGGCCAGCACATATATTTCAACTCACTACTGTGTTTCTCGAACCACTCAATCATACTCCATTGCCTTATGACATGGCGCATTATCTAGTTGGAAAATGCCACTGCCATTGGGAAACATTGTCGTCATGAAGGGGTGTATGTGGTCTGCAACCAGTGTACGACACTTATTGGCCATCATAGTGCCTTGCACGAGCTCCACTGGACCCATGGATGCCCACGTGAATGGTCCTCAGAGCATAATTGAGTCACTGACAGCTTTTCTCCGTCCGGCAGCACAGGTGTCAAGAAGCTGTTCCCTGGAAAACGACGGATTCGCACCCCCCCCCCCCCCCTATAAGCATTGACGATGGGTCACGTTTCCATTTCAGTCATAGTTGCCGATGTCGTGGTGATAAGATTGGCAGCATTAAAGTCTGATGTTAGTTCCGCCACAGTTCGCCGCTTGTCTTATTTTACCAACCTACGACGTCCAACATCTGTAATGAGGGGTGGCCGCCCAACCCCTCGACTTTAGGACGTGGTTTCACCTTGGTTTCGCCACTTGTTGAAGACACTCACAACAGCATTCCTCGAACACCCAACAAGTCGTGCAGTTTCCGAAATGCTTGTGCCGAACTGTCGGACCATCACAATTTGCCCTCGATCAAACTCGGATAGATAGGACGCCTTCCCCATTCTAAACACGGATAGCACGCTCATTGATACTACATGCACCGTGCGTGTGTCTGACTAACATCAACTAGCAAATCGATAGTAGGTATGTAGTTATAATGTTCTGGCTAATCAGTGTATTTCAAAATACGCTCGTCGCTTTAGTTAAATATGCGTCTGCTCTTTTGCAATTTTTAAAACACAATATTTGTGGCTACAGTAATGGGCTCTGAAGGATAGAGTCATTAAGGGAGCGTGTAAAAACTACGTGGCTCGGTCCAGGGAGAGGGGTTGGCAGGAAGGCTACGGTGAGCTACGTAGGGGGAAAAAGGGGGGGTCCGAGCCAGGCCACGTAGCTTTTTTTTCATTATATTTTTCACAGTTAAAATGAGGAACAAAACGCACAACAGCATGTGAATATTTATTTCCCTCAGTTAATTATCTCCGTATGTAATTTACAATAGTCTGACAGGAGAAAACAGTATAAAATGTCTTCTGGAATGAATAGGGAAAAAAGCTACGTGTTACTTGGGGGGGGGGGGGGGGATAGCAGCAAAAACCTCGTATGGCTACGTGGGGTAGAAGGAGAGGGGGATTCACAGGAGGGCAAAATGGAGCAACGTTGTTTATGGACACTCTCTAAGGTAATGGATTCGCTGATCCGCCATTATGTTCGAGGCACACATTTCATTTGCATGTACATGCTAACTTCCCATGTCCTATAGCCACATAAACAGTAATAGGTATATTTATTTTGCAAATAGTACACTGTTGTCTAATTGATGTCTTAATTTTGCAGAGCTCCCATGGAACGTTAGAGGAAATTTCAGTTTTTGGTGTGATGTAAGTGTTAAGTTTGGGGTTAATGGAATACAAAAACAAAAATGTATGGTACAAAATAAGTTTATTCTATATACGCTTGTCGTTGTAATTATTATATTTATGTCTTCTCAGCTTTTTCATTATTAAAACTCGAACTTATGCATACACACTCACCATATTTTGACTTCAGTAACTGACTCTTAATTGGAGAGAGTCCCTAAGGAAATATAATCGCTGATCCGACATTATATTGCATAGATACACGCTAACTTCTTATGTCTTATATCCACATAAATAATAAAAAGTACATTTATTCCTTGAATAGTGAATAGTACACTGTTGTCTCGTAGATATGAACGACAAATGAAATATATTTAGTTAGGAACTGCATTATCATTATTATTATTTGAATACTGATGAACGAGGCAAATGGAACGAATATGCTAAGTTGAAAAGACAGCATCACGCTTTGTCGATTGGCATTGCAGTAGAGAGGGAAGTGCTAAGATGTTCGTCCACCTTTTGGGCTGGATTAACTAGAATTGATATAGCATTACTGCGTTGATTGGAGCTTAACTTACTGATGTGTGAATGAAGGTTTCTCCGCCGTGTATTCACTTGCAGCAGGATGATGCTGTGACAATACAACTTTTGGTACTTTGATGAAAACTACAGATCACTCAGTTCAACAAACCCATATTGATTATGATTTAACCTGCTAGCATCTTCATCGGTTTACGCTGAATGAATGGTTAGAACAAACAAATTTGGAAAAATGAGGTATGGTAAAAAACCATATATATATCATATATTGGTTTTTTTGTAGCATTCACCAAGCTGTTTCTAGCTGACTGGTGAATCGGTGTAGTAATTCGACTGGAAAATGCATTCACCTCACGCTTCAAAAATGCTTTAATGTATTCAGTTGGCGAGAATTGATGCAACCAAAATCATCTCCAAGCGAGTGCCTCCCAGATGATGTTGTGGAGATTGAGAGTTTCATTATGTAAACAATCCTTTAATTTCTGTCCTTTGACGCAAAAACGAATGAAAATAATTATTTAATCGCTGATTTCGAAAGAAGAGAGGTAATTTTAATATACGTAGGTGAACTAATTGCTTTCAGCCAATAAAACACACTAGCTGAAGGAAAAATCGTCTTTCAAATGTTTATGTTAGTTATAATCATTCAAACCCGTGGATAAGGCTTAATTATTTGATTAAGTTAGTTTTTGGATGAATGAGCTAATGCAAAAAATTGCACCATTACGTTTGTAGCACCAATATTCAGCATCATTTGCTTTAATATAAACAGTATAATTACGATATTTTAATAATTAGTTCTGATGCAAACTTTCGATAGTATAAAGGAAGTTAAGTGAAAGTTTCTATAATTTCACAGTGTCTGTCTTCGAACTGTTTTCACTGTGATACAAAATTCGTATTTTTAGTCACTATTCCTGATGCGGACAGAATTTACCATTAGTAATGAATGAAGCGAAACGTTGGGTAAAACTCAGAACTAGTTAAATCTTATAAGATAAAATGCCTATAGAACCTAATTAGAGACTTGCAAGTATTTAGATCATCAATAGCCTTATAGCTTTGACGGCACATTTATTTATTACTGATTATAGTGACGAAAAGGCTTCGTTCCACAAACGTACGATATATCTGTCTCTTCATACAAGTTTATTTTTATTCCCTATCTTGTTACTACAACTGGAACTACATTTCTTCCCTGCAATCTGGTTTCAGTTGAACACTGAAGAAAAGAAACAACTCTGCATAGTCTTCTGTATTTCTTTTGAAATAATTTTTTAGTGCCGTCTGTGCACTTGAAAGCTGTACCCGTATGTTAGGTATGTGGTATTTATATGAGCCACTATGGAAAAGGCCCGATCACAGTCTGGTGGTGAGGGACATATATATGACTCGCTAAACGAGTTCGCGAGATGATGCTTAGTGTCTATATTAGGTATGGATTTGATGGTCGAAGATTTCAGAATACCGTATTATCCATGATCACAACGTATATTACTAAATACAGTTATCCGTTACATAGAAGAGCATAAAAAGTCCCTTACTGTTACGTTCGGTTTTAAACAATCGGTCTTAATAATATTTTTTGGCATTCTGTATAGTTCAAACTACTTTTATCCGGAATTGGCTACAAAGTCTCGCAACTTGACACAATTTAGGTCACGGTGTTGGCAAAAGAAAAATATCTTTGTTTCTGGATTTTGTTTTTAGAATATTAGGGGTCACTATGAAAGAGTGTAGTGATTTTTAATGCCATTTTCGCACGTTGATTTCTAAACTATATTATAGAACATAGAAGAATTTAACAGTAAGAGGATACAACTCTAGGCTTTCCACTTGTTTCAATGGAGTACGAAATTGTGGATTATTGCCATAAGCCTGCCTTGTTCTAAATCCCTGTATGATCTGTTAACAAGACGAGGAGATAAGTCTTTTACCCAAGGTGATAACTTGTATACACATGGTGCCTCAAGAACTTCAGTCAAATGTGTATTGAAGGATGTAGTTACATTCCCGGGGGGGGGGGGGGAATTCTGATTGTAATACACCACTGGTCAGGAAATATAATGTGTTTTCCCTGCAGCTGTTTTCACAGATGTGAAATTTTCAAGCCACTTGTGAACTGTCTGTTCGAGACGCTCTGGACGTAGTCGCACACGTGACGTCACCTGGGCGTGGTGCTGTTAACGTCCCTCTTGCCCCTGAGACCGCCCCCCAGCCAGTCCTCCTTCACCATGTCGGCGCCCTTCTCGGCCACCATGATGACGGGCGCGTTGATGTTGCCGCTGGGGATGGTGGGGAAGATGGACGCGTCGATGACGCGGAGCCCGGAGACGCCGTAGACGCGCAGCCTGGGGTCGACGACCGCGCCGGGGTCGCCCGGGGGTGCCATCTTGCAGGTGCCGGACATGTGGTAGATGGTCATGGTGTACTGGCGCACGACGCAGTCCCAGTACTCGTCGGTGAAGAGCGCCAGGTGGCGACACCCCGGCACCGGCGTGCGGTGGAAGTGGGCGCCGAACCGCTTGAGCGCCTGCGTCTCCCCCAGCGCGACGCCCAGCTTGACGCCCTCGCGCAGCACCGCCACGTCGTGCGGGTCCGTCAGGTAGTTGTGGTACAGCAGCGGGTAGCGCCGGGGGTCGGTGCTCGCCAGTCGGATCTCGCCGCGGCTCTGCAACAAACAACCAACACGTTGCCACTCGTACCACAGAACAGAACATTGTTTCACTGAGACGGCTCGGTCTAAGGGGGGGGGGGGGGGGGAAGCGGTTGACTGGAAAGGGGGTGTCCAGTAATTACGTGAGAAGTTTTTCCGAAATTCCGGACCCCCCACCCTCTCTGGTGAGATATCGTCGGACCCCCCCCCCTAAAATGGCGTCAAATTTTGACGCAGACCTCCTCTGCCAATTGACGTAGTAGTTTTCTTGAGACCTTTTTTTTTAGCTGTCATGCTTCCAAGGATGGTTATAAACCCCCCCCCCCCTCTCCAGGTCGGTTTTCGTGACGTTTCTAGACTTACTACTATATACCCCCCCCCCCCCAAAGTCGATATTCGCGTCATTTGCGACTTTTTTTTTACTAGCTCTACTGTCCTTCAAGAATTTCAAAAACCTCGCGTGAGATTTCGCCGGTCCCCCCCCCCCCCATTTCACCTCACGTAATTAATGGACGCCTCCAATGTAAGCTACGGGGGGGGGAGGGTTCCGAGGCAGGTCACGTACCTTTCCGTTCATATTATTTGTCACAGTTAAAATGAGATATAGAACACACAACGGCATGTAAATATTTATTTCTATCATTTAATTATCCCCGTATGTAATTTACGATAGTCTGACAAAAGAAAACAGTACAAAATGTCTTCTGGAATCAATAGGGAAAAAAGCTACGTGTTATGTGTGTGGGGGGGGGGGGGGAGGGGAACGTGGAGGGACAGGGCTTCACAGGAGGCCAAAATGGAGCTACGTAGTTTATGGGCGCTCCATAAAACGTCGCTCTACTGCACAAAACGAGATTAGTAATCTCACACCGTCAATATTGGTTTCGCCAACAGAAAACACTATAGCACAAACAAGAATTCTTCTCGGGTATTCTGCCGGATAATGCTGCGACCGTACAGCACCGACTGTGGTAGCTTCGCTATTGCATCTCACCTGATGAAGGCAGCGCAGGTTGCTGCTGAAACGTTGTGGACAGTGGAACTTATCCGGCAGAATAACCGAGAAGAATTTTTGTCAGCCATTCGCCGGGAAAAACTTAACTCTCACAACTGTAACACAAAGCTTATACGGCTTTAGAAAAAAAAAAAAAAGATCCATAATTTCCTCTTCTCTTCTCTTATTTCTTTCTAAATCTTTCTTAACCTCTTGAAGCCAGTGGTTGTTGATTTTTCCCCCCAAAGATAACTGAATATCTTTTTCGTTAGTCTATTAATATTCATTCTGCAGATATGTCCAGAAAACAGCATCCCCCTTTTTCTTATTGATTGTGTTCTATTTTCTATGTTCTGGTATTGTACCTTATTATTTCTTAATTTCTATAGTTCTGTTGTTATAACTGGACCCAAGATTTTTCCCATGATTCTTCTTTCTAGTAATTCTAGTTTATCCAATCTATATGCTAGTGAATGCCTAGCGTTGAACTATAGATATTCTTGTTTCACAACCGAGTTGTAATGCCTTGTTTCAAGATTTTTTTACTTTTTGCTATCGTTCTGACGTCGCAATCGGGAGGACGCGGGTCCGAATACCCGTCCGGGCATCCAGATTTGGGTTTTCCATGTTTTCCCCAAATCACTCCAGGTGAATGCCGGGATGCTTCCTTAAAAAGGCCATGGCCGAATTCCCTCCCGTTCCTTGTCGCCAGTCCCATCCCGCCTCTAATGACCTCGACGTCGCCTTGGCGTAAAGCCATAAGTAAAAATAAACAAAAAAAATTATTATAATTTTTTTTTTAGTGATACCATACGCTCCTACTACTGAACTTTATTTATCGGAAGAAATATTATTACCGAAATTAGCTTTAAAATTTAGTTACATAGTCATTTTAAGTAATTATGGTAGTTTGTTGCAGCGGATATTGATATGCTTAAGAAGTATGTACAGGGGTCACACAGAATATTGCAGTTAATTATATTACTGTTTAGCACAAAATCCGGAGTGGTTAAAAGACAAACTATGAGTTTTTTTACAACATTTGGGGATTGTCTTTGATGAGTTTTACTCATTGTTGTCATGATCAAATTTGGAGCTTCGATTTTACAGTGCATGCCCTCGATGACGGCAAAAATTGATTGCCTAGGATCTAGGCAACGAAACATAATATTCTTCCACAGAAAGCTGTCATGAGATTGCATTCTTTACACTAATATTGTAGTAATAACTTTTATCTCACTTAATATGTCCTAGCCCATTATTTTCATTCATATTTGATATATATCTTTTGGATACGAATTGAATTTATACTTCGTAAGTCCACATGGAGAAAAAGGAGAATTAATGTATTTACTAATTGCGAAGTACAAATTTCATAATGTCTCGCTGCTTATATCTACAATAACCAGTTCTGTATACCTGTATCAAATGTTTTGTACGTTATAAGTTAGTATAATTACGTTCACCTCTGTTTTTTTCCTGATTGTGTTTTTTTGTGGTGTTTGGAAGTGATATGTTTACGATTTTGTTTTGACGAGATTATGGTTTGCTAAGTTGGCGCGCCTGTAGAACGTGAGGGGCGGGAAGGCAAGAGTGTTGAAGCGTAACCCAGAAGGACACGGTCGAAGACGATCGACTGAAAAATCATATCGATGCAGAGTGATCGTATTAACAGGACGCGGGTATCAACTGCCCTCTTATGTTGGTTCATGAATGAATGGAAAAAGTAACGTTTCTTGTCAGTGAATAAAAGTGAAATGTTCGTCTGGAATGAAGCAATCTGAGTACATTCAAGAAAAAATATCCTGCTGTGAAACTAAATACACAGTTGACTTATCCAGGTTTCCCTACTCGTTTCTAAACCAGCTTTTATTTCAGATCGAGTGTATTCAGCGGTGCGGTCTGCTACTACTGACTTCGGTAGCCATGAGTAATATAATGTAATATATCCTACAAGTGATAGAAAGTTTGTATTAGTGGGATTTCTAAATAGTCCTATTTCTTTCTTTTGTATTGAGTTGATCCACTTATAAATACAGATTTAGAAACTTACTTGAACAGTAGTTTACAATTCATCTTTTATTACTTTACAAGTTTCTAAGACTATATTTTGCTTAACGTACGAGGTGCAATCAAGGATTGAAGCTTTAAGTCTTCAAAATCAGCTCCAGTGTCCGAAACTTCAAATTGATGGATTATAGTTGAGAAACAGGAAACGATTGTTGCATAATGGTATGTTGTTTCTGAATTCTAGAACAAAGTAATTCTAATGAGCCATTGAAGATTTCATTATCTATTCGGAGAAATTTGTTGTAGTCTACAGATTTTGTTATTAATATTTCTATCATCAGGTTTTCTAGGTATATTTTTTCTGAATTTAAACCACTCTCCAGACAAACTAAAGGAGAAAGAAACACAGACACACAAAGTGCAGGAGTATTTTTTTTAACTGCTTAACATCTCTTTAACAGCGGGGTCTTTAGAGACAGGAAGGGATGGGTGGCAAGGAATGGGAAGGAATTCGGCCATGGCCTTTTGAAGGAAGCATCCCGGCATTTGCCTGGAGTGATTTGGGAAACCATGGAAAACCCAAATCTGTATGCCCGGACGGGGATTCGAACCCGCGTCCTCCCGAATGCGAGGCGAGCACGCTAACCATTACACCACCACTCTCGGTGTGCAGGGGTCAACGCGAGAAAAGCTTTCTCGTTATCAGAAACCATGACGCAACACATCACAAAAGAACTAAACATCTGAAGGAAAACCTTGTTTGATATTTGCTGTACTCTTTTTACCAAAAAAAGAAAAAAGTTTAGTGGCTGATTTACATTGCAGATAAAGAGGAATTTATAACTATATTGCCAGACGTTGTGAATGGGTCCATATCTAAATAGAAAACAAAAAGATCTGTTTAGCACACATGTATTATTGTTCAAATCAAATAATCTCAATAACGTTTCGAGCAACTGTTCACGAACAACTGTCCAACGTTATCATTAGTCACAGGTAATAGCTGTGGTGACCGGACAAAGTCAGCTGTTACTAGGGTTGAGTGCACAGTATCTTCTTTTGTGGCTGATTAGTCCAATGGACAGACGACATACTTGGCACATCTGTCATCTGTGGGAGTCCAGAGGATGGCCTTTACTGTTATCGGTACGTAGCTTTTTTTGCTTCAGTTTATCCAGCCATGCGCTGTCATGTCTGTACACTCCGGCGGCGATATAATATCGCCATACAGCCCTCATGCTGGAGCAAACCTCCCAATATGCAGCGGCCATGCGGAAGCTCTACAAGTTACGTTTGCAGAAATCTTTAAAACTGAGCATTGGGCGCCCTGCAGGTCTTTCAACACGAGCAATCTACCGCGTTTAGTTATGTTGGACCAATCTTTCAGGATTCATTCTATGACCGTAACCATGTCAGTTTAACCTTGATGCGGTGGTAGTTGGGTTTAGGCAGGACAGTCTTGTTGCCCAGTCTTTATCGCCATGTTACTCCCAGTATTGTCCGCAGAAAGAAGGTGCTTAGGGCGCAGATCTGGTATATAAGGATTTTGGTGGGGATTGATAGCCTGAAGCGGAAATTTTCGATCACTTGAAGAACTGTGGCTCTAATGTTTTTTGGGGGAGGGGGGGGGGAGACGGTTGTTTCTCTGAGCCACGACAACTGTCTTTTTACCATTGACACTCGTCGAGAAGGACAGATGACATGCATGACGAAATCCTGAAGCTCGTCCTCCGTATAGGCGGATAAAAGCTGCATCGTCAGCATAGAGAAGTTCGCGAGCACTTAGTCAAAACTCTTTGAAATAGCCTTTTAGAGATTTGCATTACAAAGCCTATTGTCACTCCTTGTACGGTGTACGCCGACGTCACATGTATTGAAAATTATGAAAATCCTGAAGAGCTCGGCGGCAGAATCCTCTCACATCGCGGGTTACCTCAAAGGAAGCTGAAGCTTTACCATCAATATTACAGAAACCTACATGCTTACTTAAATGCCTTGATCAAATACACTAGGAATATAAGCATCATCATCATCATTAGTAATATTAATCACGAAAAATCATAATGAAAAATAGAATAACAAATATTAGTTAAAAACGAAATTGAATGAAGTGTCGAATAATTTTAACTACTACATTCAATCTAACAGCTGCGAGAGAACATTGACTTTTGGACCAACAACTCTTGCCCTGCCGTAGTATTCTATTCCGTATGCACCTTCTGCTTTGTTCAGTTTCGTTAAATCCAACAGGAGAGACACTGGAATTTTGTTGTGTATGTTTCATTTATTTATTATTTATAGAAAACATCTTCTTATGATCTCCCTTAACCATACGAAACTAGCTGTAATATTCTTGGAAATAAATACCCGAGAAGTTTTCCTTTGGTCTTCTGCTATTTCAAGCAATTGATGGAGGACCTTAGGAGACACCATATTTCTGTGAGTGATAGAAGATAATATCTGAATCATAAATTATAATTTTTAAAATAAAAATTAGGATTGCCCTAGCATTACTTTAGCTGGTTATGGAAAAATCACTTCGAAACGTAATCACGCATTCGCGAAGATTCGGTTCGAATCCCCGTCCGGCCATTCAAATTTCGGTTGCCACTTCAGGTAAATTCCGGGAGGGTTCTTTCAAAAGGCCGTGGCTTAATTCCTTACCATTCCTTGCCCTCAGTCATTTTCCGCCGGAGATGACTTCGATGTTGACAGTGCGTTAATCCACAAGCAAAGAAAAGAAGGTTTGTCACGTGCTTATCATGCTCTGCTTAAACTGAGGCGGTCTATCAAACACCACTGAAACATACCTACAGCTTAAACACACACAGTCAGAACACGTTAGCAAAGCGAATTCTTAGGGAGCGTCTGTAAACCACGTAGCTCTATTTTGGCCTCCTGTGAAACCCCCCCCCCTCCTCTCCCCACGTAGCCCGACGTAGCTTTTTTCACTACGCCCCCCCTTCCCTCCCCCCAAGTAGCACGTAGCTCTGTTCTCCTATTGATTCCTGAAGACATTTTGTGCTGTTTTTCTCTTGTCAGACTATCGTAAATTACATACAGAGATGATTAAATGACGGAAATAAATATTCACATGCTGTTGTGTGTTCTGTGCCTCATTTTGAATGTGACAAATAATATGAAAGAAAAGCTACGTGGCCTGGCTCTAAAAAACCCTCCCCCCATGTAGCCTCCTCCCTCCTCCCCCTAGATCGAGCCACATAGTTTATGGACTATCCATTATTGTAGTTGCCAAATCTGAATAAAATCAATGCAAACAATAATAAATTCGTATCTATAAGCTACAAAAACATTCAAGTCGGATATATGAAAGCAGTTTAACAAAATTAAACTTGGCTTGTATACTACTAGATTACAGGGTGTGTGTAAAACATAGTAAAAAGGTGAAACAGAAGGCTGATATGGAAAGTCCAATTGGGCAGCTTTAAGGAAATAAAATCTGCACTGCCAGTGCTTTTGGCATGTATAATAATAATAATAATAATATTTACAGCAGCATAGTTATTCACTATTAAATATGTACATCCATTGCTTCAGGTCATTGAAGATAGCAAAACAATGTTTTATTTTAGTTGAACTAGACAGAAATATAAGTACGGAGACTTTCCCGCGGTATGCTTGCAATGTAGTCTTCACGGGTGTACCGCCGGATAGTGTTTCGAAAACAAAATCACGCGGTACACCCATGAAGACTTCATTGTAGACAGAAATAATCATAGGAGAACCCGTCATTCCCAACTGTTTGTTAATTTCAGTATGTCCTGCCCTGGCAGTAGGAGGAGCTTGTATTAAACTACACGTTACACGGGGCGTCATGCAAGTTAGTGTAATAAAATCACATGTGTCCTTTATTTTTGTAAATTTTTTTAGGGAATAAGAGCAGTTTGAGATAGTTTGGTAATGATACAGGTAGGTTTATCTGTAGGCAAGTAATGACATTCTAGAAATTATTTCGGTGTGCTGAGGTAAATGGAAACTGAAACTAAATTGGAAGAAGTGTAGTAACAAAAATAATCCACTTGTACATTAATGAAAACTGAGATGTAAAATTCTGTGGATGATTGTAATGTTACGCCAAAATGCTGTCGGGAACCAAAGTAACATAAAGTGGAACCAATTTTTATGAACAATTGTCACGCCAATGCAATTGAATTTGCTGTTTATTTTCCGAACGCGTTTCGCTTCATTCTCTGAAGCATCTTCAGCGGATGTGTCTGTTGGGTGTTGATACATGTAATTAATTTGTCCTATGTTAAAGTTAGAGCGTTCTGGTAGCTCAGTGTCCAAGCGCTTGCTTTCAAAACGTTCGCTGCCTCGGGCACGAATCCCGGCAGGCGCAGGAATTTTGAGAGTTGTGTTTAATCATATGAGCTATGCCAGGACGCTCCGTGGTTCGGATTCCACGTTAAACTGTAGGTCCCAGAGGAAAGGAACTGGCTGTCCTACCTCTGACACCGATGGCTTAGTATGCCTCCTTCGGGAGGATTCAACCAACCTTCGGGTTGTGGACTTAGTTAAGTATGTTAAAGTTTACACATGGAAGTTATGGTATAAACAGATATAAACTTACTTACATTTTTCAATTTCTTGATACATAGACTGAGCTGGGATCACCTGGCACTCAGACGACGTAATTTCCTATTGAACTTATTGACGAACATACGAAAATCCTTCGAACATATTTCGTCAATCAACGATTTTGGGGTAAATGACATGAGGGATAAAATCAAAAAATAAAGGTGATTTACGGATGTTTATAAGAATTCCTTTTCCTTAGATTTGTTTTTGTGCAAAACACATGGTTTTCTGAATCGCAACCTGTCCATTTTTCAATTAATTGTATTTTCTCCATTATTTTCTACGAATTGGAACAATTTTCTGATAGCTTGTGTTTTCCACTATGAAAAAATGTCTTTATTGTCGGACGTTCAGAGTGCATTTCGTTCTCCTCCACATCAGAACGCTTTAAGTAATTTGTAGACCCTCTGTCTAACCTCATCTCTTCCCCTAACTGGCTTTCTAATACAGATTATAAACTAACATTGAATGCTCTCCTATACAGAATTACATGGTCACGCGTCTAAGATAAGTAGTCTCTGCGATAAACTTGGATGTTTCATTTTAATCAAGGATCAGTGATAGATAGTTTTCCTAGCAGCAATATAGTATAAATAGTTTGTGATCCACCAAAACTTTAGTAAGAGCTGTGGCTCAATCAAGACGGATGAATGTGTTTAAAACAGAACGTTAATGCGCATGAGCGCAAATATTGGGCAGCAAGTGGTATCATCAGGATTATGCAAGCTGCATCGTCTCAGCGGTTGGATCGTTTGAGTCAGTTGCGCGGGCACACCTTAAATTCTCTCAAACCGAGCTTTCTTTGCCAGGACCGGTTTTTAGTGTCTTATGGGTGTGCACTCGATCCGCTTAGCAAATGGCCAAAACCGTTCAGTGTGTTCTAGTGTAAAAGTTAGAAGTTTATAAAGCGGAAAATGTAAACAAATTGATTGTTCCCACTGCGTGCAGACTACCTCACATATATTGAAAGAAGTCCCGTTTTTTAGATACGACAAGATAGTGTTTGTCAGCTTTTTTCCCTTGAATCTGCTTCTCATTTCTTTTCTCTCTGACTGTTTTCATCATGAGTTAAAGTTTTTTTTACCGAGCGCACACACACACACACACACACACACACATACAAACACACAAGCGCGCCCGCGCCTTTAATGTTTGTGGACCCTGATCTTCGAAGCACTTTTAGTATTGTTGTAGTGAGACTAGAGGAAATTTACAAAATTCTTTGGGTTGCGATCGAGGACAGACGAGTGAGCAAAACTAATCAACATTAAGAGAGCCACGATCGGCAAAGTAGAACACGAGTCAGCGAATCGGCCATTTCAAAGCGCTGAAAGGAGAATGCAAGCATGGAGTACGATGATGATAGGTTTGCCCTCTTCAGACAGCTGGAGCGGAGTGGGGGTTAAACTGTCAGCACAGCTAACTCGAGGTCTCTCTGTCTGATTGTCGCATTATATTAAGCAGCACCGGAGCAGCCGGGAGTCTGCGCGACAAGCTACCGGGATCTGCCCCGGAACGGAGCCACTGCAGCCACAAGAGATGTTCCACACCAAACCAACAGGTAGGCTCTTCGAGAAGGCTATCAACCACTTCAATACTACAATCAAAGAAGCCGAAAGAAAATCGTCCGTTACCACCACCATCATACACAACAACGTCTATCAAGAACTGCCAGCCATACTCGAAGACCTCAGATACCTAAGGAATCGTTACAGGACTCTCTGGCAACGTTTCCGCGACCCTGCCGACCACCGTAGATTCCGTCACTTCTCCCGCCAACTCACCGCGCGCCTAAAGGAGAGAAGATCAGAAAGATGGGAAGATAAAATGTCCCATCTCTTATTAGAAAACAAGGAAGCCTGGGACCTAATTCGATCCTTAAAAGAGCCGAAGGAAGTGAAATCCCCAATATCAGGCCCGGCAGGTCCGTGCTTTCTGCCGTTAGAAAAAGCCGAAATCCTGGCAGAGCACTTCGCCGCCCAACATACAGAAGTGGTCTACCCCCTAACTCCAGAGGAAGAACAGGCGGAGGCCGCAACAATTCAGCGAGTAGAGGACAGACTAAGCAGACCCCCTTCTGACCAGCCAGAACTAACAACACCCAGTGAAGTGAGAACAATCATCAAGAAATTAGCCCCAAAGAAATCACCTGGAATCGATGGAATTGGCAATATTCACCTTAAGAATCTACCAAGGAAAGGTCTGGTACTTCTCACCAGAATTTTCAATGCATGTCTCCTACAACATTACTTCCCTTCAGCATGGAAGACGGCTAAGGTTATAGCTCTGCCAAAAAGGGGTAAAGACAAAACAATTCCCAATAATTACAGACCAATTAGCTTACTCTCTGCTACCTCCAAGCTGCTGGAACGTATTCTGCTGAAGAGAATTAAAGCAAGCTTAGATTTTGGACAAATCATCAGGAAAGAACAGTTCGGTTTCCAAAACCGAGTAGGAGCCACCTGTCAGTTAGTAAGGCTCACAGAGCAAATCAGCAAGGGTTTCAACTGGAATAAATCTACAGCCGCCATATTTGTTGACATTGAAAAAGCCTATGACAAGGTGTGGCACACCAAACTAATAGACAAGCTATTCCATCACACCGACATACCCGACTGCTATATTGCCCTCATAGCCAGCTACCTCAAGGACAGGAGGTTCTTCGTCCAAATGGAAGGCCAGAAATCATCTACCTTCACAATTAATGTGGGCTTACCGCAGGGATCTGCATTATCACCTCATCTGTTCACCATTGATGTTAATGACATACGAACCCCACCCAACGTCTATATTGCACAATTTGCGGATGACACGGTCATCTACGCAACCGGAGGTGACCACGAAAGAAATATTTCCAACGCCCAAGCAGGCCTTGACGCCTTTAGTCTCTGGTGTCGAGAAAACAAGGTGAAGGTGAACCCTACTAAATGTGCCGCAGTATATTTCTCAACTAAACGACCAAACATGCAAAGACAGTTGGAGTTAATGGGGCAAAGGTTACCCTGGGTTACCGAGCACCGGTACTTGGGGATAACGTTAGACCGTAAACTACTCTTCCGTCAACACGTCCTCGACAGAAGGAAAAAAGCCCTAGCCGTGGTTATGAATCTGACACCAATCTTCATGAGCAACGACTTGAAACTCGAAACAAAAATAAGAATATATAAATCAGTTGTCCTACCCTTCATTATGTACGGTTGCCAGGTCTGGGGAACTGCATGCAAATCTACCCTGCTACACTTACAAAGAGTGCAGAACAGATGCTTAAGAATGATTAGCCATGCTAGCATCTACACGCCAATAGACCTTCTTCACGAGATCACCAACATGCCTACCATCAATGCAGAAATTTTTCGACAAGCAGAGAAATTTTTCACCAGGCTTGATACTATCCGCCCAGAAGTTGACAGATTGGAGTCAGTAGGTACAGTACTCCCAATGGAATGGCACAAATTCAAAGTGACACTCAGCACAATTATGACACCAATATAAAGGATCAACTACCACAAGTGATCCTTAATAAGAACATTCAAGGGTTTCCCATAAAGGCTGTTTATAATGGTCAAAGCTGGGTTTTTCCCTAACGCGAATCATAGCGATTCCAATACAATCTATTCGAAACTGTAGATAAAGCTACATACAGTAGCGGGGCTACAAAACGCCGTTGAGGCAGTTTTAAAAAAAAAAAAAAAAAAACTGAAAAAAAGAGTTGTATGTGGAAACGAATCGGGTTAGATAATCAATCAATATTGCAGAAGTTTTAATGTATCGCAATAGTCCTGCCGTGTTTGATTTAGTGGTGTACCATGTAACAAAGCTTGCTCTCTCCCCTCATTCCCGTGGTTAGAAAGGCGCCACAGCACCAGCTTTATCAGTTTCATGCAGAACAGTTGTAGTTCAGCTGGTATGTACAGTTACTGGTATACATGCCTTCAGAAACCTGGTGTAAATAAACACGTAAATATTCAGTAATTATTAGCCCTGATTTTCCTAGTAATACTCCTATCTGAATAATCGTCGACTTCTATGCTCGACGCTTATCCATGCATCCCATATGGCCCTTGTCTAACCGTTCGGTCGGACAGACCGATCTCGAGGGTCACCAGAGGGTGGCAGCAGGGTCACTACATTTTTACAAATGCTGCTACTTTGAAGAATATGGAGAAACTCGCATACATTCTTTCAAAATATCGCTTTGCTGGTGGTTTCTGGACATTGTTCGCCCGATACCGAAGAGCAGCGTGCTATTTATATCTGCAACTGTTATGTCAAGAAAAGTGTATGAATCAAGCATAGCAGAAGTAGAACACTTATTTTTTTTCTGATGCTAGTTTCTCGACATGCAATCTTCCATATCTGAACTGCTCGTCTCAGCTACCTTTACATTATATACTGCGATTTGTTAACCCAGCGGTAAACTATACCCCTTTACTCCGTCGATAGTAACATTCTGCTCTAGGTTTGGTAGGACCTGGGTTTCTTGCAGGCTTTGCCATTCTGTTTTCAGTTTTCCCTGAATTACTAAAATGACCCCTCCCTCAAATACTATCCTCGTTCTTCCGAATCCATCGTAATTTGTTCAATATTGATTTCTGACCAAGCTTTCTTCGTATATACGAAGTAAGCATGAAAGCTTCGCAGCAAGAGACCAGCATTTCTTTGTGTCAGTGACTTAGACGTTTTGTATGACAAGGCGAAAATTCTAGAAATAATTTGGTGAAGAAGTTTGTTTAGTTGGTACTATAAAGAAAGAATTGATGAATTTTTAACCTGTCATACGAAAATTGGCTATAACGTCAACCAGAAAATATTTCTGGAACTTCTTTCATCATTTTAAACTGGTTTTTCTATTCCTTCTCTGCAATTTTTGTTTATGTATGGCTTTACGCCTCGTTAACATAGAGGTCATTAGAGGCGGAAAAGAACAGGGGACAAGGAACCGGAAGGAATTCAGCCATGGCCTTTTGAAGGAATTCAACTCGAGTGATTTGGGGAAACCATGGAAAACTAAAATCTGGATGTCTGGACTGGGATTCAAACCTACGTCCTCCCGAATGCGAGGCCAGAGCGTTAACCACACCATGCTCGGTTCTCAGCACAAGTTGCTTTTTCTTTGCTGACGATGTGCTGCGGTAGTTGTGTGAGATATTGCTCACCTTGGGCCGCAGCATCATGGGGAAGACGCCGAAGAGGTCTTTGCTGGTGAGCGGGCCGAGCAGCTCGTCGTAGAAGCGCTGCGTGATGCCGTGCGCCTTGCGCGCCTGCTTGCCGCCGTCGGACGGCGTGCTGCTCGACGTCAGCATGAACTCGATGTCCGGCCAGTCGTCCGACCTGTTGGCGAACTTGGTGCTCACGAAGCCGACCGCTTCGATCCCGACGCTGGACGTCAGAGGGCCCTCTCCCAGTACGGCGTACCGCAGCGCCGCGTTCAGGTTCATCACGCGGTCCACCTGCAACAAGTGGACACCCCACAACTGACACCAAACTGGACGTCAGAGGTCCTCTCCGAGCACGGCGTACCGCAGCGCCGCGTTCAGGTTCATTACGCGGTCCATTTTGTAACAGAATGACCAAATTTGGGTCATTCCGTACATTTTTATATATAATATTTTGTATATCTGGATGTCTGGACTGGGATTCAAACCTGCGTCCTCCCGAATGCGAGGTCAAAGCGTTAACCGCTCACCCACCACGCTAAAAAGAATAAGAAAGGAATTATCGGAGAGGATTGTCAGTGTTTGTGGGACCTCCCAGCTAGGTGCGCCAGATTGTCGCGCCAGGCCGGCGGCTGCCAGGGACAATGGACACCAGGTACCCTTTCTCACGCATTTGGTCAAGCGTATAATCCCTTGGCTCCGGGGAAACTGTACACTGGGGTGAATTATCGTATCCAAACCCCTGGTCTCCGAACGGGCAGTTTGGAGGTCACAGGTGACGAATAAGTCCGAGGCTATGCCGAGTTCACACGAATCGAGAAAGACAATGTTCGCCTATCATCACAGCCGGTAGGAGGAGCTTGAAAACTGGAGAGCCAATCGAGAGAGACTATCCTTTGCATTTTGTAATGCCAGTGTATTTTTGCTCTATGTAAACCACGAGCGACGGGAGGAGGTTTTTTCCGGCGGACGCTGGAGAGGACTTGACTCCGAGCCTTCAGACTGGAAGGAGCGGATCTTCCAAAGTTGGAGATCGCTCCGTCTTGGCATCGAACCTGAGGGTCGATAAGCGTGTCCTGTACAGTGAGGTCGCTGTGCACGCATCCAGTACGCTTGCTGACGGACGTGGTGCATTGCCCGCTATAGCCAAGGGGCTATAGTAATTCCGCCGTCGCGGGAAATACATCGCCGTCACGGTAATAATTCTACAGTGCAGTATGGTACTTTTATTCGGTCAATGAGTACAGCCCTGTAACGACCACTGAATGATTTGGAGTTCTCGCACCCCCAAATATTGAGCTAGCTGGGGCAGACTTTCTTAAAGCCACACTTGGTGGATAATTTAAATTATCCTGGCGCCCGGCATTTAAGATCAAATACAGTTAATGTCAATACCGTATTTGATTTATGGTTCCCGATCATTGTGAAGGGAACTTTCATTTAAAAAAAAAAAAATCAAGTGTGAAACTTTCTTGCTTGCCAATTAACATTGGGAGTTTGCTTCAAGATTAATTTTAAATGTGGTGGTGTTTTAATGCTTTATTTGTTTATTAATATATTGGCAATTGTAAGAAGAGGCTTTGCTTAGTTCCCTTTATTTCAATGTGTTAATGTTAAAGATAAATAAGCCTCGCCTGTACGCCATTCTGAGTATCCAATAAATTAGCAGTCTAGGGTTTCTTTGAATTATAAAAAGAAGTAAAAGGTTTTCACCCTTACCTCCCTCCCGCACATACCGCTACAACCTGCAACAAGTGTACATCCCGCACCTGACACCAAAGTCAACTGGTGAAACCGATCACCTCGATGGCGACGTGATCGTACCGCAATGTCGCGTTTAGTTTCTGTAGTTAGTTAGCCCACAAAATATGATCAGAGTATCCCACATCTGACACCAAACCAAACATGTGAGACAAATAACAAAGCCGATCACTTTAAGAACTGTATCGGAAATGATTGGGCAAGTTCTCAAAACGGCACACCTTACTGCTGCGATGAGTTTCATCACTCAACCCATCTGATACACGCAGACATCCCAAAAGGAACATTTGACTAAGCTGAAGATGACTGCTGCTAGGAATCCAAATAATTATGGTACAATACATCATCTACATACACAGCTTACTGAATTGCGAATTCATGAAATAACATCTTTTTATTTTTATGATAATCTGTGTCTTGAGCAACATAGTGTAGGACTACTTTTAGGCCAACGAAATATACATTGGAATATTGATTAAATGCGTGAGAAAAAGCTGTTTTCCAATTTATTACCACTGTAAAACGGAGTTTGTTCCGCCAAGATTAACTGAAAATTGAATGAAGATTTTCCGTAATGAGATAGCAAAAGTTAGTTGTTTTATAAGCCACGTAGACTTAGAATTTTATTGCTAGAATTGGATATGAAAGCTATAAGTTACGAAAGGGTGTCCTAAAAGTACGGAGTTGGAATAATATGATGGGGAAGCCATCACCACATCATCGATCATCCTACCACTGAATCGGCCTCATGAAGTAAACTAATTAGCGTCATGTTTAAAATAGCAACAATAGCTACGATAGACTAAATTTTGGGTTTTGCTGTACCTAATGAAGATGTGGAGGATGAAAACCTGTGAGTTACCTTCATATGATTCATATAATTATAATACATTATAATTCATACCTAACTTATATTCTCCTGCAGTATGTAGTAACTTACGTCTGCACAAGAAATTTATTAACAGATCATAAACAAATTGACTGCGAGAGAACAAAGCCTAAGCGACAATACAGAGACCAACAAACGCTACCCTTCTGTGTGTCACCGTTTGGTTAATTTTCAGAATTTCATGGCAAAGTATGTTATACCGAAAACGGTATCTTACGTCATTCTCAGTAACTCATAGTAATTCCTTGTAAAATTTCATGGTGGTAGGTTTAGCTATTTAGTGTAGATGTTGGTACTCACCACCACGCTGACGGGATAATCTATAGGGAAGACGATTCCTCCGACAGCGATGTGGTCCTGCAGGTTTTGCCCGACGCCTGGCACGTCTCTCAGCACGGGTATTCCCAGAGAGGAGAGGTGCGCCGCTGGACCAATCCCGGACAGCATCAGCAACTGCGGCGTGTTGATGGCGCCAGCGGACAGGATCACCTGCAGGGCACCAATCACAGTGTAACACCTTGACGCGTACCACAGAGAACAGTTCCAAAACGGTTCGAAGCTGAGCAAGAATGGAGGAAATAGCTGCTGTCACGAATATTCCTGAAGAAATGACTTCTAATCCGCGTCCACATGCTGCGAATGCTGGCTGCGTTGTTGTTACCACGTCATCGTATTGGTTGGCTTTCAGATGACTCTTTCTACTGAATAGTTCTGGAGAAATATCGAAGCTCACAGTGAAATCTGTAAAGGATAAAGTATGCGGCTACATCGTAGTGGATCAGACGTGCCTTTATAAACTAGTAAAAGACAATTTGGCGCAAATAGAAATGGAAATGACGTTCAGATACTCGGCAAACTTCGCGGATAAGTTGTTACATGCATGTCGACAATTTCAACAAGTTTAAAAATCCTAACTCAATGTGGTTAAATTTCATGAAGACTTTCTGTTCACGTCAGACGATGATATTACGGTTGTGTGTTTAATGAGCAAGTGAAAGTTGTCGGCATTTAATCCAGCAATTCTGATTCCCTATAAGTAAATGAATAAATTGTAGCACTATGTCAAGGGATACGTTTTACTGCACAGCTTCTTTAACTTAAGCCGAAGGATTTTTAAAAATTACGCAGTTGGATAAATTACCGCTGTGTCAAGCAGAATTGGGTAACCTGTGTGGTAATTCTGTAGTGAACGGAGTTGTTCACCTGGCTAAAAGCTACACATTTCTTAATTATGAAATGACGACGGCAAGTTGAATGTTAAGAAACCAGACAGAGGCATCGATCGGGGATTTGGTCCTCTGACAGTTAGTATAAAGTGCGTAATGGCCGGGCAAAGTAGGTCAGATGACCGCATTGATCGGCCTCATCATTGAATCAGGCCAAGTCTCCGCTCGGCCTCCCAGATTCGTCATAGGTCCCTACAGGTTTACCTGTGTCCAGGTGGGAGCACTAGAGTTTAACTGTAATACCTAGCGAATATTGAGATATGTGACTTAAAGATTCATTTTAATCAATTTTTAAATGGATAATGAGCGTATAGTCATATATTTCCTCACTGTATGATAAAGTGGAAAGATTGCGAGTTTTCTAGAGACAAAAGACATTACGGCGTATTGTGATTTCTAAACGAATAAGCTTGAACGACAATGAGAACCTTCCCTACCAGCATTCACTATCGGCAGTTATGAAGACAATCAGTTGCGAGAGTTTGAGCGTTGTTAACCATCGTTTCTACGGTGTTCTGTATGTTCTGGGCCAAATCAATTGATCAATTCGGCCACGAACGATTGCAGATCATAAATTTCAACATTTACTTGTAATAGCACTAGTCCGAATCTGATTTAAAGGATATGGTGTTGATGGCAATTCCCACTAATTAGAACTTTTACTTTATATTCCATTTTATTCACATTTACATGCATCGACCCAAATTTATACAGTATATTGCGCCATATCTCCACCACACTGCATGTGTACCTCTGTCAGTGCCAGACCACATAGTCGAGAATCACTTCCTACTCTCTAGCGGGGGAGGGACAGTATTCACGCCTATATACGACTTCCTGTTGCCTCCCCACACAGCCGAGTGTGTCTCTGGCATTGACAATATTTATTCTTACGTCAGCCAAACATAATACTCCGCTCGTGAAACCTCGGATACAAAATTATACATGGTTTTACATTGGTCTTATATATATGTGTCGGGTCTGTAGTACGGGACTACGCTACCAGAAGGCGCGACAGGCCCATGCGAGCTATGCGTGAGCGCCACAGTGACCACTGAGATGATTACAAGGCGGCTACTTAAGCAGAGGAAACACGAGCTGCAGGCAGATTCATGCTGCCCGCCAGGAAGGGAACCTCACTCCGCTATCTGTCATTTGTATTGTTACACTGAGTCTAATTATACGGATCCTTGTACCAGCTCGCAGTTACTGTCTACAGGCCGAGGGATATCCACAGCCTACCTTCGCTGGCTAGCCATCTAGCTTGAACTGGGAACTCCATTCAACCCGACTCCTGATCTTTTCCGGATGGATTCGACATTTGCATCTACTTTATACTCTTAGAATTCCTCTGTAATTTTAAACTGACAAGCGACATTGCTCCGGCTATAGTATTTCCTGGAAGGCTTACAATACAAGCCATATTCTTTACTACAGTTCGCGACCGTGCAAAATAAAGTGTTGATAATAAATGATACCGGTATTAATATAAATTTATTACTAGATTTACGCTGCGTCGTAATGTTCCTTCTCCCCGACGCTTCGGCCTGGGCTTAGGTCGTCTTTAGGGGACAAGCAGCCTACTGAATCTGCTAGAGACTGGAACCTACTAGAGACTGGATGAGAGTGTTGGGTTTTCTTCTCGGTCTAGTTCAGCTAACAAATGAGCAAAGATAAAACTTAACTTCAGTAAGAAAATTCGGTTGGTAATACATATGCCATAGACGGTTAGTATCTTTGAAAAGAAACCATAAACAATAACTAAAGTTGTTTAAAAAACTACATTGTGTGTAAATACGTGTATAAATATGCTTTTCATAAAAAACTGGTCAGATGGTGAATAACGTGAAGAAGAAGAACAATAACTAAGTTTGTTCCAGAAGTTACCTTCAAAAATCAAAAGTGTGTAAATATGTTTCTTATTCAAAATTGTTCAGTGCGTGAGAAACCTCAAGGGGAGAAACTGATATGGAACAATTCCATACACTAATGTAATATAGAAAAACTGTAAGTAAAATAAGCTAAAAATTATATTTAATAACAAAATTAATACCTTCATTTAGATAAACATTATGCTACACATCAAAACTTGTACATAACTTATTCTAGGGCACTGATGATGGTCTAATAAACCGAAACGCATATACCATAACATAATTTTTTCATTTATTAGCTGCACTAGACCAGGGATCCCCAAAGTGGTCGATACCGACCCCTTGGGGTCGATAAGAAATCTCCAGGGGTCGATTAATACTAAAGAGAATCAATTAAACTGTACAGGAAAGATAATAGGAATGCTCTACTAAAAATCAGGTCAATAAATTAAAGCTCCTCCTCTCAATTCTCGTCTGTTTGCGAAGTCAGGTGAAGTAAATGATGAAATATGTGACAAGTTAAAACAGTAAAACAACCATCTGTTCCTTTTGGCAGGTCTTTATTTGAAATTGATTCCATCTATCCATAGTTTTGTTCCTATTTTTTAAGAGTGTAATAATAGTGGAAAGTATCTCGTTTTTCTGTTAATGTTATTGGGTGGATTTTATAAATTATTTCGCTGAGTTGTTATGCAGGCCTTCTTATTGCTTAGCATCAGAAATGCCAAAAATGATTTAATGTTTTTATTAAATACTTGTGGGGGTCGATAAGAAGGCAAATATCCTGTCAAGGGGTCGACGGGGTAAAAAGTTTGGAGACCCCCGCACTAGACGGAGAAGAAAACCCAACATTAGTAAAGCAGCTAAGGATATTGACCTAAATATTCAAAATGTTCTGAATGAGAATGGCTAAATTATATGCAAACAACCTTTACTCGCCAATCGGAGATTCTTAATTCATGAATCATTCGCACGACGGCTGCATTAGAATATCTATTCGCTACACTGTTTGAACATAGCCACGTCACTCTCTAGCAGATTCAGTAGGTGGCTGAAGACGACCTAAACACAGGTCGAAACGTCGGGAAGAAAAGAAGGAGAAGCATTTTGACATGGCGTTAATCTCGTAAGGAATTTATATTAGTATAACACCGGTATTGTTTCCTTACCTCGCGGCGGGCCAGCACGACGTGTCGCACGCCGTCCCTGAGGAACTCGACGCCGTAGGCCCTGCTGGAGGCGGGGTCCACGAGCACCCTGGTGGCGTGCGCGAACAGCGCCACGTGCAGGTTGGGCCTGAGGCGCACGGGCCGCAGGAAGGCCTTGGCGGCCGAGCAGCGGTAGCCGCGCCGCATCGTGTACTGGAACAGCGCGAACCCCGTCTGCCTCTCGCCGTTGATGTCGCGGTGCTCGTAGCCCATCTCCACGCCCGCCTGCAACCACACACCAACAACGTCTTCTGTCTCCAACTTTATCATACAGTGAAACTTTAGATTAAAATCAATCTCCGAGTCAACTATGTCAGTACTCGCTAGATATCATAAGATCCCCAACAGTGCTCTTACATGGCGACCGTGACAGGATGGTAATTTAACCTACTCATCATTGTACTTCATCAAGTCTTGCTGTTAAAACTAAAGAAGCAGTGCAATAAAACATATCGGTCTAATTTCTTAATTTACTTGTAGGGAATGAGAATGGCTGGATTGAATGATGATCACGATTAAAACGCAATCTGATTCTGAACTCCAGGATGATTCAAGACAGGTTCACATGCCGGTTATAATGTTCCCTACACTGTTATACACCATTTTTTATTCAAGGTTTACGTGTAATGTCAAATTTTAGCAAGGTAAGTACCGAAATAACTGAAGGAGTACTATCAACAGAAGTGTCTTGGAATCTGCGAACCAAATTTGGACCGATCTGTTGCGTGAAGAGAAGACAGCGGCGCATTCGTTTCTCGCAGGTAAAATTCAAACAGTTTTCAATAAGATAACTCAAAGACTTCTTAACGTATGGACAAATTAACCTGCAATTAAGGCATATTATGCGGAAATTTCATGATTTTTTTAATATTTCGTTTATTATTTCGAATGTTTTGATTATGATTTTTCTAAAATGTTGATTGAAATAAATTCTGCGCACACAGAGTACGGATAACTTTTTTGGTTCACTCCAGTTTATACAGGATGGGGAACGGAGAGATGACATATCTGAGACGCAAATCTAGCAAAACAACAAAGGATACAGGAAAGAAAATTGAGAGCAAGAAAAAAATTCGGTAACCGTAGTGTGACAGAATTTTACGGATTTAATTATTTGATCATGTTTACTGGATGACACAAACCTTGGAAAGACGAGTAACACCAGTGTTTGAGCTGGAATCTTAACGATCCTTAAAATCATATGCCGTTATCGCCAACTCCAACATTTTGTAGTATTTTAGTATTGTTGTGACCGAGCGTGGTGGTGTAACGGATAGCGTTCTGGCCTCGTATTTGGAAGGACGGCGGTTCGAATCCCCGTCCGGGCATCCAGATTTGGGTTTTCCATGGTTTCCCCAAAATCACTCCAGGTGAATGCCGGGATACTTCCTTCAAAAGGCCATGGCCGAATTCCTTCCCATTCCTTGCCCCCAATCCTTTCCCGTCTCTAAAGACCACGTTGTTAGAGAGACGTTAAACAGTTAAAAAAAGTATTGTTGTGTTTCTTCTCACGTTTATTGTATTGTCATCCACTTTTTAAAAAAATCTAATTGCGATGGACCTCATCCTTCGGTGGCAATTTCCCTTCAAACCCATTTTTCCCCTCTACAAATTTCAACTTTAAATTGTTTCAAAGTTTTTGGTAAAGTATTCATAATTTCTCTTGCTGACTTCTCAGTCCATAACCCTCTTACCTCTAAAAGAAAATCTTCCCACACACTTGAGCTTGAAAACGAGTGCCATCTTGTGGTCATGGTCATCTCTTCCCTTCCATATGTTACTCTTAATTCTCACTCGGATATCTTTCCATGCCTCAGACCGATCGTGGTTGATCAGCGGTTAACGTTCTGGCCTCGCATTCGCTTGGACGCTGGTTCGAATCACCATACGGGCATCCAGATTTGGGTTTTCCATGGTTTACCCAAATCGCTCCTGGTGAATGACGGGATGATTCCTTCAAAAGGCTATTGCCGAATTCCTTCCCGTTCCTTGTTCCCAGTCCTATCCCTCCCCTAATGATCTCGTCGATGACGAGGCGTAAAGCCATAAGTAAAAAAAAAAAAAAATATTCCCCGCCTCATCACCAATATACGCTTTGTACACTCCCATAATTCTCTTCACTCTCCTCCAGTGTTCCAATGATGCTGAAATTTGATGATCTTACAGTAGATAGAGTAAGAACAGCTCTGAATAACACATATACTAGTTGGTCTCTTACATAAAAACATCATCTATTGAAATGATATTCACCTTTGGGTTGGAGGATACTTGTTAAACTGGAATCAGCATGGAATCATAAAACGCCGATATTGCGAGAGACAACTTGGACTTTTAGTTCACGACTTGTGGCGTAAGGTAAACTCACTTTTTTTTCTGGAATAACTTTCAACTGTGTGTCTCCGAGACTCTTTGGCTATGGAATGTGGATACAAATATGCAACTCGGATGCAGACTTCCTGAAGGGTAGAACGTAGAGCATAGCTCTCGATGGTAAATGTTCATCACCATCCCAAGTGAGGTACGGGGTCAGCGAGGGTAATATGACACAGCCTCTGCTGTTCCCCGTATATACCAATGCCTTTTTTGATACGTAATTGAGATTATATGATTATTCGCCAGTGACACTATCATTTATCGTGAAATAAATACCAAGATGACTACGCTTTATTACAGGCTGCAGGATAACAGTAATGGCGATAAAACCTACGATTCGTAATTGAGCCGGTTCGTCGCTTTTGTCAATAACGATGGAGTAGTGTAAGGGCCTCCTAGATTCGATAATTCGTTGGTTTTAACATGACATTGGCGCCAAATGCTATTCCTTTCGCTCTACTAAATGCTTGTAAAAATTTATATTTCGTTTAACGATTAGTAAATAGTTACAATTACAGTTTCTTTCAGTTAATACTGATGCTGACTGCAAAAAGTGTCTTTGCATACGGAATTCATAATAAAAAAATATGAAGTATTGGTCATGATAACACATCACTGAACGTTAACAGTAATTGGATGGTCTAATTAATATAATCTATCAAGATGAGATTCGTAAACATAGACCTACCTTATACTTTCATCGTGTTCGAAATATAAATGTTATTTAGATCAGTATAAGGAAAAGGGTATTAAATTCATTTACGACTAAAGTGAAATGCTTCTTCCACGAACGTATGTGGGATCGCAATGAGAAGACACAAAATCACTGAAATATGATGGGATAGTGATAGAGTGTAAAAATCTTTTCTTCCTTGGTGACACAACGGACCGGAATGCTGAGAAGGAAGTACCTTCTGTTGGCCACAGTTTTGTGTATTGGTGAGTGTAGTATATATGAAAAATATTTTTTTCAAGGTCTCATTAAAACAAGTGATGATTCTCACCGATCTTGGTGGGTGAGTGTTTTTTACTGCTTAACGTCTCCTATAACAACTAGGTCTTTAGAGACGGGAGAGGATGGGGGGCAAGGAATGGGAAGGAATTCGGCCATGTCCTTTTGAAGGAAGCATCCCGGCATTCACCTGGAGTGATTTGGGGAAAGCATGGAAAACCCAAATCTGGATGCCCGGACGGGGATTCGAACCACCGTCCTCCCGAATGCGAGGCCAGAACGCTAACCGTTACACCACCACGCTCGGTGGGGTGAGTGGTAACGCTCTGGCCTCGCATTCGGGAGGACGCGGGTTACATTCTCCACCCGGTCAGGCAGATTTGGGTTTTCAATAATTTTCCGACAACACTCCAGGCGAATGGCCATGGCTGAATTTCTTCCCATAACTTGTCCCCGGTCGTTTGCCGCTTGTAATGAAGTCGACGAGGCGTAAGCCAGGAAAAAAAACTGTTTTGATAGGTAGCAGCAAATGAGATCATAGTGGAAGATACATAGTGAATAGAACATGTACGCGATGAATACGACTGTGTGGAGTAAATTAGTGAGGAATTAGTAATATCTATGTCTCGTGTGAACGTGTACTATTCGTTTAGAAAAGTGTATTTGAATGGAATAGGTAGGTTTTTATTTGTATGATGTATACAAAGTGAAGTCTACTTGTGGTTTTTAACATTGCTTATCAAAGCAGGGATTTTATGGTGGCGCTCGTTGTGTTGATCTGTGTACTTAGAAAATAATAAGGATGGTATCTATATCTCGAGAACTATTGGATGAAATTTGGCATGGTTTTCATTACTGTGTTCTTCGTTTATCGAGGATGATTTATATACCCCCGTATGCTAAATATTGGCCCATTTCCTGCAGAAACTGAGGAATATGGATGTTAGCGAATTGAGTTGCTTTCGTAGAACATGTTACCCAAATCTTTAAACATAAACCAATACAATGTGCGGGGAAGGAATGCAGAGCAGAGAAACACTCCGCGGTGTGATATATATCTCTCCGCGACCCGTAACTCTCGATAAATGCGTTTGCGATTTTAATTAGTATAAAAAATTAAGCGTTAAACTAATGGTATATTTCCCCCTTAAGTTATCTGATATTTATCAGAATAAATTATTTAGTTATCTACAGTGCTTCAATAACATAAAAACTGAAATTTACAGCAGGCTGTTTGCGGCTGTAATTTATGAGATGGCAAAAGTTTTGTCGACAGGTATTTGCCACTCGCCGACTCACTGAGACTACGAGCATGAACGCAGTGAACTTTATTGTACTTACAATAGATTTGGTGAGAACTTCATGGTGGTTACATTGAGCCGTTAGGAAGAATTCGTATC
The DNA here is from genome assembly GCA_031002005.1 of Vandiemenella viatica. NCBI lineage: Eukaryota > Metazoa > Arthropoda > Insecta > Orthoptera > Morabidae > Vandiemenella > Vandiemenella viatica. Next base: position 26,353,236 of record CM061914.1, on the reverse strand, counting down.
TCTCCAAAATTTCAGTAAACTACCTGCTGTAGAATGACCGTCTTCTTAAACCAACTGCAAACGGGGTACACGTGTCTAGCAGTTAATCCTGACAGTCTGCAATTGGATCACCCTGTTTGTCTTTTGTCCCTGTTAGCATCGGAGTTGACGTAGATTGAGTATATGAAGGAATGAAATCCATTTTTATGAAATCTGAGTAGGAATGATGTTATGTACTGTTCACCTTCAAGTGATCACCCGAAAAATTGTAGTGTTAGCGCAACCTGTCCCTGGAGGTAGCCTCCCAGACTTTGATGTTACAATTTCCGACACATCCTTCTAGCATGCAGACAACTTCCCCTACCTTGGGAGCATTCTCTCAGCACGGTGTACCTCGGAGAAGGATGTAGCAAACAGAATTCGCGCAATACACGTAGCTGAACAGAGATCTTAAGCTGTGAACCAAGCTGCAGGAGTACCGAGCTGTTTTTGACTCCGTATTACTGTACGGATGTGAGACATGGGCGCTTTACCGCTTCGACAATAAGAGAATGGACCGATTTCACCAGCAAACATTTCGTTCCTTAATAAACATCAAATAAGATGATTATGTGTCCGACGTTACAGCATTAAAAAGGGTACAGATGTACTGCTTTGAAACACTCACCATCAGTCACCAACTCAGAAGGATTGGACTTGTTCAGCGAATGGTAACAGCAGACTCCCTCACCAATTTTTATATGGTCAGCTTGTGCTACTCCTCTGAAGCATTATAAAGACCCGCTTAAAAAGATCTTGAAGATTACCAACATATACCTGAACACTTGTTCTCTGGCGCAAAACCAGCAACCCTAATTGAGGAGGATGGCGAAGTCGAGCAGTAGAAGTTCGTTATAGACGGAAAACGCGACAAACCCTACCGCATCCGCCATCCACAGTTAGGTGCAAAGTGTGCGGAAGATTATATTATGCCAAGATAGATCAGCTACCAACGTACACAGAAATAGCTGTATTCAAGTGAGAAACAGAAACTCTGAAATGAGTATTGGCTGACGACGGCGACCTTCAAGTGGCGATTCAAGGTCACGTCTCACTGCGCACCTCACTTCTCCCGCCCATTGCCTACTCCTCTGAACAGACCGTTGTGTCCATGTAGAGCACTCGCTTTTAGAGGTGAGGATAGCAGCGTGACCTTGAGTCGCCTGTGTTGAGTGAACGCACTATGGACTGGTACTGGCCTGCAGGAAGGCGACGCCGATGGGCGTGTTCCAGGGGGGCGTCCTGCACGGTGAGCAGTCCCCCAGTGGAGTGGTAGCGCGAGTTCCTGGCCAGGTACGGGTTGCGCTGGTCCTGCGACTTCTTGAAGTAGTGCAGCACGTCCTCGTAGCCCCAGCCGGGGTTGCCCAGTCGCTCCCACTGGTCGAAGTCGCGCCGGTTGCCTCGGATGTACAGCATCGTGTTGAGCACGCTGGATCCGCCCAGCACCTGGCGCACACAACACAATCACTGGTCAGCAAGGGAAACATCACTTAACATTGAGTTCCAGAACAAATATCTCATTTCTTCCCTTGCATATTAGCTCGTCAAGGTCATTGGAGTGAGGATAGGATGGGAGGCAAGGAATTGTAAGGAATTCAGCGATGATCTTTGGATGGAATCTTCTCGGCATTAACCTGTTATCATTTCTGGAAACAATGAAAACCAAAATCTGTATGGTCGGAGTGGGATTTGAACCTGCGTTTTCCCGAATTACACGTCCTAGCATTTCCAGAAATACTTGGTTAATAGTTCGTAAACTTTAGAGAAACACCAAGATAGTGTTTACAAATGGAGATGTAATTAACGCGCGAGATATGGCTACAACGATGGAATAAAGCGCTTTTAGTGAATGAAAGATGTGTCTGTGAAGGTTCGTTTTAATAATGTCAAATGTTGCGAATCATGTTTTCAGTTAATACTGATCTTGTCATTGCTAATTAACGATGAGGTTCTGCTCGGTATTGTCAGAATGTAGCCTAATTTTGCCTCTTTTATGACAGTACATAGGGAGTGGTTGAAGTTCGCGCTTTGCAATCAGTAGAACCGTGGATCAAGTCAACTTCTTGCCATTCAGTTTCCCGTCTCCCCATATCACTCAACGCGAATGCAGAATTGGTTCCCGAAATGTTACGTTGCCGAACTTCTTCCCCTTATTTGCCTCCTATTATCTTTCTGCTCTGCAAAAACAACAAAAAAAAAATCTGAATTTCCATGGGGCAGACACCTAGACAGGATTTTTCAAAAAGGAGGAGTAGATTCTAAATTTTTATTTTTCACAAATTATAAAGCGTGCCACACATCAGAGGTTCAGAGTTCGTAATCGCCGCCTGTTAGTTCCATTTGCTGCCGCCAGGGGAGCTGTTGTCTGTTTACGTGTAAATGGTGACGTCACAGGAGAAGATTTGGGCAGGAGGATCTTGTTCAGCGTCTATGGCCTCCTGGGTCACCAGATCTTACTCCCTGTAATTTTTATCTGTGGCGGTACGTAAGAGATAAGGTGTATCTCCTATCTCTGCCTGCTACTCTTCAACAGGTGCGAAGTCGAATTGTTTGAGTTGTGAATTCGATAACTAGGGACGAGTTAATGCGTGAATGGCAAGAAATTGACTTACGTTTTGTTGTTTATCGCTCATCAAATGGTGCTCACCGAGCGTGGTGGTGTAACGGTTAGCGTTCTCGCCTTGCATTTGGGAGGACGGCGGTTCGAATCCCCGTCCGGGCATCCAGATTTTGGCTTTCCATGGTTTCCCAAATCACTCCAGGAAAATGCCGGGATGCTTCCTTCAAAAGGCCAAGGCCGAATTCCTTCCCATTCGTTGCCCCCCATCCTTTACCATCTCTAAAGACCTCACTGTTAAGAAACGTTAAGCAGATTAAAAAATGGTGCTCATGTGTCATGTATACGCCAACCACTTTGAACCTTCCTCTATCCAGCGATGTGTGGCACGTTTTTCCATGTTTAAATAGTCAGAGATAAAAATGCAAAATCAGCTTCTTTTTTTGAATAAACATATTCTCATATCTCTCCGACGCACAGAGGATCAGGATTAGAATGTAGTGGACTTTCGAACTAAACTCATAATATCTATCAAAAAAAAAAAAATTTGCTTTATATAGCTTTGTTATGCTGATCAAAAATTGTTATGTTCAATTTTTTATAAAAATGAATCCTTCACACTACACAAATTTATTAAAAATGTATGAGTGAAAGTCTATTTCCCTACATAAATTATTAAAGTCTAACCTTATGCAACGTAAGTAGTTATCCTCGTACTTATGTAATATTACGACATAAAAATTTCTTTCCTATCCTTGCCGCTTTGGCTACAGGGCCCAAATGAAATTCAGGGTTAAATTATAGTGGATGTTCGAACTAAAGTCATAATATCGATCCAAAAAAATTGCTTTCGATACCATTTACTGTGCTGATCAAAAATGGTTATGTTCAATTTTTGATAGAAATAAAACCTACACACTTAAAAAAAATAGATTTTCTCCCATACAATTTTTTTTTCTATATTTTTTATTTTTTTAGGTGTGAAGGACTCATTTCTATCAAAAATTGAATATAACAATTTTTGATCAGTACAGCAAATGCTGTCTAAAGATTTTTTTAGGCTCGGTATTATGACCTTGGTAACTGTGCGACGCATAGTTATCCCCAATCGCAGTCGTTAATTGCTCTTGACTGTCGTGACTGACCTTGCCCCTGGTCCAGACGCAGCGCTTGTCCTCCATGGCCTGGCAGGCCGAGTCCTGCGGCTGCGTGCGGTACTTCCAGTCGTAGCGACTCTTGTGCAGGTACAGCGACAGCAGCGGCACGTCAGTGATCTCGGACTCGTACCCGCCAGCCTCCAGCAGCAGCACGCTCCAGTCTGGAACCTCCGTCAGTCGGCTGGCCATCACCGACCCCGCAGACCCGGCCCCAACCACCACGAAGTCGTACTCGCGACGGATCACCTGCACGGAGACAGAGACACGTCCACAACAACCTCCAACACAGAGCTCAATAAGTGTAGCCACTCTCAAACAATGGATCTGCAACATCCACCACATGAGCATCTTGGTCAGTCACAGGCTCCAAACAAACACCTGCAAAGTCTCGCATCAGTTTAGCCTTGCTAGAACAAATAAACTAAATATCAAGCTGGTGACAGAAAAGATGTTACGATCCTTGCCGAGGTGGGCGGAAGTTTCGCCGCTACCATAATATCCATTATCTTTACTTGTATTATAAATGTGGATATAATTCTGCCCTTCTGTTTGTTATGTTTTCATGATTAAACATTTAGATGAAATTTCACAAGGAAATTATATGTATCACTAGAAAGGATACAGGATACTTTTCTGGGATAAATACCATATTTTGTCATGAAATTTTGGAAACTAAGCAAATGTTGACAGATCGACGGATAGCATGTGTAAATCTGTGTAATGGTATATCGGTCGCAAAGGCTTTGTTTCTCTCGCAGTCAGTTAAAACCGAAAACGTTGTTTACAGAAAGATATTAACATCAGTGTCCCCAGAAAGCAGCAAAATTTTAAATCACAAACAAAAAATCTGCCGGGGGAACTGTGACAGGTATCCCACAGTTTATCCCCTCTCCCCCCTTAGCTTGTTTCCGGTTTAAAGCATGTTGCAAATTGGTTCTGTTGATGAGACGGGTTCAGTGGTAGAATGGATTGGTATGGTGATGGCTTCCCCGTCATATTATCACGACTCCGTGCCTTATGGGACACCTTTTACCTAGCTTACAGCTTTCTGTATCCAATAGTAGAAATAATATTCCAGGTTCACGCGTATGAAGTCACGCGAGTAACAGCTGTTGTAACTATAAAATTAATCACGAATTAAAGGGTATAATGGCTCTTCTTTGCCATTGTTGATTTTCATTTGTTTCATGTACAGTAGCGTAAACCGGCCTCATTCCTGGCGGGCGCAAGCAATAAAAACATATCTGTCGTTTCGTCTTCTTGTTGCAAAAAGCTCGCCATGTTGAATTTCCACTGATACTTAGGTGAGCAGAGCGCCTCCCCCTCCCCCCCTCCCCCCAAAAAATATATTTTCACGACCGTCGCTGAAGGCAGGATGAGAAGGATCAATGGGTGAAGGGACTATATCGACAGTTTCTTTGGTTTTAAAATGGATTTGTCCGGATTAGGGGAAGGTACGTTCACGGCATTTTTGTCAAGGTGGGATTGTGATTCCTCCACAAACAACCACAGCCATATGAGTTGCTAATGGGACGTCAGATTTTTGTTCACGTTTAATCAGTGTTACGTTGGTGATCAGCCTCAGGTTAAATTAACTAACCACCTGGTATGGAGTTATCGCGTGTAGCCGTGTCCATCACCAGTTGATACAAAACCAGATAAAATATATTTTCATTAGATCTTTTTTCAATTAATTCCGCAATTATTTGACTGATGGGCAAATGGAATTTGAAAGCTGAGAATAAATCGGTATTAAGACAACACTTTGGGTGGATTATGTCACCGGTATTTTAAACTATGTATTTCAGTTGTTTTGTAAATTAATATGAAATTAATTTAATTCTATTCATTAGTTATTTGTATTATAAAATTTAATTCCGTTTACTTGGTTAAAACTAAAGAGACGAATCCGTTTGAAATAATGCCAGTTTACATAACACTTGTTATTAGCCTCTGGTTTTGATAGAGCACTGTCATCAGTTGGGTTATTAACATTTTACGCGGAAATAAAATAAATTATTAGTCTGTCGACCCATGCCTTTGATCATAAAATAAAATATCCTGCAAGTATGCTCAACAGCAATCATGCACACATGCTCACCAGTACTCGCTGTGGTATTTGCATAAAATGTTTGATATTTTCAAAGTCATGAGACAGTATTGTATCGTCGTCATCTGAAAACACGAAAGTGTGGACGCGGTTTCTTGTGGTTTGTGATTTCCTTGCTGACCCACGAGGACGGAAGACTACGAGCCTCATTTACATAACAGTAACTGGCGATACGCTCTACGGGCGATATGCTGACGTACGCAATACACACTCAGACGTTGTGCTATACGCACTGTGTTAATACAGCCTTCGTATGCCAGGCAAGCAAACTTACTTTGTCCTTAATATGTTAGTGACTTATTTGTATTACTAACCTCTAAGGCAGTAAAAAATGGCGGGTTGAACGAAGTGTTCTGACAAGTCATTTCATCAAAGTTGCTTAACTAAATACTTTTGTTACAAAATAACGCTTGATGGTATTACTCCTGCACTACGCTGTAGCAAAAAGTTCCAACTGTCATCTTGGTCCGAGCTGTATTACAACCTAAACTCCGCTAGTATTGCCGCTATAAAAGCAAAGCTCCAATCACATGCACATTAATATATTCACTGTATTGCATCTTGATGGGTGAACGGTTACCTTTCTGGCTTCGCATTCGGGAGGACGCCGGTTCGAATCCCCGTCCGGGCATCCAGATTTGGGTTTTCCATTGTTTCTCCAAATCACTCCAGGCGAATGCCGGTATGCTTCCTTCAAAAAGTCCATGGCCGAATTACTTCCCGTTCCTTGTCCCTAATCCCATCCCGCCTCTAATGACGTCGACTAGGCGTAAAGCCATAAGTAAAAAAAAAATCGTGCATCGCTATACAAACTTGACCGAAAATCTTCTCTAGTTTGTAACTCAGATCTACAATACAACGTATGAACGGCTGACACAGTTGGAACTAATTATATGTGACTGAAATAATTACCTCAGAGATAAAGGCGTGGGGGAAAACAGAGGAAATTAAAGATAGATCTTAACAACTTACCCGTACTTTATACCGTGTGATATTAGTTTTAACCGTGGTCTGGGCTGCATAGATCGCATTCAATACGCAACTGGTTTCAGTTATGCGAAGTAATGATTTCAATAACATCGTGCCCTTGAAAGCAACTTAAATTATTTTTAAAAAAATCTTAAAAACTCTCCCCTCAGCTAATGTTAATATTTGTGCTCTAAACTTGCCACCATTCAAACACGATTTTGCCTCCCCCTGAAGGTGCCGCCCGCGTGAAGCGCCCCGGTGTGCCCTCCCTCCCCCCCCCCCTTCCCGCTAGATCCGGCTCTGGTTTCGTCGCATGCGCTTTAATAAATCCACTGCATCGCGATAGAGAAGTGATCCCATATTCCTGTGCCTGCTAATCTGCTATAGCATCAAACGGAGAGTATGACGAAAACTTCTACTTGGAACGAGTGAATAAACAACAAGCAACGTATAATTAATATGTGCTTGTAACGGAACGACCTAGTTTTCTTTCAGTGTTCTGGTAATCATTTCTTTGCGCTTCCTTAGTTAAATAAAACTGTTACTAAGTAACACGCATAACCTCGATTTAGTAATGACTTCCCCGGCCTTTTATAGTTAACCACCGTCAACGTTACGGACACAATAACAAAACTTAGCCTTTTATTATTAGGGTCTATTAATGATGATTGTAAATCTATAACTGAGCTGTTTCTGTTTATTCCCGCACCATACAAATATCACAGAGTGTATTTTGATGGGGGTTCAAAGTTTGAAACTGTAGGGTCCGACCTAAAATCTAAAGTATTTCGTACGACGCTACATTCCATGATACCGCCAACGAAAACAAGATCTCTTCTTAGATTCATACTTTGTTCTTATAATATGGTATAAATTGCAAATTCCAAATTGATTTTGGCAGGGTTATAACAGTTTGAAACCTTAGATTCCAACTTATTTAACCTTAAAAATTAACAGTGTAAAAAGTAGCCTATGTTACTCGCTACCAAATCAGAAACCCGCCAGTGAGAGTCCCGTCGAATTCGACTCGCACACTAAATATGTTCCATATAAACTATTTATATTTGTTAGTAGCTGAAAAAGCTGAAAAATGTGTCATATTCTAGAACATTATTCAAGAACATTTTAGTATATTTAGTAGCATCCTAATACATTCTAGAAGATTTCAAAGATTTTTTTACAACTGTTTGGTCGAAATAAGAAAATATTCTCGGCCGTCTACTTTCAACCACCATATCTCCCACACCCCCACAGCTACTGACGTGCAACCACCATAGTGCACGATGGGAGACTAGAGACTACTACCACACACAAACACCAGTGGTCTACGCTTGGTTGTTGTGGCTGCAGATGACTCTCTCTCTCTCTCTCTCTCTCATACACACACACACACACACACACACACAAAATCTGAGATAAGTCTCATGACGCAGTATCAGTTTGCGTCGATGAAGAAAATTAAAATCTGGCCTGAAAATTAAACCTGTATACACATAGTAAGTAACTTTAAAACTACTTAACAGAATTTGATGGCTTTGCACAATTGTATAATGTGCTTTACTCTAGTTTAATATAAAATTAAGACAGTTCCTATGAATAAATTAACCGCTTTTAGAAACAAAACGATATGGTAAGAAGAAAGCGGGCGAAAACCTAGATGCTAGTCGCTATAACTACAAATTTAATTTGTTCTTAGATTTAATAAGAAATAAATAACTTCACCAATCGATTTCTAAAAGAAAGAAATGTCTCTGTAGAGATTATACGGGAAAAGAATCTTTATCTGGAAATGGTCCTGCAGATGGAGAAAGATACCTGACTTAAATGAGTACCCAAAGTAAAATTGAAATCTGACCGCACTCTGACAACACTACCGATACAGAGGAGAGCTATTTTGGCTTCACACGATTAGAGAAATGAGCATGCCATTTAACAGCTAGTAGGATATCAGCAATTAGTAAATCTCAATGTGTGCCCAATGCCATGTTGACATACGTTAGACATATCTTGTATTTCGCCTTTAATGTGCCTTAACGTATTTCGTTAATCGTAACGTATCAGTTGAACTTATAAACACAATAATTTAAGGTATGTAGTCTAAGAATCTCTGTCTAATCCGGTATGCGAACCGCGAATCTACTGTTTCCCGGTAAGACGAAGTAAGCGCTTAGCCACCAGAGATGATATGAATAATTTCGCGAGATCCACTTTCTGGTCTCCTGTATACATTGTGAGCCATGCGGTTTGGTAAACATTTGATCAAAATCATGTCACAAATAACACAGTCCACTGTTCATTATTTTGTGTAATCTTTTGTTGGCAGCTTTTACACAGTAACTCTCGGAGATATCCCAAGTGTTATAACTATGTAACGGTTATTTATCTTTGGATTCAAGTTTATTTTTTTAATTGATTGTAATGTTTGTTCTGAGGTCCCTTAAAGTAAAACAGTTATTTTCATAACTTCGGTCGATTTGAGTATTTTTGTTAATTATGGTCTTTTTTTTTTTTTTTTTTTAACCGTTTGGTATCCACAGTTTGAAAGTTTATGATTTGCTTTAAAACGTGAAAGATAATTCATCATCTTACCACGCTTGGTAACGGAGCAGGAAATTAAATTTGATGAAAACTTTAACTAAGAAATATAAAATTCTCGTTAATAGCCAGAATTTTCTGAAAATAACACGAATCAGTTATATAATATTCAAATAAACTTAAAATACCGCTATCAATAACAATCAGATTTCATTTAGATGTTTTTTAAAAAAAATATTTCAGATCCACTAATTGGCAAAAACCCACTAAATGAATGTAACCGTAGTAACAAGGTCACGATTAAATCTTTGCTTTAAAAGGTGATGAATTTAGTTGCACGAGAATCTCCTTACAGATGGAGTAGTTATGACTGTTACTAGTTTCATAAAATTTATCTTGTGAAATTTTCACTGACACTTAAACTGAAATTCTCCTTTTCATTGAGTATAGCCAGTTAAATATTACAGTATATCAGTTTACTAGAAGATTAGACCTGTTCCGGCAGGAGCTTGAAGTTCTCAATTCTGTAGTAATTACTTATTAAACTTAATTGTGTGGCATTCACCACTATGTAGTTTAATGAGTTATTAAGGCGTTCAGTCATCGCGTATACACAGCTAATTTCTGTGACACAAATTAAGGGAAAGCCTGTAAACGTGTCAACTGAAGCAACTAAGTAATCCACCTCGACCGATATAGTGGAACATTCGAGAGACTGGCTTGCTTGGTTGCTTGTTCTCCGCGGCACTGAATTGTAGACGGAACTGCCGATGAGATGTTGGCTGTAACTAAAGTTCCGCTGAACATGTAGTAGAGTTACTTCTGCTGTCACGTTGTGTGGATTAGGAATATCTGTTTGACACAACAAGGCTAAACTATTCCTTAATTTGAATCGTTGATCAGTGTACGAGGGAGTACCCAAAATTAAAAAATAACCGATATAGCTTTTTTTTTAATTTTTTTTTTTTTTTTATTTAGCCTTAGGCTAATCTTGCCAGAAGCAGAGGGTAGGGATACTAGGTTTTAGTTATTAGTTTTCTTTGATATAGCATTGCCGTGTGCGGAGCTTGTGTAGCATGCGTTTCTGCCGATAGGCGTTTATAGTGCAAACCATTGTCAGTTCAGTGCCGCCTCTGTAGTCGACCTGGCTTGTTCTGTTAATCTGCAGTGACTGTTTTTGATAGCACTGTTTTGTTATTGTTTCGTTTTTGATGATGGCAAGTACAGCTGTGAAATTTTGTTTTCTACTCAGTAAAAATGCTGCTGAAAATGTTTTAATGTTGAAAACAGCTTTCAAAGATGACGCTATGGGAAAAAACTCAAATGTACGAGTGGTTCGCTCGGCTTAAAAATGGCGACATGTCGATTGATTACAAACCTCGTTCTGGACGTCCACCGACTGCCCGAATCGACGAAAATGTCGAAAAATTCGAGAGTTTGTGCTCTCAAACCTTCGACAGACAATCGATCAACTGTCAGAGATTAGTGGGTTATCTTGGAGCTCGGTTCAGCGAATTTTAACCCAACATTTGGGAATGAAAAGGGTTACTGCCAAGTTTGTTCCTCGGACTGATTGACAATCAAAAAGAATGTCGAGTTGAAACATGTCCAGATTTTCTTTCAAAGGTCGTTACTGATGATGAGTAATGGTGTTATGGTTATGACCCAGAAACAAAGCAACAATCAAGCCAATGGAAGACGTCATTGTCACCTCGTAAAAAAAAAAAATGTTGTCAGTTCAAATATATATATATATATATATATATATATATATATATATATATATATATATATAATCGATTAAATATCATTTGGAAGGGAAGCCAGGTTACGATCTTACCGGCAGTTGCTATTTGTCCTCCTAGCATCGCTCAAAAGTGATTATTGATATATTATGGCGGTTTCTCCTTAAACTGCCGAATTATCAACACTCATTGTCAATCACCTCAATGTAAAGCCTCGGAATATTAATTATGAAGAACTAGAGAGCTTTTAGAAGCGATGGATATTAATCCGAACCAATAAAATTTGGCAACGCACATCATAGATATTTCGTGGTACCAGTTTTCTTATGAAATGTTGAATCTTTGGCCATTAAGTTAATACTGAAGTGATTGAAAATTATGTTCATGATCGTGAGATAACGAATCTTATCTAAACATGAATCTAATTTTTATATTCGCTTGTATTTGACTTGTGTTAAAAAATTAGTCACTAGTGGGGAATATCTCTGGACCAAGGAGTCGCCGGCGAAAAATTTCGCAGTAAGCAATATACGATAAATTAAGAAAAGATTGTTTCTATGGCGAGGCTCGGGAATAAATGTAGAAGAGATTATTATGTGGTTTAATTGTAAAAATGGTAAGAAAGTTTTGTGATGTGTGATAGAAAAAATAGGACTAATTACATCAGATTTCGATGAGATTCATTTAAATAAAAGCAATCGTTGAGATCAAAACTGTATTGATTTTAAAAAAAAATTATAATCAATTTTTGTTATGTTGAAAGTGAAGTACAAAAAAGGTAAGCTGTACAGTCAGAAAAATAGATTACTTGATGCACTTGACAAAAAAATAATTAATCAATACTTGTTCATATGAAAGAAACACTTCATCTGCGTAAATGATTTCTGTACTATTAGACAAGACCAGTTGTTTTTTTATTATTTTATCCATTTTTTAAAGAATTTCGTCTTTTTTTGTTACTTTCCCAAAAACGTTTCGGTTGTATTAAAAGGATATTCGTCATTTTAAAGGGGTCTTGAACTATACCATCGAATTATTTTCTCTCTGCTTTGTGGCTTATCGATTTTGAGGTCACTAGAGCCGGAAGAGGGTTGGAGACAAGGAACGGGAAGGAATTCAGCTATGGTCTTACAAAGAACCACCGCAGTATTCGCCTTTATCGATTTGGGGGAAACCATCGAAAACCGAAAATGAAATGGCCGGATGGAGATTCGAACGCACGCCCTCCTGAATGCGAGACCCTCGCATTAGCTCTGCCTACCATGTTGGATGATGACGCCCGAATTCAGCGTTATGCTGCTGCTAGGTAAACACGAGGGCTCTCACAGACGGGAGTAGAGCTTTCGTCTTTCGGCTGAGTGAAAATCGAGCTGGCCGCCTGCCGAATACGCAACAAGCTCCAATCATCTCGCGGCAGTAGCTTTCTCCGTACTGCCGACGGCATTCCTCTCTCTGAGATACCAGACTCACTGTTCGAGGGTAATGCAGCACACAGTGCCTGTGAGTCTCCTAGTATAAGAAACAAGGACACAGAAAGCTGCTCATTACTTATTCTGAGGCAGGTCTGGTCTCGGTCAATGTCACAGCTCTCTCTCTTTATTGGGTGATGTGCCATCGGGGCCACGTTTGTTGACACTACTGTGGCCTTGTGCGGCAATGAGGCTCTTCAGTGGTATCTTTTGCGTTAGTAGTTGTCTCAGAATATTGCTTGCGTATCTAATCAAGAATTTGAATTTTAGATACGATCAAGGAAGGATATTTATGTCCATTCTTTTTAAAGTCATTTGGCCACGTTAGCCATACAGCCAGTTGAACGTGTGTGTTTCTCTTACAATGTATACTTTCCATTCCAGTGTGATTACAGGGTGTTTCAAAAAGAATATACGTATTACAAAGTATTCTTTTGTCCAAACTATCGATCGCTGCGCCCCGGCTCGGCTATTGGAGAAACGAATACATAGTCTAGTTTATTTAATAGCCGCTAGATGTCAGTCATCTTGTGTTATTCTTGGTAACCGTCATATGTTTAAAATGGCTACTCCACAGCAGAAATCATTTTGTGTTATCGAGTTTGCGAAGTGCAATTCCGTGATTACAGTGCAAAGACGTTTCAGGTTGAGGTACCAAATGTATCCTCCGAATGGATGGAGCATTCGTAGATGGTATCGACAGTTTGTAGATACCGGATGTGTATGTAAAGGAAAGAGTCCTTGCCGCCCTCGTGTTTCTGAGGCACATGTTGCACGAATTCAAACTTCTTTCCAACGTAGTCCTTCAAAATCAACTCGTCGTGCCAGTCGGGAGTTACAACTACCTTCAACAACAACGTGTTTTGAGACGTCGGTTGGTTATGAAGCCGTACAAGTTACAGTTTTTACAAGCTCTGCGTCCTGATGACAAACGGAAACGTGTGGCATTTTGTAACGAGATTAATGATGCTATTGACAATGATAACACCTTCGCACAACGCATCGTTTTCAGTGATGAAGCGACTTTCCATGTTAGTGGTCAGGTAAACAAACACAATGTTCGAATTTGGGGTCTACAGAACCCACATGCAGTCATTGAACATGTACGAGATTCGCCTAAAGTCAATTTGTTTTGTGCGATATCCCAATCATCTGTTTAGGGCCCATTCTTCTTTGATGGAAACACGGTTAACGTTCAGCAGTATCTCGCTATGTTACAAAACTGCTTGTTTCCGAGGCTACACGAAGACAACTTCATTTTTCAACCAGACGGGGCACCCCCTCACTGGAGTCGCCAAGTGCGTGAATATCTGAATGAAACCCTATCGAACCGTTGGATTGGTCGTCAAGGAGCTGGCGACTTAGCATGCATCATTTGGGCTCCACGGTCACCGGATTTGACACCCTGTGACTTCATCTTGTGGGGTTTCACTAAACACAACGTTTATGTACCACCACTCCCACAGAACCTTGAGGACTTGAGGAACCGGATCCGTACTGCTGTAACATCAGTGACGAAGGACATGCTTGCCCGAGTATGGGAGGAATTTGAGTATCGATGTGATATTGTTCGTATGGCTAATGGAGGACATATTGAACATCTGTAATTTGAACTTAAGTGGTTCGTAAATATGTGTGTAAATTTTCATATTCGTATGTCTTACAGTTTAATAAATATATACATTCGAAATACGTATATTCTTTTTGAAACACCCTGTATATTCCATCTTCTGTAAGGATGACACAAGACGAACACAACATTTAATTCAAACCTCCCATGCCTTCTATCGGACTCGAACCGGCGACCCCTGCAACGCGAAGCAAGCAAGCTATCTCTACGCTGCCGTGGTCGGCTCATTCATCTCCTTGTTATTCATTGATGCCGACCCCGCTACTACTGCTGTTTCAGTGATGCGTTTGTATTATAGATTCAACTAAATGAATGCCTATACAAACTCAATAATATTACGAAAATACTTCACGCTGTAACGTGACAGCAGTACGTATTCGTCCTCAGTCACATTTACTGTTTGTGATACGCTTTTTATTGAGCTGTTGGGTCTTATTTACTTTTACTGCGAAAAGAAAACAGCATCACAATTCATATTAACCAGAAAGTAGTAGCAGAATATATGTTAAAAGGGAATCTTCTTAAAATAGAAAACATTGGTGCAAAGCACAGTATTTGTTGTAAAAGAAGGGATCAGTACAGTTTTATTCCAAGTTTATACTATACGTCGTAGAGGTTCATTAATCTTACCAAAATAACAACAACAAAAATTTTAAAAAAAACTCTCAAAGTAATCTAAATAACAGCAACATAGTTTACCGATTTAAAAATCCTGCAAGATTTTGTTTGTTTTTGTTTTGCGTGTGTGTTTCTTCCACAAATACCAAGTCTCCTATTCACAGTGACGAATAACATAATGCCACTTTATCCTTCCTTGTTATTCGAAGTCAATTTTTTAATGAAATATTTTAACGGTAAACAAAGTAATAAATGTATTTTTAATATTTCACGATTGGAAGGATCCTAAAATACTGTTCTTAATAAACTATGTCCACAATATTTTGAAGAAGATAAACAACAAGAAGCAACCACCAGCATAAACTATGAAGAACATGAATAATTTGTAAATATTTGACTTACTAAAGGATCTTGAAATACCTTCACAAACAACACTCCTTTTTTTTGTGGAACTTGAAACCCAGCTTCAGCTTATAATCTACTCAGACGATAAACACACTGATAGATATATGAATTTACTAACTCGTACCCGCGACTTCGTACGCGTGGATTAAGAATATTTTTGCCAGAATTGAATATAGAAAGTTGTTGGTAACGAAGGATTGGTCCGAAACAACACCGAGTCGGCATACTATGACAGGAAAGCTATCACTATATCATTCTACCGTCGAACCTGTCTCTTGAAGAGAATCAATTTCGAACATATTTCTGTCACCATTCGATAAGGTCTCAAAATTTCGTAACTACAACTGTTAATCATAGTGGAAAAAATGTCCTGTGCCCTTCATACAGATTTTCTTGTCAAATTCCATCAGTATCGATATAGACATTTAGTCGTAAACACACACACACACACACACACACACACACACACACACACACACACACTGAATGCGAACAACCCCTGAGGGATCATTAATTATAACGTAAAAAAGTGTACACCTACAGCATTGCAAGACTACCTATGATCTGCCTCGCATTGCACCCCTAACTTTATAATATCTACAGTTTAACATTCAATCCGAATAACCGACGGCCCAGGCCTGACTCTTACGATCAAAAACAATTTTTTAAAATCTTAGCCTCCACGGAGATTTGAACCGGAGACCACGACCCAAACATATGTATGCAAGCGCTTTAACCATTGAGCTGTCTGACCGATACTCGGAAAAGGCAGTATACAGACACAGTACACAGTTTTCATCCGATCTCGATGAAACTTTGCACACTTATCCTTTGAAACAAGGAGAAAAAAACTGTCTACATTTGGTTGAAAAATTATCTGTATAAATAACACATTTTGTGTCATAACTTCGAAATACGGCGATAGACAGACACGTTGGATATGGTCGTCTCCGTACCGTGTTTCCGTATAGTGGATAGGCAGCTTAGTGGTTAAAGCGCTTGCTTACGAACGTCGTGGTCTCTGGTTCAAATCTCCGTGGAGGATAAGATTGTTAAAAATTGTTTTTATCGTAAGAGTCAGGCCTGGGCGGTAGGTTATTCGGATTGAATGTTAAACTGTAGATATTAGAAAGTCAGGGGTGCAATGCGAGGCAAATCGTAGGTAGTCTTGCAATGTTGTAGGTGTACACTTTTTTACCTTATAATGATCCCTCAGGTGTTGTTCGCAGTCAGTGTGTGAGTGTGAACCACAGTAATATTATTAATACGGAAGTAAGTCTCTGTCTTTTTGTTACGTTTTGAAGACTAAATGGCTATATCGTTGTGATGGAATTTTATAAGGAAATCTGTATGAAGGGCCTGGATATTTTTTCCAGTATGATTAACAGTTGTAGTCTCGAAAATTTGAGCCTTATCGAATGGTGACAGAAATATGTATGAAATTGATTCTCTTCATGAGACAGGTTCGACGGTACGATGATATAGTGATAGCTTTCTTGTCATATTATTCCTACTCGATATTGTTTGGGACCAATCCTTCGTTAGCAGCTTTCTATATTTAATTCTGGCAAAAAAAATTCTTAATCCACGCGTACGAAGTTGCGGGTACGGGCTAGTAATTAATAATAATTAAAATAACCTCTGAGGAAAAAAGGATCTTGTAATATCGTCAGCTGTGATGTACCTACCCTTTCTGTGTAAGACAAACCGCGGTGTATTATATCGCGTCTTTATGGCGACACTCCGTCGACTTACCTTGACGTTGACGGGCTGGTTCTCGGGGTCGAAGATGTCGTAGTGGTAGTACACCAGCGCCGCCACGAACGTCGGCAGGAACCAGAACTTGCTGAGGCCTGCGATCGAGGACGCCGTCTTGACGGCTCCGGCGATCGTCGCCGACAGACCGACCATCTCGTCGGCACTGTGCGCGTCACGTCCACAGTGAACCACCTACCAACACCATCGCCACTCGCGTCCAGCCAAGGGTCACACGAGTAACGGCACTCGATGGAGTTATCCACCTGACGTCACTGTGTTCCCTGGAGACTCCAGCTGAGATGCGGCGGGGCCTGGAGCGCCGACAGTACTGCCGGGTTTCGTCCTGGGGCCACGCGGAGCGGTGAAAGTGTAACGGAAGGCGCGGCCGCAGTGGTCGCCTTGGCAGTGGCTTTCTTCGGCGGCAGAGGCCGCCTGCGGGAGAGATTGACCGCACCGCAGCGAGAAGGTCGTTCGGAGGTCGGCAGCTGCTCCTGAAACCAGTGACACCTCTGTTAATCCCAAACCCGTCTTCATCACAACCTATGCAGCAAACAATGAGAACACTGTGAGTGTCAATGCGTCGTCATCTCCCTGACACCATTACTCAGAGAAACATATTAACTTCAAACGCGTTTCACCCGCTCTGCTTCCCCAGGAGGGGTAGGACCGTCAACAGAGGTGCCTGCTTTCCTAACCCTCCTATGACCCACCCTCCGTACTCCAATACCCAACGAAACTATCACCCACTAAGAGGCAAACACCTAGAAGGGGTGCAGGTAAATTTAGATGTCCTTCCTCATCCTATAGTAGCCCTACTATTATTTCCAAGTCTTAAAGAGTCATCCTTGGTGGTCACTTGCACGAACCTCTACCGCGCTTCTCATTCTACTGGTAAAGCCCCTCACCAACATAATGGGACTGGACAGACAAAGTTTGAAACAGGGGCCGAGCGTGGTGGATGAGCGATAACATTTTGGCCTCGCGTTATGGAGGACATGGATTCGAATCCTGTTCGGCCATCCAGATTTGGGTTTCCATTGTTATTCCAAAATCACTCCTTGCGAATGTCTGCATGGTTCATTCAAAAGACGAAGGCCGAAAACCTTCCCATTCCTCGCCTTCAGTCTTATCACGTCTCTAATGACGACGACGTTGACGAGGCGTAAAACCAAAAAACTAACGGGTTTGCTATCAACGTGATTGCTGGAGGGGTAGTGCGTTATCTACCCGCGTAAGTGGTGAGGTGTATTTGGGTGGGTTTTCTCTCTTATCCTTCAATCCTATCCACACTGGTCGCCAGGAGTTCAGTGGTGAAAGGTAAATTTAAAATTTTGTCTGTAATTTGACTAAAATGTTTGATTTACTTTATACATTTCCTTTTCATGGTTTAATACGATTTCACGCCTCGTCAATGTCGGGATCATTAGAGGCGGGAAAGGACGGGAGACAAGTAGTGCGTAAGAATTCGGGCATGTAAAACCTAAATTTATATGGTTGTATTAAATAACGTATCGCGCTTCAGTAGCAGGAGTTATATATATATATTAAAATCACTATGACACACTTAAAGTAACCAAAGCCTCAGCGTAAGTGATCAAATTCTGTTGGCCTACTGCATGAGACAGCTATCGTGATCCTTCATATTAGAACATTGGAGCCATTTACTCTAGCCACAGAAACAAAAAATATGTCATTCGTAAAAGCAACGAATTTGGTTCATTTTTACTTCTTTCGGTGATAAACAAAAAAATTAATACATATTCACAAATATTTTACCTCAAACCGCAAAATTTGAACCTTTCATGTGATTTTTGTTCCAGATTTTTTAAGGATGGAAAGAGTATAACGTAAATAGAGAAATCAGGAATTTTAAATGTATAAGATTAGCAATATGGGGTTTTGGCAAGCTAAATGTATACGTCAACCCTTTAGATTGTTAGGACAGTGTTTATCAAATATTTCATCACAAATTAACAGGAAACATCGGAGTTGGAGCAGAAATACAAAGAGATTGTTTATAAAATTTATAATACAATGTGTGCAGGTAACTTTATCGCTCGGGAATAAACAGTAATGCTGGTCCATTCAAAAAACAATTTTTTTTTCAAAACTTACTTCATGTTAATGCATAAAGCGTATCACTGATGGTATTTCTTCCTTTATTAACACGGACAGTTGAGACTCATTAGATCACAGTCACACTAAAAAGAAGGTGAACAATGAATGGCTTGTTATACGGAAATCATTTGAATTATGGCTATTAATGAGCGTATCACTTTGTTGGCAGACCACCAGGTATTAGTTGCAGAGAAAGGAAATAATCTTTAAACGTCAGCACATTTATTAGGTAAAATTACTATTGACTCAATATGGAAATATGGACAAAAAGTAATACCGTTAAAAGAAAAGGGGCCTGTCAGAACAGATTTTTTAAATGAAAACAAAAATCAAATACTTGAACTGGTTATTACGTTTAAATATCTGGGATATTATATACCTTATAGAAGAGAGAAAGATGTGTTCCGCTAAAATATATATTTCGGTAAGAACGCCCCCAAATTCTCTATTTCAGCAATAAGTTGGGAAGCGAAATATTAGACACGTTTGTGGCATCGCCTCCCTTCAAAAAACACAAGTTTCATCAATGGGTAAATAAATGTCTGCAAGTAAATACTTTTGCGGGAGGTGTCGGATTCATTTGCATATGACTTTCTAGTTTCTCAAACAGACGCTAATCGCGATAGACCAGACAAATCGGTTTTTCCACAGTCAATGTTGCAAAAACTTGGTTACCTGAGGAGAAAGCGCTGTGTGCTAAGAAGGAATATAGAGGTTAATTGAGGATATAAAATAGGCTCGTGTATAAAGACGACGGTGCATTACGTTCTCACGTCCTAATACAGACGTGTAATCAGGACGTGACAGCAGTTAAAATATGTACTGCCCTTAACGCTCTGGCCTCGCATTCGGGAGGACGGCGGTTCGAATCCCCGTCCGGGCATCCAGATTTGGGTTTTCCATGGTTTGCCCAAATCACTCCAGGCGAAGCCGTGATGCTTCCTTCAAAAAGGTCATGGCTGAATTCCTTCCCGTTCCTTGTACCCAGTCCTATCCCGCCTCTAATGACATCGACGTCGACGAGGCATAAGAAAAAAAATTACTGCCCTGACGGATATAACGCATAGATACACAGAAAAAAATATTTCTAGGAAAACATGAGGAAAAATCTATCTTGTTAGACATATACATATACCAAAAGTAGTAGGACTGATTTTTTTTTTTTTTTAATTTGATTGAAGATATCTTTACAATTCCTTAATCCTCTTCGAAATGCACCCTTAGGCAGCTACAAACCAAAAATTACGCTGCTGCCATTGGCCATACGCCTTCTGGAAGTCAGATTCGGGGACACTGTTGAGAACCCTCGTCGATGCTGCTTGAACATCCTGAATCGAGTCAAATCGCTGTCCCTTCATCCGTGGGAATAAAAAAAAAGGTCAGTTGGAGCCAGATTGGGACTGTAGGTGGGGTGCAGCAACGTGTCAACGCTGAATTGGGCCAACAGTTGCCTTCTTCATCCTCCCGTCCAATGGAGGCTCGCATGAGCAAATCAAAGATCAAGACAATGCTGATCGTGTTATTTGACCGTCGCGGGGTGATTCATAAGGAGTTCGTTTCCCCTGGGGAAACTGTCAATTCGAACTTTTACGTGCAAGTATCAGCCCGCCTGTGAGACCGAGTGAATCGCGTCCGACCAGTCATCTCCGCCAACTGGACTCTGCATCACGACAATGCGCCGTGCCAAGGCGCGCCGTCATGAGCCAACTGTTAGCCCGAATTGACATTGCCGCGTTGCTGCACCCCGCCTACAGTCCTGATTTGGCTCCATCTGACTTTTCTTACTCACATAGATGAAAAAGCAGTTGAAGGAACAGTGGTTTGACTCAATCCAGGACGTTGAAGCAGCATCGACGAGGGCTCTCAACAGCGTCCCCGAAACTGACTTCTAGAAGGCGTATGACCAATGGCAGCAGCGTAATTTTTGGCGTGTAGCTGCCTAAGGGTACTATTTCGAAGAGGATTAAGGAATTGTAAAGATATATTCAATATTTTTTTTTTTTTTAAATCAGTCCTACTACTTTTGGTATATACCATGTATGTCATAGGCTTATAATGCACAAGTGGGGAGCTGAATATTATTACATATGATTATTATAAGAACTGTTTCCTTTAGTAGGTATTTGGAATTTTCGAATGAAGGTATGTTCTCAGATTTTTTCGTACTTGACAACTGTGTAAGCTAAGGTTTAGAATAAAAGTGAAAAGCTGACACCGGCTACATCGGAATGTTTTCATGTCTGCCTGCTGTAATGCTTTCTACAGGTCATGTCGCCACTCCTGTGATGTTACATGACATCGTCAGACATAACGGAGCGCGTCAAACTGTCGAGTTACGGCAACACTTGAAGACTTTTTAACTACTCGAGAGATCAGTCGTGTAAGGAGACTATACAGCATCCACCGTCGAGGAACCCGATAGAATGGTAAACATTTCGAATCTTTGTAACACGCTGTGGAAATGATATTCAAAACTGAGCCACGCGGGGTTGATTTCAGCCGCTCCTTCGTCAAGCTTTGCAGGTTAATCACCAAGGATAAAGCCAAGATTCCATGATAAATTTACCATTATATCCACTACTAGCAAAATTAGCTATAACAACTTTTTGCGGGTTTAAAATTGGAAGAGCTGAAGACCTTGATACAAGTAACGTTATTCATTAACGGATCCAAGAACTATATTTGAAGTGAAATTTCTTATGGCGCAGTAGGAAACCACGTAAATTTTTCCCTAACTTTTCTTTTACTTTCTCTCTTCACCAAGTGTATAATTTTGTCATGACGATTTTCCACTATCACAGCCAGACTTAAATGTTTTTCCTGCACAGTGCCGTGAGAATGTCAAACTATAATAATCTTCGTATTACAATACAGAGAACGAAAAAGTTAAGGACATTGTTTACAAAATCCAAAGAGCAGATCAAAAGTCCGTAATCACGAAAAAACAAAATTTTATCCTATAAATTTTCCTGTGCTAAAAAACTGAATATATTACCGCCAAAAGGATTTTTTTTTTTTTTCGAATGTTTACGATTCTTAGATGTGACATGCAACCTTTAAATTGTATTAAGAGTCTTTGATGTTAAGAATCGATCATAATTTCCTACTTCGGTGACCCTTAAAATGTGTGGTATGGTTAAAGTCCAAGCGATTAAGCTGTGAAAACTCCAACAAAACCTTAAATTCGCAGGAAACAGCCAGGAACAGTGTTTGAGTGAAACTAACTGATGCGTTGCGACGAACCCACGTGTGTGCCGTCGTGGACTCTCCATCCGTCGCCTCATTTCCGGACCGAGCTATAGCGCGTTCGATATCGGCCGATGATTGCCCATCTCCTCTCCATTACCTCCGGTATAACACTTCAAAAAACTGCGATTACGGTCCCAGGTAGGTGTCAAGAGCAGATTGGAAATATTTTCAAACTCTGAACCATCAGTCGCATTGAATCCGAAACAAACACCAGTGCAGTGAAATCGATTAGATAAACATGATATCAGAAATTCACGAATTCAGTACTCCGCTTTAGGTTGATAAAAATAACGGTTCCAAACCCCTTCCACCTCTGGTGAGATTTGGTTAGATCATGCCGGACCCCCCCCCTCCCTTCCCCCTAAGATGACGTGAGTTTTTGACGGGAGTGTCCCCTCCCCCCCACCCCCTACTGATCGACCTCGTAGTTTTTTTAGACCATTTTTTCAAAAACCTCAGTGAGATTTCCGTCGACCCCCTTCCACTTGGTGAAATTTCGACGGACCCCAGCCCCCATTTTATCTCACGTAATTAATGTACGCCCCTTGTTGCCGTTATTTTCCACTCCTAGAGAAGACAAATAGCAGGTTACTTGCGTAGTGAGTGAGCGGTAACGCTATTGCTTCAGAGAGGACGCGGGTTCGAATCCCGGTCCGGCTACCTAGATTTGGATTTTCCACGGTTTCTCTAAATCACTCGACGCTAAAGCCGGGGTCGTTCCATCAAAAGGCCGTGACCGAATTCCTCCCCGTTCCTTGTCCCCAGACCCATCCCGGCTCTAATCACCTCGAAGTCGAAGAGGTGTAAAGTCATAGCATAATAATAGTAAGAAGAAGAAATAGGAAAGTAGTTGGTTTCGTCTAATAGCTTGTATTTTAAAACAGTGACGGGTTTCTATAGATGTAGCATAGTGTTGCAGTCGTTGTCTTGGAGCCTTACTTTGTGTTGGAACAGGACCAGTGAAGGGCACCTTGCTTTCTGATTGAGCGCCTCGCAGTGTTCCGGGTTTTATGACCCGGTGGAGGTTGAACTGTCTGGATCAGGTACAAAATAAACTGCCAGCAAACAAAAATAGTCGTTGAGAAAATTGCAGCGCCACGAAAGAATCGTGTGAATATAGTAAAATTTGTATTACGTTTTTGCATTTTCAAAACAAGGTAACTGTTATTTTTGTTTTTTCTACGAGTCTCTCCGGGAGAAGTTTGTCTGCACAGTAGTTCCAGGAGAAGCAACACATTCAGCGGCTGAAAAACGCAATGGCACGAATAGTTCAAACTGCGAAACGGCTTTAACAAATCACAAAACACTGAGGTCCATTCAAGTCGTGTTTCTGTTGCAGATATATCCGTGAATAAACTGGGCAAGAAGACATCTGAAGCAGTGCGGAACAATTCATTGTCTTCGCAATTTCTAATTTCTTGCGTATTACCGCGCAGCAAATGTGAGAAGCAGTATGCTGTGAGATTCTTAATTTGGATGGTAGTTTACAGGAATCCAGTCGCAGAAACAGTTGGTGCTTCGTCGGCCTGCGAGCCATTCTACGGGCAGCTCCCAACTGGGATCTACTGGGCCCCTACTACACGCCCAGGATGGCATCCAAGATGGCTTTAAAAATATAAAACTGCCTTGATATGAATTATTTTTAAGAATGCCGTGAGGCCCAATGATACCTCTATTCTACGAAGCGGATGCAACGGTACAGCTGACAGTGGTAGGCTAAATAAAAAATTAAAAATGCTCTACTTTTTGGCTTACCACATACGATATATCTATTGAGAACGACCATGGTGGGTGAGTGGTAACGCTGTGAACTCGCATTCGGGAGGACTGAGGTTCGAATCCCCATCTGACCATCCAAATTTTGATTTGCCCTGGTTTCCCGAAATCATTGCAGGAAAGTCCCGGGATAGTTCCTTCGAAAGGTCATTGACTAATTATTTCCTGTTCGTTGCCTCCAGTCTTTTCTCGCCTCTAATGATTTCGACGTCGACATTGGCTAGGCGTAAAGTCATTAGGGAGCGTCCATAAACTACGTGGATCCATTTCAGATCTTTCGAACTCCCCCTCCCCCCAATTAGCCACCCATGCTTTTTGCCTTGACACCCACCTCCCCCCTCCCCCCCGTGTGGAACGTAGTTTTTTTTTCTTATTATCTCCAGAAGATATGTTGTGTTGTTTTCTTTTATCATAGGGTCTACTATCGTTAAAATTATGGCGTGTATAACAAACACTATTGTTAGTTGCTTTATATTTTTTTCTAAAATTATCAATATTTTGAACATATATATTTTGACACCTGCCACTTCTGCAAATGAATAGTTACTGGCAAAACCTCTTTCTCAGGTTCATTCAGAGATCCTTTTCTTCTTGAGGTGTTGCTAAAAACATTGTCCTCATCTCATTTGTCATTGTTTATTAATTGATAAAATATAGGGTTAGTCAAAATGAATGCAGTGATTTCAGAAAATTACTCCAGATTTATTGTTTGACATATACTTACAACATTACACAGATATATATAAACAAACTGTGAAAGTTTTTTTTTGAGTGTCTACAGACGGTCAATATGTGCACCTTTGGTGACTCTGCACACACAAAGTCTATAATTGAGTTCTTCCCATACCTGATGCAGCATGTCTCTGCCAATGAGAGCAAATGCATTGGTGATGTGAACCCGCAGGTCTGGCAGATCAACTGGTACAGGCGGCACGAACACTGTGTCTTTTACGAAACCCCAAACAAAGAAGTCGCAGGGGGTTATGTCAGGGGAACGAGGAGGCCATGACATCAGCTGACGATCAGCATCCTCAGCACGACCAATCCATCAATTTTGGAATCCTGGTGTTTAGGAAATTACGGACGACTAGAGAAAAATGGGGTGGAGCACCGTCCTGCTGGAAAATGAAATCTTCGAGAACAATTTATACTTCCTCACTTTCAGCTATATTGCTCTCTAGCGCTCTAGCGGCCACCGCAGGAAGCTTGCATTTAGTGCAATCGGAACTTGGAGAGCTCGCCGGCCTCGGTAGCGTAGGGGCTAGAGTGCTAGCTCCGCGTGCCGAAGGCCGCCGGTTCGAATCCGGCCGCGGGCATGGATGTTAAGTGTTGTGTGTCTGTGTGAATGTCCTGTCCGTCCTGTGGCGTCCATACATTGGAACAAATACACATTGAGCTGGCTGTATGGCCTCCGTTGCCGAATGCCATAAAAAAAAAAATTAAAAAAAAAAAAACTTGGAGAGCCACTTGTCTTATAATAGCAAACCCCATCATCGTACCTATAATAGGAATGACAGGACAGCAAACGAAAAATCGTGAAATCGCTGCAATCATTTTGACTAGCCCTGTATAACAAACTATAGCTGACGCGTTAAAAATCTAAGAAGCGCTTCATTTTTGCTGCAGTCTGTCGCCTTTCGTTCTATATTATCTAGGAATACATCTTTCTCTTACCTGAAAGATTTTCATACATCTTTGACGCCGTGTTGAATATTGATAAAATAATTGTTAAAAAACATAAAAACCGCCTTCAAAAAATAGGGCACTAAAAATTTTAAAGTAACTTTATACCTTGCTTAGAAGAAAATAAATCTAAAAGTACAATATTTTACATTACTGTTATTGAAATTTTTACATTAATTAGTTATTTTTGGAGTCGGTGCCAGCTGTCAGATCGCGCAGATCGAATTACTGAACTTTATTTGGTATTCGAGGCGAACCGAGAGAACGAACAAAAATTCCAAATATTTTACAGCATGTCGTGAGGAAGATAGCTTTATTGGGAGACAGCTTAGGGAAACAAATTAACGGTATGTTATCTGTGGCTCAGCCTTGTTCGTCATGCAGGCATATCTCTGGCGCTATAGTGTCAGTTGGTAGGCTGCATCATGCAGTAAACTCTTTATAGTTAGTATAATATCGGTGTATCATTTATATGTTTCAGTTTTGTTGAAAAATGTTTCTATAATTAATTGTAGGTAAATAGTAACATGATTTTTTATGTATTATTGTTTTTATCTTTTTGTTTTTCTTGTTTTGGCTGGCACCGCCTCCAAAAATAACTAATTAATGTAAAAATTTCAATAACAGTAATGTAAAATATTGTCCTTTTAGATTTATTTTCTTCTAAGCAAGGTATAAAGTTATTTTAAAATTTTTAGTGTCTTTTTTGAAGGCGGTTTTTATGTTTTTTAAACAATTATTTCATTTTTAAATTTTTAGTGATATTATAGTTAATTTGTATTTAAATATGCCGCAGCAGTTCTCATTTTGCGAACTTCCTGTTAGCTCAGTGGTTAAAGCGAATGCTTTTAACATAAAAAAATCTGTCTTTACAACAACTTTCAGAATGGGGTGAATTGGATGCTGTGTTAAGGAATGTCAGTTTACATTTTGGTCCAGGCTGTGTTTCGATCTAATCATAACATCTGTTAAAGCAGCTGCTCGATAATCGAAACATGTAACATCTGGACATTAATACATACCACATACACAAATCTGTCTCTGGAATATATCTGTTCGTTCCGGCATCATACAGAAAATATAGATATTTAATTGGTTTTCACAACATAAAAGCTCGGGGTCCAAGTTTAAATCTGAAGTACATGTTGAGACATAAGGACACATACATTTTATAAATATCCTGCAATGACTTAAAAATAGCTTAATTGATTTTGACGGTACTTAAAACTGTGGATTTTGTATAGAACATTGGAAATTATAAACGATGGGGGTAAAGGAGAAGAGGGATTGGGCTTTTGTATACCAAATGTAGACTGTCTTTTCTGATTGATTTAAAGTATACGTTTGTAAATTTCTGTTGATATCATATAAAATTTTTAGGTGTATATAAAAAAATAATTAAGGGGTGTGGAGGTGAAGATTATTTAGGTTTTTGTTAAGGAAGTGTGGACAGCATTTTTATCTTTGTTTTAAAGTATACATGTGCAAAGTTCCATCAAAACCAGATAAAAACTGTAGCTTTGTATAAAGAACATTTACAAAAATTAAATGGGGTAAGGGAGTGAGTGGTTGGGTTTTGTAAACAGAATGTTTCTCTTTGTTCTTAAGTATACATTTGCAGTGATCCATCGAAATCTGATAAAAACGGTAGTTATCTATAAAGAACATTGGAAATTAGGAGGGGTGGGGGTAGAAGGGAAGAGGGGTTGGGCTTCTGCAACCTAATTTAAACACAATTGTTATCCATTTTTTAAAGCGTATGTGTGCAAATTTTCTTCAGAATCAGATAGAAACTGTGCTTTGTATAGATTAAAGGGGTGGAAAGGGGAAGAGAGGTTTGGCGTCTCTAAACCAAATGCAGACAGTATTTTTCTGTTTATTTTGAAGTATACATGTGCATACTTCCTTCAAAATCAGATAGAAATGGTAGCTTTATATAATGAACATTGACAGTAATTAAAGTTGGTAGAAGGGGGAATAGGGTTTGTGTTTTTGTCAAAGTAATGTGAGTAGTATGTTTCTTTTTCTATTTGCTTTAAAGTATACACATGCGAAGTTCCACCTAAATCGGATTAAAATGTGGGTTTGTACAAACATTAAGGGATGTAAAAGAGGAGCTAGGGTATTTGTTTTATTTTTTTTTTTTTGTCAGAAATCTTCTCCATAAAAAAATACATATATGTGCCAACTTTCATACAGATCGGTCTAATGGTGTCAACTGTAGCTTTTCAAAAAGAAAATTGACAAAAGTCAAGGGGCGGAAACGGGGAAAAGGGTTCAGTTTTTGCAAACCAAAAGCTGACATTATTTTTGTCTTTGTTTTACAGTAAAAGTTTGTTAAGTTCTATCTAAAATAGATAAAAACTGT
The DNA here is from genome assembly GCA_031002005.1 of Vandiemenella viatica. Taxonomy (NCBI): domain Eukaryota; kingdom Metazoa; phylum Arthropoda; class Insecta; order Orthoptera; family Morabidae; genus Vandiemenella; species Vandiemenella viatica. The sequence goes on along the minus strand of CM061914.1, from coordinate 26,325,071 downwards.
GGGTTTAATAAAAGTTAAACGGTTTAATGAGGAGTGGGGTGATTTTTTGATTTTTTGGTCAGAAACCTTCCTCGTGATAAAATACATATAAGCCGATAAGCGCCAACTTTCATGGTAATAGATCAAACGGAGGCGATTGTAGCTTTTTATAAGGGGTTGGTAGGAGGGAGAGGGGTTGTGCTTTGGCAGACCAAATGTTGAAAAGATTTTTCTGTTTGTTTCAAAGTATACATTGGCCAAGTTCAATCAAAATCAAATATGAAATATAGGTTTTTATAAAATTAAGTTGTGTAAAGGGGGAGATGGAGTGGATTTGATTTTATTTTTTTGTCATAAATCTTCTCCATGAAATATTACATGTATATGACAGCTTTAATGGAGATCAGTTAAATAATGTCGACTATAGTTTGGTATAAAGAAAATTGGCAAAAAATGAGGGGTGGATAGGGTGAGAGGGGTTCAGTTTTTTCAAACGAAATGTTGACAGCATTTTTCTCTTTATTTGTGACTATACATGTCCAAAGTTCCATTGAAATCGGATAAAAAATGTGGGTTTGTATAAAAATTAAGGGGTGTAAAGGGAGAGAGGGGTGTTTTTTTTATTTTTTTGGAAAAGAAACATTTTCCATGAAAAATTACATGTATATGTCAACTTTAATGGAGATCAGTTAAATGGTGTCGACTTAAGCTTTGTATAAAGATCATTGGCAAAAATTAAGGGGTGGATAGGGGGAGAGGGGTTCGTTTTTTTCAAACCAAAAGTTGACAGTATTTTTCTGTATGTTTTTTACTATACATTTCCAAAGTTCCATCCAAATCGGATAAAAAGTGTGGGTTTGTATAAAAGTTAAGGGTGGTAAAGGGGTAGAAGGGGCGGTTTCTCAATGAAATTCACATGGGACCACTTTGGAGGTATACTCTATCCACTATAAAAATTTCATTTAAATCGGTTCAAAATTGACGAAGATATCGCTGAACATACATAAAAAAAAATCAGACGAATTGAGAACCTCCTCCTTTTTTGAAGTCGGTTAAAAACTCGCTGAAATCTTTTCCCTAAAGTTTATTATACGGCACCATTTGACACCACTGGAAATGTCACTTCGTCGAGCAATATAGTTACAAATGCACTGAAATTCACTTGACAGAACAAAATCAGAATTATTTTATAAGTGGGTGGTGTGGTGACACGATCAGAGTAAAAACAGCTTTCTTTCAAAACAATGCGAAAAATCTACAAGGTGATTGGAGTCTAGGCACCGGTTGCGTAATGTTTTTCGGTGCGTAATGCGCCGTTTCGTGTGGATTTGTTCTAATGCGCCGGCAGCCTGTGACCCGAACACTGTTTACAAGAGACACGCATGCGTGGCAGTATCAGTGTATAGCGTGTCTAAAATACTGAGACAATTAGATGATGGAAATAAATATGCGCATACTGTTGTACTACTGCAATTCAGAAACAGATGATATAAACCATGTATTTTTCGCTTGTCCATTATATAAAGCTCGTAGGCCTAAATTCTTAGGATATTTAAACAGCTTCGGAATACCTTTCCCGAAAAGTATTTCCTGTCTGTTGCATGCCAAAAATTAGATCATATATAAATTGTTAGTGAGATGTGGAAAAATAACTATTATTAACATTTAGATAAATCAGTTTTATTAATGTTTTAATTACTGTATGTATATATAAATAATTACAGTAGTATTACAAATCAAGTAATGTTAATGTATAGATAAAAATCTCCTTTACATTTTAATTATGCTGTAATTATTGTTTATGCGTATGAAGAGTCTTGTACCCCCTACTTTTGGTTCAGAGTACTCTACTTATTTGTCATCCTAATTCTTTATTTTATAAATATACATGTACCGATTTGAGAAATAGTCGAACTGATATAATATCCTTGATTTATGTATAATGATATTGTGTAAGGGTTTGTTTACATGGACAATGCTTTACTTGAGGGGTGGCCAACCCGCGGCCCACCTTGAACATTTCTGGCCCACGAGATTCATCACACTTTTACAAAATACATTTTATAATTCATTTTTAGTGTTACGTATTTCTCTACAATGTGCGTTTAGTATCATTATTATTATATTAACTATGCTTGCATGTAATAATAATAGTAAACACAATAATAACTGAAGTTTCAATTTTTCACTCCAAAAGAACATCTGTAGTGGGGATATATGATTTTATATGCAGAGTTATGATGCTCTTCCAAAGTGGCCACGCCTGCTTTACTTATTTGTACAATGTCCTGACAATCTGTATAAATGGCTGATGGCTGTATAGTTCCACATGGTGCTGCAGGCGAATAAATAAATAAAAATCTGTAACCTATTGTGAATGTAATAAGTAAAATGAATCAAAAGCTACATAGCTTCGCTCGATCACTACCTCCACCCATGTAGTCCACCGTAGCTTTCCACACAACCCTATGGACGCTCCCAACGTAAGCGAACCTTGATTGGAACTTGTCCGGTTGCTCTTATATTCCCACAGTTGAAGTAAATGAGGATAAGAGAGCAGCTGATTTGGGAGCAGGCCCTCTTTCGCATACGGCGTACGGCGTACACTGCTGGTCAATACATTCGGCCTTTTCTCTTATAATGAAAGTTTTCTCTGCGATTGCGCGGCGCGGGCGACCTTTCCGCGCACACCTGTTGCGTTGTGAAACACTGGCAGCGCCTTCTTCTTCCGGGACAGCAAAAATTGGGCCTCAGTGTTTTGTAATTTGCCAAACCCGTTTTGCAGTTCCAACTTTTCCTGCGTCTGCGTCTTTCTGCTACTGGAAGTTTTGTTTATCCTGGCGTTACTGTGCATACAAACTTCTCCAGCAAACACGTAGAAAATTGATAAAACTATGTCAGAGAACAACAAAACTGAATTACTTTACAAGTCATCTATTTTTTAAAACAAGTAAATAAAAATACGCTAATTTAAAACAACTTGGGTGGTGTGCAAATGCATGTAATCTCCGATTTCAAATCGACTCATTGATACCCGTTAGTTTCAGTATGTTGGAAATCTTGACCTCTTCCTGCTCTACCTCTTTGTTTAGATATGCCAGCTGGCGACCGATCGTGGTGGGTGAGTGGTTAACGCTCGGGCCTCGCATTCGGGAGGACGCCAGTTCGAATCCACGTCCGGGCATCCAGATTCCGGTTTTCCATGGTTTCCCCAAATCAATCCAAGCGTATACCGGGATGCTTCCTTCAAAAAGGCTATGGCCGAATTCCTTCCCGTTCCTTGTCCCCAATTCCATCCCGCCTCTAATGACCTCGACGTCGACGAGACGTAAAGCCATAAGATAAAAAAATTGCCAACTAGTGACCGAACCGGACTTTGCTTATGAGCATTGTTATTGATATTATAGTCACTTTTTTTCCTCTGTGCCTCTTCATGACTCATATTTTTTGTAACAATGTTAGTTCGCGAGGATTTAACTAAATAGTAATTTTGCTGGCAAATGAACTTGGCAGATATCTGCATAAAACAAATCTAGGGTAAAACTCCCATTTCAGTTTTTCGTTAGTAATCGTCTCGGTAATGATATATAGCATCAAGAAAGGTGGTCGCAAAACGTCAGCAACTATTTTATAATAAATATAATAGAAAGAGCTCAACCAGCTACTTTTTTTTATTTCAAAATAATTACGAAGTACGTTGGACCCAAAGGTATGCGGAAAAGAATCGGGGAGGTAAGTTCTTTTAAAATATTTTCTTCCTTTCACTATCAAGGACTGGAGTGTAGAAGTTTTAGATGTATTCAAAAAGTAATGAGACTGTTTCAGTAAAATTGTGTGTTTATTTTTAATCGCAATTGCATCTCATCGCCTTCAAATTGGTTAAATGCGACGCGAGGACGACGGGGTACACAGTACTGGAGAGTTTTTTTTCCCACTCCTCATATCAGTGTTGGAAGTCATTCAGAGGTACCACTTTCAGTTGGTCTCTCGCGGTAACATTTCGACAGGAAAAGTCGCACGGGAGCTAATCGGGCTGTAGGGTGGCTAAGAAACCATAAAAATGCTCCAGATGACCTCAACACAAGTTTTGCATCTTCGTACACACCTTCCGTATGCTCGTATCTCGGATTAACGTGTAATGGACCTGGGGAACGCAGAAATTCAATCCACTGCGCATTACTCTGACAGTAATCTGTAGGTCAGACCTCACAAGATCTCTCGCTACTTCCAAACTATGTTCAGTTTTTGGAGTTGACAGTCTTCCACTCCTCCTTGATCGAGGTTTATTTTCAAAGCTTCCAAGGCCTCTGAAAAATGACTTACGCCACCTACACGTGTGAACTCCACATTCTCTCTCGTCAGCTTTTGAAACTCTTCCGTTATATTTGAAAGAAATTTTGTATACAACTAGACCGCATAACGCTGTTCTCATTTCAATTACATTTGGTGAGAATAAACCGTAAAATTGGTGTAGTGACCCTAAAGTGTTGAAATATCATCTAAAAAAATTCATTGGGGTAACATGTGGTCTAATATCTTCCATAAATTTAATTTAATTGCGATGTGTTGCAATTTCCTTACGCACACATTTTTCCTTTTCCCCCCCCCCCCTTTCCTGCATCCACCTACATTTGTCCTATACAAATTTCAACTTTAAATTATTTCAAAGTTTTTGGTAAATTATTCATCAATTCTCCTCGTAACTTTATTCCAATCCCTGACGCCCTTACCTACGAAAGAGAATCTTCCTACAGCCTTATGTTTGAAATCGAGTGTCAGCTTGTGGTCACGGTCATCTTTTCCCTTCCATAATTACTTTTAATTCTTACACCGGCATCTTTCCATATATCACCATATATGCCTTGTACACATGTAAAGGATTACTATCCAATATTCAAGCCCTATGGTATAAATTTGTTAACGAGACAATACCCACAAGTTTGAAATTATTTCGAATCCATTCAAAATCGACAGACAGTTATGACACATGTGGGCACGATGACACGTTACTGCTTCGATTTACTTGTGGAAAGGCTGAACACATCTGGACCTAGACGAAGCATGAAACGGCAAATTTAGTAGCTACTGATAGCTCGAATCGGGGTTATTTACAAGATTATTTTAAGACCAGACATCGAGAAAAACGTAACTCTCTAGTTTGGATGTTAGGTCAGGCTGTGTACAATATTGTTAGCAGAAAATCCAAGGACCTAGAAGATAATTCATCCGCCCTCAAAAAAACACTATGTAATTTAAAAAAAAAAAAAAAAAAATCGGTGAGGTATATACACCACTTGTGACAAAAGGAGACCGTCAGTTGTAAAATTCAATTCATACTGTGGGTAGTAAAAATTCATGGCCAGAGGTTTAGTGTGGCAAAGCAGTAACATGCGGTACTTCGCCGTTCTCGAGAAAACCAGCGCTGAAATGTTCCGCTGGGTTGAAATACTTTCTACGATATATAGATTTCAAGTGGCACGTGGCATAGTGATGAATCTCTCTGCTTCATACGCCCGCCGTCAGTGATTCGAATCTCTCTGCTGGCAACGTTTTTTATTTATTCAAATATGTTTACAGATAATTCCCGGCAATCAGTTTAAACAATTATGCATATACCAAGTTATTTAAATACGTTTTTTGTAGACTCTGCTGACCCCCGGTGTGGGAATGAACATCTGTCCTTCAACCGTAACGGTCGAGTAACGACATTTGTATTCCATGCCTGCCGCAGCAAATATTTCTATTTTGGAATTATAGCTTTGTTTGCGAATAACTTAACGAAGTTCGAAAGCGTCGTTTTATTTTACAACAAAAAACATATTCATGATTGATTAAACAGATTTCCGGGAGATATTTGTTACACACATTTTAATAAAAAAGATTTGCCGGCAATAAGATTCCATCCGGCGACGACGGACTTAGAAGGCAGAGAGCTTACTCGCTTCGCCATGCACCCGTTAATATTTCCGTATCGCAGAAATATTTGGTCACAACGGAATATTTCAATGTGGATTTTCTCGGCAACGGCGAGGAAGCGCATGTTACTCTTTGCCACATTACACCTCTGGTCATGAGCTTTCGTAACACAAAGTATGAATAGAATCTGGCTATTACAGTTGGCGACTTCCTAGACTTCCACGTGCTGAAGGTCGCCGGTTCGAATCCGGCCGCGGGCATCGATGTTAAGTGTTGTGTGTCAGTGTGAATGTCTTGTCCGTCCTATGCTGTCCATACTGAGAAGATGCGATATATAATCGCTGGATGACGACTGATTCACTGCAAGCTATAATAATCACATTGAGCTGGCTGTATGGCCTCAACTGCCGAAAGCCATTAAAAAAAAAAAAATGGTGACCTCTCCTTGTGAGCTTATCTGGATGGACTTCTACAAGACAAATTTTAACAACTTCAATCTCATTCCCATTAATTTGACCATTTGTATGTTCTGTAATGATATTACTGTTAGAACATTATACTTATCTAATTGTATCAATAAATTGTTAAAAAAAAATAGCGGTACTGAAAGTATAGCACATTTTTACCTATGTACGAGGAGGTACCCAAAAATAACAGGAATGGCATTGCTGTGGGTGGAACTTAAGCAGTACGCACTTCTGCCGCTAGGCGTTTATAACGCAACTCATTGTCAGTTCAGTGCCACCGGTGTTGTCGACCTGGCTTGTTCTGTTTATCTGCAGCGATTGTTTTGCTAGCGCTGATTTTTTTATTGTTTCGTTTTTGATGATGGCAACATACAGCTGTGAAATTTCGTTTTCTACTCAGTAAAAATTCTGCTGAATGAAACTGTTTTAATGTTGAAAACAGCTTAAAAGATGACGCTATGCGAAAAACTCAAGTGTACGATTGGTTCGCTCGGTTTAAAAATGGCGACATGTCGATTGTGACGAACTTCATTATTTTTATTTTCCTATGGCTTTACGCCTCGTCGACGTGGAAGTCATTAGAGGCGGGATGGGATTGGAGGTCAAGGAACGGGAAGGAATTCGGTAATGGCATTTTGAAGGAAGTATCCCGGTATTAGCCTGGAATGGTTTGGGGAGACCATGGAAAACCCAAATCTGGATGCCCCGACGGGGATTCGAACCGGCGTCCTCCCGAATGTGAGGCCAGGGCGTTAACCGCTCACCCACCTGGGTACCTCGTTTATAACGTCCATCAACTACCCGAATCGACGAAAATGTTGAAAACATTCTAGAGCCTGTGCTTTCAGACCGTCGACAGACAATTGATCAACTATACAACAAGCAGTGCACTGGTAAGCGTCGATGTGTGTGTAACCTGTTGGCCTGGCCAGACTGAGAGGCATCTCGTGTGAGTGAAACGCTGCCCGTCCGATGACGTAACCGCAGTTCCGCGCACAGTTAGTTGCGAGAGAGCCGGTTAGTCCCGTAAGCTTGTTTCGGCCGTCCAGACAGCGAGGTTGTGTCATCCTCTGCGGTCTGCACGCACTCTGCCTATTGCTGCGGAACGAGCCAAATACCTCGCTCCGGTCCGATTGACTAGACAGGTGGTATGCAGATAAATTCATGCGGTTTTGAGAGGTTCCAGCAAAAATTTGATGGGCTAATAGGTGATGGGCTTATAGATGTGCTACTCTTCCTATGTTACTGTTTGGTAGGGGGAGGTGCAGTCAACTAAAAAAAAATCCTAAAATATTCGAAACTGAATTTTTTCCTGTCGGGGTTGGTGTTCTTCAGGGATCAGCTTTGCCCCCGCTCCTGTTTGTCCTCTGTCCCGACATCAATGCTGCAGATCTAGGCACACCACACCCCTGGACATTGCTCTGTGATGGTGATATCATGGTCGCCTGCGAGTCTCAACAAGATTTGGAATAAACTTAACGTTGAAAAACCGAGTACATGGAGAGTGGGGTTTTAAGTAATGGATCTATTAACATCGACGGCGTTGAAATCTGTGTCATCTGAGTTCAAATACATGGGACACTAAACTGTTCGGTTGGTCAGACACTCTCAGGCGACCTGAACAGAGTGGACGCAGCCTGGTTGAAGTGGCAACAGGTCACAGGTGTCCTTGTGGACTGCAAGGTGCCACTGTACCTTAAAACAAAGATTTAAAGAACCATTGTTCGACCAGTCGCACTGTATGGAACTGAATGTTGGCCAGTCACGAAAAGACATGAGAACATCTGCATTTACATGGAAATGATTCGCTGGCTGCAGGTACCCACTAGATTGGACCGCAACAGGAATTGAGCGTCTGGACAGCAGGTTCCAATAGCTGAGTAAATGCGAGACGACAGTCTGCGATGGTACGGCCATGTAGCAGAAACAACTCTTCAGTTGCGAGAACTGCACTTTTTGTAAGTCTTGAAGGCCACTAGGGAGACCCAGGAAGCACTGGCTTGATACCTTGCGCTAGGACATGCGACCAGTGAATACCTCACCTGCAGATTCACAACATCACCATAAATGGAAGTAGTAGTCCAGAATAGCAGACCTGCAATATGGGATAAATGGTAGGAAGGAGAAGAAGATTCAAAGCTGTAATTACCGTAGTCTTCCTCCTACATCCATGACTTTTTGACCATGTCGATTCTATGAGAGTAATGCCACTGGGAATTCATTTTGTCTGTTAGGAAATCAGTGATAGAAGAGGATCGTTACTGAAAAACATTGTACTACGGACTGCGTCCATCACAATAAGAAAATTTCAAAAATCTCTGTGTTAAGATCAGGTGTGGAAGGAGGCATTCGATTTTAGGCGTAAGAGTGTGGGAAAATTTTCTTTCGTGGTTAAGGGATTGGGATTGGAACAAATTACCACGGGAAATCGTGAATAATTTACCAAAAAAGCGGAAACAGTTTAAAATTGACATTCGTACAGGACAAAAGCAGATGGACACTAGATAGAGGACCAACGTGTGTGTTGGGAAATTGCCATTGAGGCTTGCACTCCACTGCAATAAATTAAAAAAATATCTCCTGTATTCTGTATTAGGAGCGTCTAATGACAGTAGAGTTGTTTTGATGGAAGGGAGTTGCAGTGCAGAAAGGAACTTCTCGGAAGCAACATATACGTTCAAACAGTCACCTGTAACAGTTTGTTCCTCACTGACAATAATATTATGAGAGTGGCTCAGACTCAATCTGCCTGTTCTCACTCGGCGATCCACGTATTTTTGACGGTCACGACATTTATGGCGCGTCTCGGTGAGTTGCGGAGACTGTAGAAGACTGTCATTCGGCCGCAGTGGAATAGACACGCAGTATGAATTTCGCCATTTTTTGTATTCAGTACTCTTCCAATTCCTGCCGTTGAGACGCGTTCTGTCCACTCCACGAAGCTATCCGGCTCATTCTCAAGGAATCTTCACGTCTTCCAAAATTCGTCGCATCCTTCCATCTTCCCCTATTCAAAAGAAAATAATTAGGAGAGCTTGTAGCTTTTATTCGAATCGCAGTATATCACTTATTTTTTATATCGTGACCCCAGGTTGCTTAAGGGGGCTGTAACGAACAACAATACACAAAGGACACTACATCGTTATCAGTAATAAAACATTGTCGTCTGGTTACTCGAGTTTACCTGGATTCATTACTTTTTTCGTAGCGTTACAAATTAACACGGGCATAAATAAAATGTTTTGTATGTCGTTACAAATTATTTTAACTATTTAGCAGACTCGAAAAAGCCATAATTTGTATCATATCGAAATCAGCACAGGTGAAGATTGCTATCCCTGAAACTCTTGAGTAGGCTATAGCCAAGATGCGAGCTTTGCTTCTTGTATTTAAATTGAACGAAACACTGGAAAGCAGTGGCGGATCCAGGATTTTGGTTTGGGGGGGGGGGGGCTAGGATTTGGCTTGTTTGGTTTGGGGGGGGGACTTGACTCGGGCGAGTAGAGAAGAGAAATCTCACATTTTTCCAGAATGCCGCCCACATAAAAACAGTAGAGCAAAAAAAAAAGTTCCCCAAAATCGATGTCGTCGGGGATGACCTTGGTGCTTTTGGTGGGGGGGGGGGGTTCAGCCCCCTAGCCCCCCCCCTGGATCCGCCACTGCTGGAAAGTATGATAAGGGCAAAATTTAATGTGAACCTGAGTCAACAACATGCTCCACGACACACATCCGATCGAGGACGTTAAACACTTCTCAGCGTTTCAGAGGACTATCGTAGGTGCATTAAGACAAATTAAAGGTTTTCAGAAGGAACCAAAATACTTTTAGAATTTTTAACATGAGGTGAGTGAAACCACATTATAAAGAGTAAACAGATTGACATATGATGGAACAACGCGGTGAGTGGACATCAAAAATTGAGGTAAAGTACAAATCGATAAAAGAGAGTATTCATGAATTTCAGAGAATTCTTTATATGTACAAGATATAGATATAAAATTACGACTATACGGTGACGACAGTTGTATTCATATAATGGAAAAATTGCCTAAACGGATTCCTCTAAAATATAGATCCCTCGCAAAATACTAAAAGTACCACAATGGACTCCCGCGGCGCTTCACAAAGCTCTAATACTGTCAACAGCCTTAACAAAAAAAAAAAAAAAAAAAAACTGCATACTTGGGCAACGTCACCAAGAATGGACCGAGCGTGGTGGATGAATGGTTAACGCTCTGGCCCCGCATTCGGAAGGACTCTGGTTCGAATTCCCGTCCCATCATGCAGATTTGGGTTTTCCATGGTGTCCCCAAATCACTCCAGGCGAATGCCAGGATGATTCCTTTAAAATGCCATGGCCGAATTCCTTCTCCACAGTCCATTTCCGCCTCTAATGAGGTCGACATCGACGAGGCATAAAGTCACGAGTAAAAAGAAAAAGAAAAAAGTGTCGATAACATATTTATCTAATCATTGGTTGGGATTGAGATTTTCTTATATTTAATTTTTTGTTTTGTGGTTAATGGCCTACACCTGCCCATTACTTTCAAATTTTAAAACTTTTTAAATTTTTTTCAGCTGAATTAGCCAGTATTTTTTTATAATCACGAAATTTGCAGCAATAAATCATATTACTTTTTGTAGTCCCGCTACGTGAAGAAGTGTATTTTTCATTAAGTAAATTGAAACTACGTTAAACTTAATGAGGCTCAGTTTTTATTTTTTAAAATTTTTTATTAACTGTTGCTTGCAATTTCGTTCAGGTTGGGAGTTAAAAGATGGGACTCCTCTTAAAGTGATGAAGTCACAGTCAACACATTGCCAGCGAGAAAAAACTAAAATGATGACGCTTGTATGCTGAACTCAAACGTTTAGACTACATAAGTATGTGACTAGTAGTTTTTATGTGAATCGTGTTAAACGAAAAACAATTTGTGAACTAGTTTATCGCAGACTTTTCACCTAATCGACTTCAGGTCAAAATGAAACATACCCAGTATTATCCTTCGGACCATGGACTGTAAATTACTCGAAACCCCAACTAAAAATGAGGTAGTTATTTCTTCGTTAATTCAATGATTCACGGTCAACGAAACGTATGTTGTTTCTCGCAGTTTATATATTTGCCAGCAACAATATAAACAAAAACCAAGTAATCTTAATTTTGAAAAGCAATGCTTTTATACACTTTGAACCGAGTATGATCTCAACTTATAATTATTATGAATTTTGCTGCAATGAACTGTTACTCTTAGTAGTAATACTATGCGAAAATATGTATTTTTTTCTTACAGCGTTAAACTTTATCAGACTCGGTTTTTAATTTAGTAATAAATCAAATCGACGACAAAATGCCATGACTCATTCAATCGTCGCAGTTAGTAGTTACGCTTCCCACTCACCCTCCATGTAGTGATTAAGCCAATCGTTTCGATGATAATCTGTTTCACGTCTTTTCACATTGTACTGCCTGCGTTCGAAAATAATCGTCGGTGGAGACTGACGTTCCTGGAACTGTCAGGTATTCACGGGCTAACTTATACTAGTAAGGGAATACTACTTTCATATCTTCCCGTTCCTCCAAAAGGCCAGTAGACAATAAGCCCTCATTTATCATTTTCATTAGCCAAAGTGGCCTGTAAAGGGGAGCCTGATGTTCCACTTTTGCTTTTTTGTTTTGTATATGTCAACACTTAATGAACTTACATTTATATTTATTACTAGCGGAGTTCCCGGCGTTGCCCGGTATAGTTGGCGTAGATTTACCCGTACGCTATTTGATTCTCGCAATGAGAAACGCTTGTACAAAGGTTAATCAAATTTGCGCCAGCTTTTTTTCGGAATTAAAGCAAAAATAGATACACCCGCCCCCTACCAAGAAACGGGTGGGTTGAAGTTTATTTTTACTCTATTTTCATCCGTCCGAAAAGATTCATGTGTATCAAGCTTCATTAATTTGGTTAAGAAATTGTATTATTACATTTCTAAACAACGCTAGATTATGTTATAAACTCACATTTGATTCAGTTGCGAAGTGAACGGATATACTTTTTGTTCGAAACGCAGATACTTTAACTCCGCAGATTCAGCCTTTTATACAAATATCAAAAGTGAATCCAGAATAATATTATCGTAAATAAATTATGAACAGAAGGCTAATGCTGATAGCCAGAGTCATTGTAGTTGTAGGTACTGCCAGAAATCGTGTTTAAAGAAAATATCTGTTGTTTTTACGGCTATCTATGGCGTTTAAAAATTGAATATCCCGAATTAAAGGAAAGAATACTTCAAGTTTTGTTTACTGTGCAAAATAGTTATTATTGTAAAGTTATCTTATTGCTTTCATTAATGGCTATTGTCAGAGACATTTTAGTTGTGTGCTTGGTGCGAAGTATACAACATCTAATCCTTCCATCTTTGGGACATGTCAAAATACGTTCAGAATTTCACTTAATGCTCCTGTGTTATTTGACTTTTAAACATAAGACATGCCAAACATCTGAATTGAGATTCTAACCTTTTAAACGGTGAAATCCCCATCGAAATATGCTCAGTAGTTTGAGTTTTTATAAGACAAATTTATCCAGTTTTTCGTCTTATAGATTTACAGGAAGATTACATAATAATAAAGGGTTAACGGATAGATCAATTAGAGCTGCAAATACAACATCGTTGACCGTTGCATGAGTACAGTTCAGAACTCCAAACACACTCCAAACAAACCAAGTCGAGAGTTCGCCAGCCCCTATTTCCATTAAAAAAATTAGAGTAATGTCAAAAACAAGTTCTCGTATTATTCTTAAGTTTTAAAAACGACAATTCTACCAACATAAAAATACATCTCGATTCTTGTCTTGAAATATACTTATTCTTGTCTATGGGGTCATACATCATACAGCCATGTCTGTTGTAATCATATTTTCACTTTTTCTTTTCATAGTTTTGTAGTGTTGCCACTAATTTTTTCCCAAGAAGTACTAATATGAGTAAAAGTACCGTGTGAAAAGTATCGAGTATAAAAGTAACGGTATCAAAAGAAAAGTACTCGATACCAAGAAGTATGGACAGTTTTTCCTTGTCCCTACCTCCTTGTACGTGGTTTTTAACATTCCACACATTTTACTATGCGTCACTGTACACAAACCCAATGTTGACCTAACACCCAACCTTGTGACAACACTGTATGTGGTCTTAGCTTTTACGTCAAACGTTAGTTGAAGGAAAATGATTCGTTTTGTACTTAAAATATTTGTGATGTCGTCCTCAATTATTCTGAACCTGTTGGGTTCCGTTATGTTTCCTTTACATTCTCGCAGAGTTTACACCACCTTTACGTATTATCTGTCTACACCTTCTTGCGGCTCTTTCTCTTTGTTTCTGCAACTAAAATCAGTTACACCAGAAAAAATACCCTTATAAAAATATAATTTCACCATTTCTAATGAGCTAATTCATGAATAATTATTTCCTATTCACTTGTTTGGGTCCAATTTCGACACACTTACAGTTTATTTTTTTATTTTTTTTTTTATTATTTTTATTTTTTTAAACTTTCCATTTGATTAAGTTTCGTTTATCATGTTTTTAAACACAGATTTCTCTGCATTTCGCACCGTCCTTGATTGGTAATAGTAACGTGTTGGCTTCGCATTCGGGAGGGTGCGGGTTCGAATTCCCGTCGGGTAATGCAGATTTCCGCTTTCCCATGGTTTCCTGAATGTTTTTTTTTTTTTTTTTTGTGTGTGTGTGTGTGTCTCTGCCTCAACGGCGTGTTTGTGAAGTCCCGCTACCAAGGTAGCTCTACTTTACGTGTCTCTCTGTATAGGATGGGTTTGTTTTGGGGACTTTTTTTATTGCTCTTTGAGGGGAAAACATGGCTATGGTTCGTCAAAGACGACCTTATGTGAAAAACCCCTACAGTTTTCTTATAGTCATATCAGTTTCATTCTGCCTGATATATAATGCTTAGTGGCACTTTATATTTGTGCCAGTGCCTTGGCATAGTTGTGCCAAGGGTATGGAGCCTTTCGTCTGTTTCTCTGAATTGCTCTATTCGATTATAGAATTTGTCTGTCTGGTTAAATATTTCTACGTAAATGGGGCTTACGTCTGCTTGCTCGTGAAGGGCGTCGGTTGGCGTGTATCTTGAGGCCCTTAGTATAACTCTCAGACATCTGTTTTGCAATATCTGGAGTTGGTTTAGGTTAGTTTGGGATGCAGTTCCCCATACTTGGCATCCGTAGAGCAAGTATGGGAGGATGATTGATTTATAAATCCTGAGTTTGGTTTGAATGGCTAGGTCCGAGCTGTGGAGTATTGGGAACAGGCTTGCTAATATTGCGGTGCCCTGTTTCCGTCTGTCTAATATGTGTTTGCGGAACAGAAGCTTTTTATCTAATATCACCCCTAGATACTTTGTTTCTTCTGACCACTCGATGTCTTGTCCCATGATTTTAAGTTTGCGGTCAATTATTGGTCGTTTCCGTGTGAAATAGATGGCTGCACATTTGTTCGGATTAATTTTGACCTTGTTGATACGGCACCATCTTTCTAATTGGTCGAGGCCGTGCTGCAGGTGGCTGATGTTGAGGTCATGCCTCCTGCTGGTTGTGTAAATGGTGGTATCATCGGCAAATTGTGCCAGTTCTACATAGGGTGGTGTTGGAATGTCGTTGACGTTGACCTTGAATAGTATTGGTGCTAAAGGTGATCCTTGGGGTATGCCGGCTGGTATGGGGTGTGTTGATGATTTTTGGCCATCAATTGAAACATAGAACCGTCTGTTCTCCAGGTAGCTTCCGATCAACTGAACGTAGCTGTGTCGTACGGTCGTCTATGTTCTTAGTTTGGTGATAAGATTGGCGTGCCAAACCTTGTCGTAAGCTTTTTCAATATCCAAGAACACAGCCGCCGTCGACTTACTTAGATTGAATCCCCGGGAGACGTCTTCAGTCAATCGGAGGAGTTGGCTTGTGCTACCTACTCTGCTTTGGAAGCCAAACTGTTCCTTGCGGATGGTTTTTTCCGCTTCTAGGGTGCTGTTTATTCGTTTGAGCACTACTCGCTCCAGCACTTTTGAAGCGGAGGGGAGTAGACTAATTGGCCTATAATGTGATGGCTCTCGCTGAGTTTTCCCGCGCTTCGGGATGGCCGTGACCTTCGCGACTTTCCTGAATGTCGGGATGTTTCTTTAAAAAGTCCGAGTTCTTTGTCGTTCCTTATCCTCGGTCCTTTCCCGCCTCTAATGACCTCGACGAGTTCACAGTTACCGATCATATAAGTACTTTGAAAAACTTTACCAGAAGTTTATACATTACTACACATGTGTATCTTCGCTCTTTCCTTAAGTATTGTTTTATAAACAATTTTTCTCTCTTCGTCAAATTCTTCCAAGCCACCGCTAACAGTCGTCAGATATGAATTAACACTTCTTATCAGTTTTTGAGACGTCTGACTGGAAATCGGAAGGTCCCCGGTTCGAATCCCTGTGTCGGCGGGGATTTTGTTGAGCCCGACCTTCACCTCTGGCACAGCTTGTTGTGTAATGTGAAGTACGCCAGAACCCTTCCGTGGTTCGTATTCCCCGTTAAACTGTAGGTCCTGTGAAGGGTAAACGATCGTTGTTGTATCACGGAAATGTACGCATCCAAAGCACATTCAAGCCAACAAATGTCTTAGTTGGCTGGACGAACATACATACATATGATAGGGTATTTTACATTAGCCACCAATTAGCGTGATAAAGATCTGAAAAAACACAAAATCTACTACACCGAACGTGGTGGGTGAGTGGTTAACGCTCTGGCCTCGCATTCGGGAGGACGTGGTCGGGTTCGAATCCCCGTCCGGGCATCCAGATTTGGATTTTCCATGGTTTCCCCAAATAACTCCAGGCGAATGTCGGGATGCTTCCTTCAATAGGTCATGGCCGGATTCCTTCCAATTCCTTGTCTCCCATTCTTTCTCGCCTCTAATGACCTCGACGTGGACGACGTGTAAAGCCATAGTAAAAAAAAAACACTGATCAGCCAAAAAATTATGAGTGAATACGTCCGGTAATAGCAGCGTCACTTGATGAGGAACGACTGCTTGCGAGACGCACGCACGGTGCATGTAGTATCAGTTAGCGTGCTATCCGTGTTTAGAATGGGGTAGGCGCGTGATCTATTTAGTTTTACCGAGGGCAGATTGTGATGACCCGGAGGTTCGGCACGAGCATTTCGGGTGTTCGAGGAGTGCTGTGGTGAGTGTCTTCAACAAGTGGCGAAACTAAAGTGAAACCACGTCCAAACGTCGAGGTGATGAGTGGCCACCCCTCAGTATAGGTGTCGAACGTCGTAGGCTGGGCAGACTGGTAAAACAGGACAGGCAGCGAACTGTGGCGGAACAAACATCAGACTTTAAAGTTGGGCAGAGTACAAGTTTGCCTGAACACACATTGCATCGAACACTCCTAACGATTGGCCTCCGCAGCCGACGACCCATGCATGTGCCAATGTTAACACCACGACATCGGCAACTACGACTGAAATGGGCACGTGACCATCGTCACCGGACTTTGGCGCAGTGGCATGGTCTGATGATACCCCGGTAATTTCTTCATCATTCCGATGGTAGGGTGCGACTCCGTCGTTTTCCAGAGGAATTGCTTTTTGACACCTGTACTGCGGGGCGGAGACAAGCTGGTGGTGTCTCAATTATGCTCTGGGGAACATTCACGTGGGCATCCATGGGTCCAGTGGAGCTCGTTCTAGGCAGCATGACGGCCAATAAGTATCGTCCACTGGTTGCAGACCACATACACCCCTTCATGATGACCATGTATCCCAACGGCAGTGGCATTTTTCAACAAGATAATGCGCCAGGTCAAAAGGCCAAGAGCGTGATGGAATTGTTCGAGGAACACAGTGGCGAGTTGCAATTGATGTGCTAGCCCCCCACCTCGCCAGATTTGAGCCCGATCGAACACATCTGGAAGATGATTGAACGTGGCGTCAGAGCTCATCGCCCCCCTTCCCGGAATATACGGGAATTAGGTGACTTGTGTGTGCAGATGTGGTGCCAACTCCCTCCAGCAACCTAACAAGGCCTTACTGCTTCCAGGCCAACACGCGTCGCTGGTGATATCCGTGCCAAAGGTGGACAATCGGCTGTTAGGTAGGTGGTCTTAATGTTCATCCTGATCAGGTTATGTCCGCCTTTCAGTGTCTGCTTTGCGCACATTATTTCCTCAGTCAGTCTTCTGCAGCTTGGAGTTAGCAGTTTGGTGTTTACTCCGCAGTTTTTTTACTGTGATTGTTAGCGGGTGCCGACGGCGCGTGGTATTCCTGTGTGTGTTGATGACGCATTACAACTGTTCGAGTCCAGCTTACAGCCTCGGCACCTTTAGTATTATGACGTGTACTTGCTATGATATGTGTACTGATTCTAAATCTTAGAAAGAGATAACCCAACCAAACAAAATCAATGACTGTTTTATCTCACTGTATGGCTTCAGTAGTCAAACACATTAAAAAAAAAAAATCCAATAAGAGACGTACAATCGGCAAGGACAACAGTTTCTTTGTAGATATATGTAGGTATTTTATACTGGAAGAACACAAAACAAACAAAGAAACGTATTGTCAGGTTCCTCGTGGTTGATTAATACAGTAATTAAGTAGTCCACATGGTATTTCAGTTTAGACTTTATTTTCACCAAACAACATCAACGATATTGTTGACATGCATAGATAAAATTCAGAGATACTACTAACGCAGTCCTTGGCAGTTTCAAAGTGAATCTTTATAAACTAACTAACTGTCCTTCTGCTGATTTCTTTATATAGGCTCTATCGAAATTTCAAAAGCTTCCGCGAGATATTTCACGAACATTAACAATTACTCAAACAATTAAACGTATTAAAAACAATCAGAAATAGTACTTAATCTTTTGACATCATTACAATACGGTCAGAAATGGAAATTAAAAATACTTAAACACAAAATTATTTACAGAAATCATTTTAAACTGTAGAAAATTGTCCTGTAGACATCGTAACTTGCATTAATACTTGGAATTACAAACATTTAAGCAATTCTCTTGCACAATTCGGATCTTAAACATATTAAATGGCCTTTAAATAATTTCTTTTCGTAAAATAAAGTCTATATACACTGATTTACAAGAACTTGCAAAACAAACATACCAGATCATATTCAAGCAAACTTTAGCTCACTACAAATACTTTATAAAATATAATTCTGTTTAAAGTTCAGGTATGAGGGCTGTTACAGTATGCTGAGGCCACGCGCCAGAAGTCA
Source organism: Vandiemenella viatica (assembly GCA_031002005.1). Taxonomy (NCBI): domain Eukaryota; kingdom Metazoa; phylum Arthropoda; class Insecta; order Orthoptera; family Morabidae; genus Vandiemenella; species Vandiemenella viatica. The sequence continues at coordinate 26,306,406 of CM061914.1, read as the reverse complement.
GACTTATTTAGCTTTTCCATTAAAGTAAACCGAAAATTAATTATTTTAATTGATTTCATCCATAATTTCCAATGTAAATGACGTTTATCGTAGGTAATCAATGAAACTACCAGAATTTGCTTTCTCTTGATGTCTAGACAATACTGCGCGATTGATTGTTCAATATATGGTTTTCGATTTTTTTCGGCCACTGTATACACTTAAATTTATCGTAAAGAAAAATTAAAGCTTGAGTTACCATTCGATACAAAATTTTGTATTAAAATCTCCACACAAAATTATCAGTAAAGTATACTAATTTTTTACTAACGGCTTAAAAGATGTTCGATGAGGGATGAGAATTGTCTTAGAATAGAAATGATCGTAGTAGCTGTCCACACTTTCTAAAATGATACTATTAAAAATACAGCAATCTTCTATGTTCCATGACGCACTGAACAGTGCATATCTGCTGAAGCTGACAGGAACAGATGTTTCGTCTGGGAATGTTGCGTCCATATTTCAAACTATCTGTGCCCATTATTTCATCAACACGGTTTATGGTTTTATAAAATGTTACGGGATGATTGTCCTGTGGAAGTTACTCGCACGTAGAATTAGACATATTAACTTCCATTAAACGCGCAGTCTGGAATATTGGAAATGCAGCGAGGAATCCAAGAGGCTCACAGCTCTCGCAAATGAGTTATACTACTAATAATGGAGAGTAAGTTTTAGTTCCGAATATGACGACCCCGTTCCTGCGTACCCAGAAAACCATCTGGAATGCGATTAACTTACCTTCAAGTGGAGACTATTATCTCGATTTTTCATTTCTTGACGTCATCACCATCATCAGTGTTGTGCCCTACGGCATGTTTTCACTTGACTGCTCTCCCCGCTCTCCTTTCTGATGCCCTCTACTTCAGGTCCATGCAGTTTCCGTTTTCGGTGGCTTTACGCCTCGTCGACGTTGAGGTCATTAGAGGCTGGATGGGACTAGGGACAAGGAACCGGAAGGAATTCGGCCATGGCATTTTGTAGGAAGCATACCGTCATTCGCCTGGAGTGATTTGGGAAAAACCATGGAAAACCAAAATCTGGATGTCCGGATGGGGATTCTAACCGGCGTCCTCCCGAATGCGAGGCCAGAGCGTTAACCACTCAACCACCACGCTCGGTTTCCCTTGAAGTTGTGTGTGGTCTTGTACCTCCTTCTTCCTCTCAATCTCTTCCCATAAACTGGTCTTTCGACAAGCAGTCCTCTCTCAACCAATATCCCATCCACTGCTTCTTTCTTTCTTGCAGTAGTTTCCTCCTTTTACCAACCCTTTCACAACCCCCACTTCAACAATACACATTTTTGCCATCCAGCTTATCATCTCAAGTCTCCTCCACATCTCCTTCGCTTCTATCCATTTTTCATCCTCTCGTCTCGGTGTCCACGTCTCTGTCCCATGAAATGTCACTCTTCCTACGAAGCATTTGCAAACTTTTTTCATCTGTGTTTTATCTTCTTTTCCAGTTAATAATCGCCTATCCCTATTAAACGCCTTTTCTGCTACAGCAGTACGAGTCTTCACCTGTTGATGGAATCTCACTTCCTCGGTGACTTTATTTCCAAGAAATTCGAAGACACTTACTTGGCTGATATTATCTTGTTCATTATTCGAAAACCTATCAACATCCCACTAGCAGGTGTTAGTTGAATGGCGTAGCTCCCTGGACTGAGCAATGTTTGCATCCCTGTGAATAAGCGTCCAGTTGCTTCGGCGTGGATTAGGCTCAGCGATACAAAATTTCTTTCTCGCAGTGCAAATGTTTGCAGAAACTATATAAAAAAAACCAAATGTTTGATGTACTATATTCAAAATGACATTCGAACAAGCTTTGTTTTCCGTTGTAATCAGGGTTTCCAGATTGTATAACTGGATACAAATCTTGTATAATTTGGTTACCTCTTGTATCCTGTGTGTATAACAGATTGCCTTGTATAATTGGATACAAAAATGAGCACTTAAAAGTAAAGTACATTCCAGCACCTTTTTGAAAGTGTTTGCCCTTTGTTTCATTGAGTTGGCAACCCTTCTTGCATATCTATTTCCTTTTTGTTATTCAAAATTTATCAGTGTACACATTGTTTACTTTTCGTGGACTTTTTTTTTTGCTCCCAGCACTTTCACTCACGTATGTAATCAATGGATGACCCCTTTGTATAATTGGGTTTCATTCTGTATAATTTCAAAGAGACAGCGGTAGAATATAAGTTGGCTGTACTGGCAGCGCTGGTTGTAATACTGAAACGAAATAGTAAATTCGCACATAATTATGTGTATGCGCTATTAGCACGCCAATCTTTGATAACCAAGACAAAATTTTTTGATACTTATACAGTTTAAACAAAACATTGAAAATCCATTTTTGTGGTGATTAGCTCCTATTGCATATTTTAGGCTGAAAGAACGAAACGCTCATTTAACGTAAAAAAAAAAATGCCATCCACAAGGAGTTGCCTTCTCTTTAAAACAGCACTTACAAAAATAGCAAGATCGAGTTGTGACTAGCTCAGAAAGACGACAACACGAGATTCGTGCCGTGGCTCTGATGATATTTAACCTCTACGCGTTGTGGTTACTAAGAAAAGCCGTAACCCGTTCTGAACTTACCACGACAGGACGGAAAGCTTGTAACTACATCTTCTGGATGTTATCTAATAATCAGGTGGTGTTGATAATTAAAAATAATCTTTTATTATCTTAACATAATCTGATTATTGATTAACATTCAGAAGGTGTGTGTTGTGGCCGGTTAAAGGTATAGGTACCACAACTCGTGGTGTAGATTTTTTTTGTTTTTTGTTTTGTTTTTTTTTTTTTGTTTTTTTTTTTTATAAAAAATTCTATAATCGTGTTATGCGATGTTTGGGCAAGAAGCCACCTGTTGCGCGCTTCAGATCACGCCCACCTGTTGCTCGTATGATATGAGCGCAGGATGCTTTTCGCAAAATCTTTGTGCAAACACACAGTTTTTATCCGATTTTGATGGAATTTTGCATATGTATACTTTAAAACAAATAGGAAAAACACCGATGACGTTTGATTATAGTAACCCACTCCTCCTTCCCCCCCCCTCCCCTCACCTTAATTTCTGTCACTGTTGTTCACACAAAACTACAGTTTTTACCCGGTTTTCATAGTAGTTAGCGCACATATATTTCTAAACAAGTTTGTCTGGTTGCTCAGCGTTTAATGAGCTTAGTTCCGAAAGTTCTCTTTCCGGGTCGCGGGTTTAAATCCCGCGGTGAGCAGGAGTTTTTAGGAGTTTATTTGATTATATGAGCTACGCCGGGACGTTCCGTGGTTCTGATTCCACGTTAAATTACAGGCCCCTGAAGAAAGGAATTAGCCTTCTTGCCTTTGACGCAATAGCTTAGTAAATCTCCTTCTGGAAGATTCCATGAACCGTCGGATTGTGGACTAAGACTGATGTTTTTACGCTCGGTGAGCGATTTCGTTCTTTGAGCCTAACACATACAAATATTATTTAAAATGTGTACAGTTGCAGCGAAGTAACTCCATTTCTTACACAACATCTTATATTACCAGATCCGTTGCATGAAAAGCATCATTAAGTTTCGCGAATATTTTTTTAATTAGAATTCTGTATATTTAACTAGCCTCGTACCCGCGACTTCGTACGCGTGGATTAAGAATTTTTTTGCCAGAATTAAATATAAAAAGTTGTTGGTAACGAAGGATTGGTCCCAAACAATATCGAGTCCGCATAATATGACAGGAAACCTATCACTATATCATTCTATCGTCGAACCTGTCTCTTGAAGAGAATCAATTTCCAACATATTTCTGTCACCATTCGATAAGGTCTCAAAATTTCGTGACTACAACTGTTAATCATACTGGAAAAAATATCCTTTGCCCTTCATACAGCTTTCCTTATAAAATTCCACCACAACGATATAGCCATTTAGTCGTCAAAACGTAACAAAAAGACAGAGACTTACTTCCGTATTTATATTAGTATTACTGTGGTTCACACTCACACACTGACTGCGAACAACTCCTGAGGGATCATTACAACGTAAAAAAGTGTACACCTACAAAATTACAAGACTACCTACGATTTGCCTCGCATTGCACCCCTAACTTTATAATATCTACAGTTTAACATTCAATCCAAATAACCTACGGCCCAGGCCTGACTCTTACACTATAATTTTTTTAAAAAAAAATCTTAGCCTCCACGGAGATTTGAATCGGAGTCCACAAAGTTCGTAAGCAAGTTCTTTAGCCACTGAGCTGCCAGTTCACTACACGGAAACACGGTCTGGAGACATCCATATCCAACGTGTCTGTCTATCACCGTATTTCGAAGTTATGAGACAACATGGTGTTATTTATACAGATAATTTTCCCACCAAATGTAGACAGTATTTTTCTCCTTGTTTCAAAGGATAAGTTTGCAAAGTTTGATCGAGATCGGATGAAAACTGTGGATTTGTATGAAGAACAAAGAAACCAACAAACAAACCAACAAACAAACATACATACATTCATCTTTTTATATATATATATATATATATATATATATATATATATATATATATATAAAGATTACTGTGGTTTACACTCACACACTGACTGCGAACAACACCTGAGGGATCATTATAACGTAAAAAAGTGTACACCTACAAAATTGCAAGACTACCTACGATTTGCCTCGCACTGCACCCCTAACTTTATAATATCTACAGTTTAACATTCAATTCAAATAACCTACGGCCCAGGCCTGACTCTTACACTGTAATTTAAAAAAAAAATCTTAGCCTCCACGGAGATTTGAAGCGGAGTCCACAAAGTTCGTAAGCAAGTTCTTTAGCCACTGAGCTGCCAGTTCACTACACGGAAACACGGTATGGAGACGTCCATATCCAACGTGTCTGTCTATCGCCGTATTTCGAAGTTATGAGACAACATGGTGTTATTTATACAGATAATTTGTTAACCAAATGTAGACAGTATTTTTCTCCTTGTTTCAAAGGATAAGTGTGTAAAGTTTCATCGAGATCGGATGAAAACTGTGGATTTGTATGAAGAACAAACAAACCAACAAACAAACAAACATACATTCATCTTTATATATAAAAATTTGATATCTGTACTGATTCCAAACCCTAGAAATAGGTAGGGCAACTATTACAGAATCAATGATAGATTTTAGCTCCATGTGTAGCATTTGCTTCAAATACCCATTGTTGCTATTGATTTGTCTCCGAAAATGGAGTCAGACATTAAGGCAAGTTGGTTCAAATATCCCAGTTTTACATCTGCGTTTAAGTAGGAATTTGACTTCTGCTGTTCAACTGTCTTCATGACTCAGCCTACATCTGGTTGAAATACGAGATAGCATGAATGAAACCCCAGCTACGAAAGGCAGTCACCGCAAAAGATTACAGAAGTGGTTAAGTTCTTGTATGGCTAATTTATGTACTAGGTGACAAGCAGAAAGAAAATCGTTATACTGAAAAGAGCTACACCCTCGCGGTTTTTCTGTGGTTTCCGGATGTCGATACTTGTCCTGGAGGCAGAGAGGCGAGACGAATCCTGTTATCTGTTACGTGAGAGGCGAGTAAGACGCAACTTTCTCCGCCTGTTAGCGTAAGAGCCGTCTGTTCCTGGGATGAAACGCAACCACGTCCGCGTATCTAACTCCACAACCTGCAGCCACGGGATTCAGGTATCACTGATGGACTAGGTATTCGCTTCCTCGTCCCATGGTTACCTGCTTTCCTGATAAGCCGTACCGCTAGGCGCTCTCACCCTTGATACTGGAATTCACAGTGGGAATTGTATCGGATAGCCAACGATAGAATTGTAAGGAGTTTCACCGAGCGTGGTGAGTGAGCGGTTAACGTTCTGGCCTCGCATTCGGGAGGACGCCGGGTTGAGTCCCCGTCCGGGGATCCAGATATAGGTTATCCATGGTTTATATATATACAGGGTGTAACAAAAATGTACGGCAGAACTTGCAGGACACATTCCTCACACGTGGACGAAGAAATTATATTATATGAACATGGGTCCGGAAACGCTTCGTTTCCATGTAACACCGCATTTTACCCAACGCATGAAGAACAATACGCTCGAAGCATGGGGAACATGCACCGTTGGTTACGTCTGGTTACGTTGGCATGATCGTAGCTGCAGCGCTGTGGTTTGTTCGCTTCTGCGAATGGTTTATTCAACAAAGTGTCAACCCCAACTTTAGTGCAGCGATACTGTTCACAAATGAGGCGTCGTTTCAACGAGATCAGATTGTAAATTTTCACAATCGGCATGTATGGGCTTCCGTCAATCCTCACGCAACTGTTGAAGCAAGTAATCAACAAAGATTTTCCGTCAGTGTTTGGGCCGGCATTGTGGTTGGCTATTTGGTAGGGCCTCACGTTCTTCCACCTAGGCTCAATGGACACAGTTACCATAATTTCGTAGAGAATGTTCTACCTGTTATGTTAGAAGATGTGCCTCTCGCTGTGCGACGAAACATGTACTTCATGCATGATGGAGCGCCTGCTCATTTTAGTGTTAATGTCCGTCGACTTCTAAATAACAGATTTCGTGACAGATGGATAGGTAGAGGTGGACCAATTGCCTGGCCTCCACGCTCTCCGGACCTAAACCCACTGGACTTTTATTTATGGGGGCATTTGAAAGCTCTTGTGTATCGAACCCCTGTACAAGATGTTCAGAGTCTGTGTGCCAGGATTATGGACGGCTGCGAAACCATACGCAGTACTCCAGGGGTACATCAGCGCATTCGAGAATCATTACGACGGCGGGTTGATGCATGCATCAATGTGCACGGAGGGCTGTGAGAAAGAGCTGCATGTATTAAGCTGGTACGTTCCATTCTTGTGTGTCTCCCACTATTCATGCCACGAAGGAAATGCGGTGTTACAAGGAAACGAAGCGTTTCCGGACCAATGTTCATATAAGATAATTTCTTCGTCTACGTGTGAGGAATGTGTCCTGCAAGTTCTGCCGTACATTTTTGTTACACCCTGTATATATGTGTGTGTGTTTGTTTGTGTGTTTGTGTGTGTTTGTGTGTGTGTTTGTGTGTGTGTGTGTGTGTGTGTGTGTGTGTGTGAGGAGTTTTATCTCTGACAATAGTACAGCTCGAATCTAAGGGAGCGTCCATAAATTACGTGCCTTGGTCTAGGGGGAGGGGGTAGAAAGCTACGGTGATCTACGAGAGGAAAGGGGGGAGGGGTTTAATCCAAGCCACGTAGCTTTTAATTCATATTATTTGTCATAGGTAAAATAAGGTGCAGAACATTCAGCAACATGTGAGTATTTATTTACGTCATTTAATTATCTTCGTATGTAATTTACAATAGTCTTAGAAGAGAAACGGTACAAATTGTCCTCTGAAATCAATCGGGGGAAAAGCTACGTGCCACGCGTGGTGGTGTGGAGGGGGAGGGGGAAGGGATGGCGTAGTGGCAAAAGACACGTCAGCCTACGTGGGAGAGGGGTGGTTTACAAAAGGCCAAAATGGAGCTACATAGTTATGGACGCTCCTTAACTCTGTACTTTCTCTATTATTATTATTATTACTCCGCGATTCACTAAAAGTGTGTGGCGGAGGGAGCATTGCATCTATCGAAATGGGTGATAGTTTGGAAGGGATATGCGGGATATGGCAGGAGGCGCCCATGGGCTATTGTGACGAACCATCCCAGCATTCGCCTGGAGTGATCCGGGAAAACCATGGAAAACCCAGATCAGGATGGCCTCTATCGTGTCAATCACTCGCTTGCGATACGGATATAAAACTCCACAACAGTAATCTTAACGTCGACGAACGAGAGTCTTGTATGATCTCTCAATTTTTTGGCGTGTCCTGTTATAAAATTTTTGAGGCGCATGTTTTAGATTATTCCAGTAGTCGCCTACAAACCTTATCCAGGACGGCCGGTATTCTTCGCCCTCCGAACGTGGCAGGTGGCCTGGTAATCGCAAGGACGCTGGTTCGATTCCAAGTTCGCCTTTCTACATTTCCGAAATCACTCCAGGCAAAGGGCGAGATTTTTTTTTTTTAAATATCTTGTTACACCCTCTTTTGGCTCTAACAGACCTACGACTCAACGTTTCTCAAAACACTAAGCGAAGTAAAGTGATGCATGTTATGTGCCTGCTCGCTCGTTAGGGCGCATCCATTAATTACTTGAGGTGAAATGGGGGGGTCAGGTGAAATTTCACCAAGGAGGGGGGGGGGGGTCGACGGAAATCTAACGTCAATTTTTTTAAAAAGTCTCGAAGAATAGTAGAGCTAAAAAAAAGTCTACAGACGACGAAGATACTAACTTTAAGGGGGATGATCAGGGGAGAATAACAGCACCGATACCGACTTTAAAGGGGAGGAGAGAAAAAAAGGTTAATAAAAATTACAAGGTCGGTTAGTAAGGAAGGGGGAGGGTGGGTCCAGAATTACTAATAAGCACCTCACGTAATTAATGTAAGCCCCCTTAAGGCGCACGACTTCTTATCTGATTACTCTACTAATATCAAGTACTAGCTCGTACCCGCGACTTCGTACGCGTGGATTAAGAATTTTTTTGCCAGAATTAAATATAGAAAGTTGTTGATAACGAAGGATTGGTCCCAAACAACATCGAGTCGGAATAATATGACAGGAAAACTAACACTATATCACTGTACCGTCGAACCTGTCTCTTGAAGAGAATCAATTTCCAACATATTTCTGTCACCATTCGATAAGGTCTCAAATTTACGTGTCTACAACTGTTAATCATACTGGAAAACATATCCTGTGCCCTTCATACAGATTTCCTTATAATATTCCATCACAACGATATAGTCATTTAGTGGTCAAAACTTAACAAAAAGACAGAGACTTACTTCTGTATTTATTTACAATAATATTACTGTGGTTCACACTCACACACTAACTGCGAACAACACCTGAGGGATCATTATAACGTAAAAAAAGTGTACACCTACAACATTGCAAGACTACCTACGATTTGCTTCGCATTCCACCCCTAACTTTCTAAGATCTACAGTTTAATATTCAATCCGAATAACCTACGGTCCAGGCCTGACTCTTACGATGAAAAAAACCATTTTTAAAAATCTTAGCCTCCACGGAGATTTGAACCGGAGACTACGACGTTCGTAATCAAGCGCTTCAACCACTCGGCTGGCTGTCCACTACACGTAAACATGGTACGTTGACGGCCACATACAACTTGTCTGTCTATCGCCGTATTTCGAAGTTATGAGACAACATGTGTTATTTATACAGATAATTTTTCAACCAAATGTAAACAGTATTTTTCTCCTTGTTTCAAAGGATAAGTGTGCAAAGTTTCATCGAGATCGGATGAAAACTGTGGATTTGTATGAAGAACAAACAAACAAACATTCATCTTTATATATAAAGATTATTTTCCCTTCATACTTAACCAAAATCCGTAAATAGGTAGTTCTCCGCTTTTGTAACATCATTAATTACGAAAGGAATTTTTCGAAATCCAATCCGTAAAAGACAAACTTACGAACAATCAAGGTGACGGGTGGGCGATAATTCAGAATGAAGCCCTCCGAGCGTGGTGGGTGAGCGGCAACGTTCTGGCGTCGCGTTCGGGAGTACGCGGGTTCGAATCCACGTCAGGCCAACCATATTTTGGTTTTCTATGGTTTCCCATTATGTCTCCATGCGAATTCCGGGATGGGTCCTTCACAAGGCCATGGCCGTTTTCCTTCCCGTTCCTTGTTCCCAGTCCTTTCCTGCCTCTAATAGGCGTAAAGACAGAAGTAAAAAATAAAAAAAGTTAAGCTGCAAGGTTTCTCTGACGTCGATAAGGAGTGATTGCTTTACCTCTAGATAGAAGCACCACCTACAGTATTGTTTGCGCGGCCATAATCGCATTAACACTAGACATCTCGGTCGGCAAATAAGCACGATGCAAAAAGAGGTAGTTCAGAGTAAAGCAGCCACGCTTCGATGGCTTAGATAAGGAGTGATTTCATACCGCTAGATAGCACGGCATGTCAAGGAGAGAGGGATTAATGGTTTGTGTTTTCTAGAGAAAGGAGCCTTTTGCGATATTTTCGTTTCTGTTATTGTAACATTTGTCATCTCTAATTGTTTTTTAAGACCTTGTGTTTTGCTACGTCCTATATTTATTGAGAAATTAGCAATTAACTGCAAATGAGCGGCACCTTCTTTCAGCACGCTACAATCCTCTAATCTCGCTAATCAACAATGTCATTCGCGAAATTTTCCCACGAGTCGCCTAGTCAAATTTCGAAAGACGATGTCAATTATCTCGCCACACCTGGCATTAGCCGCCAAATTATTACCTAATTGACGGAATATTTCCACAAACACAAATCTTCAAGTGTTCACTGGTACAGTGATGGTGGTTTCGTGGAAGAGCTCGCAAATCTAACAGCTAGGGGTGACTAAAATCCTGTAACCACAGCACAAACTTTCTTAAGTTTTCTTTAATTGAACCTAGAAGATGATATCTTTAGGCTGAAACATACAACTTGCCATTGAAATAGTGAAATATGGAACAAAAAATACAGCTACTGTATTGAATATTAATACGAGGGAGAAAAAGAGATGTGAATGATCATTCCTGCAGAAAGGGTTCTTACAGTGGCGGAAAATATGGTCGATGAGGTGGAGTACCTAGTTAATTTGAACAGTCTAGTGGCCAAAGATGCAGGAAAGACAATGCTAAAAACATAATGGCGCTGTATCAAAGGTAGAAACTTTAGCACAAAACTCTTGAACAAAAAAAGGGGACATTTAAAATTACCAATTCTTGCCACGAAGTCTAAACTTAAGTTGCCCCTGAAACAGAATGAAACGAAGAATTGTAACAACTTAAAACCAATAACCAATGCACTTCAAAATTAAATTGAGGAAATGGAGTTGAACTCCATAAAACATTGAAAAACACGCTAGGACAGGTAGGCCCTACTTGTTATAGAACGGAATCTTTTCTCAGTCATTAATCAACCCATATCTAATTAATCTGACAAGTTTTCTTCTTTGGAAGTAACCTGCCACTTCCAGTTCAGAAGCAATTAAATTGTACTGTGGCGAAAGTATTGATTGCCTGCTGACCTATTTACTTGTTATTAATCCGTTAATAAACAAAGCTGCCGCGACATGCTGGAAGTGTTATACAGTGCTCGATAATAATCCACAAGAACTACAGCGAACGCTTTCTAAGAATACTCGAAAAGGTAATAAAAACTAGACTACAAAGAGAAATGAAGTCATTTTTTGATGCGATTTGGAGAAGGGGGGAGGGGGCCAGTAGTTCAGCCTATGATAACTTAGTCACTGACATAAGTGATATATTTCCATCAAACATTGTTCTCGAATTTGATGAAGTAAATATTAACTGATATCAGTCCGTTAACTGGTACCTGAAACGTCTACGAGATGGCGTTAGTGCCGACTTCGAGATATCAAATAAAGTAATCGTTTGTTTTGTGTAAAATCATGTTTGTATATGAAAGACAGCTACTTAGATAAATTTGAAAAGCAAAACGTTATCTAAATATGAAATTTCATCAAAATCGTTAGAGCCATATGCGAGACAGCAAACATATACAAGAATTGCTCATTTAAAGATAAAAATAGGAGTGTTTCGTCGTACAAGATGTTTACAGGAATGTCGCTGGTCGAGTGTCGTAAACATACGATATCGATTACTAGCGAGGTTTCACTTTCTTCCACTTTCGTCACTGCAGACTTTCGCGTTAACTTTATAGACAGCGGCCAGCCTTTATTTTCGCTTGCGCATTTCGTTTCCCGAGTATTCCATACGCATTCCCACCAACTGATGTAACATTGTCTATTTATGTTCTTTCTTTCGCTACATGTCATTCATCCATGGTGTTAACAATTCTAGTTAGTAAAGATGTCATAAGAAGATGAGTTATGGTGAAATTACAGACTCAAAATTCGGAATGACGTGATAACCAAATTGCTTTGGTATTCGATTTGGGGGCACAATACGCAGTACTCGTATTAAGGTAAGCACAGTACGTCTTGCCTTTACTTAGTCTGAATAATAATAGTTCCGTGTGGTCGTAATGACTTCATCATCATCAAGGGTTTTCTGCCACTTAGCAGGTCCATTCACAGCGACGGTCTTCCAAGCCTCCCATTATTCCACCAGTCTTTTTGTCTCTATATATTTCGCATTCACCATGATGTCATCAATCTTTTTCTTCCTTCGCCGACTTCTTCTTTTCCCTCCGTTTACAATCCCCTCCAGAGCAGTTTTAAGCAGGCACTCATTCCTCAACACATGTCCAATCCAGTTCCTTTTTCTGTTCCTTATTGTTTTTATAAGGGACCTTTGCTCTCCTACTCATTCCAGCACCTTATCATTCCTTACTTTGCCTTTCCAAATTATTTTCTCCATCCTCCTCGATATCCACATTTCGAAAGGTTCCAACCTCTTTATATCATCTTTGTTTAGCGTCCATATTTCTACCCATATAGTCCTACTCTCTATACGAAACATTTAGCTAGTTGTTCCTCAGCTTTTTATCCAGCCTTCCTCATAATAAACTTTTCTTTCTATTGAAAACTTCCTTTGCCATTGTGATCCTAGTATTCATCTCCTTCTAGCACCTCATATCGTAACTCACAATACTCCCGAGTGTTTGAAGGACTCAAGTTCTTCAATTATTTCTCTTTGTAGCTTTATCATCATTTGTTTCTTACTCCTTCTCTACATCGTACATTTAGTTTTCCTCCTACTGATTTTCATTCCGAATACCTTTCACCCCAAGTCTAAAGCCTGTAACATTCTTTTGAGTATCTTGACACTTTCCATCAGCAAAACCATGTCATCAGCAAACTTTATGCAGCTAATTCTACATCCACCCAAGCATACACCTTATTTACTTCTTAAATGCCTTTGTATAATTTCCTCCAAGTTTATGTTAAATAATATGTGTGACAAACAACATCCCTGTCTTACACCTCATTCGATCTTTCCTTCTTTTTGGCTTGGACTTTACGCCTCGTCGACGGCATTGTCATAATAAGCGGGATGGGAGGGGGAACAATGAACGGGAAGGAATTCGACCATGGCCTTTGGAAGGAAGCATCCCACCATTCGCCTGGAGTGATTTGGGGAAACCATGGAAATACAAAATCTGGATGCCCGGACGGGGATTCGAACCCGCGTCCTCCCGATTACCAGGCCAGAACGTTAACCGTTCACCCACCACGCTCGGTCTTTCCTTCTTCTGTAAGATCATTCCCCACTGTCACTCTCACTCCTTGTTCGATGTATAATCTACTTATTATGCTTCTTTCTTTCCAATCAATGCCTTTATTTTTTAGAATATCCATTAACTTCATCCATTACACTCTATCAAAAGCCTTATCCAGATGTATGGAAACTATGCAACAATTTCTTCCCCTCTGAATGTATCCTTCACCTATTGTTCTCAGCAAACCACTTCTTCCTTTCTGAAATCCAAACTGTTCTTCAGCAATTGACATGGACAGTCTGCTGGATATTCTTGTATATAACACAATTAGTAATATCTCACCTGGTGACAGGATTCCTATTGGCTGTCGTAGTCTCCTTAACCTAACCCGGTAATCCTACTAGATCCAGGGGACCTACAGTTTAACGTGGAATCTGAAACACGAAAGCGTTCTAGCGTACTTCACATTACATGGCAAACTGTACTAGTGGTGAAGGTCTGGTTAAGCGCCTTTGAAAATCTCCGCCGAGACAGGGATTCGAACGGGGGACATTTTGATCTCCTGTCAGACATCTTAACCGCTGCACCACCAGACCAGTAACTCAGTTGATAATCTTTATTCCTAGAGTACAAGGTGGGGTCTGTCTGTTAAAAATGACTGGAAATCAATAAGTGACAAGTGAAACGAAAATCGTTTGACTGTCGTGAACGTCTCTATTCTAGCCCATTGAAGATTTAGAATTCTCAGTACAGAGGAAAATTAGCGTTTACAACAGTGTTTCCCAACGTGGGGCCCACGCCCCACAGGGGGGCAATTTGGTTTTTTTAGGGGGGCAATTTAGAAATTGACTTGATACGACTTTACCGCTTTCTCTTCGGGTTATTTGAATGCAATTCTAGATATAGGTACAAAATATAGCAAAAAAGCAAATTCTTAAAACAGTGCTGTAAATAATTAGACTATTAGGTATAGTTTCGTTTGATGTTAGGAAACATATCATCTGGATGATTTGAGTCGTCAGCTTGACCTTTTTGGGATTCATCGCATAATGTACCGCCTGTCTCGGGCTAAAAAAATATGAAGTTACTGATAAAGCCTTACTTATTATTGTCAATCATTTGAACATTCTATCCAATGATTTAAAAGAAAGATTTTCTGATTTAAAACAAATTGATTTCCTAATATGGATGATGCAGCCAACATTAGTGTATTTGTCAGATATATCAGATGTTCAGTATCAAGAAGAACTTGCAGAATTGCAAAATGACGAGTCAGTTAAAACTTTATTTAATATAAAAGGTGCAATGGCATGGCTTTGTGAAGAAACTAAAATCAAATACCCAAATGCAACAGAATGTGCAAGAAAACTTCTATATCCTTTTCCATCTTCATATTTAGCCGAATCTGGATTTAGGGCAGTAAATAATTTACTGATTAAAAAAAAAAAAAAAGACTGGATACTACACAACGTGAAGACTTGAGATTAAAGCTTACTAAATTGGAGCCTAATATAAAATCTCTATGTAGCAAGCATCAAGCGCAAGGATCACACTAAATTGCCATAATAAATCTTAATTAAAAATCTTTTGAATTTTAGTATTTCATTATATGTTTTTTAATTTTACTTACTGTGTTTTATGACAATATTAAAGTGTTTTCTTTCAAAAACCATCCTATATGAGTTTCTTTAATAACAAATAATTTTTTTATTAAAAATTATGTATTGGGGGGCAAAAAAAAAAAAAAAAAAATGTTAAAAGTGGGACATGACCAAAAAAAGGTTGGGAAACACTGGTTTACAAAGTAGGTTGTAACAGCGCTTCCCTAGGTGGTTTTATAGCTAATAACTATCCAAAGACTCTGGATGGACGAGAATAAACCTGTCAGTTTGCACCGGCAAACTGAACTCTGAACAGGAGTTCGGATTCAAAACCCGGTGGCGGCGTATCTGACATCTGATTACGGTAGCTGGATGGTTTTCCTTGGTCGTGTGACCGACGCCTAGGATAATCCACACTATTGTCACCAAAACATATATGTTACACAAACAGTACAGTAACTTACTGTAGACTTTAATATTCGGGACAGATGACAACAGTTGAAGTTGTGAGCTACATATCGCCTCGTTCGACCTCAGTGTTACGCAAGTCGAAGGAGAGTTCGATATTCACGTACGCCAGGAATGTCTGGGAGAAAAGAAAGTGGTTTCTAAATAAACAACACGAGTTTGAGAAACGTTATTGATGTGAATACCAGCGAATGACTCATGCGCGAAATATTTCACATGAAATGAATAGATGTGGTCGAACTGAAAATGTGGCTTTTAGTTACCTAAACAAAGTTTGACGGGAAAGAAGTATCTAATAGTTTTAAAACTGCGAGACGGAAACTGCAGTTTCATTATATCGTAACTGCCATCATCGTGAAAACTGATGCATTATTATTTAAGGTAACATAATCAGAAAAAAAGTAGCAATAAAAAACAAAATTATTTTCCTATATGTAACTTTGTTTTCAGAGTGGTCTCCAATTGATTTTGGATTTTTCTTTTTTTTTTTCTCATCTACGTAGACGAATCTATGAATAACGAACGCAAAAATGGTTTACTTTGATCCATGAGTATAAAGAAGCTCTATAAAAACGGAAATATATTAATTACCAGTTAATTTTGAAAATTAAACGGGACAGTTATGTCGGGACGAGCTTGTATTAAGACTTGACGAAAAAATTTTTTTCTTCAGACGAAATAATCACACAGGTAAACCTTTATTAGCTCAGTGGTTAAGGAATCGGAAGGTCCCCGGTTCGAATTCCTGTCTCGGCGGGAACTTTCACACGCCCTTAACTCGACCTTCATCTCTGGCACAGCTTGCTGTGACATGTGAAGTACGACAGAACGCTTCCATTGTTCGGATTCCACGTCTCCTATAACGGGTATGGTTACTGCTTTAGGCTAGGCGGCTACAATATGGGCGAATTGTGCAACTGATAAGAAACCCAGTCGCCAGGTAATTATGATGACACGAATTTACTTTTTTTTTTAATCTGTAGTGTTTTTCTTTTGGCGTGGTATACACTTTCCTCTACATTTGCCTTTTTCTTTGAAATATGATAACTATTTCGAAACTTTTTCCTGTGGAAAATGGTTAGCTTTGTGGTTTATTTATTTCTCGTGTCCAGGACATAACAAGTTGAAAAAACAAATAACATTAATTAATTAATATTAAGCTATAAACACAATTATATAGAATGTGACCAGAATTCCGCAATCTTGATGGCCTTCTCGTTTACCCTGTAAAGGTCGTCGATATTGCAGGTTTCAGGGAGATTCCTGCATATCAGAAGATGTTGTGGGTTCTGAAGCTCACCACATTCACATAGATCGTTGTCATTAGTGTACCCCCATTTTTTAATATTATATTTACATCGGGACACTTCAGTTCTTAATCTGTTTAGAGCCTTCCATATAGCATATGGCTGATTACATCCCGCAGCCGGTGCCTCTTTGATGTTCCTCCACTGTTCTTCAGGCAACGAATTTCGCCATAGTTCTAGACGGCGTGCTCCAGTAGAAGATGTTATGGCTGTAGTTGATTGTACGAAGCTCTTCCTTGACTTCAGCCTTGTGGGTTGAGGTTCGTGTCCAAACATAGGGTGTCTGGGGTCTGTTTCTTGTTTCCTCTTCTCCCTCTCTGCAGCTGTTTTCCTACGAATGTCAGGTGGTGCTATACCCATGATTTGGTATATTTTACTAATAGGAGTTGGTTTTAGGCAACCTGTTACAATGCGACCAGTATCATTCAATGCTATATCAACCTGCTTAGCATGTGCAGAGTTTTGCCAAACTGGTGCTGAGTATTCTGCTGCAGAGAAACTAAGTGCCAGGGCAGATGTACGAAGCACATTTGGATGTGCTCCCCAGGAGGTACTTGTAAGTTTCCGGATGATGTTGTTCCGGGCAGATACTTTAAGTTTCAGATCCTCACAATGGGTTTTGAATGTGAGAGATCGATCAAGCTTTACTCCTAGATATTTAGGTGTATCGCAGTGTAGTAGTTGTTGCCCCCTCCAGTTGATGTTCAACTTCCTTCTGGCTTCTCTGTTTCTCAGATGGAATGCACAGACCTGTGTTTTTCCAGGATTGGGCTTCAAGTGATTAGCATCATAATACTTGGCCATATCTTCAAGAGCTGTTGTCAGCTTCACCTCCACCGCCTCAAAGGTTGTGCCTTGAGCTGCAACTGCTGTGTCATCAGCATAAATGAATGCTCTTGTTCCAGGAATAATTGGTTGATCATTTGTATATATGTTGTACAAGAGCGGGGCCAGCACACTACCCTGAAGGAGGCCATTCTTCTGAGTTCTCCATCGACTCTTCTTATTGTGGAGGGTGACGTAAAACCTTCTGTTTTGTAGTAAACACTGGATGACTTGTGTTAGATGGTAGTCTTTTGTGATGGAATATACCTTACTTATCAAAATTTTGTGGTTGACTGTATCATACGCCGCTGTGAGATCGATGAATCCAACACCTGTAACCTTTCCTCTTTGTGGTAAAACCAGTTGATGACACATCGAGGAAGGGTGAGAAACTAAGCACACTGAAGGTGAAAGTATAAAGGTGTGTTGGCATAATGACTGGCAAAGAATTTTGTAATGAAACATAGTGCTTTACATTTTTTATTTCAGTTATATTGTTTCTGTATTTATATATTCAAAGGAAAGAAGTTTATTGTTCAACGTTTCCATTCGTTTAACTAATTTTTTTTTTTTGTTCAATTTTTTTTCTTTTGTTAGAGAAAACATCATATTTCGTATGCGAGCGCGTGGATTAGTGTGTTGAAAGAGCATCTTTGGCAGTTGAATATTAATTTTCATGGAGTCCGGCAAGAAAAGATGGCATTATAGCGGACGAATCGTACTTCGGGATATACTGTTAATATATTTGATAGACACTGAAAGAGAATGTTAGTTGGGAGAACAATTGTGGAGCAATAAAGAGAACGTTGAACCATATATGGTGTTGAATAAACTGTATCAGTGTTGGAACTATCAGAAAGAGAGTTATTCTGTTCGCGAAAGAATGGAATAGAAAAATATGACAAATAAGTACGCAGCATTTATAATACGAGCGTAAGAAATTGCTTCATTGGGTTCGGAGGTGAGAATTACCAACCAAAGCAAACCCAGAGCAAACCAAATACGGGGAATTCTACAGACAAAGATAAATATTAATTTACAACTTATTAAAAGGAAAGTATATGATGATTGTCATGGCTTTTCGTTGCTGTCGCCGGTAAGTGTTTTTCAATGATTTCGTGATGCCGGCGATTCTGTCACTTGTTTGAAATTCCAATTTCAGTTGTCTGGAGAGCAGTAGACTTATTTACTGCAAGGCGAACCTTTCTCTGCGATCGTCTGAACTTTCGCTACGCCACACAGTTACTTCGCACTGCGATCTTGTTTTTCTGTCTGTGTCCATATTGTGTCAGAAACCAGTTTCGACGTTTCTTCATCCAGAGCAGGAGACTGGTCCCCGGATCGTTAGTGTCTGCACTAGGCGTAACGACACTGTGCGCCGTTTTCCTTTTTGAAATTAATTGCAGAGTATCTGGAGAGAAGGAAACGAGCAGAGCGTTTTGTCGAGAACGCCATCTTCGCGTAATTATCAGCGAGGAGAGAAAGGACATTGGAGAATTGGGGGCACTTCTGGTTATGTCCTGATGAACAGAAATTAGTCACTCTCAAACTTTCATACGTTGTAGCTTCTACCGGGAGATATCCATTCTCACTATGCTAGTACTTCATCGTGCGGTGTTCTTTACAATTTTATTTACTGATTTGTTTTCTTTTTGTGAATTTTCTTTTTGTAAAATAAAACTTGTGAATCATCATCATTATTTGCATCAGTTTCCGTCGTGTCTGCTTCGCACTCATTTATCTGCTGCGTTTTTATCCTCTAATGTCTTCTTTCAGTGATTCTAATTCATGCCATTTATGCAACATATCTCTTAACACCTTTCATCAATATATCTCTAGTCCTGTCAGTTTCTATTTCACGCAAAACATTTTTCTTAGTTTGCTCTCCTATCGCCTTTTCTCCCCGTTCCCAAACCAATTTAACCTTGATTTATTTATCCCGTATGGTAGTGATTCTTCCGTTAAACACCTTTCTAGTGAATTTTTTTTTTTTTTTTTTTTTTTTTTTTTTTTTTTTTTTTTTTTTTTTACTGCTTTACTTCTCTCAACAGCGAGGTCTTTAGAGACGGGAAAGGATGGGGGCAAGGAATGGGAAGGAATTCGGCCATGGCCTTTTTAAGGAAGCATCCCGGCATTTGCCTGGAGTGATTTGGGAAACCATGGAAAACCCAAATATGGATGCCCGGATAGGGATTCGAACCGCCGTCCTCCCGAATGCGAGACCAGAACGGAAATTAATTATTACTATCATTTTCTTGAATTGAATTTAACTGCGATGGAGTTCACGCTCCGGCAGCAATTTCCCTAATCATCTACTTCTTAATAATTTTTTTTTTATATTATCTTATATACTTTCAGTTTTAAATCCATCCAACTAGTTTTGCCATTTACGAAATTTAATTTTAAATTCCTTCATGGTGTTTGCTAATCTGTTCCGATCCCTGACACCCTAATCCACAAAAGAAATGAAATCGAGTCCCAGTTTCTGCAATGGTGATATTTTCCCTTCATACACTATTCCTGATTCTTCAACCAATATCCCTCGACGCCCCCTCATCAGCATATCCCTCGTACACCACCAGCACTCTGTTCACCGTCTTCTGTCTTCCAACGACTCCCAGTCCACCTCCCTTCCAGCGTGGTGGGTGAGCGGTTAACGCTCTGGCCTCGCATTCGGGAGGACGGCGGTTCGAATCCCCGTCCAGGAATCCAGATTTGGGTTTTCCTGGTTCACTCCAGATGAATGCCGGGATGCTTCCCTCAAAAGGGCCATGCCCGAATTCCTTCCAATCCCTTGACTACAGTCCCTTTTTTTACTTATGGCTTTACGCCTCGTCGACGTCGAGGTCATTATAGGCGGGATGGGACTGGGGACAAGAAACAGAACGGAATTTGCCATGTCCCTTTGAAGGAAGCATCCTGGCATTCGCCTGGAGTGATTTGGGGAAACCACGGAAAACCCAAGCCTGGAGGTCATGACGGGGATTCGAACTCCAGTCCTTTCCCGCCTCTGATGACCTAGACGTTATTAGCGGTAAACATATGAAGGTATATTTTTATTTAATTTAATATTAATTAAAACAGAAAAGAATACCCAGTTATTTGTGTTTTTGGTTGTTACACAAAATGTATTAATGTAATATCTATGATTACCAAAGAAGAATTAGGGGATTATAATCTGTGGATAGGTCAGAGTAAAGATGGATGGATTTGGAAAAGGGGAGAGACGGAGGAAACGTGATGGATAGTTGCTGTATGAAGTGTAAAAGTTGTGTATTATGAAGAATGTCGATGTGAATAAAGGTTCATTTATTAATAATAACGAAGACAAGAACTAATTCTTTAACAAATACCTTATAACGTCGACGAGGCGTAAAACAAAACAAAACAAAAAAAACACCTCCTTTACCATATCAGTTACAATTATGAAATATAAGATAATTACGATAACGCGCTATTAATTGTCCATTAATTGGTTGTTCAGCCCAGCGTGGAATCCTGAGGGAGTAAGAATTGGTTGATACCTCTAAAATTCTGAAAGTCTTACAAACAAAAAAAAGAAACATAAACGCATGTAAACACGCGCGCATACAGATAAAAAATAAACTACTTTTATATTTATTAGACCATTAATAACACACAACAATCAGCAATGCCTGCGCTACACATTTTGCACTATGCCACTAAAACTGTCCGTCTGTAATTTTTAGCAACCACAATAATTTCCTTCTCTCTTTTTACGGTTCTGTTAGTCAAAAGTTTTTTACTTCAATACTTTCTGAAAAATTCTTACTGTAGAGCTGTTGGGCATTAATACGAGAATACAGTGCATTCTTATAATATTAAAGTGGAAGTAAAACAGTTAATATATTTATTATTACTAAAAATATTGTGTACTTTACTGCCTTATTTTTCACTGCCATCACTTTTTTTTTGTCCTATTTTAGTCTTCATAAATTTAATTTCCACTGCTTATGCTACACTTTTCTTCACCTTCTTCATGACCCATGATTCTAAACATCAAAATCGGTACAAAATATCTCTGGTATATAATCCGTTTGCAGTCTGATGTTACATCCCTGCCAAATGTAGATGTATAGAATTTTTCTGCGTTTTCATCAATATCCATGTAGCTAGAGTTTAAATGTTTATTGTAACGTTTTAACTGTTCGTATATTGTGCTCCGCCTGGATAAAAGGAATGCGGGAATAGACTACGGAATGCGAGGCTGTCAGTTTCAACATTCGCGCCAACTGTTTATGTGAAACTAGCCCGTACCCGCGACTTCGTACGCGTGGATTGAGAATTTTTTTGCCAGAATTGAATATAGAAAGTTGTTGGTAACGAAGGATTGGACCCAAATAATACCGAGTCGGCACAATATGACAGAAAAGCTAACGCTATATCATTCTACCGTCGAACCAGTCTTTTGAAGAGAATCATTGCACCCCTAACTATGTGATATCCACAGTTTAACATTCAATCCGAATAACCTACGGCCCAGGCGTGTCTCTTACGATCAAAAACAATTTTTAAAAATCTTAGCCTCCACGGAGATTTGAACCGGAGACCACGACCCAAACATTTGTATGCAAGCGCTTTAACCACTGAGCTGTCTGACCGATACACGGAAAAAGCAGTATACAGACGTCCATATCCACAGCGTCTGTCTATCGCCATTCGAAAATATGAGACAATATGTATTATTTATACACATAATTTTTCAACCAAATGTAGACAGTATTTTTCTCCTTGTTTCAAAAGATAAGTGTGCAAAGTTTCATCGAGATAGGATGAAAACTGTGGATTTGTATGAAGAACAAACAAACTAACAAACAAACAACCATACATACATACATTCATCTTTATATATATATATAGATAGATAGATAGATAGGTAACGCCAGTAGTGGAACTAAATATTGAGAAGGAAATTACGGTAAGAGAATAAGCTCAATATCCGAATAGTGAGTAACCTTTGCAGCCTTCAACATTACGAGAGGAGATACAGGTACATAGAAACAAATTCATTGGGTGATGGATATTTAGTTTTGTTTTAGACAGTACCATTAGTAAGACGTTACACACGTTATAAAAACTCGATCGTGCAAATCGGATATGATACACCATGAAAATTTTCTACATTTTTTCTTTTTTCTTAATTAAAAAACAGAAACCTGCGAAAAGCGCAGTGAAGGACAATATTTAGCAATTAAAATAATGAGTATATACATTTTTATTATACGGGGTGTTCAGGAATGAAAGGATAATCCTGCTAGCGCTACTACATCATGTCCTACTATATAACAAAAATTTTATTTTAATAAAAGTCTCATCATTTTCGAGATAGTCATTTTTCGAAAAAATAAATAAATTTGTTCAATTTACTCCTTGCCATTTCTACTAATTAAGACTTTTTGAACTCTCTTTTTTTAATTTACTTAAGGATGTTTGAGTCATCTAAAACAATGTTCTTTTTTTCCTAAAACGTTAAAAAAATACTCAAAAAGCTTTATAAATATCATTATCATATTTATTTTTTTACTACATTTTTAAAATACACAATAGTCTCTTTAGCAGATTGAACTAGCGTAAAACAATCATTTTAAAAGAAGTATAAAATGATTGTACCATTTAAGATTTTTATAAGGTTTTTTTAACGTTTTAAAAAGAAAATCAACATGGTTTTAGATAACTCAAGTATATTTGAGTAAATTAAAAAAAAAAACAGGATTTAAAATGTCTTAATTTGCATAAATGGCATCGAATAAACTGAAAAAACTCACATGTTTCGAAAAAAAATATTAAAAAATCAATATCTCGAAAATGGTGAGAGTTTTACTAAAATGAAATTTTGTTATATAGTAGGTTGCCGGATTATCCTTTCACCCTGTATGTATAGTCTTTACCGTTAATTCGTT
The DNA here is from genome assembly GCA_031002005.1 of Vandiemenella viatica. Classification (NCBI taxonomy): domain Eukaryota; kingdom Metazoa; phylum Arthropoda; class Insecta; order Orthoptera; family Morabidae; genus Vandiemenella; species Vandiemenella viatica. The sequence continues at coordinate 26,283,004 of CM061914.1, read as the reverse complement.
ATCCGCTGGCTTCTCCACAGACCACATTATGAGTGCAATATTATCGGATGAAATTAGCGATACCAGTTTCAGGTTAACGAATCAGTATTCCTCTAATTTATTCCAATCACTGACCTCCTTACCTACAAAAGAAACTGTCCCACTCGCTTATACCTGAACTCGAGTCCAGCTTGTGGTCATGGTCATCTCTTTCCTTCCATGTAATACTCTTAATTCTTCTAGTAATATCCATCCATGTTTCATCACAATTGTGTCCTATAGAGTCATAGCACACTCTTTACCCCACTTCTTCCTTCCAGTGGCTTCAAACTCAGCTTCTTTATAATATCAGTTACCGATTGTGTTCTGCAGTAATTTCCATATACAAACCAAGCTGCCTTCCCTTCCATCCATACCAATTCTTCTAACCGATGCCCTTAAAGTAGTTTCCATACTATGACACCATACTGTAACAATGGTCCGACACTAACTCTCTCCAATATGTTGTTGTTGTTTTTTTATTTTAATGAAAAATGTCCCTAACATTTACACTTAAAAATTTCAATGAGCAACTCCTGCTTCACCGTTTAATCAGAAAAATAATCGAATTGCGAGTTTCTTGTAGTTATTGATAAAAATTATTTTTAAGTGGAATCGATCTCTGTACGTGACCAGTTCCTAGTAAAGAACATTTTAGAAACATTTCTCTTACTGGCAAATCACTGGTGCAAAGATATTAACGGCCATCGTCCCGGCCTTTAGTTTCGGGAACATATACGATAGTAAACCACACAATGCTTTCAGTCACTCTAGTTTTGCACTTCTATTTAAAAACTTCAACCACTAATCAATCATTGATATTTCATTGTACATTAAAGACGATGGAAGGAAAATTTTAGTGTTATTATGGACACTATGTCATTAATTCGCGGCTTTGTTTGATGCATTTGACACAGTACAACACAATCGTTTCTTAACAATCATTGGAACGCTCAGAATATCACAACAAATTTGTTAATTCAATTAATTTTTTAACAGATGCAAGAAAGCAAAACCTTCGGTAATATAGATGTTACCGAGCGCGATGAATGAGCGGTAAAGCTCTGGCCTCGCATTCGGGAGGACGCAGCTCCGAATTCTGGTCTGGACAGCCAGATTTCGATTTCCCATGGTTTCACTCCAGGCGAATACCGAGATAGTTCCTTCAATAAGTCATTTCCAGATTCCCCAGTTCTTCCCTGCCTTTAGTTACGTCAACGAGGAGTAAAGCCATAAGCAGAAAAAAGAAATAATAATAATATTTCTGGAAGGTTATAGGACGATTTTTATAAACGCCCTTGCAGTTAAAGATTATTGTGATGCCGGAATGTATTGAAAAGCAAAAAGAAATTTTGATTGTTTAGCAAGTCAAAATGATTTTTGTTATTTCAACAGACGGCATCTTAAATGCAACGAAAAAAATAAGCTGTTCAGTCCTTGAAATCGATGTTTCCTTTAACACAAACAGCAGTGGGACCAGCACATGTTTTTCTTAGTGAACTCTAATTCTAGACTGAGATTGATAATTTTAATTTTGAAGCATATTAAAGAATTTCACCGAGCGTGTCCGGTGAGCAACAAATCTCTCGCCTCCCACTCTGGAGGATGCGGATTCGAATCCCCATCCGGCCTTCCAGATTTAGTTTTTCCTTTTTTCGGAAGCAGGAATGGGTCCTACAAAAGGCAATGGTCGAATTCCTTCCCGTTCCTTGCAACTAACCCTTTCCAACTTCTAATGACAACGAAGTTGACGTTGGAAAACCCGTGAACAAAAGGAGCAAGGTATTCCATAGTAGAAATTATATAAATACAGTACGTGATGATATAGAATACTGCTGTGTTCTATGGCATCCATGTAGCAAACCGAGCGTGGTGGTTGTGCGGTAACGCTATGGCATCGCATTCGGGAGGACGCAGGTTCGAATCCCCGTCCTGGCATCCAAATTTCGGTTTTCGATGGTTTTTCCAAATCACTACTGGAGAATGCCGTAATGCTGCCATAAAAAGGCCATGATCGAACTCCTTCCCGTTCCCTGCTCCCAATCCTTTCCCGCCTCTAATAACCTCGACGTCGACGAGGCGTGAAGCGAAATGCAAAAAAAAAAAAACATGTTCCAAAGACTGACCGAGACCAGAGAGTGAACGGTAACGCTGAGATCTGGAAATCGGGAGGACGTCGGTTCAAATCCCCGTCCGGCCATACATTTCATTTTTACTCGGTTTCACGTAATCCCTCCAAGTGATTGCTCGGATGGTTTGTTGTAAAAACCATGGCCAAATACTTTCCCGTTCACTGCTAGCTAGCACTTCTCTTCCCCGTCATATGATATTGGCAGGCGTAAGACCACAAGGAGAGAAAAGGAAGACTTATAATCGTGATCATAGTCACACGTGTTATTTGCGTAGGCAACTTGGTAATCTTCATCCCAAGTTAGAAACAGGACCTACGTTATATTTGATAATAATACCTGAAAACAGTGGTCATTCCGCCCGGATACTCAATTTACAAGTTGTAACGAGACTGCTGTGTCAGACTCGTACAACTTTATAAATAGCAACAATAATGAATATTGATAGGAGGGCTGGAATTTTTCTCGAAAGTATTTTCGGAGGTAGCCACCTGTAACGGTGAATAGAGACCCTTTCACACCTGAGCTGGGGTAGCAACATATTTCTCAACTGCGAGGGAAAGCACGCTTAACTGCAGCAGGTATCGCCGAACTGACCCTTCTCCGGTCAAGTGGATAATTCGGCTGGACCATCTATTGTGCCTTACGCTAGTGGAAAATTTGGTTGCTTGAATCACGTGGCTGTGAACTCCCAATGAACGGACATGTTACAAAAGAATAACGAGCTGTTTGGTGTGTTCTGGGTCCATATCTCCTACGGGCCAACGGATTGGTTTTCGACGGGGTTGGAAGGGATTCCGATCCAACATCGTGAGAGAAGAGGGTCTTCCGGTGGTGTCTGGCGGACAGACAGGTCACGCCATCGCCGAGTCTGCGATTACGAGGAGACTTAGAACTGAAAGGCTTAAGCCACGTCTGGCTTCCGGTGGTCTGAAGGAAGTGTGCGTGTTACCACCATAGGTGCCCAGCCGCTGCCTAAACGGTAAAGACCCTCAGCCACTAAAAAGAACTCAGTGTTACGCATTCCTCGACCCGTGAACGCCTCTGAGCATCACTCTCCGACAATTTTTCTGACCCGTGAGCAATCTGATTTGATACGGGAAGACTGTTATAAATTCCTATCAATCAGGAAATATTATTTTATAAGTCCAAGACTTAATGGCGCCCTCTTTGAATTCATTTATTTGTATAAGCTTGTTTTTGTGAACAGCTTTATAAATAAGCATCTTGATATAGTGCGTAAATTTCATATAGATATGTTACTGTTGTTTGCTTAGAATTAACGCCTTACGCCACATATTGTAAGACTCGGTGTTGATTTTTGTTTGAACATTGGATTTTCATGTTTTAAATTAATTGTAAAGTTCACCGACGTCTGATGGCATTCAATGTTTGATTTGAATAAATCTGTCAGGTTATGACTTTACATTAGTAATGCAAGATAGAATATCACTTCGCACCCTCTTCCTATTTGACAAAAACAAATAATTAAAATTATCAAATTGTTGAGATCAACAAAAAAATCAGTAATATCAAAATTAATAAAATGGTAAATGGAATGCTATAAATATAAATACCCAGCAAACCCCCATCTACTACCACAAAGTGCTCACCTTCGGCGACGCACTATCCACACTGATTGAATCGTCGAATCGATTAATGCACAGCTGGATACTATCGTCAAAACACGACGATTCGAGGTGTGAAAAACTAGTCGAAAAGTTTTTATTTTGACCCTCCCCCCCAAAATTACTGCGAGGAACTGGGGACTTCGGTTTTTTTTTCTTTCTTTCTTTTGACGACAAACTCTGAATACCAATGGCAGTAGCACATCATGAAAGCCTCCTTTAGCATTTGGCTCACAACATTGAGATTTGTTCAGAAGCACGTCTAATTGCAATCGCAACTGTCCTAGAAAAAGCTGTTTAAAGGAAAAGCTAGCTTAAAAGGCACAATACGTTCTTTCCGTATGTTCACCGTCTGTTAACTGTAGTAACATCTCCAACTAACAGAAACAACACACAAGTCGCAACATGACTCGCACAGACACCATACACTGAAGTTACGCCTTCTCGTTTCCAATTTACTTCGCAAAATCGGATGACGTGTATTTGGTGTCACACAATCCGTTCACATCACGGAATGGTAACTTCCGCGTTGGGCAGCACCTACCTGTTGATCTGCGGTCGCCGCCGATGTGTTGTCCAGAGAAAGTGGCGTCGAGAAAGGTGAGTCGGCGAGTGAGTGAGGTCCGCTCTCAGTCCTGTACCGGTCCTCCCCTCCCCACCTCCGAGCACAGGCCACACACATCTCCCTCCACCAACACTGTCATCATCACTGAATAGTGCCTCACAGATCTCAATCGTTAAGTCAGAATGGGGCTTCTACCACAAGATATACTGTCTCAAAACTAGGTGTGGCCTGAATCAGAAGAAAAATTTCGCCAAAGCCAAGTTTGGAGATGGATTCTTACTTAACACTACAAATCGAAAGTGAAGAGTAAATTTTTTTGATATGTCGGTTAGTTCTCGAGATATACTGACTCAAAAGTCGTTAGATTGAGATGCGGCCTGTACCAAAAAGAAAAAACAAGAAGAAGAAGAAAAAAAGAAGAGATTTCACTAAAGCCACAAGTAACTACATGCTGGACATGCACAATAGGTGTTTTGTTTTCTTACTACCGGCTGGGGTTGTGTTGAATTGCGGCCTGGACCAGAAAAAAAATGTCGTCAAACGCTCAAGGGATTCTACCTGTAAAAAATTTTTTACAGTCGATATCTCGTGAACTAAGCGATTTGTCAGAAAGTTTTGTTCTCCATTATCGATTTTTCTCGTCGAGTTACATAATAATCCATCATCACATTGCGGCGTCACTTTTATGATGGTGCTGTCGTCAAAATGATCAATCCTGGCCATTGAGTGGTAACTTCTGGACATTCGTAAGGACGTAGTTCAGATTTAGGTAACCCCCCCCCCCTTATAGCTAAGCAAACGCCGAAATGTTACTTTCAAAGGGATGTAGGCGACATCATGGCCGGTAGAAAATATTGACCTATAATATAATTGCATTATTATGGGTGTAATAATTCCTCTGAAAACTACATTTGAGGATCTGTGACGTACGTCCAAAGAGTAATGTGAACTGAGGTCGAGGAATACAGCACAATCGACCAGAGGCGAGAAGAGAGGCAAAAAATGTTGTTGTTTTAACTAGCTGAAAGGTAGGTAGTATGAAGGAATATCGCCGAATGAGGACACGATTGATGAAAATTGTAATCGACTGCGGCCACAAGGAATTGTAATGTATAACATAAAAGCTTTGCTGAGAAGGACATTAAGGACACAATATGTACTAGTTCTGCTAGACAGAGACAAAGAAGTCGTCAAAAGGTAAAAGCAGAACATATTTTATTGGAAAAGTTTATAGACAATTAAGTATAGTAAGTTAAGTTCATACATTAGGTCTTTAGAGACGGGAAAGGATGGGGGGCAAGGAATAGGAAGGAATTCGGCCATGGCCTTTTTAAGGAAGCATCCCGGCATTTGCCTGGAATGATTTGGGAAACCATGGAAAACCCAAATCTGGATGCCCGGACGGGGATTCGAACCGCCGTCCTCCCGAATGCGAGGCCAGAACGATATCCGTTACACCACCATGCTCGGTCCGGCGTTACTAACAGTTCAATAAAGTGTAGAAGAAAATTATCAAACAAAACATTAAATGAAATACGAAACCAATATCAGATATGCATGATGAAGTAGGAGCATCACGCTGTAAATTTATAACTGATGGAAGACGGAAGAACGTTAAACGAAACACAGTAACACTAGCGGAAAGAACCTTGCCCAAGATATTTAGCCCGAACATTGATCGAGAACTCGGGTAAAATTTAAACTCCGTTTCGAGTATAACTCTTCATGAAAGTGAAACTGGGAAATTCCAGACGGAAAGAGAAGTGATAGCGCTGTAGAAGGATGTAGAGAATTCAGTGGCATAGCTTCGTAATGAACATTTTTATGAAGGACTAACAGGACGTTTATGGAGGAGTCTGACAGAGAGAAAAGACAGTACTGTGAACAGCATTTTAAGCGTTGACCGACCAATTAATTTGTTAGTGGAGCAAAGAGTCAACGGAAAATAGAGGAAGGTATAGCATAAAAACATACGAAGCGGGTTCGTTTATATGAACAGACTGACTTAGAATAAGAGATTATGCATTAATGAGAATGCGAATGAACGTGTGACACACTCATGTTTCGGTTCTGCGTTAATCATGCTCTGTTCTGTAGCTTTATAAGATTAAAAAATCTGTAACTAATGACTTGGCAACTAAATCAGTGACAATTTTTTTTTTACCTCACATGCGTGACTCTGAAAGGTAGTCTACCACTGGCCGAGGTTCAAATCCCGTCCTTTGCGTGCCAAGCGTCATGACTATAGTTTTCAGGATGAATTTTCATAGTAATCAACGTTAGTACTGGGCGATCCCTACTGTCTTCCTTAAATATTACTCGTAACACAAACAGAATATCACGAAATACAATTACACAAAGGTTACGACATTCTTATCCATCGTTAAGTTAGAAATAATTTCGGTACTTCGTTAACCATCTTGAAACCAAGGAGCAATAACGTGCTGACTTGCCTAAACTGCTAAATTTTATTACGAAAAATTAAGGCTTTCTATATTTACATTTCTAACGTTGCATCATACGTTCGTATCTAGCACTTGAAGATGTCGTTGATCGTGTAGACCAAAACAATCCTGCCATGAATACTAATCTTTGAGCAGGAATATAAACTTCAAAATTCCCTGAAATCTAAAGCTTCATGTTCTTCATTTGTACGTTACGCACTAATTCCAGGATTGGGGATTCTATCATTACCGTGGCGCCACAATCTGATGATTGATTCTTATAGAACTCGACGAAACAAATCGGAAATAAAGAATAAATTGTTTTGATATCTCGCTTGGTTCTCGAGATATCGTATCTCAAAATTGACGTAGTTACTTTGAAATACGGCCTGAACCAGAAGAAAAATTTCGCTATAGCCAAATTCGATGATGAATTCGTATGTAAATCGACGAGACAAATGGAAAATAAAGAATAAAGTTTTTTGATAACTTGCTTAGTTCTCGAGATATTGTATCTCAAAAGTGAGGAGGTTAGGGTGAGATCCCGCCTGGACCAGATTTTTTTCACCACAACCACCATATCTACACGGTAGAAATGCACTATAGGTGTTTTATTTTCTGCCAATAATTGTTGCTAGGTTGAAATACGGCCTGGACCAGAAGAAAAAATACCAAAAGCAGAAGGAACTATAACTATGACTGATTTTTAACATGCTATATCTCGAAAACCAAGCGAGATATCAAAAAATGTTATTCTTTATTTTCGATTTATTTCATCGAGTTCTACAAGAATTCATCATCAGATTTTGGCGCCACGGTAATGATAGAACTGCCCCAGGATTTTCTAAAACAATGAGGTTCCGAAGAATTTCCAAGAATTTATAATTATCTATTAGTATAATAGACAAGATGTAGCGGTGTCGCACCTACGTCATGTCACGCGGTGACGTCAAAGTATGACGTTGCCTATGACGTCACGCTTTACGATATTATTTGTGGGAGTGCGCGTTATTTAATATCATTTCCAAGCAACAGTGAATAAATTAACTCATAGAACACTGAAATAAAAGTATGTATTGCGTTAAAATCGATATTTCAATCATTAGATGCTTATATTTACGCAATATTCTTTTGATATATTCAAGTATTCCTTAAATTCTTTGTCCATAGATATTGTAAGATAAAAGCTTTGTATTTCGAGCATCAATGTAGAAAAAAAATTGGTTAAAGTGTTACTTAAAATGGATCAGAATTACAACTGGCATTTGACGCTACGGCAGAAGGCATGAATAATTTAGCTTTTCTTCAAAATAATTTAAACTGTACCTATTATTGAAATTATTAATTCGTTTGAACCGAAATAGTTGCCCACTCACCTCGAATTGTGCAGCCTACACTACAATTAATAATGTAAGTTTATCAGATTTATTTTAATCTTCTTTGATTTCACTGAGTAATATTACTGAGGCTATTACGTATTTCCGCAATGTGTAACTATGACAGCTATTCGAATTGTAATATCGGTCTGAATCACGTTGCAGATTTTTGGTTTATTACTTTTCTTTTTTGCTGAATGTTTTTGATGAAATTTATGTTGTTGCGTAATGTATCTCATCAATGAATTGTCGTTTTGGTCGGAAGCTTTCGGGTAATATCAAGATGGGGATACCGCTGTGGCCTCGTGTAGTAAACACTCAGATCACGTGGTATATATATATATCATTGTGAGTATGGTTCAGACTGCATTACAACATAAACTCAAATGACGATTGACGAATTCATATTTTATAAATATCCGTTTCGGTCGTAATGCAGCCTGGACCAAAGTGAAACGTAACTATAACGCACGATATTGCAGATATCCAATTTTCAGATCATAACTATAGCTATTACTGTGTTGGTACGTGTAGACTGAATACGTCAGAATGATGTCATATATACCACATGATTTGTGTGTTTACTATGCGAGGCCGCAGCGGTATCCCCATCTTGATATTACCCAAGCTTTCATTTTGTAGCGGCAGTATTACCCGAGATTGTGGTTAGGTTGAAATCCAGCCTGGACAAAAATAAATAAAGAACCGAATCACGTTGCAGATTTTTGGTTTATTACCTTTCTTTTTTGTTGAATGTTTTTGATGAAATTTATGTTGTTGCGTAATGTATCTCATCAATGAATTGTTTTGGTCGGAAGCTTTCATTTTGTAGCGGCAGTATTACCCGAGATTGTGGTTAGGTTGAAATCCAGCCTGGACAAAAATAACCTTATCACAGCAATAGCATGTTGAATTTAGCTATTATCAGTTATTTAAGCAGGTTTCATAAGCACTATGTCACGTTTTGATATCATGAATCACGATGTAAACTACTCCCGTATGTGGTTAGTTTTAAAATGCAACCTGGACCAGGATAAGCAACCGAAACCTTTTGTCATAGCGCCAGGCAATAGGAATTGCATTTATTTTATAACAATTCAATTTATTTCAACAATTGCTAAGAAAAGAATTGCTACAATACTGAAAGAAAAGTATGAATTTTGTTTAAATTGTCATATTGATTATTAGTTGCTTTTTTTTTAGTGATATGATTACTTGGTTTGAATGAAAGAAGTTCCAAATTGTTCGCGATCTATGCAACCTAAACCACAATTGAAACTAATATTACATGACGTAAGAAGTTAAGATTTATTTTTAGCATCCTTCGTTTTCACTGGGGTCATTATTTCAGCCGAATGTAAGCTGTGCCAGGCGTTAAAACATCCATCTTCATCATAGACAATAAGAAAGTTGTAAGAAACTGTGAAGATTTTGGATCAAGTTTGTATCGCATGATGCATGATTGGTATAGATGCATCATGACAGTGACTTGCGATTCAGGGAATGTATAAATTTGCATGTGAATGAAGCTTTGATTTTCTACCAGCTATATTGGCGAAGATTGTAGTTATGCTGAAACGCAACCTGGACCAAATTGACAACTGAAACTTTTTGCTACATCACAAGGGACGAGAAATTACAGCATAGTGAGCTTTATTTTACAAAATTTCTATCTAGGTAAACAACCAAAATGAAATCAATTGCCAGCACAGTCCGTTAAACCCGTCATTTTTGACGGGTTTTTTTGGCTAGTGTATCAATAATCAGTAACAGAGATGTTACAAATTAGCAAAGTTTCTCTCGGCGTTGAGAATGTATGTAATGCTTTCTGGTAACTAGCCGAGTCAGGGAAGTGTTATCACACGATATTTCGGCAGACACTTCACCACAACATGGCGGCAGTGGATGTCGGCGACATGTGGTTAACCTGGATTGTGGTTTCCAACTAAGTGATGCGTTGATGCCTGTTATTGAGGCTGCTCGTCAGCAACGCTCAGTGTTTTGTGCTCCGCGGGCGTATAATGAAGTCTGAGATGCTGCTAGGCAACGTAACAACGTCTGTCTTTGCCATACCAGTTTTTAAACAACGTGCTCTAGGCAAACTTCAAGGCTTACGACTGCACCTGAAGATGGCGACGGAGTTTTATGTCGCCGAAATATTGTGTATAAATAGTATTACTCGGTTGGTTTCCCGAGAAACAATCACAAAAAGACTTATTGTTGGATGTTATTTATTTTCGTGCAAACTCATTGGAACAACAATTAAACAGTCGTTTTATACGACGATAAGAATTTAAATTGTTAAATAAAATAATTACTATTTCTGAAAGAACCCGTGTCTAAAAAATGAAAGTTTCGTTCCGAAATTTCGTCAAAATAAATTTCTTCTTCTCTCTCTCTGTCTTTATAACAATACTGGTTGTTGGTTGTTACAGAATCGACGCTACGAGGTTTATCTCCTTCCAGTTGCGATAGTTTGAATATTTAGAACTCTGCAATGGGTGGAGCTCCCCTCTTGCTTTCATGACCTTGACATTATGGTGCAGATCCTGCGAAACGGTAAATTTATAACGCGTTTTCGAATGAAACGATACTCGAATACTATAAATTCTTGTAGAATTCCTTTGAAACCAGTCTCGAGATTTCATCTTTTTGTTGGAAATTTACATGCTAATTATCTTTTAATAATTCCTTCTTTTTCTTTTTGCTTTCGTCAGTCTTTCGACTGGTTTGATGCAATCCTCCATCCCTTTTTATCTTGTGCTAACCTCTACATATCTCTTACAACTCACGCCCTCTATTATCTGCTTCATATATTCTAATCTCTTTCCTCCTCTACAGTTCTTACCTTCGACTGTTCCCTCCACTAACAAATTAATCAATCCAGCATTTCTCAAAATATGACCTACCAGCCTGTCTCTTCTTTCTGTAAGCGTCTTCCACGAATTTCTTGGTATATTCCTTGGTATAGAAATACTAAATATTCTTAATAACAATTATACATTACAAAACGCATCGAAAGTAAAATTTCATTCCTAATTAATTTATTCTGATAAACTCTAAAAGTATCATCCAAGGTATTAGTAAAGATCATATTCATTCGTTCTTTTTACAGTTCTTTCTGCCACTGCAGTCGGTGCAAGTTATTTAACGATTGTGTGAAGATATCGCCAACAAACGAAATAAATCGTATGGTGACTGAAATGCTGTTTTATTAACAAACTCGTTTTGCTAGTATCTGAGAATGTTTTATTCTAATGAAATATCACATTTGGTTTACAAAAATTACTACCAGAACGTCGACATAATTTTTCTCATTTTCCTGAAAAATCCTCCACTGATGGTGTGATCATGCAAAATATCTATTCCAGATCTCATCAAACTTCTGTTTTTTTACCGTTATATATTTATTAATTAATTGCCGACATGCTCTTACAAATCCTTTACCATTGGTATTGGTAATTGCATACAACTTGTGTATAGTTGTCCAGCAATGAGCACCTGAATAATTTGGTTTTTGTGATGCTGTTTTTTTATGCTTCGGACCATCATTTTATGAAGCGATTTTGCTCGGAATGAATTGACTTTGGCCTTGCAGTATTGTTGCAGACGTTGTTTATCTGGAGCAGGTCACACCTCCGTGCCAGGTAAGCCCGTTCACCGCTCGTTACTGCCCGCTAAGTCACCCGTTAACCTTGTACCACAGCTCCCCGTCTTGTTGAGGCACTCAACTGTGTCAGCGACACAGTTAAACGTATGAACAAGTGCTGCGCACCTCCAGATTTCCAAGTCGTCCTACGGAATCTGGCTAACAGCTCTGCTGTCAGACGTCGCCATACATTCCGTTTCTCTTAAGATTCTGAATCAGGATTCCGCGGTTTTAAGCACCGGTACGCCCAAAGTCATCAAGACTTTCCTGAATCATCCTTGCCGATTCCGCCATGGGTTCACTGTAAAAGTAAAAATTAATTTCTTTCCAGTGAATTCGCTGAACATTACCACTCAAGCTAAGACATGGACGAGCAGTCCGAGACAGTGGAGAGCAGCGGTTCATGGCTGAACTCAATACGACGCCATTCTGTTCAGTGATTCTGCACCGCCTCGGATGACCATCGTCGGCGATTATGCTCGCGACCTATTTTTCTAATGGTTTGGAGAAGCACAGTGGTGTGATTCCTGGCGTCACGGTGTAGGGAAGCTATCGCGTATGATTTCAGGTCAAGGTTGATAGTGAGTGAGCGAGCTTTGATGGCACAACGGTACTCAATGGAATGCTGAGTCCTCATTGTAGTGAGTGCCTTAGCGGGCAAGCCACGTTGCAATTATCTTTCATACCTTTTGATTAAAAAAGGGGATTTTTAATCTTAATTTTTATGAAGGAGTGAAAATTTCTTAATTTTGCAAGAATCTCGATGTTAGTTGGAATTTAGGAAAAATTGTCCAATATGACATTTATTTTATCACTGAGCGAATTTACCGTTAACATTAACACAGATTGGCAAAATCATAAAAGCAACGCTCAGAGGTACAATTTAGCCGTCATGAGCAAGCAAACAATTGTATATTTATTTTTAAATCCATCTCAGAATTAAAATGCAAGAAATAATGTCATTTGGAAACAATGAAAATTACAAGTTATTACGATCTTAGACAAAGGTATCATAATACTGTGACTTAAAAGAAAATCATGGGCGCCACGAATGAACAATATCATTCGAAAACAATTAGTTCTGGCAAATTAAGCCGCTAGCTCAGGGGTTTGGTTCAATTACAAAGTTAGAACATGGATCTATCCTCTCATAGTCGCTTAAGGATTCAGTTTCACGGAATGCACAATCAGATGGCTTGGTCGTAATAAGTTACCATTGTAGTTCTGCATCTGATGTCTGCGGTGATTGGAGCGGACCCACGGTATGTGAGACTATCTCACAAGGCGGCTACAGGCATTACCGGCTCTGAAAAAATTAAATGAGGGAAATAAATATTGTCATGCTGTTGTGTGTTCTGTACCTCATTTTAACTGTGACACATAATATGAATGAGAGGCTGCGTGGCCTGACTCGGAAACCTCCCCCTCGCCCTCCCACGTAGCCCAGTGTAGCTTTCCAGCCAACCCCTCGACCCCCCCCCCTTAGCCCCAGCCACGTAGTTATGGACGCTCCCTAGGTGACTGCGGAAGACCGCCTAAAAACCTGTCAGGTCGGCCGGTACGCGGGCATCAGGACTCGAACCCGGTCCCGCTGTATCTCTGCGATACATTGTGCTGCCACCTTAGCGCTAGCAACCACACTAGTGGCTCATAATTAGTCATTATAATAGCGGAGATGTTTTCACAATTTGCACCAATAAATGTGTGTACCTCTGAACCAGTTAAAGTTTTATAATTGTCTCCGTTATTTGCTGTTATATATACGTTTCTACAGGAATCGTACTAATCTTTAGGTTAGAACATAGTTCGAGGTAATCAGTGTTGGTTTTTGTTGATTTTTTGCGTAGGTTTTACCAGTGTGTCTCAGTTTGTGTTACGAGCACTTTCTCCGCAGACTGTAATTACTTGTTAAAGACCTCTGTGGCAAAAACTGTCGTTTGCGTGTCAGCAGTCTCTGTTGCGTGGTGTTCGGTCACATTTTGAAGAAAAGATTGCAGAAAAAAAGAGCAGGATTGCCACAGTGCGGCAGGTTGTGGTATCCCGAGAGCTGTGACTCAAAAACTCGAACTTTCCTCGCCGTCAGCTGGTCCGACACACCTGTTGCTTCTCGGCGGCTTTGTTTCTCTCGCAGCAGATTATCACAAGTAAAGACAAAGGAAGGCGGCGGAAAAAACACTGTTCTCTGCATCGTTGATTATCTGACACTTCGAAAAAGAATAAAATGAAAAGAGTCCTATAATTTATTATAGAGGCACTGATTAATTTTTTTTCAAAGTAATAAATAATTCGCCATGTGTTTACATTAGTCAAAAGGTGAAATTACTTATGAGTAAGTTTCGGATCTTTAGGACAAGACATATTTTTTTTCCTTCCTTCATTTTGAGCTGTAATGCTGAATTTAAACACTGACTGAACGTTTCTGATTGTATTTAGATGTACAGGGCGTTCGCCGGGAAACGCTACCCTCCCAGTCTGTTGCCGTCGGCAACTTGCTGGGACAGTGGAGGCAGCAACTCCCGCCACACGGCGCCATGAATCACCGCACTGTTTAACACCTCCGCTGCCCCAACAGTGTTGTGAATAAACGTTTCTTTGCGGTTTGGCTGGTTTGGGGCTTCATACTCTTACTAATCTGTACCCTGTTTGAGTGTGAGTAAAATTATGGTACCTTACAGTTTGCAACAAAGAATATTTCTCTACGATACATATGTGAAGAAGAAGTCGTTTAAAAAGTGTAGCAGTAAATTTCGTTGCGAATATCCTGGCGCTTTACTGCCAGCTAAATCAACAATTCTGCGTCTGGTTTAAAAAGTAAGAGAAACGGGTTCATTTTTTAACAAAAAGAGACTGTCGGTCAACCGTATTCTCACAGAGGAGAAAATTGACGATATCGCTTTTCGACTAGAACAGTCACCCAAAAAATCATTAAGTCAGTTAGGGCAGCAGGCAGGCGTATCTAAGACGTCAGCATGGAAAGTAACAAAGCTAGTTCACTTAAAGCCGTACAAAACAATTGTGGTGCATAAAATTACAGAAATAGACCAGGGGCCTAGGATTAGATTTTGCAACTGGCACCTGCAGGGTGTCCACGATGGCACTGTTGATCCGCAACTGACGTCACATTTAAATGCTTAGCACATACAAGTTTATGAAGCGTAATTATTATGAAATAGTCCGCGGCCGACAATGCCGGAAGCTGACCGCTTGCTCGCCGGGAGCAGTTTCTTCCTTGTAGCGCTAACAGTGGGTAGCGTTTCCCGGCGAACGCCCTGTATTTTATGTAGCATATAAATGCACATTTAGGCCATTTTCCTAGTTATACTCATATTACGATAATATTTATGGTCATATGATCATATTTTGAGGAAAAAAATTTGGTAATTTTTAAATAGTACCGGGAATATACTAGATATATATGAGAAGAAATTAGAATAATTATTCATGAACTGTACACCTAGTATACATAGGAGAAAAACCAAACTAATTGTCACTGAATATGTCAGAATTCAATACATTATTGTCACTCTCTAAACGTTAATGTTCCGGCCGCCTTTTAATCTCGACAATGCAGCAGCTGCGTGCCTGTGTCGATCCACGTAAACCAATGTCTCAAAAATCTGCAGTGGACCACTGAGTGTCGCCATGCCAAAATCAAAATTTTCAGAAAGGTCGAAGTTACAGAGTTACGCAAGCGAATTTTTGGAGGAGTGTTTTAGTACAGATGAAAGAGTTCTTTTTTGTAAATTATGTAAAATTAAAGAGACTTCAATAAAATTATTTGAAATTTAATTTCCCAATGGTGCCGTGATTGCAGGGAAGCAAATTATGCTGTCTACATGAAAGCGACAGTACTAGTTAAAATAAATTATGTGTAATTGAGCTTGTTTTGATGTATAGTAAATTTAAATGTTTTGGTCATATTTTGTCATTTTTAGGTCATATTTACACGTCTGTAAGCTTATATTTGCCTGCATATTTCTCTATATTTTGTTCCTAAAGATCTGAACCCTACTTATGGGTGGCCTGAGAGCTACGTGGTTATGGGTTCTGAGCTGGATTCCTTGAGCGGTTAGGAATTTTAATGCGCTTTACTTTGTTCTTATCAATTCGACAGGACGCTGCGTAGTTTGGACTTTACGTTAAACTAAAGGTCCCGACTCCAGACATGACAAAGGTGGAATGCGCAGCAAGTATTAACTCTGTCGGAAAGACCACAAGAATTTACTGTTTGCTCTATTCCTCATAGTTTTTTCGAATAAACTCTCATAACCGGTTATTGAAATCTGAACTTTATGACGTTCCTTTCCTTCTAATCACATGCAGTGACTGCTGCAGTTGCTTTAACATTTCGTAATCTCTTTATTAAAACCTTCTTAACAAGATCACGAGCGTTCTGGTAGCTCAGTGCCTAAGCGCTTGCTCCTGCCCCGGGCACGAATCCCGGCAGGCGCAGGAATTTTGAGAGTTGTGTTTATTCATATGAGCTATGCCAGGACGCTCCGTGGTTCGGATTCCACGTTAAACTGTAGGTCCCAGAGGAAAGGAACTGGCCGTCCTACCTCTGACACAATGGCTTAGTATGCCTCCTTCGGGAGGATCCAACCAACCTTCGGGTTGTGGACAAAGTTAAGTTAACAAGATCAATCAGTCAAACTTAGTAATTACAGGTCTTTTCTTCTTATGTACGTTCTAATAGTGTCGTCATTGCAGGAACGACAACCGCTTTTGAGTTTGAAATTTTGAAGTTAAGATGCGAGTCTGTTTATAAACTTTATTTGACAAGAATATTATTTTGTATCCATAAAGCGCATCACCAAACTTACCTTTTTTTCTCCTTCTGATTTTTACGCCTCGTCGACATCGAGGTCATTAGAGGCGGGGTACAGGTAACGGGAAGGAATTTGGCCATGGCCTTTCGAAGGAACCATCCTGGCTTTCACCTGGAATGATTTTTCAGAAACCATGGAAAACCCAAATCTGAATGGTCGGATAGGAATTCGAAACCGCGCCCTCCCGAATGCAAGGCTAGATCGTTACCGCTCACTCGCCAACCTTACGAATAAATGTTTCGCTTGTATCATACAGTTTTGGAATTAGGCTGGGTTTTGGTGAGGGCCACAAAAGTAAAGAAAAATTACGTAGCAAGCCAGTAGCAAAGGCGGTACGTTTATGATAAAGTATAATATGGTTGACAAAGAGGTGTAAGAACCAAAGCGTTACACAACCCACTCGGAACAGCTATAAAATATTATTCAAGCGGGGAATGTGGTCTCATTACTAACATTTGTTTTAAATAAAGCTTGAAACTTTTCGAAATTGGAAAAGGTGCTATGCAGCTTAAATATCGTTGAACAAAAAGCTTTTAACGCCAAGATCATGTAAAAAAAAAAACAAAAAAAAAACAAAAAGAAAACTTCAGAGCCCAATTTTTTTGTACTTTTTCTTTTTGACAAAGATTAGACAAGCTACTCTAAGTATAGCGCCAGTGAATGTGAAGGAGTACAGTATGTAGGGTTGAAACGATATATCGATGAACCGATAATATCGGACCAAAAATATCGTTACTATAATATCGATATGTTGCAGCGAAATGTCGAAAACTCCCCCATAGCACTAAAATAAATCCTGCAAATAAATGTTTTTGTGGCAGGGGCCAACTTTGACTGTGGCAAACACTGATTTAGCTTTATAAATAATATCGATTAGGTCCTTTCTTGCTCTGTGGTTCCACTCCGTTTCGTGCCCGTTATTCGTTCCTTATTCATTTACGTTCACCGTTTTATTATTTAAACCCGCTTTAGTTGGTTATTGTTTCTCTCTGGGACGAATTGCAGTATTCTGCAGAGGGTAGAACGCATAACTATTGCAATTGCTTATTTTATCAGTGTTCATAATAGATTTTTAACGCAGTTGAAGGCAAAGGTTCTAAGTATTTAATGATGAACTTAGCACCGTTATACAAAGTCGATTCCCGAAGAGCTATCAAAACAAAAATTGATGAAAAATACGAAAAGTTTCAAAAATGGTGAAGGAGAACTTGAAAAACGTGAAACATTTTTATATTATTATCACGTATATCTGGTCTAGAGATATTTGGAGGTTACAGTACATGTTTTGCTGAAAAATTGATTAAAATCAATCATAATTGGTATACGAATTGGATATGTTGCAATTAGTCATTTACTCCAAGTGGCCTCGTGAGTACTTTCTGAACGCGTTTTCTGAAGCACAGGAGCCACTGTCACTCAGACTAGGAACAGACATCATGGAAATAAACCTCGTAAACTATTTTTTTCAGGATATGTTGACACTGAATATTTAAAGACCTACTGTGTTTCAATAAACTACCTCTTCAAATTTATTACTTGATTTTGATTAACATATTTTAAATCTAATTTCCAATATAATATATACAAATATCCATATTTTCGGCTTGATGAGGTCGATATTATCGATATCTGCCTGGCGTCGATATAAATATTGATTTTGATATCAATTTGCATATATATATTATATTATAATATAAAATGTATATAGTTAAATTTTTTATATTTTCTTTTGTCTTCGAGATTACAGATGCTCTGATCTCCATAGTCTTTCCCAAAAATATTCCGGTGCTTTCTTGCCATCAGCATAGAAGGATTTTTTTAAGCATATATACGTATATAAACAAGTTGGCAACAGACATAATATCATCCTCTGACCTGTAGTAGTTGTCAGACAGAAACGTTTAAAGCTCTGAAAACTGGCGGCAGCTACATCTAGGCGATACTGAGTGATCAAGGTGAATAATTGAAATGGCGATTAGAAACTTCTGAATGAGAACGTTTCTTGACGAAACAACACCTTATTTGACAACTTCTGTTTTCGTGAATATTCATTCACGTTTGCTTCGCAGCCTTTCCATAACTCGCAATGGTTATGAAATATTGGAACTGAATATTTTTTTTTTAAAAAAAAAAGAAGTAAAACCACACGCCACACTTTTTCTTGTAGAAGGAACAGCTTTGTCCTTCTTTGGGGGAGGGGGAGAGGAATGGGCCTGATTCCACTGCATTCGCTGTTGATTTGCAGTTTAATGATAGACCCTGGTGGCGAATGTCGGGATGGTTCCCTAAAAAGGCCATGAACGAATTCCTTTTTGTTCCTTGATCCCAGTCCTATCCTGCCTCTAATGACCGGTACGATGATAAGGTGTAATTCCGAAGCAAAAAAGGTCTCTTCCACTATCACAAATCATTTCAGAAAATCTTGTAGGCTGAGTTAAAAGATGTCTGCCCTGTCATTTGGGTAACCAGCGAATCGAAATATCTCTATCGCCTAAGTACTTTGTCAGAATAAGATCGACTTTTGGTCGAATGCTGGATATATCTTCGATCTGACGAACAATCAACTCGCGCACTCTGTTCACATTTTTCTGAGTAATTGTATCCAATGACCATCGTCTGTGGGGATCGCCTTCGGTGATGGTTCTTCGGATTTAAATTCAAGTGCATATGTCTTCTACTATACCTTACCAGGGAAATCCTGCCATAATATCCTTCGACAACTTCTATTTCTTGCTCACTAGCAGAAAGATTTAATTACAGTACAATTGGTAAAATTCATCGTACTTTTTGTAGGTTTAGCGATCCTTCAATGGATCCAACCTGGGGCCTTTCTCAGTGGTATGTCAGACTGATGCTTGCACACTAGGCTGACTGATTTGGTTTCAGCCAGGTGGTGTAACCAGCCGTCAACAGATATACATCGGGCGAAAACAGCCATGAGGTAGGCTCCAGGTTGGGTACCGAAACGTTAACAGTATCTCTGCAACATCGCTACCCCCCAAAAGTGGAATTTTACAAACATGAAGCCTGCTAAAAGCAAAAAAATTATATAACACAAATTTATTTCTTGTCTGTCACAGATAAAACGCAGGGGAGAGCCGGACAAAGTGGCCATGGGGGTTTTTGGGGCCAAGGAATGGTGTCATCACACGGGAAAAGTCATAACTAGTGCAACTTAACGCTTTCAGTTACCTTGATAAACCCGAACCGGTTAGCGTATCATCTCTCGAAGTTATTAGAATATATTTTGTGGTTTTTGATGAGCCTGATATTTGGTAAGTGGCCAGTTTACGAATTTATTACCAAGAAATTAGATGACTTACCGCTTCTGAACAAAATTCTTTTCCAAGAGTGAAGCTTTTGCCGTAAGTTTCTGATTTGGTGATGATGATTGTTTCTTTGCATTGTTAAGACAGAATGACATTTCTGTAGCGGCGCCAAACCGGGAAAAGTGTCCACCTGCTGGTGGCCGCGGCCTCTGTCTGCTGCCCACGGATTCTGTTATTGTTCCTTGCAGATTATTATACTCTATACAATGCTTCGAAATAATGTTTTATTATGTTGTGAACCTGAACTGAGTATATTAATAATAATACAAAAACAAAAGAAATTAAAGGAAATTGTCGTGCAACAATAGCGGGAAAAAGCAAATACAAAGTCCGAAACAATGGTTCTTTGCAGATGTTCACATCAAGTTCTTATAAAAATGTACTTGAAGCTGAAAAAAAAAAAAAAAATAATAATAATAATAATAATAATAGTAGGACACCAATGCTAGATAGAAAACCACCGACCGCAGGAAATCTAACCCAAAAAGAGTGTTATCTAATGATGAAGATGATCAAGAATGCACGATTATTTTTAAGCTCAAGATCACAAGAACGATGGATCGAGTGAGTGTCAATGTGTTACTTTTAGGTTCACGAACTCTGTGACGAAATTGAACGAAACAGATATTACGAAAACTGAAAAGAAAATGCTTTTTTGACCCGTTATAATATTTATTTTTACAAGTTATATGACCTTTTTTAAAATAAAGTTCACTGTTTTGCAAATCACTCATTTCTGACTTTGAAGCTAAGTGGCCATTTGGCTACTTTTAGAAAAATTGGTTATTTTAGGTACTAAACTTAATGCAAAGGTAACTAAAAAATGCTGGCATGTTGTAGGATAGTTGAACTTTGTAACTTCTGATTTTGATGCGTTTAGGTATATTGTATGTTAGGTTAAACATCGTCAAACCCTTGCGTGGCTACATTGCCCGGCCTTCCCCAACAGCTAAAACAAAACGACTGATCCTTCTTGGATCATGGATATTCGAAAGTTGATATGAATTCTTTTTCCTTACCGGTTCACAAATTATGTTGTGACGATAGTAAGCGTTAATTTTTAATATCTCTTTTATGGTGGATCGATTTGCGAAGTCCCAAATAACCGGAAATGGCAGGGAACAAGGTGAAAGGATTTTAGAACAGTATATCATAACTGATGGATCATTACGATCAGGAATTACATCAGTTTTGCTGTGCACGGTACTTTATGATAGCGAAGCATAGACTTCAGGAATAAGAGAGAGAAGGAAAATTGAAGCATTTGAAATGTGGTGGTCGAGAAGGATGCGGAAAATTATATGAACAAATAAAATATGAAATGAACGTGTTTGGGAAATGGGGTGAGGAAGAGTTTTACAGAAAGAAGAGAGAGGGTGGTAGGTCATATTTTAAGGCATGCTGTATTGGTTAATTTTTTAGTGGAGGGAACAGTCGAAGATAAAGAACTGCAGAGATAGACAGAAGTTAGAAGTGAGAGATCGTGTTCACTGTACAGGAACGATTCCACCTGTTGCGAGCAGCGTGGTGGAGACAATCATCCTCACGGCTTTCACCAGAGTAGTTAGGAATGTAGACACAGTGGGAGCGCCTGTGAGTTAGCCACGTTGCTGGTAAACCTCTAAAATTGAGGCCGACTGAAGAAAAGTCACGCCACAGAGTGCGTGCCCTCACGCACGTCCGTCGGCCGGCGTGCTTTCACTCAAAGAAAAGTCCTCGCCAGACGTGACTCACGGTTCAGCGTGTAGCTCCTTGGGTTAATCCTCTCACGACGCAACAAACTAACCGCAAAGGTCGACAGCAACAGCAGTAGTCTTCTAGTGACGTTGAGCGAACTTCGTTTCAGAATCTCGGATGGATTTGTTACTTTGCCGTGTGTTATTTCAATATACTATACAGTGCGTATACCAGTCAAGAAATCGAAATATTTTTTGCAAAATGTATTACTCGTTGAGAACACTGGTGGTGATTACTAGATGGGTACGATTCTGAAACTTGACGAACAACTTATGAAAGAAACTTCAAAAAATGGGGAAAAAATACTGGGCAAGGGATGAAGCAGAATTTTGCTATTACTGGGGTTTGGATCTTTATGACCAAAAAATTAAAGAAATAAGCTGGCACATATCACCTTAAAAACGGATAGATTAAAATATGACCTAGAAATCACAAAATATGCCGAAACATTTAAATTTACTATACATCAAAACATGTTCAATTATACATCATTTATTTTGTCTAGTAGTGTCGTTTTCACGCAGGCAGCATAATTTGTTTCCGTGCACTCACTGGACCATTGGGAAATTAAATTTTAAATCGTTTTGTTGAAGTCACTTTGATTTCAGATAACTTAAAGAGTAGAACTCTTTCATCTGTACTAAAATAATCCTCTCTAAATTACGTTACGTAACTTCGCACTTTCAGAAGACTTTATTTTCGGCAGGGTGGGCACTGATCCACTGCAGATTTAACGATGACTGAGTGTATTTCATTGAGATATTGATTGACGCGGATGGTCACAGGCATCTGCTGCATTGTCGAGATTAAAAAGCGGGCGGAACATTACGTTTAGAGAGTGACAATAATGTATAACTTTAATTCTTGACTGGCGAATTGTGACCACAGTGAAAATTAGTTTTTTTCCCCACCTGTATAGTAGAAGTACAGTTCTGTAAATAATTACCTTAATTTCTTCTCAAATGTATCTAGTGAATTCCTGCTACTATTAAAAATACTACCAGATTTTCCCTCAAAATACGACCATATGGCCATAAATATTATCGAAATATTACAAAAACCAGGAAAATGGTCTGAAAAAGCTTTTATATGCTATATAAAATACATTTAAAAACAATGAGAAACGTTGAATCAGTGTTTAATTAAGCATTTAAGCTAAAAAAAGAAGGCGGGGAAAAAGACGACTTGTCTTAAAGATCCGAACCTACTGCTTCACGGCGAGTGCTGCTGCTTGTGGATAATATTGCTGCAACCTGCTAGGGATGTTGGTTCCCCTTACCTTCCCCAGTGTCGAACTGTCAGTGTGTTACTGTTTTCAATGTTGGTGAGCTCGCTGTATTGTGGAGAGTGGGGAGAAAATTGAGGGGAAGGGACGATAAGGAGTTCAGCCACGCGCTTTTGCAGCAGCCATCCAGGCATTCACCTACATTGATTTCGGGGAAAGCGTGAAAAACCAAAATCTTGAGGGTCAGATGGGGGTTCAAACCCACGTCCTCTCGAATGCCAGCTCCGAACGTTACCAGAGGGTTTCCGAAAGTCATCTTCAGGTCACCATGTCAAACAACCCCATCCTTACTCCAACCCGGGACATCTGGTGATTGAGTATCGTTCACCACCAATTCTCCCATATTGCTAGCCAAGTTCCGAAAGGTGAAAATTCCTTGAACCTGCTTAAGAGGGCCCCCATTAATTACGTGAAGTGACATGGGGGGGAGGGCGTCCTGCGAAATCTCACGAAAGGGGGTGGGGGTCGTAGGGGGTGGTGAAAGGTCTAAAAAAAAAAACAAAAAAAACTACGAGATCAATCAGCAGGGGGGAGGGGCGGTCTCGTCAAAATCTCACGTCATCTTAGGGGGGAGGGGTGTCCGCCACCTCACGTAATTAATTGTCGCGCCCTAACTGCAGGGCAGGCAACGAATGTGATCACCGTATCGCAATGTTCTGAGCCAGCATTGTGGGCTGAAAGAGGGAGTTGGAAGGATTAACAAATACTAAAAGATTCTGTGAAAGTTTGTACATAATAACAAACATTAAGATAGGAATATTTTGCAGTTTAAGAATTGTTATATAAATCTTAGAAGGCTGTTACATCGGTAGGAAACTTGAAAGTAATATTCAGGGGCTAGAATCTTATGTAATAAGAAGAAGCTGAAGATAGTGTTGAGTGGATGTCATACCACAGCGGTTCCCAACCTATGAATCGCGACTCGCGACCCACTGGTGGGTCGCGGCGTGTGTTTTTGTGGGTCGCGGAACAATCGAGGTTTTTGCCACAAAAATATATCTTTTATTTGATCTGTTTAAAAAAAAATATAGCACTATATTTTACAAGTGCAATAATCATTAAAGCTATTAATTTAAATTTAAACGTTGTGAGAAAAAAAGTTTTCTTAAACAATCAGAAGGTATTAAGCAACAACCTCGTGAGATATAGCAGCGGCAGGAATCGTTATGGCAACCCCTGACTACCCCCTCTCTGCCCCGCTCTAGAGCGGTGATCCGCGCGCTTACCTCCTGCAATTTTACTTCTCTCATTGTCATTTTCTTGTTTATTGTTGAATCGAAACCAAAGTCTTTGATCGAAACAGTCTTTCTCTGCTCGTGAGAGTGAAGAATTGTTTGCGTTTTGTTTTGATTGAGACTAGATTTGATGTGATTATGGAAAGTTGGTTGAGGACTGGATCGTGCCGTAAAAGAGAGTATCGAAATGGTGAGGAAACTTCGACCTACACGGTTAATAATAATGATGATAATAATAACCTTTGTACGAAAATTTACTTTTTCGTAGGATACGATAGTCGATAGCGTACCGAGTTCATACAACAGTTCCCATTCTGATTTTAGACTCTCATATTAGGTGGGTCGCGAAATTTTTTTACTTAAAAGTGGGTCCTGTACCATTAAAGGTTGAGAACCGCTGTCATACCATATAAAACTTTTTTTGATTCATAATGAAAATGAAGGTGATTTCCGTAGATAGAGGAGAACGGGAGATGCTACCATGGCATAAACATCTGGGAACAGGCGATGAAAGATTTTACGGATTGTTTCAGTGGACATTGAGTATTATAACATATTTACAATTTTTAACACAAAATCTTTATTTTTACTATCAAAAAATTTGCAGGCGTGACGTGAGATGCTCATAAGGAACTACTTTGTATGTGGCACTGTTTCTCGTATTCGAGTGGGAATAACATTCTGAGCAGAAAGTGTGCTGACAGGAAGGAAATGTGTCGCGGAATGTTAACCCGGGTATGTTCGCGTGACGCCTTCCTTGCCTTTCCGCCTGTTGTATGAATTATGCAACGGAAAACGAGGCAGCGTGGCGCGTTACGAGGGCTGCTCGGATGCGGCGTACTAGCCAGAGCTGGGAAAGTCACGAGGAATCGTCTGCCCGTATGTATTCGCTACTAAACAAATCAGTAATCCTTACTATCGAATCGTCACTCGTTAATCGAGCGCTAGCATGAAGCATTGTATCGAGTCGCCCCGCGTACGTTACGACTTCATTGCTATCGTATCTTTTCGTTACTTTTGACTCAATCCAGAAATTTAGGCAAAATTTACACTGTAAAATAAAAGTTAGAATGTCCCATTTACTAAATAATAATTAAATTAATAAATAATTTTTAATGAAGGGTTTGGGAGAGGCTATACTAGCCTTTTCCAACAAAATGTCAACCTCTCCTTCACGTGGTGCACCCTGTTTGCACGGACGAGGCTCTGGCGACTGAAAGATTCCCGGTATAAGGAATCACCCACTGCTTGCCAACGGCCTCCGAAAGGAGGGCGGAAGAGCGGGGAGCGATTCTGGTCATCCTCTTACCCTAGGGGTTGGAAACGCCCCCTAAAGGCGGCTGAATCAGAAATGATCAACGGCATCGGGATGCAGAAGGCAACGGGAAACCACTGCATTAAAGACCCAAAGGGTATACCGAGGACATGTAATCTTCTCAAATTACATATAGCACAGGATAGGAAAGGATGGAGGATTGCATCAAACCAGTCGAAACACTGACCACAGCAAAAAAAAAAAAAAAAATTTTTTTTAGAATAAACGCATTTCACAAATGACTGAAATTAATAAAATCTCACTAAGGTATGATTATGTGAAAGCAATAACCATCTCAAATTATCTATCCAAATTTTTTGTTTATAAATTATGGTCTGCAAATTTTAATGTTAAACAAAAGCAAAACTACAAAATAACTCTTTTGTTATGTAGTACTTACCTCGTTAAAAATATCAACACTTAACAGAAAATATTATTATTTCATTATATTAAAATAATTAATTTACGTGCAACATGTTTCTGCTTCCACATTTCCTTTGTGAACGAAACGAATTCGAATTAAAAATCCCTGAAATACGCGACGCGCACATGTTCATTCCCTCATCCAGGTTCATTTAGTCGCTGGGCGAACCGTTCCTGTTCCCGCAATGTGCGTCGCATTTGCTCGTTTATCGACTCAAACTGACATCCATAAGACAAATGCAAGTAGTTTATTGAATTTGTGAGTAACGTTTCGGTACTTCGAGTGAGGCGATGTTTTCGTTATTCAGTTACGAATACATACGGTTTGCTACAGCTCTACTACTAACCAGGGTTCGCAGTGTTTAGTCGCTGGTGGCTCGTTTTCGTGTGTACTGTGTGTGTCCCCATTAGAAAAAAATCTCTCCTCAATTTTTAAGGACCAGTTGAGGCCACCCAGTTCTATTCATATGATCTGTCTGTGTAAACAGAGTGTAATCTATAGGGCTGAAGTTGGCTACAAATACATATTGGCTCTTCCCCGTACACACACAAAATAGACATTAACTTTCACAAAGAGTGTTGCATTTATTTTGCTTTTGATGTTGACCTTTTTATAAACTTGCTTCTGACAGTGTTGCAACCTGACAGTTGAATTCTGCTTGCAGCTCAATTTTGCCTCAATGTTTGAGGTACAGTGGGATCTGTAGGTAAACATGCCCGTGCAGTCGCAATGACCCACTTGTAGGGTTTTTATTCGCCTCACATTTCGAGCCACGTTAACCTAACCCGGTAATACTACCGGCTGTGTGGAACCTACAGTTTAACGTGGCGTACCTCACTTAGCTGTGCCTGACGTGAAGGTGAGATAAGAGGCTTCTGAAAATCCCCACCGAGACAGGGATTGCAACCATGGACCGTTCGATCTCCAGTCAGACGCCTAAACCATTGAGCAATCAGTCCTCTCCAACAGTCAAATAATATTGAGTGATTGGGTTTTCTACCGGACAGAATGGTTCAGCGTTTAATACTTAGTACAAACGTTACAGTTACTAAATCAGAAACAATAGCACTGGAACGGTCATACATGAATTCTAAACTTTGTAGTGTACTGCAGCACCTAAACGGACGCAGTTGACGTATTCTGTATAGCAGTTTAAAACCGGATTGACGACACGCTCAAACTAATGGCTGCACCTGCTTCCTTTCAAAACGTCTAACAAACGTCGCTTATTGAACATACCAAAAAAGAATCAAATTAATCTACCTACGTATTCTCCTCTGATGAGCATGTTTTGGGTGTATAAGAAGGTCAAACCTCTTTTTAAAAGAAACATTACAGACCTAGCTGATAATTGTTAATAGATAATTTTTAAGATGTCATGCCATTTAATTGCTACTACTAGGTTAAGGTGTAACTACAGATGCGGTACTGTAAAGCTAGAACTTGTTCATTTATTGCAAGATACACTAGTGGAATAAAAACATAGGTACACTGCTTAAAAGTTTTTATTAATCACTCTGCTATTCAAAGGTCCAGTTCACAGCACGTTCACACACTTATTCAGAGTTCCAGCTCACAGCGCGTTCATCCAGTTATGGGGCGCAGTCACAGTCCCAGCCCGGCATTTGCCTTTGGCGAATGTGGAAAAACCGCCCAAAAACCACATTCAGGCTGCTCGGCGTATAGCGCGCCTTGCTGAATGTTGTGTAGCCCCGATTCCGTTGTCTCGCTGTCTCTTCCGTGTCGCCGTCCGCCACTGTGGGCCTCCCAGCTCGGCCCAGCACGCTCCGCGTCCGAGCTGGACCACGCGTGACCTGGGATCACGCGTGGCAGCCCGGCCGACCCGTGTGCTTAGAGCCGAGTGGAGGCATCAGCTGAAACACAAAGCACAACACAGCAGTGAAAGTAACCAGTGGACAAATACCTTACCTGGAATCCTCGTGCGTATAGACGCCACTAGCAACCAAAACTAAAAGAAGACGGATCCATATTGACACAGCACTAAACACAGCAGTCACTTGCACACTGGCAGATTAAAGGGACACACACTGTTATATAAACTGATCACAAACCCACGGGTATGTATACTGTTTCCATACTCGTGACTGAGTATTTATAAAGCAGAGGTCTTGCCTTCCTGCTCCTTGACCCGTCCGCGTCTGTACTGAGCTCTGACGTCACTGGATGCCTCCTTTTATACACTACCTACAATGCAGGGGCATCGTTTCCTTGGTGACGCGACATTACTTCATCCAGATTCAGTGGTTTCCTTAGATACGGTTACGGAAGGAGCTCCGAAAGTAGGAACGTCGTTTTTGGTACGCGTACTATACTAACTATTTACTGCATCGTGTAGTGTAACATAACGGCTCTCCCACCTCTGTTTATACAGGGTGTCCAGAAAAGGACTCCCTGATTTCAAAATTAAATATCTCGAAAACAAAGATCGATAGAGGAATGCAGTAAACGGTATGTTTATCGTGACAGCTGTAAGAAGTGTATACAGCAGTTTGAAATAATAGTTACAAAAGCTGCTAACAGATGGCGCTGTAATCGCCATACATCATACCTAAATAGTGATCCGAAGCTCAGGGCGATCAGTTCCACCATTGAAATGTGCCAATGGTGAACATTTTGAAAACATTGTAATATGATTGTTTGCAAAGATTGTTTTCATACGATTATTTCACTTATGTATGCTGATATGAGCGTACAGCGCCATCTGTTAGCAGCTTTTGTAACTATTATTTCACACTGCTGTATACACTTCTTACAGCTGTCACAATAAACATACCGTTTACTGCATTCCTCTATCGATCTTTGTTTTCGAGATATTTAATTTTGAAATCAGGGAGTCCTTTTCTGGACACACTGTATGATAAGAAGCAGATCGAGTTCGCCAATCTTACTACTTTCCAGCAGGTTAAGCGTCTTGTGTTTGAACAGGCCTTACATATTCTAGGTTATACCTCTTGAGCTGTCTTCCAGTGTCTTATGTCGGAACCGTTTTGAGGAGAAGATAATGATGGAAGTCCACGATGGTTTATGACTGGATGAAGTTACAACATTTGAAAAAAAAAAACTTTCTGATGTCGTCGGCGCTTATATATCTCGTACAACTACTGAAAAATTCGGGAGGACATGCGTTTGATCTCCGGTTTGGAAATCCTGATATCGGTTTTTCGTGATTTTCCCAAATAATTTCAGCCGAATGTCAATACGGGTCTTTCAGTAGGCTATCACCGCTTTCCCTCCCTTTTTGCCCAGAATCCTTTCGCACCTCCAATAACTTCGAGGTCAAATATTAAGCACCAATTAAAAACAAAAATTCTTGTTACTTTTCTGAAAAGAAGATGCATTACTGTGGTGACAGGAAAAGCCTTTGTCAGAATAAACACGTCACGTGGTTAATATTAGAAAGAATTCCGTCAATAGACCAGAATTTTAACTGAAACAAACCGTCAAAATTAGTCTTCATCCACGATTTAAATCTTGTGTCTTAATTGCTGGTTGTACGAAATTTATGGAACTGTCTTCATGGTCCCCGAATACACACAGCATAGCCGGGCCACCATTTACTACACACCACTTACTTTACTTTTAAAAATTATAGTGTATAAGAGAAATATTATTTCCAATTAGTTGTGAACACGACTGTAACCAAGCAATGGATCACAAATATTCTAAAAATGCGAAAGTATCCCACGATTCCGAAATACTTCTAATGAAGTGTGACTGAAAATTCTTTATTTTTTTATTAGAAATATTGAACGTAGTGACACCAAATTTAACATTGTGATATGTCTAATATGTGACTTATATCAGAAAAATGATGTTTTTCTGTCATCATTTACTGTGACGGTTTTCTTAATTTTTTTATTTTCACATCATACAAGTGTAAGCAAAAAAGGATGCTGGAAATTAAAGAAAATTTAAAAAATAAGCCCCGATATGAATTGGTCACACCTCATATATATCATGTGAGATATTTTCAAAAAATATTCAATACATATTGTTCATCATATTCGTTTCGTTCTTCGAATATGATTGGGATGCGATATTCGATTTACATAATTGAGTGTAAAATAACGCATCAACCACTGAGCGAAAATCCGATTCGCTGCGCTTGATGAGAAGTGCAATATCATTGAAACATTTTTAAATGATGATGATTATTTAATAAGTACACCAGTGCAACTATATTAGTGTTTTTTTTTAAATTTATTTTCTGGTGCATCAAGGTATCTTCAACGATTCATATCCTAGCCACTGAAATTTGATGAATTTCGTGTTTGATTCTTACATATCTCGACGGGACAAATCGAAAGTAATTTGATATCTCGCTTAGCTCTCGAGATATCGAATGTTAAAAATCAGTTACAGATATAGTTCCTTGTCCTTTTGGTGAGGTTTTTCTTCTGGTTCAGGCCGTATTTCAACATAATCACCACATCTAGGAAGAGAATGAAACACCGATTGTGCATATTCACCGTGCAGTTCCCAGTGACTTCGGCAGATTTTTTGTTTTTTTGTTTTTTGATACCTAACCACCTCAGTTTTGAGACACGATATCTCGAGAACTAAGAGAGGTATCAAAAATGACATTCTTTAATTTCGATTTGTCTCGTCGAGTTAGAAGAATTCATCATCAAATATGGCGTTGACGAAATTTTTGTTTTGGTCCAGGCCACTTTTCAATCTAACCATCTTAGTTTTAAGATACAATATATCAAAAACTAAGCGAGATACCAAATTATTTTTATTATTTACTTTCGGTATATCACCTCTAGATATAGAAGAATCGATCATAAAATTAAACAAATTTAATTAACTCGGATATCGTAGAATCCCCATTTTTACGCATAGGTTTTTCTTGACATTGTTACAATTGCATAAATATATCGTTAAATTTTCTGTACTAGTGAAATAATTTGTGATTATATAGTTGCATGTTAATTGAAGACCAAGGGGAGTAACTACCAAACCAAATAAGAGACATGCAGTATTAAGTAACCTAAACAGATGCACTGGCAAACTTGTTAAATAATAATCATTATTTTAACAAACAACTGGGCGAAAAGGAAGGAACAACATGCAAAGACGAGACTGATTCATTGTACCCCAAAGAGGGTGAAGCGAGAGAAGAAGAGAAAACAAATGTGGAAGAAATGGCCTACAGTTATCACATAATATCCTTTCCGTTCGTAGGGGAAAAAAAAAATTCTTGCTTTAAGGGAATCTATATTTCACACCATTTTTGATATAAAAAATGTAGAATCAACTTCCCTATTCCAATAATGTAGCATGTTGATGTTCCAGTACGTTTTATTTCAGTTCCGTTTCCAAGCTCAATTCCGACTTGAAATAAAGATATTAACACAGTTTAGGAGGAGACATCTTCAGCATGCCAGCAAAAATAAAAACGAAAAAGATATTACTGTTATCAAATAATATTTTACCTGTAGATAGCAAATATGTTCAAAATTTGTATAATGTGGAGTTATTTTAAGTGTTCTGCTTTGTCCGTCTGTGTGAGAATCATCCAGTCTACGCTCCTGTGGGATAGAAACAATGCTAGAAGCAAGTGCAAACGTCTTGAAACTGGGGAAGGCGGCGGAAGAACATCCCAGTTACAACTCCCCGTTAAGTTGTTAAGGAAGGATAACTTGTTCTAAGCTCCTTCTACACTTGGACACAGTGATTGGCTCGCACTTGGCATATAACTCTTGCAGTCAGTTTTTGTAGCAACAACATGGCGGGCGACTGCAATATTTAAGAAACAATTGGCCCATTCCTTTATTTACTGACGTGCAACGAATTCAGTCGTTGCCGACGTAGGACCGCCTTCAGTTTTCTCTGTCGTATAGTCGCCCCGACGTTATTCTCGCTAGTTATCTGTACTTCCAGGAATGAAAGACTTTTTGTCCCAACACACTAAAGATCGCCTTCTCAGTACTAGAAAGAGGAAACTGGGGCAACGTAACGTCCAGGTGCTAAGAATCGACATGGCGGCGCCTTTCCGACACCTTCGCGCCCTGACTGCTTTGCAACATACATTCAAATAAATTAGGTTTATTGCGGTGCTTAGAACATTCAGCATGTATTAATTACGATACTAGCTACCTCGTCTCAGTCAGCATAAAGGAGCAACATCAAACTCGAACAAACTGGATAGCTTGCGTAATACCCGTTGTAGTCCAAGATGCGGATGCATGATTTCTACGTCAATCTGTTGGTTAACTGAACAATAGTTTATTGTATGATTGTTAGAAGTAGAATACGATTCTGCCGGGTTGCATATCCAAATATGGCCACAAGTATTTTTAATTAATTTTTTAAAAATTAAAAAATTGGGTTCACTTGTTTTTTTAAAAAAAATAAATTGTAATTCATTTCAAAGAGACACATGTAAATAACAAAAAAATTTGAGTTGCCTCTGTAAAAGTGGCCGCAACGAGGGGTAGCTAGCTGCTGAAGTTAGCGCCACACACCGTCTGTCAGTCAATGTGTGGCAGGTGCAAATGATGAGCGCAGATGAAGTTTGGTCTTCAAAAAGACAGAAAAGGGCTACTGGATATTGAGATACGCCAGGTCGTTCCGTCGTTGGAATCCCACGTTAAACTGTATAGGGAGCGTGCATAAACCACGTAGCTTCCATAGCCCGACGTGGCTTTTGCCCCCCCCCCCCCCCCTCACCACGTAGCTTTTTTCCATATTGATTCCAGTTTTCTCCTGTCAGACTATTGTAAATTACCTCCAGGGATAATTAAATGACGTAAATAAATATTTACATGCTTCTGTGTGTTCTGTATCTCATTTTAACTGTGACAAATAATATGAAAGAGAAGCTACATGGCCTGGATCGGAACGCCCCCCCTCCCCCACGTAGCTCAACGTAGCTTTTCAAATAACCCCTCTTCCCCCCCTAAATCGAGCCACGTAGTTTATGCACAATCCCATACCTCAGAGGAAAGGACGACCTACCTCTGACAGCATGGCTTAGTGTGCCTCCTTCGGTAGGCTGCAATAAACCTTCGAGTTGTGTACAAGTTACTTGGAGCGGACGATTCAGTACTAGCCGTATGGCACTCCAGAGAGGTTTGCGCCTAAACACAGGCGATCTGGTCATTATAAACTATGGACTATCACCTCTTCTACATTTTAGACGATGTTCTAGTTGGGGGAAACCTGTAATCGGGTGTGTAGTTGTTGTTCTATGCTTTATCTAAGTCTTTTGTTTTCTATGCGCTCATGCCTCGCATTACTGACATCTTATTACCCTCCGAAAATTAACTAGAGAAGCAAAACTCATTGCTGAGTTTCGATGATCAAGATTCTTCGTGAGAAACTATTCTCCTGACTTTACGCCTCGTCGACGTCGAGGAAGTTAGAGCCGAGAATGAATGAGGAGCAAGGATTGGGAAAGAATTCGCAGGAGGCGTTTTGATAAAACCATCCCGGAATTCGCCTGGAGTGACTTCATAAAACCGTGGAATACCGAAATCTGGATGGCCAGACGGGGATTTGAACCCGCGTCCTCGCGAATGTAGAATTCATGACGAACTCTTATTATAGCAGCTGAATTCTCCTTTTATCCTTGCAATCTTCTTAGTAATTGTAGTCATCGCTCGTCGTTATTTGTACTGATGCTCTTTGTTCTAAAACATCCTTCACAATTTATCCCCATCTTCGTTCTTTTAATGCTAAGAACAACAGCTCTTATTAGTTCCAGCAATACGGAATTGTGTTTCACATCAGCACTCATAAATATCAACCAAGTCTTAATATTTAATTAAATTGCATTGGAGCACACGCTTCGGTGGCAATTTCCCTAAACACCCACCCTTCCCCTTTCCTGCACCCACCTACATTTGCCCTCTACAAATTTTAACTTTAAATTGTTTCAACGTTTTTGGTAAATTATACATCATATCTCTAGGTAACTTATTCCAATCCCTGACACCCTTACCTAAAAAAAGAAAATCTTCCTACCACCTTGTGCCTGAAATCGCGTGCCAGCTTGTGGTCATGGTCATCTTTTTCTTTCCATACATTACTTTTCATTCTTACTCCAATATCTTTCCATGCGTCATCACCAATATACGCCTTGTACACTGCCATGACCCTCTTCACCCTCCTCCTGTCTTGCAATGAATCCCATTCCAGCACTTTTATCATATCTGTTACTGATTGCATTCTGCGATAATTTCCAGAAATCTAGCAGCCCTTTTTTGCACCTTCTCCAACTCCTGTATTTGATACTCAAAATGTGGGTCCCATACTACACTACCATATTCGAGCAATGGTCTGACCAAAGTTTTGTAACCCAATTCCTTTACTT
The DNA here is from genome assembly GCA_031002005.1 of Vandiemenella viatica. Classification (NCBI taxonomy): domain Eukaryota; kingdom Metazoa; phylum Arthropoda; class Insecta; order Orthoptera; family Morabidae; genus Vandiemenella; species Vandiemenella viatica. The sequence continues at coordinate 26,248,700 of CM061914.1, read as the reverse complement.
CTCTCGTGCATCCCCTCATCACCCTCTCCAACAAGTGCAGAATTTTGAAACCTTTTCCTACTACCTGTCCATTGTGTCCTGCCCAGTTAAGCTTGTTATCAAATGTAATGCCAAGGTATTTTTCATTTCAAGACTTCAAACAAGGAATTCTTTCCCCACCTTATAATTATAATCAGTCTTTAGTTTGGGATTCATTGGAATGGAGATGAATGCAAGGGATATAGTAGTTTGATGTATGTTTCCTAGAAATCCTTTGTTTTCCTGCATTGCGATACACTTTAGTAGCAGTGTGGCAGACACTGGTGGCTTCTGAACTGCCTGGAAGCTGACTGCTAACAGGTAGTTCGAAGCCACAGGTGGTTCTCCGTCGCGTGACTGGCGAGAACACAGACCACTGAAAATTACATCAGCCGCTCAACTCGACGACACTCGGGGGTAATTTTCTCTCGCGTTCCAAAGCAGGCTAGTGATACAGGTGGTTAGATCGACTGACTGCTGATCAGAAGGTCCCAGGATTGAATCCCGGTCTCACTAGGGACACATTTGACCTCGGACGCTGTTTAGAATAACAAGCGATCATAAACAAAACAGTGATGTGTGTCATTTCGATGCAGAACTTCGGACTTGTTTGCTACCGCCATTAAAGAGCCATGAAAAGGCCCTGTTGATGTGTGATTCCTGGTCAGATCATACAGATCGTACCCTTCTAGGTGAAACTTTTCAGAACAAAGATGTTATGCTGAAGATATTGCCACCGAAAACAACAAAATATTGCCAACCAATTGATGTTTACTTCTTTCGGCAATATAAGCTCTATATCAGATGGATTACTGATTTTGTAAGAATACAATGTGCCAAACCACAAGATACATGATCCTTATTTCATCATGAAACTTCACTCTGTCATTTACAATCAATTCGCTGCACCTACGTACATCCGATGTTGCAATATGCTTGGCGAAAGCCAGGTTATGATATTGACATACCAACATCATCAACTGAAAATGAAATTAATGTTGTTGTCTTCCACTTTGTTTTAACCACTTCATCGAAATCCTGCATCTGCACTTTGAGGGCTAATATGAGCACTATTGGGTGGGTGGTACTGCTGTATGCATGTTTTGCGCTGTATTAAGAACTTTAAACACAGAGTTTTTGACACTGTTGATTGAAAATATAATGATACATTGAATTGCGTGTAATTTCCTTCATATGGTATTGATATCTTATTACTTTGTTTCTCTCTATTAAAATGTTATTTGAGATAGAATTCAACGTTAAACATGTAAATGACACACACCACTGTTTTGTTCACGACCGCTTGTTATTCTAAGCATGTTTTCCTGCGGTTCCGAGTGTTCGAGGTCAAAGGTGTCCCTTGCCGTCAAAATTTTAACCCGTCATTAAATTGAACAGCAGGCCTGGCATAGCTTTGCTTTTATCATGATTTTCCGTCGATCGGATTATAGAAAAAATTCAGATCCCCTTTTGCCGGTAGGATTATCGAGCTTACGCGGATTACGCAGCAAATTGAAAGGCTTTAGCTTGGTGGCCGAACCCTTTTATCATATGACGACCAACAATGCCATAATCTGTGAACGGAGACTTTCCCGGCGTATTGATTAAATGAATTCTTCACGGGAGTACAGCCGGATAGAGTAATAGAATGACGACGTTTCAACATCCTACTCGGTTGTCTTCATCAGGTCTATTTTTAGATATTACCTCTTGAAATCATAAAACAGACTGGCTTAGCTGCCGACGAAAAATCTGATGTCGTGTATCGAAGGTTGCCAGGACGCCCAATCAGCGCGCCGCAACTGAGGGTATCAATGTTGCGGACTGCTGATGAAGACAACCGAGCAGGTTGTTGAAACGTCGTCATTCTATGACTCTGTCCGGCTGGACACCCCTGAAGAATTAACTGCAATGCCATAATCATTTTACTCCCTTCTTACCGCAAATTACACTTTAGCCGAATTTAAAAAAAAATATATAAAACATGGTTACTTGGCATGTCTGAATTGGTTTCTTTGCTCATTTAGTTGATTCGTCAGAGTATTTACTACTCGCAAATGTAATAGGGCTATACTAAACAAACCTCACCACACACAAATATCTATATTATAGTATGTTACGTGGAGTAAAGATAGTGAAATGATCATGTTTGCAAAGGGCAATAGAAGATTTCGCGGATGGTTATACGCTAGTGGCCTATTACTGATGCACATCCGTTATAAGCTGAGAACTATTTTGAATATTGTCTCCTGTGTGCTCCAATCATTTCTTCAACAACGTTGTAACTTTTTGTGGCTTTACGCCTCGCCGACGTTCAGGTCATTAGCGGCAGGTAGGACTGGTGACAAGGAACGGGAGGAATTCAGCCATGGCCTTTGGGAGGAACCGACCCGACATTCTTTTGGAATGATTTGTGGAAACCATGGAAAACACGTGTCTGAATGGATTCGAACCCGCGTACTCCCGAATGATAGACTAGAGGGAATGATTTAACGCCTCGAGTATAGAGACATTTTTGAAAGATGTCGTACAGTGAAGTAACAGTAAATACGCCAGAAAGAAACTATTATAATTTGGAAGTAGGAGCAAGTGTGAGGGGTCTGATTGGTTGTGTAGCATATCTATTGTACTAACTGAGAACAACACTCACGAACTGTTGTCATGGAAACCTGAAACTTATATATACCTGGAAGCTCTTCTCTATTGTTTATAGACAGCTGCCCGCAATTTCTTCGAGTTTAGTATACTATCCTCCTTTGATGGCTTCATCATTTTTCGGAGAATCTGTAAGCAGTATATCACAGTAGGTTTCCTGCGGAGGGAAGGACAATGACTTTCTTTGCATGGGAAGAATTAGCGCTCTTGCACTGCGCGGATGACACCTTAATTCTGGTGATGACTCCAGCTATATTAGTAGCCTTATCTCGTTCAGCAGAGCTTCAATCGTTTCGGCATAGCGCAACATCATACTGTTGCCAGCTTTTTTTTCGCTTTTGGCTTTATGCTTCGTCGACGTCGAGGTAATTAGAGGCTGAGAGTACTTTGGGGGGTGGTGTTGGGAGGGCAAGGAACGGGAAGGAATTTTGCCATGTCGTTTTGGAAGAAACATCCGAGCATTCGCCTGGAGTGATTTGGGGAAACCATGAAAAACCCAAATCTGGTTGCCTGGACTATATTACTGGTAATCACAGTGTAACAGCCCTAATACCTGAATTTTGAATAATATTGTACTGTGTGAAATATTTGTAGTGAGCCAAAGTTTGCTTGAAAGTGATTTGATATGTTTATTTTGTAATTTCTTGTAAATAAGTGTATATAGACTTTGTTTTAGGTAAGAAAATTATTTAAAGACCATTTAATATGTTTAAGAACCGAATGGTGCAAGAGAATTTCTTAAAAGTTTGTAATTCCATGTATTACTGTAATTTACGATGTCTACAGGACAATTTTCTGCCATTTGAAAGGATTTCTGTAAATAATTTTGTATTTAAGTATCTCTAATTACCGTTTCTAATCATTTTGTAATGTTATAAATTAATTTTGTATCAATTCCGATTGTTTTTAATATGTTTGATTGTTTGAGTGATTGTTAATGATCGAGAAATATCGGGCGGATGCCTTTGAAGAATTCTCGTAAATTCGATAGACTCTATATAAACAGATCGCCTGGACAGAGAGTTTTAGTTTTGCATTAAGTATTAATTCAGTGTTACAGAGACATTCATGCAAGTTTTCATTCAGTCAGTATTGCATCTTTGGATTGTAACAACTAAGCTTGTGAATGTCGCAGACTTGTTTTGATTTGTTCAAAATAAACGAACATCTTCACATAACCTTGTTTTTTGGTGGACTTTTAATTAATGCAGTAATTAAACCACCAAAGAACCTTAACATGGCGACCGTTGACATGACGAGAAGTTCTTAAACATCTGTGGGATGTTTATCTTCTAAAAAGAATCTGCAGAAAATTGCGAGGAAATTTCGACCGGCGACGACACGGATTTGACGGCCTAAGGCGGAGATTTTTCATCGGCAATCGGCTGTAATCTTCCGACGTCGAGTGGATTTCCTTCGGCCTCAAAATCGTCTTCCTACAGTGAATTGTGAAAAGTGTGGTTAAGTGTTTGAAGTCAGTGTGGTGTTTAATGGTTAAATAAGTGCTTCTAAGTGAAATTTAATGTGATACAAAAGTGAGGAATAACTGTAAGTACGGCATTGAATATTCAAGTGATTTATTTTGCATGTTATAGTGTGACAGATTGGAAAGATTTTAATTTTACTTAATTTTGTTTCTTATATTGATTTGGCTGATTACTAAAAATGGCGAATAATCAGAACCTGCAAGCTTTTCTAGAGTCATTTGTAACCAATTTTAATGCAAAATTGTCTGAACTTGATGGTAAACTTGATAGTAAATTTTCTGAATTTAGAAATGAGTTAAATCTTGATGGTAAATTTTCTGAGATCAATTCTCAATTTTTTGAATTTAGAAGTGAGTTAAGGAATGATAATGACAGAAAATTTGCTGAAATCAATGACAAGTTTTCTCAACTGCAACAAAGCAATGATAAAACATTCTCTGATTTGACTAAATGTTTTGATGTTAAAATCACAGAGCAATTTCAGGGTTTTAGCTCTCAATTCAAAGAAGATATTAACAATTTAGATTCTAAATTGGGGAAGGTAGTAACAGAATGTCAGGAGAAATTTGAGAAAGTTACAAAATTTTGTGAACAGAATAAGGCTGAATGTGAAAATTTGATTTATAAAGAGGTGAAGGAAGTCAGTGAAAATTGTGATAAGATGAAGGAGGAATATGTTGCTTTGTTTCAAGCTAATGATGTTAAGGTTAATGAGTTGAGACAAGAGGTGGGATTAAATATTAATACATTGGTGCAGCAACAGGAACAGTTAGCGCATGGATTAGAAAGAAATGTAAATCAGTTGGAAAAAAGGGTTACTGGGCTACAGGTTCAGTTAAGTCAGATTCCCTTAGCAGGTAGTCCAGTTATCAGTGCTGATATTAAGGAAGAATTTGAATTTTATGATGATAGTGGGAGGCTTCACCCTATTGAATTTATAGATAATTTTGAAAGATCAGATTATTTTAATTTATTACCCGATAGTAAGAAAATTGCACTTGTGGGTAAACATCTAAAATCTTATGCTAGGGCATGGGGTGATAGACAAGCTAGGGAAGTGACTGACTACAAGCTGTTTAAAGAAAACTTTTTGAAACATTTTTGGTCGACAAGCAGGCAAATTCAAGAAAAGAGGGAGTTGATGACTGGTAGGCCGTATAAACCTGGTAGGGAAACTCAACATGACTTTTTTCATAAATGTTGGATCCGTTGTAAGTACCTAGACCATCCTTATGGAGAGGAGGAATTTATTGATTTGATAGGAGCTAGGCTACCTCAGCAAACAAGAAATTTAATTGCCACTTTGGATGTAGTAAATGTGGATAGAGTTTCTGAATTGTTGAGACGCTTGGATGCCCAGGAGTCATTCAATGAACAACATTACCACCATCAACACCATAGGAGGGGCAGCAGGAGTCCCCCTAGAAGGGGTAATGGGTCAAGGGATGGTAGATCGAGGGGAAGGGTTCGTGATAATTACACAAGGAGGAATGATAATGGGGAAGTGAGAGAACAGAACTCTCAATCTGAAAGGGAGAGGCAGCATGGGGGGCAGGCAAACTAAAGACCCCCTCTGTGACGGGCCCCGCAGTGGTGGGAAAGATTGTGGGTCCAGGTACCAACTGCTATAGCGTTAATTCCATTTTTATGAATAATCCCCGAGAAGATTTATTGGAAGAGGTGGGGGTAGCAGCAAGTGAATTTCAGGATAAGGATATGATAGATGTAATGAATGATGTTGATGATGTAAAGGTTGATAATAAGATAAAGCGGGAAGGGGACCACCATAGTACCTTATCACTAGAATCAGTGTGCGAAAGTAATAATTTTCATGTAGAAGATTTTCGAAATGGTCACTGCTTAATTACAAAAAGGGGTGCAGAATTTATAGTGCATACCACAGTGTGGCTATCAGAAACTTGTAAGGTCCAGAATGGCATAGTTGGGACTATGTGTGCTAGGATAGGTGGTAATGAAGTTTGTAGAAGTGCTGAAATCGAGGAGTTTCTCAGATATCTTGAAGAGGAGGGTGATACAGTGGTGTGGATAGGAGACCCAGATGAGGAGGAGAATTGTAAGTCAAAGTATTTGTCTTCTGAAGAGAGAGAGGTTGAAAAGCCTTATGTACCAATCCCTAAGTTGGAAAAATGTCCTAACTTTGACCTAGCTGATACATTATTTAGCTCTGTATTTGGTGTAGATGATGACATTGAAGAAATGGGTGGGAGTAAGGATTTAATTGAACCAGTTTCTAATTTGGAAAAATGTACAGAATGTGACTTAGATGACAATATGTTTTGTACCCTCTTTGATGTGGAAGCTAATAGTGAAGTAGTAGTTGCTGAGAAAAATAATTATTTTGTGGAGGAAGTCAGTAAGCCAGATGTTAAAACAGTTTTAGGTACTGACTCAGATAATTTGGTAAGCTTAAGTAGTAATCAGATGATGAAGAGTGGAGTTGGGAATAATGATGGACTAAACTGTAGTAGTGAGAATAATAAATTTATATTACCAGTTGAGTCAACAGCATTGCTTTTAAGTGACAATCAATTTGCTAAAACAGAACCATTGTATGTCTCAGCTGTTGCGTGGTTGTACCAAAGTCTGTTGTCTGAGATGATTGGAAGTTTGTGTTTCTGTATGTATATAATGAAGCTTTGTGAAAATAGAAATGTAATATTAAATGTGTATACAAAAGTTGAAGAAAACTGGAAGGTTAGGAAAAAGTAACTTACATGGTTCTGGGTTTCCAGGGAAATCCTGAAACCCACTTATGAGAATTAATTGAAATGCATGGTTTGGGGAGGGGTCCCTACATGTAAATATCTAATTTTGTAAATAAGTTTTTGAATGGATGTATGTAAATAGTTTGTGTGAGTATTTAAGTTCAGATGCAGATGTAAGCATTTCAATGTATAATTTGTGACAGTTTTGTGTAGAAACTTTTGATGTTTTCATGATGTTGTGACTTTCTACATTGTGATGACAAATTATCAGCTATAAAATGTAAACAGACTGGTGTAATTAACAAGCAAACATCAAGTGTGTAATTTGGAGTGAAAATAATTGTAACTTAAGGTGATGGCATTGAACGTTTGTTGTGTAAAAACAGTAAATGATAAAATGATTGGACCTGAGAAAAGACAATTATTGTAAACAAAATCAGTGTCATGGACTATGTGCAGATGTTGTATGAAGAATTGTATTTGTTCATTGTAAAAGTCATTATGGTTGATTGATTGTAATCTGTTCGTGTCTGTATTATGTGTACATTCAACCTGCTTAGATTCATGACGGATTCAATCAATTTTATCTGTGTAAAATTAAGTGAATCCTGGGGAGGGGTTGTAACAGCCCTAATACCTGAATTTTGAATAATATTGTACTGTGTGAAATATTTGTAGTGAGCCAAAGTTTGCTTGAAAGTGATTTGATATGTTTATTTTGTAATTTCTTGTAAATAAGTGTATATAGACTTTGTTTTAGGTAAGAAAATTATTTAAAGACCATTTAATATGTTTAAGAACCGAATGGTGCAAGAGAATTTCTTAAAAGTTTGTAATTCCATGTATTACTGTAATTTACGATGTCTACAGGACAATTTTCTGCCATTTGAAAGGATTTCTGTAAATAATTTTGTATTTAAGTATCTCTAATTACCGTTTCTAATCATTTTGTAATGTTATAAATTAATTTTGTATCAATTCCGATTGTTTTTAATATGTTTGATTGTTTGAGTGATTGTTAATGATCGAGAAATATTGGGCGGATGCCTTTGAAGAATTCTCGTAAATTCGATAGACTCTATATAAACAGATCGCCTGGACAGAGAGTTTTAGTTTTGCATTAAGTATTAATTCAGTGTTACAGAGACATTCATGCAAGTTTTCATTCAGTCAGTATTGCATCTTTGGATTGTAACAACTAAGCTTGTGAATGTCGCAGACTTGTTTTGATTTGTTCAAAATAAACGAACATCTTCACATAACCTTGTTTTTTGGTGGACTTTTAATTAATGCAGTAATAAAACCACCCAAAGAACCTTAACAACAGGTCGCGTGCTTTCCGGAAAGCGTGGAATCTACACTGCCTGACGAAAAGTGAAGAAGAGGTGGATGACAAAAAAATCATACTTTAGAGGGTTGAGAGGGTATGCGACGTTATTTCAGTGACTACAAAACCGAATCAAAGTTACAAAGAACTTGGTAGTATGAACCCACTTATAGCTATGGCGTTGCACGTCCCCCCCCCCCCCCCCCTGGCCTGCATGCACATACTGATTCTCACTGCATGTAGATCTGTCAACAGGTTCGGATTCCAACGAGGGAAAAACTTTCTCATTTCCATATGCGGTCTGGTGTTGTTCTCGTAATGCCTACTATCTCTTCAATCTTCCGAACTGTTAACACGATATCGCCAACCCGTGTACCGTTCCCTGAGTGATTGTCTTCGTGTTCTACCACCATCTTCGGTGCTTGTCCTTCCCCGTTTAATTTCATATGCCCACTTTTCAGCTGTACCGCAGGAAAAATCGAGTTAATTGTGTGTTGCAAAAATAACTTGACGCATTTCCTGACAACTCTTTCTTGCAGAAATATTTGATAGCAGCAAGCATTTCTTTACACCCCGTTTTGAATTAGATATACAATTCATCAGATTTCGGCAACTTTAACAAAATAAATATCCGTTCTAAGATGTAATATTATACAGTATTCAATAGAGGAGTAAAAATTATGCTGCAGTAGGGCTACTGAAAGTTCCAAAAAATAATTTTTCTCAGGTCATGAACTTAAATGGTTACCCTCGTAGGTGCCATTGCCTCTGAAGTAATTATTGAGCACTTAAAAATGACAACCGAAACAGGACTAAGTGGTACAGTATCACAATTCATGATGTTTTCTTTTGTGAATAGTATTATTACCAGTACACACGTTTGTTTTTTTTTAAAAAAAAAGAGCTGTTAAGGTGCTGATGACCACGACGTTGACGCGCTACAAAGCAGTGGCGTAGCTAGCGTGGGTGACACCCGGGGCGCATATCGATGGTGTCACCCCTAGAAAATTTAAATTAAAAATTAAGTAAAAAATAGTATCTTGTAAGTGTAAAATATCATATTAATAAAATATAATTAAATAAACATTTATTGTTATAAAAAATTATAGTTAATAAAATTGTAATATTAACTTCATTTAACAAAACACAATAAACTAAAAACAATCTTCTTTTTTTTTAGCTTTAACAGCTGCAAACTCGTAAATCACATCTTCAAAATTATCTATTTTAGTTACTTCATGTTCAATAGTCAATATGGCAAGATTTTAGCCACGTGTTGCTCACCGGGGATCGAAAGTGGTTTTAGAGAGTCCTCTGAAGATCGGGTCTCAGTCCGACACTCGGCCGTCATTGGATTGGTTTATGTTTTGACGGTGCGGATCAGTATCGGCCTGCTAGATGTGGATAAGCGCATAGAGAGAGTTCGGAAATTTACCTTCCCTTACGACTAAATGTTGTTTTCATGTTATTATTTGCCTTAAAAAAGTATTTTTTTTTCATCCATGTTCATCAGATATTCGTAAAATGTAGGAAGAGTCCTAGCATCTTCGCATTAAAAAAATCAGAGCTTTGCCAGAGTTGAAGACCAATTTTACGACCCACAAAAATTGCAGCCGAAATCCGCATTTGTAACCGAACCTCCCACACCCGAATCGCACGCCGTAACCAGACGCAAGACTAATCTAGAAGTACTGAAAAATATGTATTCAAACACATAAAAGTGGATTCGTGTCTTTTGATAACAAAAATATATGGTATAGGAAAAGAATATGTTTATTTTATCATGTTTGAAAACTTATTTTTCATCACACCATATTCGGACTGGTGACTCAAATGATTACTGCGTGCGATTTGAAAACCATAGGTCCGGCTTCAAATGCTGGTCTCGACTGTAATTTTTGCGGGCCTTAAAATTGACTTTTGCCAATGGCAAAGCTTTTATCTTTTAATGCGAAGGACGCTAGGTGGTTTGAATTTCACTCTAATCTGTAGGTCTTCTTTTCAAGTTAGGTGACTACGATATAGGTGCATTGCGAGTTTCCAAATAAGAAACTCTGTGACTAGAACATTGTGATAACATGAAATTATTATTTTTACTATACAAAATCTTTACGACTTATATTTAAATTAAAATATGTTATAATCTCGTTCTTCACTAACAAAAAGTATTGAGTGAATCGAAAAGAACCTCAGACAAAACAAACACGTCAAGTGCGAGTGATTGACATTTCATTGAGATTGCGTTGATACTGTTAATATTGCGCTGGGATACTATTTTTGTACATAAAATATCAACCAGTTAGGTGATTACGTGAGTCAGATAAAAAAGTATTTTAATGTACATTCGTACCAAAACTGTGCAGAATAAAGTACAGTACTCTATAATAAAGTAGGGTGTCAAACCTACCTGTCATCACCAACACTGATTCCCTGAAACAAGCACTTGTAAACGTTAAAGGAGACTAAAGACCGGGTAGGAACACGGGCGAGCTATGGAAAAGTTTGGACGCGAGGGGGGCGAGCCGTCACTCGGCCGGCTGTCGTTGCGGTTACGGTACAGGCCAGTATTGGCAAAGTGCAGTTCGACCTTTACACTTAGCAACTGATACACAAACTGGTGCAAATTAAAATCCCAGCACCCAGACGGTGTTGTGATAAACGAATGAAATTTGGCCCCAAATATGCCCGCATGAAAAGTTTAAATGATTTAACATTAAAAGTTTTACATGTAATAATGTGAGAATTACGGTGCTATATATTATGTAGGCGGACAGTGACAACTCTCTACACCCAAATGTCTAACAGTGAGAGATGTCGGAGTATTGACGTGTTTTGAAAGGGTGCATCATATCGTGAAATCTCCAGAACGATTTGCCGCAGTGCAATGTCAGTATACAGACATGTTAGACAGTGATGAAAAAAAGCTCTAATATTCCTAGAGCAGGCACAGGTCCATACAGATGGATAACAGCACGTGAAGACTGCCAAATGGTGTGGGTGGCTGTTGCTGGCAGATGGTTGACTGCAGGCCAGATCCAAGTAGTGGTTACACATAGTCACACCCCGCCTCCGCCCCTCCCCGGATGATTGTAAACTAATTACTTGAAGCTGGGTTACACTCTCTGGCCCCTGTGCATTGTGTCCCATTAATCTAATTTCATTGCCATCATCTACCCTGGTATAATGCGAAACACAAATGGACATGTGAATGGCGTACATTTGTGTTTAGAAACGAATCTCGATTCTGTCTGTGGCAAAGTGATAATCGACGACATGTTTGCAGGCGTAGTGGAGGAACGGCTTATCTGCTGTGGTTTCAGAACCTCGCGCAAGTGCCGTCACCGGTGTCATGTTTTGGTGGCAATCAGTTTCGATAGCATGACTGAGTCGGCTGTTGTTGAAGGCAATGACAGCCCATCACTATGTGGACGAGGCACTGCATCTTATTGTGATACCCTACATGTTCAACATTCGAATCGTATTTTCCAACAAGACAGTGCCCGTCTTCATACTGCGGCCATCGTCACACAAGCCTTGCAAGGAGTTTCGATCACAATATGGATAGCACGGTTCCCAGATTTGTCCCAAATACAGCATTTCTAGGATACCAGAAGTAGACACATTAGATCACATGGTCACCCAGCACAAACTGTGCAACAATTAACTGCAAAAGACATGCACGCGTAGTGAGACATACACCAAGTAGACATCCGAACACTTGTTGTGTCAATGCCGGCAAGGATTCACGAATGTATTGGTGCTCAAGTTGGGCGCATTTCTCACTGACAACTGTAAAAAGTAATAACTTTGCCTGATCCATTTCCATTTGTTATTATTTCTTTTAGGTATGGCCCTGGATATATTTTCAAAGTTTCCTAAAAATTCTACCATTCATGTATGCGTGTTGTGATTTTAATTTCCGCCAGTGTAACTATAGGGCGACCATAAGATTTCGCTACAAATTTAAAAAAAGTCGAAAACTACCAATTTGTTATTGAAACGTTAACATAGGCTGTATTTAAATGACTTCACAACCTCGGTATTTGGAGGACAAAGGGATATTGAGAGGAAAGTTAACAGAAGTGGCTTGATCCAAGTAGAAGCAATTCCAGACCCAGATGGGGTCCCATTGGAGCAAATCCAGGATCCGGGTCCCACAAGTTGTGAGACCCTGGGGGATACTGTATAGTCAGAGAAGCAACTCTACATTAAGTTCCTTCAAAAAAATAGAGGAATAAATAAAATATAAAATCATATTTAAACGTAATTTAAAATAAAAAAACAACGATCAGGTAATAAAAGAACATGCCTTTGAGATATCTGCCGCCTTTACATGAAGTACTTAATAAGTGAAGTATTTTACTACCCGCCTAAGAAATAAGTAGCTACAGACTCCTAAATATGATATGTATCGAAGCCCATCTCCATGTGTAAGTTTTAGATTTCTAGCACCGCTCAGTAGCGTATAAATAAAGATATAAACGGCTCGAATGTTCGTTCAGTTTATGATTAAAGCTCAATTTTTGTTCAGGAACAGAAGTTCGACATCACAGTCGATTTAAGGAACCCATAAGAATGTAGGTACGTGTATTCGACAAAGAGATTACCCATAATAGAAATCTTCTTCTGTAAATTTATGATGGAAAATTCTTAGATAATCATACGCTTATTTATTTGATCGCGATCATATTTGTATATTCTCAATCAGTAGAAAGCATATCAAACTTACATGAAACTAGAGTTAAAGTGCTTAGGGGGCATCCATAAATTACGTGAGGTGAAATGGGGGCGGGGTCCAGCGAAATCTCACCAATTCTCACGTGAGATTTTTTAAAATTGTGTTGGACTGTAGGGCCTAGAGCTAAAAAAAAAAGAAAGAAAAAAAGGTTTTACAAATGACGCGAATGTCTATTATAGGGGGGTATTTCGTCGAAAAGTATGGGTGTAACCGGCTTTGGGAGGGTGAGACCTAAAAAAAAAAGGTCTCAAAAAGTTGCGAGGGCGATCCTTATGAAGTCTCACCAGAGGGGGGGGGGAGGAGGGTCCGAAAATCCGGAAAAACACCTCACGTAATTTATGGATGTCCCCTTACTAATGTTACGATTTCGCTAGCAAGATACGCGGTTCCGAATGTTTTAAACACATGCCATACAAAAACTGATTACCGACAGACGATAACACTTGGACTCGTCCGGATTTACTTGAAACCTGCCCGTATTGCTAGTTTAATGCAGTTTTCCGAATCATTTTATTTGCATAAATTCGAACATGATACGATTTCATGTCGAGTATAGGTGCACTGTCGACAAAAGGAAGGTATGAGAGTGTATATCCGATAACACGAAATATACTCAATACGAATCTGTCAGATGATAAATTCAAAAAATACTCAAAGTCGCTTGTGAATCTTAGTTAGAAAGCTAATAGAATTCTAAAAAAGGAAAAAATTTTGAAGCCTACGCGTATTCCAGCATACGCTTGTTTGTTTTTTTTTTTTTTCATTTTCAAAGGAAAATCTAACATTTTTCTTGAAATAATTTCGAGGAATTACAATTTAACTGCCTAATTACCATGATTTTAACAATTTTAGATATATCCTTTAATTTTGAAACTTCCTCTCTTAATACAAGAAAACTAAACTTACATTATTTCCACCGCCGCTCGTAAAAAACCAAACAACTGTGACTGACGGCAAGCACAACGAGTTCCTGTGATTGTTGGAGCAACAGAGCGATGCTCTATTGTTTAAGCGCGCGGTGTAGCCATTAATATTATTCTACTCTACTGTACTGGATCGTATTTGAAAATGCGATAGATCAACTTAAAAAGAAATATTCAAAACATTAAAGGTAGACGTGTTTCGACACCAAAGGATAAAATAAGTATACAGTATTTGTATCACACTAATTTTGATTACTATTTTCAAAATGCGGGTGTCACCCCCAAACGGGTGACACCTGGGGCGGACCGCCCCCACCGCCCCCCCCCCCTAGCTACGCCACTGCTACAAAGCCCTAGTAACAACAACAACATGTAAAAATAGCATTCGACTTGTTGGATCATGAAAACAACTGTTAACATTTTAAGTGTCTCAACCTTATTATTATCGTATACAAGAATAAGAACAATAACAACAGGGCCAACATACATGAAACACAAGATTCTGAGACCATCAATGCCCGAGGCAGGAATCGAACCGCCGAACCTTAAAACGCAAAGCAGTGGCGTTAACTCGTGCGGCGTATTTCTTCGTTGGTATGAATTATAATTTTCTCAATAATATTTTTAGCGCAGTCAGTACTCATAGTATGACTAACATTCACCATGAATAAAGACAACCAAATCAGGCCGTGAATTACATACTTAACTGAAAGTAATTTTAATTCCGTAAAAACTGATGTTTACAGAACTTAAGTGGAAAGTGTTACAACACGATCCACTACACCTACGATTTGTGTAACGTTGTCTGATCGCAGATCAATTTGTATTTTCCTACGTACAGCAGTTTCGGTATTAGTTCCGAAAACATCGTTTGCACTTTAAGTTGCAACATACTGACCTCTCCACAAGTAATCCAAGCATTAAGAATCCGTTTGATCTTCCTTCAGCGATATAAGTGTTACGTATCTTTTTGTCGATAGCACCGATATTTGGCTATCTCAACCAGTCTAAAACTAGTTACAAACGTTTGGTCTGTTGAGCACGCTTCTTGCTACTTTGTTATACAACGTAACAGATGTAGTGCAAGCTACTTGCTATCAGAAACTTTCGTTCAGATCCTAATCCCACCAATCAAACGACTCTTCTGATAACCCATCGCGGTTACTATTACGTTCTAACGATCTGCGTCATTTTCATAATGTATGCTCTTCAAGAATGATACTGTAAACATTGTTGCGTCTCCGTGAGATTCATCAATCACATGTCTTAGTTTAGTGGTACGCAGGTACCTCATCCTACGCCTCTTGTAGTACCATGTAATATGTGTTTCGTTCCTTACCTACAGAAGAATTCCTGTTAGCGCTTGAAGAGCCATAAGCTTTTTATGAGATGATCTTTCAGCAATCCAATCAGTTAGAACGCCAGATTACAGAACAAGGCTTTTCCTATAAGGTCACACTTGAAATGTCTAGGCTCGTTATGCCGAGAAAACATTTTCGTGCATGAGATGCAAGATTTTAATTATTAAAAAAATGTTCTTTTAATATTTATTTTTAATTGCAAAAAGCAGGATTAAATTTAAATTACACCCTCTAATTACAAAAGGAAAACACAAGTGCGGAATTAAAAAAGAATCATTTATAGAATAAAACACAAAGAAATACATGTTTGTTTAACATTACACAAAAAATTGAAACTCAGCCAGCAAAAGAAAAAGAACAGAAACTGACAGACAATAAAAAAATTGTTCCCGGCTAGGGAGAGCACGAAACTCCATCAGGTTGGGCGTATACTGGGTAAATGTTTATATGAATTTTTATCACTTATCGCTATGGAGTAAGCTGTCGGTGACCTCGATATTTCCTTCACAATGATGAAACGCCTTTCAATGCCATCCACCAACTGAGGTGGGTTCATTCTTGGCAGCACATGACGAAAAACAGCACGACAAATGATGTCATGAAAAAAAAAAACAAAAAAAAAAACGCGTCCTCCACGTTTCTTTGACAAGTCCGCGTACACACACACATGCGGACTATACGGGGTCCAGCCCCCAAGTGCCCGCGACATTTTGACCATTCTCACCCCCCGCCTCCGGGAGTGGCATCTCTACCTGCGTCAAACAAAGCAACCTCGCCGACAACAGGACGCCAGCAGGAATTTGCCAACCTTCCCTGTCTTCCAAAACGGCTGGATGAAATGTCTCACAAATGGAGAGGTGATGGAAAATGTCGTTGGAGACGGGATGGGACTGGGGACATGGAACCGTAAGGAATTCGGCCATGGCCTTTTGAATGAAGCATCCCGGCATTCGCCTGGAGTGATTTGGGGAAACCATGGAAAACCCAAATCTGGATGCCCGGACGGGGATTCGAACCCGCGTGCTCCCGAATGCGAGGCCAGAACGTTAACCGTTCACCCACCACGCTCGGTACTTATTTCTTTCACATGACTCTCATCTCATGGCTGATGATTAATAACAGCTCAGATTTGGGTTTTCCATGGTCTCCCCAAATCGCTTCAGGCGGAAGCCGGGATGCTTCCTTCAAAATGGTCATAGCCGAATTCCTTCCCGTTCTTTGTCCCCAGTCCCATCCCGCCGCTAATGATCTCGACGTCGACGAGGCGTAAAGCTGTAAGTACCCAAAAAAACCGTTATTTTTTTAAGTACCAATACAGTGGCCACCACTGTGTAGAAATACAGAGAGGTGGAGAAATACAACCAAAAAAAGTTTCGGGTAATTTTTTGGCAGTAAGAATTCTCCTGTGCTTGAAAAAATTCCTTTATAATTATTAAGTTTCCTTGTTTCTGCTTCGACCGCCGGTAACAAGATGATCACCTTCCCATTCCCCTTGATTCATTTTCTTATCATTTGTGCTAACAACCGTCTTTGCTTCCAACATAACAGTTAATTGTTGTTTTGTTTGTTTTCAGGTATGAGGGAGTTGCATGCGTTTCGAAGTGACTGCTGATGCCGTGAAATGTAAGGTAGGCTCAAGCATCGGTTGATTAAGCCGCAATATTAAACCCTAATAATTAGCCTTTCTCCGCACGTTTGAAACACTTTTTCTCAGCGCAGAATTTAATCAGCTGAGAGTTACTTTGCTTAACTGGAGGCAATGTAATTACTTTTTCATCTCTTAACGTCCCCTTCGCTGGAATCTTTCTGAGAGTACATTGGTAGCACAGTTAATTAAAAAGCCTTCCGTAGGATTTAACCAGCGGTGTCTAAGTAATTTGTTCTAGACGTTGAATGTAACTGCGTCTGAAGATTTATTGAAGACTGTTACAGAAGTACTGATGCAATTGATCATGTGTTACGGAACTGAACAGAATTCATATCATGAATAATCCTATAGAGCTGAAAGGAAGATTAGTTGGATTTTTCTACCTGTTTTTTGGAGATGCAGGGAAGCCACCAATATCACAACTGGAAGCGCTGAGGCGAAGGAAATGCGGGAAGGCATCTGCGCCATAGTATCAAGAACTACTGACGGTTGAGCTATCTGTTGGCATTAAGGGAAGATCTTGCAATAGGAAACCGCTAGTAATTAAGCCTTGACTAAAAATATTCTGTACAATACATTAACTAGAAGGAAGTTCTAAGATTCTCCTTTCTAAACAAGCGTAGGCGTGACTGGAGTAGAAATGTCCCCCCTCCCCCCACCAATAGTTTCACTCGATTTTGAACGGACTTGACGACCCAAATATTTTTTAGACTATTTCTCAAAATAATCCGCTTTGAGGTTTCTGCTCTTAAATCCAGCGCTCTTTTATAGTATGGTTTATGCAGTCCCGCAAAATAGACTCCCGTTTCGGCAGTCGCCTAATCGTTTAATGATACTCTTCCTCGCCAGCCGTTATGTGAATTTCCAGTTCCAGTATACCAAATCTCGAGAGCAAGGAAGATGTGAAAGTTCTTCGTAGGCAAATGCAACAATCATGCGCTCATAAACTTTAAAATGCGGACAGAGAGCTTGTAGTGGAGAAGAAAAAGAAAAATATCTTCATCGCTAAGTATGTTTACTTTCCTTTATTCCAATATTTGAACCATCCAATGACGATACATTCTAATATACACCTGCAGTGTGTTCGGAAAATTACGGATGACCGAAAACTGGATGACCGGACAAGGGTTTGATCCCACGTCCTCCCGAATGCCAGGCCCGAGCGTTACCACTGAACCATCGTGCTCGGTTTTACGTTTTTTATCCAGTGTAAGCAAACGCATCACTTGTTTCTGGATTGTTTCTTCGTATGTTCATAAAAAGCAGAGCTTACGGATTGATTTCAGATCCTGTCAGCCATAACAGTTCCACGCAACTTCTTTCTTTAATTCCCCTTCTGCGTATCATCGATGTCTTTAAATAAATTCTGTAAAGATGACCTCAACAGATTGTTTTAAACGTGAGGTGTCACTGTGTTTTATATGAGTGAGATCTACAGTTACCAAACCACTGTTAAAGTGTTCTATCCAAAGTGTAGAACCCCCGGTTTTTTTTTTTCAGTGGAACTCCAATTATCCTAATCAATTGGGACCGGACCCCATTCGGATAGTCAAAAATTCGGATAATCGGATTTTTTTTCCGAAAAAGGGTCTATTTTAATTAATTATTGTATGTATATTGAGAGATTTTTGGTGCTTTTCCACTTCAGGGTTGAAAATTTCGCCGTACCACTCGGTAAACAAAGCTGCCGTCATCCGAACTTTGGGTTGGTTTTTATAAAAGAGGGGAAGCCTTTTCGCAGTACATTTCCGTCTTAGTTAAAAAAAAAAAAAACGATTCGGATAATCGGATTTCGGATAATTGGAGTTATACTGAAATTTTTTATCCTCCGATTCGACTACCAAAGATCGCGTGTGAATCATGAGAGATGGGTGGTGGCGGAAGGAGGTCTGACCGGGCCTGTTAAAGCGGCTACAGGCGACACAATTTCAGTCCCAATCTGCAGGAGCAATCCGGCAGGGGCCCTGGAGATTGCCGCGTGAATAGGCAAATTGGGGGCTCTGCTCCCGATATCGGGAGTTCGGCAGTGCCCGACAAACAATTCACAGATTGTCCCCGTAAACAGGGAGCAAATTGAGTCGTGGATACCGCGATTGCAGTGATTGGGACAGTTGATGTCTGAAAGCATTTGTGGAGAAATCGGCGAATTAAATTTCATATCTTCATAGGTTTGTCTACTTGCCAAAAATTGCAAAGTAACGACTAATCGTTCTCTGGTGCTTATACTTTCTCGCATTAGGGTATTTGTATATATAAAAGGAATCAGTAAGCGGATTATTTCTGCAAAACTTTCAGAAAGTACTCTCAGAAAATTTCTAAAATCTAGCTTTAGGTTTCTCAAAATGTTCATGTAAGATAACTTTTTTCTTAATAAAATCCTTATTTTCAACCAGTATATTCCTTTTCTCTCAGTACATAGTGTAGTACAGCTTATTGTTAAAACCATATGTACTTTTTGTTGCTTTGACATAAAAGGAGCTCTTGATAAGCGCTTGCAACTAGCAGTCATGCGATCACAAGGAAAACTGAAGTTGGGAGCAAAATTGTGATGTATGGAAGGAAGCCCCATATGATTGCCTTGCTGATTGCCCCTGTAGATTGGTACGGAAATTGGCTCGTGTATAGCGTCCTTTAGGCCTACGGTACGTAATCTTTGGAGGAAAGTCTTGTCTGAGAAATGCGTAACTTCTCCGCGGTTAACAGTGGTGCCATCTGTCAGATTATGTCTGAACTGATAAAACGACCGGTTTTTTTTTTTAAGGCACAGAGTGACATGGCGGCGAATACATGAGAACTTGTGAAAGAAAGGTTCCATAAAGGAAATGGGCAGGTTCGATAAATATCACTGGTGAAAGTGCTTTGTCACAGCTTGTCGTTTATTATCTTGTTCCATTATAATTGAGTTCAGCACGCAGCTTTCGCGTTTGAATGAAAGCAGTTTTGTTTTTTTGTGGCTGATTCATTCGCCGTTGTCAGTACTCTAAGACATATCATTGTCTACGGTCTAGTCTGTCCGCTTGTTATCGCTAATGCAGCTTTCACATTTCATCGCTGGGAGCTGCCTGTATTGTTCCCGAACTCGCAGATTGACTGCTCATTGTGCCAGGGGCTCTGCTGATGTCTGTGTTGGGACATCCTGGGACTACGTGTCCTCGAATGATCCTGAGCGATTCCGCCGCGCTATTGCAATGTAACGACGAGGAGAGTCGTCGCTTTCTCCTTGCCCCTGCCTGCGGAGATTTTTTGTTTGTTCTCGGAGTTAAGTAACTCTCGATGTTCCGCTGGCAGAAGCAACGCAAGGCAATTAATGCTAATTACCTCTTAGCTCATACGCTCCATTAGCTGCAAACATTCACTTTAGACGCCGACTGTGACTTAATACTTCTGGTTTGTTACAAAAAATGATTGTTTGACTGCAGTGATGCTATTTTACGATTGTAGAGTTGTTGCACTGTGAATAGTATTTAACCTAAATGTGCTTTATATGCTTTTCTCTATCAGTAGTCTCTTTATGTAGTGCTCCACCTTTTCCTATCTCAACTTTCCCAATACGACCTTCGTCCCCATTATTATCTGCTTTATGTATTGTCAACAGTTGTTCCCTTCGACTTGTTCTATCAAAAAATTAACCATGTCTTAAGTGTGACCTATCGTTTTACCCCTTCTTTCTAAAATGTTTCCCTCGTCCGAAATTTTCATTGTGTTCTTAAGTTCAAACGTCACAAGATTTTGTAATCCATGTATAGTATTTAAGAAAGTTCGTTATCAATCAGTTTATGAAGTGAATGTTCTTTTTGATCGTATTACATTGTACTTGACATGTTTGTAAAATCAGTTTGAATTTTACTGCATGAATGACAGAAGTCTTTTTAATTCTTCTTCTGCAACAAGAATTTCCTTATAGAGAAGCAATGTTTACTCATAAGCCTCGAAAAAGATATAACCTGAACGGAAAAATGACATGAACCAGAAATTTTCGTATTTGAAACAAAAAGCATATGGCGCAATTTACCTAAGTAAAAGATAGACAGACACAGTAAGTCCATGCGTGTTTTATTCTGAGTGTGTTTGGTGTAAATAATGTATCGCAGCAGCTGTAGTTTTAATAGTTCAACCATTAGAGACATAAAAAGAATCAGATCTTTATTTTGCGCATTTTATCTCTCCTTATATTACCTCACATTTATTAAATATTTTAAGTGTGTAGTTCAACTACGTAATAAAGAGTATGATACCTTCACAGAGAAGTTAAATTCAATTACAAAAAGTTACAAATCAAAAATATGTTGTGCGGCAAATAAATTGAAAATGTATTTCTATTGGCGTATAGACATCAGTAATCTCTCTTTAGTATGAGATAACATCTGAAGAAAGTAGTAAAATAAGGATGCTTGAAATATTCCCCTGTTTGGGCAAAATATAAATTCTTATTCATGAAAAGAAATATTAAAGTGACGCTTAAACAAAAACATATTTCACGAAGATAATGCAGCAAACAATGCTGCTAGGTTACAGCATTTGGAGACAGGTAGCAACATTGACTTGATTACCCAATACTTTGAAGCGCCGCCATACTGGATGCGAAAGGTACGATAAAAAGGCCAAATAAAAAAAATAAAAAAAGGTACAATAAGATCTGGTTCAACTATCGGGCCGTACCTACTGGTCGTCCTGATAACGGTTTTTAGGCGATTTTCCATAGGTAAGTTTTGTGGAGCTTGCTATTCCACGTCAGAAAACTGAGTCTTACAAAGATATAACATAAACAAATCTGCACAAAGGTTATATTGTTCGCCATCCCTGCTCCTTCCAATAGTATCAATTTAATAATTGCTATCGTATGTTAATGTGAGGACACTATGTAAAGCGCCAAAGGAAAGAAAGATTTTGTTTCAGTTTAGTCTTGTTAAGATTTTTTTTTTCTCCCTACCGCGTTGAAGATAATGTGGATTTTGTCCAAATTTTACGCTCTGAGTAAAGCTGCTGCGAGAGAGACCTTTCTGCCACCTAGCGGCGACGAGCGGAACTCGTTGTTCCCCCACCGCTGGCTCCACTGTCGGTGTAACCACGAACTGTGCGAAATAGCCGTACGGTATTGTCAGACACTCTGCTGGTTTCTTGATTAATCTTCGTCCTCTGTAGCTGTAGAAGCAGAAGATGAAGCCAAGCAATTTTCCTCGAAGCTACACTCCCGGATTCTTTAAGCCTACAATCGAATGATCACTATGTCCTATCGAAATCCGAAACAGTGACCAAAGTGACAGACGTCATAATCTCACTCCAGGAATTTTTCGTTTGTCGAAAGTCGAGCAAGTTGCATGCAGGTCCTATATTTGTTTTTCTTCTTGGGTGCAGTCTTCCCAGGCGTTTTAGTATCCAAAACTCTACAGAGGAGAAAAATTTTTTCTGTCCTAAACTGTACATGTTTTATTTTGGAGGGCCTTAGTTTACAACTAGAGCTATGTTGCTTGTCCTGGATTCTGCCACAGTCACAAACAGGATAGTTGGCGGCCACTAGAGTTGTTCTATCGGGAATCACTCCTGTCCTTATCCTGTTCCGCGTACTACAGAGGTACTAAGGGAGAAGTTTTTTTTCTGGTGGTTTAATTATTTTTCAATATGACTATGTTATTAATGTTGTTTTAACTGTAAATTGTGTAAATGTTTGTAACCAGATGTATCACGTGTTTCCACAGATAGTAGTATGTTGTATCTATCCGGGTAGGATAGTTTAGTCTGTAAGAATGTATATAGATTATCTTTGGTCCGGCAGTCGGCCAGTTGAGTTGTGTTCTTTCGGTGCAGGTCACTCGCTGAGCGAGCGTGGCCAATGTTATTCTTAGACTACGACGCAAGCAATAATAATTTAACAGATTAATACAAAACGCCAATGTGTAATGTCGTGGTTGATCGGAAAAAGTATTGGATCACATTTAAACGGGCACAGTTCGCAAGCAGCCATATGTTTGTAACAAGCTTGTATCCGCTCCCTACGCTGATTACATTAATTTACGAAGTAGGTTATTTCTATCCCTGACTTGTATTTTTACTCCCTACATCGCTCTTCCTCAGTTCCCTACACGTGTGAGTTCTATTGTACTGTAGTTCATATTTGTTTGGTCACTAGAATTCTTTAAGTAGTATAGAAATAAACCTTAATGTGTACAAGCCTATTAATCGCACATTTACACAACTTGCGAGATAGAGAAATGCTGCCTTGTGTGGGAATATAACTGTTTACTGTATCTTCAGTTCTAGCTTTGACTATGCCCGTAACAGTAATTACACTTTATCACCAATTTTAGCTAGCAGCAATGTTACGCATCTTACTTCTCTTCATTTAGTAAATAGTAAGATTGGTAATAAAGGTTTAGAAGCTTCAGCTAATAACAATCTTAGAGACATTACTCGTCTTATTTTGGCATGGAATAATATAGTGAGAAGGTATAACCCATTAATAGATACTAATTCCTAAGCCTAAATATTCCATAAAAAAATGGCGATACTGAGAAAAAATGGACGGTACTACCGTTTAGCATTTAGAGATCAAACCACAATGTGTAGAATAGCAAAGACGCAGATGAAACCAGTGAAGAAGAGTTGGAAAAAATAATAGGAAGTAAAAGCGTATGAAGAGCTAAATAGGTTCAACTGGTCAGAAAAAGAACTGATTGCCTACGAACAAGAGATCAAGAGTATTCATGATGAAAGCTGTCCTCGCTCAAAAACTTGATGATGTTTGCTCTTTCTTGAACATCATTCTTGACAATTATAATTTATAAATCATTTTATTCAATCTTTTGTTGTACTTGAGATATTGATATAAGTCAGTATGCGTTCAAGGATGACTTCCATTATTTTGGATGGTCATAATTTTCCACAAGATAATCTCTCCAAGGTTATTCTGATCTTCCTTCATGCTTCTCTAGATTTCAAATGGAAGATTTCTTGTTCTTCTTATGAACGTCTTGCACGTATCCAAGCAAAGGCGGTTACCATTGGAGACGTTTACGCCCCTCCCCATAGGAAGATGAACAGGGGGTAGTTTCCCCATTGCCTTCCCACATTAACAGTTTTCTTACGTGAGGATGTCTGTGGCAGTGAGTGTGTTCAGAGTGTTGCTTATGTTGAGAAAGAGGGTGAAATCAGATGCGGCCCATTCAGGTCAACTCTTCCGAAAGACACCCGAGAGCCGCCAGCTCAACTTCCCATACAACAGACGAATCTCCATCAAAAATGTCGTATGCCCTAACTCCATACGCACTGCGAAGAGGTTTGGGATTTAACATTGGACTTTGGAGCACAACCTGGTTATTAGGAATTGTGCTCCAATACGGCTCCTACCTCGCGCGTCAAGGCCTAATGGCTAAAATTTCTTCGACCACCAGGACTGGAATCAGGTAACCCATGTCAACGCGGGACTCCATCACAGTGCCGCAGGTTACTCAGCCAACAGGGCGGGCTTTGATGGGTGTGGTGTAGAGTTATTACTCAAGTGACATTTAGGCAGCGTAGATGTTAGGACCTTCTCTACTTGTTCAGAGTTGTTTGTTTGAGTGTGATAGTGAGATCATCTGCATACCGGAGATGCTTAGTGTCTCTCATCGGTGCCTGATCATTAGAGTTCAGTACGTTAAAGGGTAGGGGCGCCATGACACTGCCCTTGATGAGGACATACCTTTGACGATTCCATTTAATTTTATTATTATTATTATTATTATTATTATTTTATTACCCCGCGATCCACTAAAGTGGGTAGCGTGTAGGGAGCACAGCACAAATCCTAATGTGTAACCATTTGTGCATTGGAAGGGATATACGGGATATGGCAGGAAGTGCCCATGGGCTATTCGCCTGGAGCGATCTGGAAAAACCATGAAAAACCCAGATCAGGATGGCCGGAGAGGTTTATAGATACCTACTCCTATCGGAATCTAACTTCTCTCTCTCTCTCTCTCTCTGTCTCGATAACTCGTTCCTATTCCATTCTGTAATCGCTCGTAAAAATATTAATAATAATAATAAAGAGTTTAGAAATGAATCGGTTCTGGTCCTAATTTCTCATATCTTATTTTGTCGGTCATTCCTAGATATTAATGTAGCTGGTAGTAATATGGGTTCGCCGTCATTCTGAAATAGGTCAGAAGTGAATTTTTCAGTCAGATTCTGCCGAGAACGCCTTCGGTGTTCCAGTTCTTGCCATCCCAACTCATTCAACGTCGCACTTTCCCTCCAGCTGTCACGAATCTGGCGGCTCTTTTTTGGACCTTCTCCAATGCCTCCATTAACCCCTTTTGACGGGGGCTGCATACAGAACAACAATATTCTAAGTGAGGAAAGCGCCAGAGTTTTGTGTACTTCCCGTCTACATTCTTTTAAATTAGGAACTAGAAATCTGAGCATATGATTTGCTTTCCCAATTGCCTTCTTAATGTGTTTATTCCACAACAGATTATTACGATTTGTTACCCCTAGGTATTTAGCTAAATATACCGTTCTAAGGACAGTGCCATTAATTTTATATTCAGAGAGATTTCCCGACCATTCAGTCCCCTTTACTAAGGAGCATATAGACAATATCGCTAAAAATATGGTCTGTGCGGTGTGAACACACACTTTCTTCCGCAGCATTCGATGCTTCAAGGGCGTATGCAACTCTCAAAATGGACGAACGCTTCTCCTGTGATATGACTAGATTCGAAGCCATCTCCTATGTTTTACAATCTATTTAATACCTAGAGAAGGTTTGTGTTGTGCCAATTTGCAAGTTGCAAAGAAACTAAAAAAAGTTTTTTCATTTACTTTGTCATACATCAGTACTGTTTTAGTAAAACTGGTCTTAATTTAGGGTAATTGCCTCCTAATGTATGGGACAGGAATTGCATAAAGTAGTATTGACTGGAATTCAGCTGTCGTGCTTGTAGTGCGAGATGCAACTACCACAAGCAGCAGAGTCCTCTGCCTGACCAGAATGCGTGACAGGCATCTGTTTTTGCACTAAGCGACTGCAGTTTTACCTGCCATATGCACATTCTTAAAGGTTATTAGGTAATACAGAACCCCAAACGCCCGAAGCTCCATTCCCACTTGGTCAGCTGGTGTATTACGGCTCGTACGAAATTTTATCTGTGAAACCAGAGATGAGTGTAAACAAAGCAACGATATGAAACGGGACGTTGTTTGGATTAGTATTTATTTGCTGTGATTTCGAAAGAACCTAAATTCTGTTTTTATCTTAATATTTATTTTGGTAAATGGAAGTCGTATATGACAAAATCTTCGCATGGGTACTGGATAGTAGTCGCTAGAATGAATAGAAAGATTCTATGAGACGGAGCGTGAAATGTTAGAAGTATGAATATAGCAGGTAGATAAGACAACATAAAAAGGAAGATGAGACGACGTAAGATAGATGGTTACTGAGGTTAAGTGGAAGGATGTAGGAATATGGGATAATTATCACGCAAGCTGTCAACGGAGTTACTAGTGACCTTTGTAATGAACAACCCGAGCGTGGTGGGTGAATGGTAAAGCTCTGTCCTCGCATTCGGGAGGACGCTGTTTAGAATCCCCGTTTGGCAATCCAGATTTGGGTTTTCGATGGTTTCCATAAATAACTCCAGGTCTTGAAAAAGGCCATGGTTGAATTCCTTCCCACGCCTTGCCCCCAGTCCTTTCCCACCTTTAATGACCTCGACATCGAGAGTTGTAAAACCATAAGCAAAAAAAAAAAAAAAAAATGTACAAGAGAGTAGGGAACTCAATTTAGTGACAGGATTACTTTGATGAGAGTAGAAACTAAGCGTGCCCCAGTCACTTTGTAATGCCAATGTCACAGAAAGATGATGAAGAAATTGAGACAATATACGATGATATTGAAGAAGGGGGAAGAAGATCTAATATTATGGGTGGCTAGCACGCTGTAGTAGTAAAAGGAAAAGAGAGCAGTATTGAAGGAGTTTTTGATCAAGGAGAAAGGAAAGAGCGAACAAACAAGATTATTTGAAACGTATAAATTGATCACAGCTAAAACAACTAAGAATCATAAATGAAGTACGTAAACCTAGGGTATATCGTGCTTAAACAGTGGTTCAGAAACAAAATTTTAGACTGCAAAGTTTGCCCGTGAGCTGTTATATACTTTGGAGGATAATAAATTCGAAAATAAAAACTGGGCTTTGTGGTGTGGTGAACCGGAAGTGTGAGTATCAAGTGGACAGGTAGCGGCGAGTCGGACGACTAGACGGCGGGGAAAGCGGAACTGATCTCGGGGGAAAGTGCGGCCGCTTAGCCTGCAGCTGTGTCGCCGTCAATAAGACGACGTACCCATCGACAAACAAGTAGTTGGGACAACTTTCGATAGCTAAACTATTTCTGACGAAGTCTCGTGTCTGAAATAAAACATAGATAAAGGAATCCTGATTTATCGTTGCGTAATTAAATGCATCTTTCGTTTTGACCGCGACTTAACGTTCTACTCCACAGATCGCCATCTAAGATAAGGAAGTTCAGCAGAAGTCGCAATTGTGTGTTGTGATATTTTGCCTGTTGTTGAGTACTTCCGAGGGGTGCGTGCTAGAGTTCTCTTAAGAGTACTACGGAAAGGCGGCTGAAACCATGACAAGATGGCGGCTGCAGTACGAGAGACGATTTGAACCAATACTTGATCTCCTTCATCGTGTGACGCGCTATACCTAACTATGAGGTAATTATAAAGTGTTGTAGAATACAGCAGTGGTTTCCAAATGGTGGTCCGCGGAACCCTGGGGTTCCGTGGAAGGGCCACGAGGGTTCCGTGTTCCGTCCGAGAATTGAATAAAATGTTTGTTGAAAAGAGTCATAACCGCGCCTTGAGAAGGCTGTCATGGTTCTGCTTCCGTTTGTGACGACTTACCTCTGCGAGACTGGTTTTTCAGCTTACGCTTATAAAAATGGGGATCCG
Organism: Vandiemenella viatica; assembly: GCA_031002005.1. Classification (NCBI taxonomy): domain Eukaryota; kingdom Metazoa; phylum Arthropoda; class Insecta; order Orthoptera; family Morabidae; genus Vandiemenella; species Vandiemenella viatica. The sequence continues at coordinate 26,220,875 of CM061914.1, read as the reverse complement.
CCAAAAAAAGGTATGATCAATTAGGATTCCGTGACCGAAAAAAAATTGGGAACCGCTGGAGTACAGTATAATTTATCAAATAAAATATTTTCCAGAGAGATTGGGTGTGGGGTTTACTCTTAAAAAATGATCTCAACAGTTGGCTGAACCAGCTGGAAAAAAGAGCAAGATTAAAACAAACATTCGTAGCTGATCCTAATGCAAGTCACTTTTATGCTTCTAACTTCTTTCATATCTAATACTTACTGTGTGTTCTAATCCTTGCACATGAAAGTAAGGAACATAAGTTTTGCTTCGTAGCTCCTATAGATTCTTAAACCAATCCCAATTTACTTAGAACTTGTGTAATAGTACTTCCAGTACGACAAATGATTCCTCTTGCGTTTCGCGTGGGGGGGTCCATTAATCACGTGAGGTGTTTTTCCTTAAATTTGGACTCGTCCCTCCCCCTAGGTGAGAACTGGTATGGAACCCCCTCCCCTCCTCCAGCGTGATATTGATCATATAATTTTAAAGATTTTTTTGGTTCTACTGTTCTTGGAAGCGCAGCAATCTGAAATACAAACTTGAGATTTTTATGGAGCTCCCTTACCCCCCCCCCCCCCATTTTGAGCTCACGTACTTAATAGACGCAACTATATTGCTTTTTTTCTTCAACTTCTTTTATTTCAGCATGGTAGGATAAATCGCAGTAAATTGCTAAAAATACAAACTTATAGCGAGCAAAACCAAGCTATTTGCACAAAAATGTAAAGTAAGACGTCCATACGAAACGGTCACCGACTTGATACATAACTTGGGTGGAGATTGCTTTGCGAATTGACATGAAAAAATCCCTTTGATTTACGATTAAAAGCAGATAGTTCTCTAACCAAAGTACTTGGTCTGCAATGAAGAGAAAAATGTGATCTGGTACTGGTGCCTACATACATTGCTTCGTCCCTCCTGTCGCGAATTTCCTCAACGCATAGAGGTTACTTTAGACGCAAAGCACAGTCTTCCACCTACCTTTTTAAGAATTCCTGAAGATACTTACATTTATGTTTCCCGAAATTTATACGGTTTTACAGTAGTGACAATGGAAATATTGGTAATGTGAGGGAAAAAAAAACCCTGCTTACGCTTTTTTTTTTTTTACTGATTTACATCTCTCAACAGCGAGGTCTTTAGAGACGGGAAAGGATGGGGGACAAGGAATTCGGCCATGGCCTTTTTAAGGACGCTTCCCGGCATCCAGAATCGATTTTTTTAACTGCTTAACGTCTCTTAACAGTGAGGTCTTTAGAGACGGGAAAGGATGGGGGGCAAGGAATGGGAAGGAATTCGGCCATGGCCTTTTAAAGGAAGCATCCCGGCATTTGCCTTGAGTGATTTGGGAAACCATGGAAAATCCAAATGTGGATGCCCGGACGGGGATTCGAACCGCCGTCCTCCCGAATGCGAGGCCAGAACGCTATCCGTTACACCACCTCGCTCGGTTTTACGCTTTCATTGGTTCATTAAACTGGATAACTAGTTAAGAAGCGAGGTAATGTATTCGTGGTATTAATTAATAACAGGGGCGCTGTTGATAAAATATAGACAAATAACTGTTCATTTAGAAGAAGGCTTTATGTACTGTACAAGAAATACAACAGGAAACAGAAAATAACAATACAAAACATGATATCATAAGCACAAGGACATGTTTCTTCTCAGCAGATACGCTGATTATGGAATACTTGATCCTGGAATTAAAGAAAGACTCTGAACAAGGAATCATTTCACGCTTTCTTAGAAATCATGAGCCAGTAGATGGTTATGATGGAATGTAGTGGATACAAGTATTCATCACGAAGTTATATGAGTCATGTTCTCGACTCCTGGCGTCGTACGTTGTTAGAAGAAACAAAAAACTGAGCAGCCAGAGCAGTGACGTAACTATACCGGTCGGTTACTGTCTCGGGCGGCGACATGGGCGGGTTGGATCGGGGGCCCCTCCGGTTAGGGTCCCGTGGCATTTTACTAGTCCTGCCGCTCTATTGTTGCGCCACTGAGCCAGAAACTCTTGCGGCGTCTCCGTGCGCATAGGGGAACCAGAAAAGCGCCAGCCAGACGTTCAGATATCGCTAAAAACACCAGTTTACAGTGTACTCTGCTAAATAATCCAGTATCGGCTTTCGCTCTTAAATATCAAATGCAAAAGAAAAACACAAAAGATAGACAGTTACCTACAGACTTGTTCCCAGTTAATGAGTTATTTGTTCCGACACGGTTAGTTGTGACAGCGTCCCCCAGATAGTTGCTGTAGGTTTGCCATCTTAAACAAAAGGATGTCAGATCACACACAGCGAATGTTGTTTTGGCCTTTCTGTATAAAACGTTCAATGTACGAATCATCTTAAACCGGTTTTTTGTTTGGTATGCATCGTGGCATAACTAACATCCGAATAGGCTAGAGTTGAATCCTTTTGATATATTTTAATTTTTGCGCAGATCCCTGAAAAATGGTTTTGAGAAAAAAAGATAACAGTTATGGAAGTAATAGTTGAGGTCTGTAAGGACAGTAAAACAATACCGAAGTTGGTGTTGAAGCCGTTGCCTGGTAGCATGTAACTCGCTGAGAACAGATCTCCAGGTAACTGTCTTCCTGAATTGTCCGTTTCCGCATTACAGTAGTAATTAAGATGTAAAGCAAAATAAAATGTCTAATCTTTCGGCGGCAACCTTGTAATAAATGTCTTAGCAAATGTCTTAGCAAGAAAGTATTAATTCCAAATTCTGAAACCATTTTTTACACTGTTCGTTCTAATGGCACAAAAACAGTCGGTTTGTATCGTGATTGACCAAGTTGTAGTTTTTTTTTCTGTCCTGACATGCGGGCTAATTTACGCTTATGTAGCAGGTAGTGACAGAAGTTGCACAAGTATCCACACGTCGTGTTCAACGACCTCACCATTATGCCTTGTGTTCTGTTGGTGAACTTCGTCTTCGTTTGATGGAAGTTCGGATGTCATCTGATCTTGTAAACTCTACCGTTAAAGTATCGATTTTCTGGCAGTTTTGCCTATATAATGGGAAGGACTTGGATGGAGTTTTCAGTTTGTATTACGAACGTCGTTGCCATCTTCATTTATATTGTGAATTTAAAGAACACGCTGGGTGTTTGTAGTGTACATTTGCCAAAATTTTCTTGATTTGTCAACAAAACCACCCGAGCGTTCTTTCTTCCGCTGATGGTTTCCATATTTGATATTTTCGGGTCCAATGTAGCAAGTATTCTTATTATAAATATCGATGGCACAAAGATTTTTTATCCTTACTTTCAGTGATGATGGAATTTCTCTGTGCACTGGTGTTCTTCTTTTGAATATCGGTGCTTTATGTTCGGGTGTAGTTTCTGTCGGAGCGTCCAGTCTTTCTTCCGCTGAAGATTTACGTATTTGATATTCTCCAGTGCACTCTACCAAGTATTCTGACTATAAACATCAACGGAACAACAATTTTTATCCTTACTTGCTGTGAATATGAATATCTCAGTGCGATAGTGTAATTACTCTGAACGTCAGTGACTGATGGATTTATCAGTTTCGATTGATCCGTCAAAATGTAATTCCTGGCGTTGGAGCATCGCTGCCAGTAATTTGTCTGTGCGAGTGAAGTGCCGCTGTCTAGTTCGTTTCGCACACTATTGCACCTGGCGCTGAATGGCGCGCTATCTTGCCGGTAATTCACAGCTCACCAGAACTTGAGCTTCTCCCACGGAATGCTGAAGAAGGGCCACCACATGCGAGGCGCCTTGACTTCGTTCTGCGAGGCGTCTTCGATCTTGGCTGTTCGATTGCCCGGGGTCGGCCGAGTGGGGGTGGTGCGGTTGACGGGCGCAGCCGTGGTGCCGTTGGAGACGAGGGTGGAGTTGTCGAGCCAGAGCCAGCGCCTCTTGATCATGTCTGCGGCCTTCTCGGCGATCATGACGACCGCCGCGCCGGTGCTGCCGCTGACGATGGCGGGCATGACGGAGGCGTCGACGACGCGCAGCCCCGCGACGCCGCGCACCCTCAGCTCGGCGTCGACGACGGCGTTGGGGTCGAAGTCGGCGCCCATCTTGCAGGTGCCGACGGCGTGGTGCGCGGGCCGCGTGTACTGCAGGGCGGCGCAGCGCCAGTAGGCGAACGAGCCGAACGCGAGCGAGGCGCAGCGCGGCAGCGGCGCCGTGTCGAGGGAGTAGCCGAGGCCGCGCAGCGCGCGCGTCTGCGACAGCCGGGCCGCCTGCAGCAGTCCCTCCAGCAGGACCACGAAGTCCTGCCGCTCCGAGAAGTAGCCGGGGAACACCTGCGGCGGCCGCAGCGGGTCTGTCGAGTTGATGCGCACGATGCCGCGGCTGCGCGGCCGCAGCACCGTGGGCCGCACGTGGATGCGGTTGTAGTAGGACAGCGGCTCCGCCGTCGAGTTGTCGACGCAGCGAGGCACCGCCTCCGCCGCGCTGGCGTTCACCGTGGCGTTGACGCCCCTCAGCCGCGCCTCCAGCGCTCGCGTCGCGTTGTCGATGGTCTCGCTGTTGCACGACGCGTTGACGGCAGGGCTGGTGTTGGGGGAAGACTGCTTGGCCGGCACGAAGGACGAGTCGAACAGGAACTGGATGTCCGGGTAGTGCTCGGGCAGCTTCGCAAACTGCGACCGCATGAACGCTGTCACCTGCACGCAGGGACAAAGTACTCCTTGAGACTCTCACCGCAGCGTCGTTTGTGTTAATCGTATCAGAGTTGTTTGTTAAATGGTAACAGCTATTATGTTTTGTAACTGGAATTACATTCCTGCGGACCCATGCAGTATATGGTGTAACTTTCTAGCCTCGCGTTGCAGGGGTTACTGGTTCGAGTCCGGCCTCGGGAATGGGAGGTTGTAATTAAGTGTTCTTTTTGTCTGGTATCATATACTGGTATACTATGCTGAGTCTAGTATAAATTGAGTGCACTGATAAAAAACTTGAGATTTACGTAATTACGTAATGCTGGCTGTTATATCGCCTCGTAGCTAAATGCCTATTTTTATATATATATATATTATATATATTTAGATTATATTCCGGAAGGTCTTCAAGTTGCACTTGCAGTGTAACTGTCAGACTAGGCTCAGTTTCATTCAAGGAAACAAATTATTTCAATCAAATAGTTTCATGCTATCCCTGGCATGTGCTTGCATAACAATACTGATATTCCTATTTCATTAATATTTTTTGTAGTCAAATTAACGTTTTTTTTTAATTTACCTGCCATATACGTTTAATTTCAGTGGAAATCGTGTTATTTTACTCACCGTACTATTATTGTTTTCACATTGTATTACTGTAAAAGAATAATCACAATCTCCTATAGTACAGAGTTGGCCGCATTGCTAGACTAAAGCTCTGAAAATCTCTTATTTAATTGTGGTTACTATTCATATGGGATATGTACCGGAGATGAAGCAGTGTTATGGGAACATTTAGAAATAGTTTATAGGATTTTCTCTCTCATAGGTTTGGTAAGAAATCGCAAGAAAGTGACACTTGGTGACAAAAACCATTCTATGCTTCCACGGCCTGGAAATAGCCCTCAAGTGACCTCAATTCATTTGTTGGGGGGGATCGTTCAGAGGAAATTCAAGAAAAGTACCAACACAATTAAAATAGGGCTGATTAAAACTTGTGAGTAGATATCCATGACATTAACAAAAGTTGCCAAAAATGATTGAAATTGTATCTGATAGAGTGAAAATGCAACAAAGAAAGGCTCACAAAGTATTGACGTGTATGTGTTTTCAATTTTCATTTTTTTTAAGATACTCAGAAAAATAAAATATGTTAATGTGCAGGCTTTAGTCTAACAATCTGGATAGCTATATAATTTCAGTACCTTGTTTCGTATCTCGTATTGTTTGTGGGGCAATGTCACAAAGCAAAACTTGTGCGTTGTTAAGAGTCGACACATTGGAAACTATCAGGTTCAGTGTACGAAAAGTATTTTGCCTGGATGAACACTTTCAGACGCTTGGATGGTATACGACTTGTGGCAAACAACTGTGCGGTAGGTCATTATATGAGCTCAGTTTTAGGAGTTTATTTTCTCTCTCACCTACCGTTATTGGTATGCCTCTCCCCTGGGTACAACGTTTTGCATTATGACTGTCACTAGTGGCGCTAGGGTTTTACATTATCGGAATAATATTGATGGTACATTCGTAAACACAATAATTATAAATGAACCACCTCGATAGGATACTAAGTGAATTAGAAACGATTGAGCTGCTGAGCTACTAAATTATACTGTTGGTTCAAGTAATACATGTGATGCTGACTGCTTGACCAAAAAGGCACAGTGTAAATCTTAAATGCTAATTGTTTAAAATTTCATATTCTCTAAGTGTCAACAACGAATTATCCAGTGAGGAATTTGTCGCATGATTGGTTTTCTGGGAAGTCTTAAAGTCTTAATTTCATTTCGTTTGTAACAGCCCAGAGCTACTTTCCCAGCTTGTAATTTAGGAGACTGGATGCTCTACGCGAATTGTCGAGTCTTATCAACCAACACATGTCAACACCAGCTCCTTACAGCTGCACAGCTGTCGTTGAAGGTCACGAGAATCAACCATCAGCAACCAATCTGCTACGCAAGGCCCTAACACTACTGCTAGTACCTCTTAGTCGTCATCAGTAGCCAACCAGAGCTCTTGTTATTACTAAAGTGCTAACAGCCAATCAGAAACTGGCCTTACCCCTCCACTAAGGAAGCAGACAGCATACCAGCTCGTCAGTCGTGAACCAACTTGCAGACTCCTAACATCACCGCTGTTTGCTATATATTCCAAGTTGGACATCTTAGCATTTCATGATTGCACTATATGAGGAACAATTCCATCTTAATTCACTCAATCTTCCTAACAGATGCTGTATGTCGAATCCATTTCACGCCAAGTGCCTTTATTACGCAATCATATCGTAGTATTATTAGTAATCGTATTTAGTGTGTTTACGAAATAACATCTTTATTTGAATTGTTTGTCAATTGTATGTTCCTTCACAATTGTTTACAAACAAATAACCAATGTCTTCACCCCGTGATCACAAAGTAAGTGTAGGGATAAATATAGATGAACTATGCTAACAAGGGGTACCTTTGACCTAGAACGATTGGAACCGCACGAGAGCATGCTTAGAATAACAAGTGATCATAAACAAAACAGTGGTGTGTGTGTCATTTCTATGCAAAACGTTGCATTCTACCTCAAGTATCATTTTAATTGAGGGAAACAAAGTAACAAGCTACCAATATAATCTGAAGGAAATTATACGTAATTCAATGACGTCAGTATATCATTACATTTTCAATCAACAGTGCCAAAACCTTTCTGCTTTAAGTACTTAATATGGTGCAAAACAGGCATATACAGCAGTACCAAATACCTTACAGTGCCTCTATTAGTCCTCAAAGTGCAGGTGCGGGATTTCGATGAAGTGGTTAAAACAAAGTGGAAAAGAACAATATGCACACCTCACTAAAGCCATTATCACATTCCAAATCACTTTCGCGTTTACGCTGACCAAGCGAGGCCAACATCATCATTTGAAAATGTAATTAGTGTGGCTTTTGATATTGGATTGCGTGAATGCGAAAGTGATTTGGAATGCGATAACGTGTCTATAGTGAGGTGTGCACATTGTTCTCATCCACTTTGTTTTAATCACTTTATCGAAATACCGCATCTCCACTTTGAGGACTAATATGAGCATTATCAGGTGTGTGGTACTACTGTATATGCGTGTTTTGTTGATTGAAAATGTAATGATACACTGACGTCATTGAATTACATATAATTTCCTTCGTACGGTATTGATATGTTGTTAATTTGTTTCTGACTATTAAAATAATACTTGACGTAGAATGCAACGTTCTGCATGGAAATGACACACACCACTGTTATGTTTATGATCACTTGTTATTCTAAACAAGTTTTAGTGCGGTTCCCTGCATTCGAGGTCAAAGGTGTCCCTTGTATGTGATCAGTCAGAATATTCGCGACAATACAAACAGAATATAGGCTGTACTGCCTGAAATTCTCCTTTACTAGATGAATTCCTTGTTTCCTCGCACTATTCGGGATTGGAATGGGCGGGTTTAGGATTGGTGCTTAGCACCGTCTGCCACCCCACAATGTTTGTGATTTGCAGAGTATGAATGTAGATGTAGATGTAGATTAAAATTTTACCTTATTTCCCGACATTAGGTCACAGACAAGGGATCAAACCGATCTCTTGGTGATTGTGGAGACGAATCCAAAGGGAGTTTGCCGCATAATAGCTTCTGTGCGACTATAGGGCGCCTCATGAAGGATGGCGGCCCAGTTTAGCGAGGTTATGCGCATGTACGTCATCACTCTGCCAGTACCACATCACATTCAGTAACAATCCAGAGCCTGTCGTGTTAACACGAATGTTGAATGCGATGTGTTTGTGAACTGTATAGATATAAATCAGTGATCATTGCAATAATTTCTATTCTCAATAATGGAAGATGAGAGGCATAAGCGTAAGGTTCTGTATTGACAAAGCAGAAAGCAAGATTTTAAAGTATATAAGCATTTTAAGCGCGAAGCAGACGCGAGAGGACCGATGTGCGACGTTGCCAAAACTCAAGAGAGATCTGCTAAAGCGTGTGATACTAGCCTTAGAACTGTACTGCGAATAGTTAAACGCGGCAACGTCAAATATTCTATGTCAATCCTATTTCTCTCTCTCTGCGCGACCCGCCTTCGTTCGTGACGCGCACTATAGTGTCGCTGCTGCTGGCTTGTATTGTGCTGTGTCCCTCACCTGGTGCACTCCCGTGGCGGCGAGCGGTCCGCTTCCTGTCTGCACGTACGTGGCCAGGTCGATGACCTTGAGGTCGGGAGAGCGAGGGGCGGTCGCCGTGGGTCCCAGCACCAGCGTCACGCCCTCAGAGCTCACGTGGTCCTGAGGGCAGTGCAAGGTGTCACGGAAACACTCCATACTGTCTACAAGGTGTACTACTCTGTGGATGAGGAGTTCGCACAGGACAATGATACTTTGGCACGGTATACACTATTATTATGTACGATTGACGACTGTAATGAATCTGTTTTAACTCTTTCCTTGTTCGTGTTTTGCACGAGAAATGTATTTAAAAGGCAGAGACTGTAATTCGGAATCAGAACATTCGTCCCTTTTTCTTCCAAAATACATCAGAAGGAAACTAGTGACGGTTTACAATCAACAGTGTTCTTCTTTTTTTATTATTTTACTAGCCTCAGAGCCCGTCAAAAATGACGGGGTTAACGGAGTGTTATGGTGATTTATTTCTCTGCTGTTGCTTAACTAAATAGGATTGTTATAAAATAAAGCTCAATGTAGTTTATCGCCCCTTGTGCTGTAGCAAAAAGCTTCAGTTGTCATCTTGGTCCATGTTGCATTTCAGCCTAACCACAATCTCCGCTAATATTGGCGCTAGAAAAGCAAAGCTTCAATCACACTCGAATTAATACATTCCCTATATCGCCTGTCAGTGTCATTAAGCATCGCAATATAAACTTGATCCAAAAACTTCACGGGTTCTTACACCTTTCTTTCTTATTATCTGTAATGAAGATCGATGTTTGAACGGCTGACATAGCTTACATGCGCCTGAAATAATGACCCCAGTGAAAACGAAAGATGATGAAAATAAATCTTAACTACTTACGATATGCCACGTAATATTAGTTTTAATTGTGGTTTAGACAGCATAGATCGCGATCAATTTGGAACTTCTTTCATTCATACCATGTAATAATTTTAACGAAAACAAGCAACTGATAACTAATATTTCAATTTAAACGTAATACGTATTTTTCTTTCAGTGTTCTGACAATTCATTTCATAGCAATTGCTTAACTAAATAGAATTATTATAAATGTAATTTAATGTAATCCCTCGTGTCCTGCCCTGGTCCAGGCTGCATTTTAACCTAACCACTTACTACGCTAAAATTGCCTCCAGAAAAACAATACTTCAGTCTCACGCATATTAACACATGTACTACATCCCATTTTAGTGGCAATAATGCATTAAGCAGGTAATTGAGGGTGTGGGTTGTAAGGGATATGTAGACATGAAGAGGTTAGCACAAGATAGGAAGGGATGGAGGATTGCATCGAACCAGTTGAAAGACTGATGACAGCAAACAAAAAAATGCATCGCGATATAAATTTGTTCAAAAATCTTTATAGGTTCTTACACTTTCTATTTTGTTATCAGTGATTCAGATCGATATTACAACTATTAAATGATTGATACAGTTACATGTTGCTGAAATAATAGCCTTAATAATATTACCCTGTGAAATCAAAGGAAATTACAATTAATCTTGTAAATTTATAGCTTTACCTACAGACTAATATATCAGACACAAAGTAGAGAGAAAAGCTCAGGTTTAAATCCCACCTTTAATTCTAGAAACAGATAAGTAAATTAGTTTCACCGCCATTTGTTAGGACAAGCGATTCGCACATCGGTGTCTCAGCTATCTTCAGTACGAATTTTAGCAGGGCATTCTCAGTTATCAAACAGTGTCCTTTGTTTTCAACAAATTGGGTGGATATAGGATTAGCTGCACAAGGTTTGCTGATGACATGGTTTTGCTGGCGGAAAGTGTCCGAAGAATGTTAGAGGCTTTAAATAATGGGTGCAAGGAATTCGGAATGAGAATTAATAGAAAGAAAACTAAATGTATGATGGCAGGAAGGAGTAAGAAAGAAATGATGATAAAGTTACAAGGAGAAATAATTGAACAAGTGGAGTGTTGTGAGTGGTGATATGAGTTGCAAAAAGGAGGTGAAAACTAGAATCGCAATGGTAAAAGAAGCTTTGAATAGAGAGAAAAATTTATTATGAGGAGATTGGATAAAAACCAGAGGAAAAAAACTAGCTAAATGTTTCGTATGTAGTGTTGGGCTATATGGGGCAGTAACATGGACGATACTCAAAGAAGATGTAAAGAGATCTAAAGGGGTTGGAAGCTTTCGTGATGTGGATATGGAGGAGGACGGGAAAAAATAAATTGGAAACAAATTCTTACAGCTTTTACCATAAAAATCCTTCGGTCGATATTTGTTTTCGTGATGTTACTTTTTGAAATCGGGGACTACTTTCGTGGTAACCCTGTAGGAGAGTAGACCTGTAATCGTGGAGTGACTGCATGCTATGATTTAAGCGTGACCTGGACAAAATCCTGATGAGGGGTTGTAAACAATCAAATGTAGCCGACAAAATGGCAGTAAGGTACGATTCTCTGCGAAAGTGTGGAGGGCGGGATAACTGAGTTACGCTGATATATCAGGCTCTGCAAGTTAGAAGATGAACAGTTTTAGAAAATTATACACAGACGGAAAAAAAAATCCCAACACCAAGAAAAAATTATTGTAGAGTAATGAAATTTGGACAATGCATTTGTCAAGTTAACATGTTTAATTGATTAAATTTTCAAGATCACAGGTTAATTTAAGCTCAAGAAAATGCATTTCAAATGTGAAATACTGTTAAATTAATAGCCGGTGTAACCTCCAGAATTTTGAATGCAAGCCTGCAAACGTGAATGCATTGTGTCATACAGGTTTCGAATGTCACTTTGTGGTATGGAGTTCCATGCTTGTTGTACTTGTGCTGTCAATACTGGGACGGTCAGTGCTGGCTGTGGATGATGCTGGAGTTGTCGTCCAATGATATCCCATACGTGTTCAATTGGAGACAGATCTGGTGATCTCGCAGGCCAAGGTAACATGTCGACACTCTGTAGAGCACGTTGCGAGACAACAGCGGTATGAGGGCGAGCGTTATCCTGTTGAAAAACTCCCCCTTGAATGCTGTTCATGAATGGCAGCACTACAGAAATTCGAGCTGCAGTTGGTACCACAGTGACACAACGAACTGTTAGAAATCGGTTACTTCAAGGACAGCTCCGAGCCAGGCGCCCTGTAGCGTGCATTCCACTGACTACAAGCCATCGCCGTTTGCGACTCCAGTGGTGTCAAGCCAGAGCTCATTGGAGGACGGAGTGGAGATCTGTTGTGTTTTCTGATGAAAGCAGGTTCTGCCTTGGTGCCAGTGATGGCCGAGTGTTGGTCAGAAGGAGGCCAGGGGAACGCCTGCAACCAAACTGTCTGCGGCCTAGACACACTGGACCTACACCTGGAGTCATGGTCTGGGGAGCAATTTCCTATGACAGCAGGAGCACTCTTGTGGTTATACCAAACACACTGACTGCAAATTTGTACGTCAGTCTGGTAATTCAACCTGTAGTGCTGCCATTCATGAACAGCATTCAAGGGGGAGTTTTTCAACAGGATAACGCTCGCCCTCATACCGCTGTTGTCTCGCAACGTGCTCTACAGAGTGTCGACATGTTACCTTGGCCTGCGAGATCACCAGATCTGTCTCCAATTGAACACGTATGGGATATCATTGGACGACAACTCCAGCATCATCCACAGCCAGCACTGACCGTCCCAGTATTGACAGCACAAGTACAACAAGCATGGAACTCCATACCACAAAGTGACATTCGAAACCTGTATGACACAATGCATTCACGTTTGCAGGCTTGCATTCAAAATTCTGGAGGTTACACCGGCTATTAATTTAACAGTATTTCACATTTGAAATGCATTTTCTTGAGCTTAAATTAACCTGTGATCTTGAAAATTTAATCAATTAAACATGTTAACTTGACAAATGCATTGTCCAAATTTCATTACTCTACAATAATTTTTTCTTGGTGTTGGGATTTTTTTTTCCGTCTGTGTATTTCTCTGACGCAACTTGGCGTCATAGAATGTAAAAGGCAGCGGAGGTGGAGCTCTGAATTCCTATTTCCTGACTGTAGACACTAGAGTGGACATGCCGTGGTCAGCGACACGGTCATGCCTATTTTCTTTACCTTAGTCCCGAGATTCCCCCACGGTACTCGTTTGACAGCAGGCTGAGTGGACCTGGGGAGCCGTTCCGGACGTTCAGCTTCGAGGAAAAATCCTCGGCTGTGTCGGGGCCGTAGTTAGACGCTCTACTGCTTGAGTTTAATGGCCGCGTGGTACAGTGCTGACCTGCAGGTTGTAGCCGACGCTGAGGTCCCTGAGGACGGGGATGCCGAGAGGCCTGAGCCACTCCGAGGGGCCCACTCCGGACAGCATGAGCAGCTGCGGCGAGTGCACAGTGCCTGCGCTCAGGATGACGTCCTTGCTGGCTCGCGCCCTCAGCACCGCAGAGGTGTTGGAGCTCAGCACGTACTGCACCCCCGAGGCGCGCAGGCTGCCCGCGTCGATGTCTACCTGTTACAAACACAACGCCACTCTCTCAACCTCATTCAACTGAATTGGTATTTCATCTTAAACAGCTCTGTACTTCATAACAAATATCAAAAACAAAAAATTACTTCGCTGTTGAACCAAGTCATAACGAAATGATAAATATTTGTAGTACTCTGAAAATTAACTATTTTACAACGAGCTCGTAAGAAATTATGAAGTTCTTCTTCTTATTATTATTATTACTAGCTGACCCGGTCACAAGTTGCTCTGACTCAGCAATATTATTCTAATCTTCCTAATGTTGTCAAATTAATATTCACTAATAAAGATAAAAACGTTTTTAAAAGTAATTGGTAAAGACTATCGGAGACAAACGAACGAAAAATTTTTAATTTACATTTTATTACAAATTACTTAATGGAAAATATCACCTGAGGGACCAATATGACTTAAAAAAGTGTACACCTAGAAACGTATGAAACTATAATAATAATTTCGTGTGGTCGTAATCACCTGATGGTAGGGTTTCTATTGGCTGCGTATTCCGCCCCTGTCGTAGCCGCCTTAACTTTACCCGCTGATCCTGCTGGATACAGGGGACCTCCAGTTTAGCGTGGAATCCGAATCACGGAAACGTTCTGGCGTACTTCACATTACACAGCAAGCTGTCCCAGAAGTGAAGGCAAGGTAAAGTGCGAATTCATCTCGGACAACCGTCGTATCGCGAAATTTTTATAAACTTTTGCTGTAAAGTTTCGACTGCGAAAATTAATTTATTGTCTTTACCGTTCCTTGTCCTCTCCCCTCCTCCATTTGTAATTCACAATAATAAATATTTAGGTCAATAATCGAGATAAAAACTATCCTATCTTTTAAGTTGGACCAAATTACACACAATAAGCCAAATTTCATCAAAATCGGTTAAGTAGTTTCGGAGTTCATCTTGGACAAACATCGTGACGCGAGATTTTTATATATATGTAAGATAAGATTAGTACTCCGCGATTCACTAAAAGTGTGTGGCGGAGGGTGCATTACACCAATCCTAATGTGTCACCGCTGGAGCTTAGGAGGGGATATACGGGATATGGCAGGAGGTGTCCAAGGGCTATTTTTAGGAACCATCCCGGCATTCTCCCGGAGCGATCCGGGGAAACTATGGAAAACCAAGATCAGGATGGCAGGATGTGTTTATAGATATCTACTCCTTTCGGAATCTACGTTTTCTCGCCCGATAACTCTTTCCTGTTTTACTTCCCAATCGTTCGTGGATAAAAATTAGTATAGAAATGAATCAGTTCTGGCCCTGATTTCTCTTATCTTATTTTCTCGGTCATTGGTAGATATGAATGTAGCTGCTAGTAGGCTAATATGTGTTTGCCATCATCCTGAAACAGGTCAGTGGTGAATTTTTCAATTACAGTAGCTTCTGCCGAGAGCAACGCCTTCGGTGTTCCGGGTCTTCCCAAGCCGTTTCATTCAACATCGCACTTACGCTTTCCTGTGACGAATCGGGCGGCTCTTCTTTGGACTTTCTCGAATGCACCCGTTAAACCCTTTTGATAGGTACCCCACGCACAACAATAATATTCTAATGACGCACCAGAGCTTTGTATGCAATCGATTTAACTTCCGGTGTATATTAAATTACGACCTAGAAATCGGAGCTTATGACTGTGGGTAAATTTTCCTGTAACGGTCGCCACTTGTAGACATTATTTAAAAAAAACTATCCCTTCTCAAAGAGACTGTTAGGAACACTGATCTAAACTCCAGTGGCATCAAAAGGGCTCTCCATCAAGAGGATTAATAACTAAAAAAAGCTGTGTTAAAGCTTAACCATGGCTTTTTTTCCTCCAATCTGCTGCATGAATTAAATGAATTAAAGCATTAGAATCACACTGTTTGACTGTGGAAAAGATTTTGAATGTGACATTAACAACATGTTTTTTTGGATGCGAGAAATGGTGGAAAAACATTACAATCTTTATGAAAGCCCTCTCACATGAGGGCATCTAGCTTCCAGTTAACATGAAAAATTTGCTGGCCAATGAAAATACTTATATATATGGCCTAATTCTTGCATTTGTTAGAAATAATAATCTAAAAGTTTAGAGAAGTTCAGTTTTTCTTTGGATGGCTGTATAACCCAAAAAAATTAACAAAAAAACCTCTTAAACTAGAAAGGTCTTCTAGTATTCATAATTACCTTCCAACACCAAGTACATAGCAACTGAACATTTGTAGATCGCAAGTGAGAAGTGAACAAATAAAATGTATAACTGACTGTTTATGGTTGAATTATCAATCTGTTGCATAATTCTTATAGCATACGCATTCTTCCGAGTAATTATACAAGCGCTTATTAAACTTATATATATAATTGGCCGTAATTATACTGACTGCGAGAAGCAAATTCTTTTACGTTAAGTGCGATTCACCCTGCAGCAAGATGACAGGTTATAGTTTCAAACATTATGCAGCCAAGGGTCCCAGAACTAAAATGCAGTATTGATACTTTATGTTGAGGCGGAATCCGTATGCTGAGAAATAAAGAAAAACCCTTATGTTCTTTTGTCGGTTAGTTTCGCTGAACGCGAATTGAAGGTGTTTCGAACAATGTACTGTAACGAGCCGCGCTGTCGCCACGTTACAAGGTGCATTTTTATTATATATGTAATAATATAAGAGTAATTTACATAAATCTTGGGCGACCACCTAAATAGATTTTTGTTGTAATTTTATAAAGTACGCAAGATTCCAAGTGAGGACTGTAATGAAATGATGAACATACAGTGTATCTTGGTAAAGCGAATATTCAAGAATTATTGAGCTATGTAGGCTTGAAGCTAATCTTGGTGTTCCCGTACCTAGGCGACAAGAAGTCGCGGATTTGGGATTTGCCAGACCACACACTCTGCTCCCTGGGGATGGGCGGTCAACGACGTCACTCACCTGGCGGGAAAAGCCTGCCGTCCGACACCCGAATGTTCTCTCACCCCGGCGAACTTAGCCGAATATGTCCGACCTCTGTTAGATACTTTGGCCAAATCACATATCGAGGATATCACGTGACATTAGGTGCCGACCTGAAGATCCAATCAAAATGAGCGTATAACTCAAAATCCTGGGAATTTGTGTTTTATGTGAGCTTCGAGACTGCAAAGGGGCGGAGCGAGAAGTTTCCTCGTGGACCGAAGAGCGAGGAGCTAGACATTCTAACTTCGATCTTCGAGTCCAAGCTATGCGAGTCTAGTCTGAGGTTGACTTGGAAAGTTGACTTCTTTCGCAAACTGCTGCTGCAAGCTTGCTGGAGCAAGCTTATCACAGCAACACAGCCGGTAATGCGATGATGCGCATTGTCAGACCGGAGATGCCTATAGCCGACTTGTGAGATAATCTCACATATCGTGGGTCCGCTACAGTCACCGCAGACATCAGACGCAGGACTACAATGGTAATTTATTACGACCAAGCCATCAGATTGTGCATTCCGTGAAACAGAACCCATAAGCGACTTTGAGAGGATAGGTCCATGTTCTCACTTTGTAATTGTAAAAACCCCTGAGCTAGCGGCATAATTTGCCAGAACTAGTTATTTTCGAATGATATATTGTTCATTCTGGCGCCCATGATTTTCCTTTTTTAACTGTAAAGTCACAGTATCATGATACCTTTGTCTGAGGTCGTCATAACTTGTATTTTTTATTGTTTCCAATTGTCATTATTTCTTGCATTTTGATTCTGAGATATATTTAAAAGTAAATATACAATTGTTTGCTTGCTCATGACGGCTAATTGTAACTCTGAGCGTTGCTTTTATGATTTTGCCAATTTGTGTTAATGTTAACGGTAAATTCGCTCAGACTTGTAATCGCCAGTGATAAGAAAATAAATGTCATATTGTGACAATTTTTCCTAAATTCCAACTAACGTCGAGATTCTTGCATAATTAGTAAATTTTCACTCCTTCATAAAAATTAAAATTAAAAATCCCCAATTATTAATCATAAAGGTATGAAATATAATTGTAACGTGGTTTGCCCACCAAGGCACCCACCACAGTACAGATCATAATCCCAAGAGTAAAATAGGACATGTTTTGTTTTGATGTGACATCAGAAAGCTGAGAGATAAAGATAAAAGTGTCCGAAAATTAATACCCGAGGTAAGTGATTTGTTGCTGTCGAAACATTTGACGGAATACTCACAGCGACATCGTACTATTGGGAATTGAAAATGATGTCCGTCAGTAGTGGTTTAAATAAATTCTGGATTTCTCACCGTATTTGCGATATTCTTGAGTATGTGTAGACTATGAATTATGCGGTCAAATTGTCTGTGTGAGGAACTTTGATAGAAGGCCTCCCGTCACCCCTAGTATGCAACAGCTAGTTATAGTTTATTAGAACTACACGCAGCAACTGAGTAGAAGGTAACGTAAAAAACTAAAAAACAGACGCTTCTATAATGTAACAGAAGTTAGAGAATAATATTTAACGGAGGGAAAATAACACGAATTTTCTGTAACGGAATTACGGTAATAATCGGCATGACAAGTGCAAAAGTCACTTCTCGCTATTCCGTCAGATCGCACTTTGTGAAATCCCACAGTTGTTCCCAGTCTGAGTTTGATGTATTATGAGTGAAAATTTAACATCTTACTTTAATTTATCTGGAGCAACGTCCCTCCGAACTGGTGCCTCTCTAATCGTATTCTCCTCATAACTGCGTTTAGAATCTTGGTTGTTGCCAGTATTCAGGAAAGATAGCACACAGTGAACGAAACGCTAGACCAATGTCCTTTCACAACCTTTTTTGGCCTCCCCCCCCCCCCTACACACACATTTCCAACAAGAAAATTACTCGCCGCACGCTCCCCCCTTTTTCAGAACAAAACACAACTTCCAGTATTATTATATTATAAATAATATAACTGATAGTGTTCCAACCTTTATGGCTCTTAATCTACTTTTATTATTGTTATTGTTACTCCGCGATTCGCTAAAAGTAGTTGGTGGAGGGTGCATTGTACCAATCCTAATGTGCAACCATTTGTGCACAGGAAGGGATATACCGGATATGGCAGGAGGCGCCCATGGGCTATCTTTAGGAACCATCCCGGCATTCGCCTGTAGTGTTCTGCAGTGATTGGATGGCATCTGACTTTGGCGAAGTGTACTATATATCATATACTGGAAAATCTGGACAGATTTCTAAAATACCATATTAAAAGATATTATCAATCTTGATGTACTGTTCACATTTGAATAACAAACATATATTATGAAAAAATACTATTAATTAGAAGGCTGAGTTCGGTGTGTCACTAATATTTGATGCCTTATTTGTCATTATCAATCTTAAATCATCTCGTACCACCTGTTGGCAATCTGTTTACTTCTTTATCCAATTGTTGACATTTCGCTACATATGATCATGAGAATGCAATTAAAAACTGTTTTGCTGCAGCTAATGTTGTAAATTGAAAAAAATATGTTTTTTTCTTCAGATTTGTGAAAAAAAACATGAAAAAACCCATCACCCTTGTTTTTTTTTCTTCAGAAAACAATATATTTAATAAATTATAGTTTTATTTATGGAACTTACATTTTACATGTGTGTTATAAATCATACTAAATCATATAATGTCTTACATAATGATTCGTAAATGTATCTATATATAGATAACATAATTTTTTATTCATCCTCTATGTCGGTACCACATTCACTAGTATCAGTACTACCAACACTAGTTCGGTCGGAGTCGGAATTTTCTGTTTCTTCTAGAGTCATAATTTCAGAAATAGTTACATTTTCTTTTACTGGTTGTATTGCATGCAAAAGCTTTTGAGATTGCAATTTTAAATTGTGAGCAAAGTACACACTGTGAATGAAGACTGCGCCGATAGTTCTGTATTACGGTCTAAGTTTGAATTTAAATCTATTATCATCCAAAATAGGAGCTTTATTTGTTTTCAATCGTTGGTTTACGCCAACGGTTGCAAGGAAATGATTCACAATTACTGACAATGACTCAGTATCACTACACGCTGTGAGTTTAACAAGTATACGAATATAAGGAAAGCACAAGTAATAAAAAGGGACTAAAAAGATTCGTAGGTCTACAGATAAATTTGTAGGGCCTGGCAGCACTAGAAATAGCGAGTATCAATCCAAACAACAGGGAACGGGGATTCCTTCTCACGCAACCTAGCCTTTTTTGGAAGTCCCCATTCGTAAAAGAAAACTTCAGTTAATGTTGCCAACGTTTTTGTAGTTATTTTTTTTCTGCTGAGCCAGAAAAATATAGTAGATTTAAAAATTAAGATAAGTACTTAGTATAAACTCTAAAAAATCATATTAAACGATAAATGGCTTAATAATTTGAAATTTAGTAATTATAAAAAAAAACATGTCCCAGAAAAAAATGTTTTTTTTTACAGTTTTTTTTCATTGTTTTTTTGTCCAAGTCAGAAAAAAAAATGTTTTTTTTTTTTTTTACAACACTAGCTGCAGCCCTTGGAGCCTGATGTAATAATGGAAAGCAGGGGGTGGTGTATGTTCCTGAACGCCTCCTGAATTTGCCTTGGATCAGGAAAGTCCTCCTGAACTGTTCAACGCGCCTCCGTTGGGAACCACTGCACTAGACTGTTTGCCCTTCGCTGTACTTGAACAGACGACCCTGTAAAGTGGGGTCCATTAATTACGTGAGGTGAAATGGGTGGGGGGGGGGTGCTCGGCGAAATCTCAGCAAGTCTCGCCAAGGGGGAGGGGGAGACGGAAGTATCTCACGACATCTTTTTAAAATCTTAATTTACAGTAGAGTTGAAAATCAAAAGTACACAAAGCGACATGGATATCGACTTTAGGGAGTATAACATCTATTGGAAACAGGAGAGCTAATAAAGAGGGGTCTAAAAAAATTACTAGGTTGGTCGGCAGGGGGGGGGGCGGTCCGTCAAAATGTCGCGTCATCTAAGGGTGGGGGGATCCGATCAGGGGCGGATCCAGGATTTTGGTTTGGGGGGGGGGAGGCTTGGCTTGAGTGAATTTTGGTTCAGAGTGCTTGCCTTCAGTAGATTTTAGCCTCCTGGGGCCTCGAATCCGTAGAGCAAAAAAAAAAAAAAAGTCTCCAAAATTACAATATCGGGGGTGGACTTTTGGGGGGGGCTTGAGCCCCCTGGCCCCCCCCCCCTGGATCCGAGCAGATCTCACCACAGGTCGGGGTGTTTGTCCTGAATCTGGAAAAACACCTCACGTGATTAATGGACGCCCCGAAAGCGCTTGGTCCACGGCGAGAGAGGTGTTGGTCACCTTGGTGACGGTGGCTCCGGTGAGCACGGTGAGGTTGGGCCTCGTCCTGGCGCGGGCGAGGAAGGCGGTGTTGGCGGACACGCGCTCGCCCGCGCGGCTCGTGGTCTGCGCCAGGGTCACGCCCTCGGGTCGACCCCCGTTCACGTCAGTCTGCGTCATGCCCAGCTCCAGGAACGCAGACACCAGCGCGCGGGCGTTGTCGTCGGCGTACGGCAGCCTGTACACAAGGAACAGCGCGTCACATCCACACACTGTGGCCAGCGGATTTCATTCTACAAACACCCGCCAGCGGTATGGTATGGTAGTCCTAGGACGTAGCCAGTGGTCTCCGGCGCTAGGAATTTCGGGCCCGGGGTAATAAGGGAACCTTTTTTTTAGCTCTACTCTACAAACTGGCTGGGCGACAATGGGCGGATCTTTGGCTTCATCTCCTCAGGGCCCCTACAGTCGGTGAGCGGGGCCCCCCATCAGCTGGTGGGCCCGGGTACTTTTGAACCGCTTACCCCCCCCCCCCCCTAACGCCGGCCCTGTCTCGAACCTACCGATTTTTCGATATTTCTACAATCATATGTATCGTGCCAACAAGCAAAGACTGTACAGATATTTCCAAAACTGTACACAACAAAAATTGAAATTATTCATTGCGAAATTTTGTGATGAACTATCGTATATAAAACTGTTGTGAAAATTAAGACCTATTAGTTTCCAGATACTAGGCTGTAAAAATGTGTGCTAAAAGAAAATATTTCTACTGATATAGTATCTGTCTACCGAAATATAACGATTTTCCACGAGACAACCAATTTCGTTTATGTTATAACGATAAAAGCAGTTGTCCTAAGAATGAATCTATCAAAAACGAAAATTATGTCTAACAAATGGGCCACATAGGGTAGTGTACAACTAAATAATGAATCCTTAGAAAATGTCAGTGAGTACATTTATCTTGGCCAGCTTGTAAATATGAGAGGTGATGTAAGGCCCGAAAGTTTCTGTCGCAACAAGCTGGGATGGCAAGCATTTCGGAGGCATTCTATTATCCTGAAATCTAAAATGACGACAAATCTAAAGCAAATAGTCTATGACCAGTGCATTCTTCCTGTGCTGACATAGGGCTGTGAGACTTGGACTCCAAGTGAATTTACAGTAAGTAAAGTAAGGACTTTCCAAAGAGCTATGGAGAGGTTAATGCTAGGTTTAACTAAAAAAGACAAGAAAAGAGCAACAGACACTAGGTCAGCTACAAAGGTCACAGACATCTTAGAGAAGACAGCTTCCCTGAAGTGGCAATGGGCCGGCCATATAGAGCGGTGAAAAGATCAGAGGTGGACAAAAACAGTGTTAGAATGGAGCCCAAGAGATCACCACAGACCAGAGGAAGACCACCAGACCAGGGGACAAGGACACACGCAGGCTTGTCGGAGTTAACTGGCAGAGGATCACCCAAGATCGTGCGACTTGGAGAAGATTGCTTAGGTTGTATCTGAAAAAATCATGACTTTAAGAGGCCTCATGAGAAGAGATTAAACTGGCTGATAATGCTATACGCTAAGTTGTTACCTTTTGCGAAATGTTCCCGGTATCTTTTGGGGCATACCCTTGTGCCCTACATTCTCGACAATTTTAGGGGATTCTCAGGCTGATAACTGCAGCTATGGTCAAAGAGTATTGAAAAAAGTTAAGTAGATTTAAGTTTCTATATCTATGAGTTTGATTGAGGTTAGAAATCTTTTCGTCAAATAATGCAATAAACAAATGAAAAATTATTAAGTAAGTTGTTTTTGTTATTTTGATTGAATTATATTATAGTGGTATTGAAATGTCTATAAAAAAAATTCTCGCATTAGTTTTAAATTTATAGTATATCCTGTAAGCTCCTATTATTTCACAAAGATAAAGAAGTTTAAAATAAAGTAATAAATTTATGAAGTTTTAAAATATACTTAAATGAACTTAAATAATTTTAATTTCATATTATATTTTCACTGCCATCTAATGACTTCGTTTTATAATACGAAGGTAAAAAAGTACATAAAAATCAACCCCATCTTTGAATGCAAGTTGGAAATAAAATTTTATCTCTGACTTTTGGAGACAATTTGTCGTCCAGGTGCGGCAGCATATTGCGAAGTAGCGTCTTTCATTAAAAGTTTCTGTAAAAGTCGACTGCAGCCACGCATACACCTCTCTCCCCTTTTCCCATACTAATTCTGAATAAGAACGGATATTCGTTTGGACAGTTGTAAAGACCATTACACACATGATTAAGCTCCCGACTGTATGAAACATTTCTGTCTGCGATTCTCTTGAATAAGCAACCATTCAAAAATCCACCTTAGCCTCTCAGCTTTTAGTGTTACACGTTTTTGTTGCTTTAGACCGTTTAGAACCTAAGACTACAGTACACTCATTTCTTACTTTCATTTCGAAAACTTTTTCACGCATATGCTGTTGGGATGGCCTTTCTCTGTTCGTCTGGTTCTATTGGCTTGTTGTTTTGATTGGAGGTCCGAAAATATAGCAGTGTCGGCCAATCTTTTTTTTTGTTGTTAATTGTGATATTAATTCTTTCAAAATCCACTCTTTTTTTTAAGATATCCTGCGGGTTTTAATAATTTAGAAATGACGTCGAATTTCTCACTGGACGATCTACAACTGTCCATTTTGTATTAGTGTCTACAAACTTTAGCCGTTATTTGATGAATAGTTTTCTGTTAAATCTTATATATATCTTTAAACTTCATCTTTCTCAAAAAGTTCTCTGTTATATTTTTTGACCCTACAATTTTTCTGTGTATTTTTCTTTCATTCTTCTCGAGTAATTCCTTTTTTTTTTATTCGATGTTAGGCAATTTGACTTACATTTTGCAATGGCTGAATTAGCAGGATTAAGTGCACTCTTATACCATTAAATTTTGAACCGTACTGTGTACTTCGTAACAATTATTATTTGTAATAGATACTATATATCCCCGTAGAACTTACTTCAATACATTTTAATTGATTTAAAAAAATTAAATTTAGCTCTACCGTTCTTATTTATAGGAGTGATTGAAGCAATAATTAATAAATAATTGGAGTGAGATTGGTTTTGACTTTCGTCAAGTAAGCATCCCCACACGAATGGAGTGCTCTACCGACCAAAGAATGTAGTGGAAATGAGTATTCGAATGTTATTTTTATTTGAAAGTTTTAGCGCAGTTAGCGTGGCCACGATGACACTAAAATTTGCAGCGGTAGATAAAGTGAACATCAGACACTGATTAATGTCAGCTTATGTGGCCGTATCGTAGACAGTAATAACACTGGTGCTATTCGAGACGCAGGCCACTGACCTCTGGACGGGCAGGGGGCCTCCGCGGGCGTGGTAGCGGCCGTCTCCCGCGATGTCCTGGTCGAGGTTGTCCTCGGAGCGCAGGAAGTACTTGAGGGCGTCCTCGTAGCCCCAGCCGGGGTTGCCCAGGTCGGCCCAGCGGTCGTAGTCCTGGCGGAAGCCTCTGACGTACAGCATGTCGCCGATGACGCTGGAGCCGCCCAGCACTCTGCCGCGCGGCCAGGCGCAGCCCCTGCTGGCACACGCCCTGCCGCCCCCGGAGGTGCGCAGCCCCCAGTCCACCGCGGAGGCGTTACCGCGCAGGAAGCGCGAGAACGGCGGCACCAGCGCCTCGTACGGCTCCTCCCCGCCCGCCTCCAGCAGCAGCACCTGGATTTCGGTGCCAATGTTTTCTTTTACAATAGAATTATTGTATACTTCTAATTATTCGTAGACAAAATATAGGCGAATGTCTTAATTATAGTGCTAATGGTTGTGGTGGCGGGATTTGTTTCAAGTGTAACATCTTTGTGCACTTTGGGGAAAAACTTTCTTTAATGTAATTCGTCTCTATAGGCTATACAGCCAACTCAGTGTGATTATTATGACTCTTCCAGTGTATCAGATTCCTCAGTGTGTATGGACACTACAGGACAGACAAGACATTCACACAGACAGAACACTTAAAAACCCATGCCCTCGGCTGGACTCGAACCGGTGACCTTTGGCACGTGGGGCCAGTACTCTAGCCTCTTTGGGAAAACTTGTTAGCATTACGCGATACTTTCTCATGCACCACAACGTTCTGCGCATGCGCACTAAACGATACTTAGATGCAAGCAGCTGCGATAGAGGCCGCTGTCACTTAAGCTCATATTAAACAGTGAGTTTTTGCTACATCGTTTTGTCTTAGTTCGCGTTAGGTTTTCCATGCATGTATGGTGCGTCGGTAGAGTATTGGAATGCTCACTAGGAGGGTGTCCAGCTTGGGAACCTGTACTCATCAGACACGCATTATCCTGTCAGCTGGGCGAAGGGGAACGTGGATATGGAGCAGACCTGCGCGGTGCTCGGTCGCTACAGGTTCCGCCTTGTATCCGTGAGGGGGCACGACGGGCCGAGAGTGCGCGCGCGACTTACAAGGAGGCTGTAGCTATGTGGTCAGGGTTTAGAGGGTCTTCGACCTGGTTCGTGGCGGGCGCTGCGTCCGCGTCGCTCCCCGGGGGCACCCATAATTGGTGGAGAAACGAGCAAACGTGCTTTGCCTCGCCTCTCTCGCTGTAGTGGCGGCACCGCTGTCCTGACGGAGGAGTGGCTAGGTGGAGCTGTGACGGGGCATATGAGTATAAGGTCGGTGAACCCTCACTCGCAGCGGCTCCGAGGATTGCCCAAGAAACTCCGTGTTATGGCAAGAAAAGAAATGTAGAACCACGTTTATATCGCAATACAGTATTAATGCACGTGCAATAAAAGCTTTATATTTGTGGATAATTGTAATTAATGCAGCACTATTATGGTGGAATTTAACTGTAGACTCAGGGCTTAGAAAGTCACAGAGTATGTGTGTACAAGTTTGGGTCCTCATTCAGCTCAGTATGAGGAGAAATCAAATAGTACATGAATGACTAGCTCGACCGCTAAGTGACAAAGTTTCGATTTGCCGGGAATGTATGTTTGTCGTTTCTACATTAACCCAGTAATACTGTCGGGTAAACGGGACCTAACCACTGTGCGTCTTGGTGAGGTGCTGAAACTTTCGGCGTGGACTGAGTTAATACGTACATGGAAGATTTCGGAAGGAACTGCAGCTAAGCAAAAAGTATTTGTCTGAAGCTGATACTAAAAATAAAAAAGGAGTATAATGGAATTCCATTTAACAAAACCGAAAGAAAAGGTAGGGTAGGAGGTAATAGCATGCTACGACACAGGTAAAGTTACTGGTCAACAAGTCTCTCTCTCGCAGCTGTAATGTGGAAAGTAGTACTTATAATAACTGACCACTACAATGTGTTTGTGCACTGAGATGGGAAGAGGCCAATATTGGCCTCCTACCTATCATTCGGGAGGACCGGGGTTAAACTCGGTTCGGCCATCCTGTCTGAGGTTTTCCGTGGTTTCCCTCAGACAATTAGGCGAATGCTGGGATGGTTCCCTAGAAGGCCACGGCCGACCTTCCATCCCCTTCCCTCCCCGTAGTAGTAGATTGGCTGAAAAGAGTCCCCTATGACTCTCCAGCAGCCCGCCTCCCAGCAGAAGGCTGGGAGGAATGAAATGTATAATAAAAAAAAAAAAAAAAAACAATGTGTTTGTCCGAGATGGGAGGAGGCCGTTTCCGACCTCCTACCTATCATTCGGGAGGACGAGGGTCAAACCTCTTTCTGCCATCCTGGTTGAGGTTTTCCGTGGTTTTCCTCAACCACTCTAGGCGAATGCTGGGATGGTTCCCTACAAGGCCACGGCCAACCTTCCATCCCCCTTCCCTCCCCGTAGTACTAGATAGGCTGAAAAGAGTCCTCCGGTGACTCTCCAGCAGCCCGCCTCCCAGCCTTCAGCTGGGAGGAATGAAATGTAAAAAAAAAAAAAAAAAAAATGTGTTTGTGCTGTGAGATTAATTATTCATCTCGGAGTTGTACTTCCCGAGCATATGACAAGATCTCATGCGCTGTCACGATTTCATAATTTAACTGTGCTGGCTTGCTTGGAACTACACTACTGACACGTCATGTCATCTCACTTTCTTGTTTCCACTACTGACGCGTCATGTCATCTCACTTTCTTATTTACAGTTTTGCGTAAGTTTTCAAAGTTTGTGAGCTCAACTAGCTCTTCAGAATGGGAACAAGAATTCGAAACTGTGACTTGTTTTGTGACTCTGAATGAAGAGAAAATCTCTTCGTTTTTAGATAGAAACTACACAACTTCAATTAAAAGGGAGTAGAATTGGCTGAATTTTATCGGTTAGTGCCACATTACGTAAGTACTCAAACCGATTTCATGTATTACCAAATGACCACGGAACAATTTGTTTTATTACATGTGCAAGACAACCATACTAAACAATGTCGCACACTTTCAGTTGTAAATTGTTATTACGTAATAAAACATCACGTGACTTGATGGCAGTGTAGCCCTGCCTAATAGTACAATTATTGACAGTTCTTCATTACTGTTTGCCAGGATGATATCGTAGGTTCTTCTCGTTGTTATCATTTATTATCAGCGATGCAGATTATATCTGGGGGGGGGGTAATTTTCCTACACATCTATTGTATTTAATGTCTTTTAATGTTTTCGACCTGCATAATTTTTTCCAGTGTCTGAACACTCTACCTTCAAATCATGGAACCGTGCCCAGTCTATGATTCAAGATTATACATTTCGCAAACAAAAATATAATTTTATAATACAGAATACAAATTCCGCGTTTGACAAGACAAACAGATCACAATTCCTATCGTCCGCCCTCGCATTCATGTGGTTGCAGGTTCATATCTCCAACCGGCCACGGTTTCTTGAAATCACTCCAGATTAATGGCTCATTTTAAAAGGCTATGGCCGAGTTCCTTCCCTTTACTTCTCCCAATCCTTTCCGGCCTTGTCCAGGGACTGGCATATATAACTTGTATCTGCAGTGCGAGTGATGTATAAGCACCCTTCTTCCAAAACACAGATGAGACATTCTCAAAGAAACAGACGCAGTCCATTTTATTAAACCGGTAACACCTGCATCGCCTCTTAGAGAGGAATGTACTCAGAATCGACATGCGGGATCGTTGTTCTGTGTGATGACGAACCTAGTGGCCGCTATCGCTTACTCGCAGGATCTGTGATCGTGCTCTAACGAGGTAATTTCGTTCGAGACTCGGTGAAACAAGAAACGTTCTGCGCCAAGAGCGAAGGAGAAATAGTGGTTTACAGTTTCTAATTATCAGATAGTGTGTGAAAGGTCTACGTAGAGGTCATAAGGCACTTTTCATGTTTATTCCTCTGTAGAATGTGGATGTACAATTGTCGCTCTAATTGGTGGGAATGAGTTATTATCTAGCTTATAAAATTAAATTTAGTTATCTGTTGAACCATAATTTAAAAAAATCATTGCAGTTGCTGGTATAGTTCCATAAACAGGCCATGGCTGAATTTCCCCCTTTACTTGTCATTTTTCTCCCGCTTAACTCTACTTGCATCGATGTTGACGATCTATTAAGAACTCTTTCTTTCACTTAGTGTATATGTTATTCATTGTATGTACTTGCGTAAATGTTAGATTTCACATTTTCTGAATCTACTAAATAATTTCCTAAGCTCGCTCACTCACTCACCTCGATAGCTATTGGCTGGAGAACAGTGTCACGTGTCAGCCATCGCTCGCAAATCAACAGTCACCAGAGATATCATTAGCAGAAATTCGAGTTTATGTCCACAATTTAATAGCTAAGCAATTGCTACCAAATTAATTGCCATAATACAATAATTAAATTTGCTTTTCGTAGCATTTCATAATTTAAAAAAAAGACCGAGCGGGGCGGTGTAACGGTTAGCGTTCTCGCCTCGCATTCGGGAGGACGGCGGTTCAAATCCCCGTCCGGGCATCCAGATTTGGGTTTTCCATGGTTTCCCCAAATCACTCCAGGCAAATGCCGGGATGCTTCCTTCAAAAGGCCATGGCCGAATTCCTTCCCATTCCTTGCCCCCCATCCTTTCCGTCTCTAAAGACCTCGATGTTAAAAGAGACGTAAAGCAGTTACAAAAAAAACATAATTTAAAAAAATATCGGTAAACTTTACGACTGAAAAAACGTGGAACTTCTTTTCAGTAACATGTTTCCAAAGAAAGCAACATAAAAATACTTTAAAAAAATTAAATTACTCATGGTCTCTGCTGTAACCACGAATGACAATTGTCATTCCGGCCTAGGCTAAATTTCAATTTAATTAAAACTTTCGATGATGTTGTTGCTTGACCGAAGTTTATACATTACGATTTATTTGCTTTTTACGTATTTTACTGACCACTTTCGTTAATGGTCTTTGTTCGTGTTCGCTGTACGTGAGGTATTAGGTTGTTTAAATTGGACATCAAACCAAATGTGTTACTGAATCGAGTATTGTGGCAATTCATTTCTTCGGTGTTGTTCAACTGTTTAATAATATGGAACCTGTATTGAGTTCTCTGGCCTTTAAAGACACTTTGACGAAAGATTATATTATGAATGTCCATCCTAATTTTTTTTTAAATACAGTGTGATGCTTTTGAAACAAAAAGGAATTTTTCAAATTTTGCGGAGTGAACTTTAAGGATCAACATTTTTGATAAAAATGAGTCCTTCACACTTAAAAAAAATGTATGGGTGAAATCTATTTAAAAGGCTATGGCCGAATTCCTTCCCTTAACTTCTCCCAATCTTTTCCGGCCTTGTCCAGAGACTGGAATTCATAACTTGTATCTGCAGTTCAAAGTGCCAAACTCAAACCTAATGCAATCGTAAGTACCTATCCCATTTAATATTAATATATAAAAATTTCTTGCGTATCCTTGACGCTTTGACTACGGGGCACAAGAGAATCTCGGGGTTAAAATATAGCGAACATTCTAACTAAAGTCATAATATCGATCAAAAAAAAAAAAAAAATTAGATACCATTTGCAGTACCATTTCCCGATGGTGATATACCCAAATAAATAATGGAAAAAAAAATTGTGGAAAGTGTTAAATTATTTTTCAAAACAACAATTTTAAAAATGAATGAACCTTAAATAATTAGGTTTCAAGACTTTCGACAGAAACTTTGGCATTTATTATAGATGCTCTCAAACCAAAAATAACTTAATTAATATATCATCCATTCAAAATTCAAATAGCAACTATTGAAATGCATTTGCTGGATGTTGCTAGTATTGCTTTATGGGAATCAAAATTTATATTTCCTACTACTGACATTGAAAATACAGTAAGAGGTAAGTGTCCCTTGCTAACTCCTATCAAAAATTTACAATACACAGACGAAATTATCTTATACTACTTTTATTTACATTATACTTGGAGGAGTTTGACGGATTCATATAACGAGTTGAAGAAGTTTGCAGTTGGTGTTTTTAGTACTTTTGGCTCCACATACATATAAGAACAAAAGTTTTACATTATTAAAAATATGTTGAGAAACCAAATAGTCCACGAGATATTGCAATCATATTTGAAATTAAAAACGACAAGTCACTTATCTAATGTTATAAAACTTTCTAAGGAAATACTGGCACATTTTTCTTATTAATAAAAAAGCTTACTACTTACATGTGAAGTATGTGACTATATTATTTACATAAATGTATATATTACGGTGCATTTATTATTTTAAAAAATCACATTAAAATTATTTATTAAATATAATATCAACTGTGGTTCTTAAAAAAAATTCTACATCTTTAATAGTGAAATTGGCTATTTATCTTCTAAACTTTGCCGACTACTGCTTTAATTCTAATGTCCACTATACTTTAACCCTGAACCACTGTGTAACGCGCCAAATGCATTTCCCTCATAAGGGAGCGTGCACAAACCACGTACCTCCATTTTGGTCTCCTGTGAGCCCCCCTCCCCCCCACGTAGCACGTAGCTTTTTTTCCTTTTGATTCCAAAAGACATTTTCTACTGTTTTCTCTTGTCAGACTATTGTAAATTACATACGGAGATAATTAACTGAGGGAAATAAATATTCACATGCTATTGTGAGTTCTGTTCGTCATTTTAACTGTGAAAAATGTTATGAAAAGAAAGCTACGTGGTCTGGCTCGGAACCCCTCCTCCCCCCACGTAGCCCAGCGTAGCCTTCCAGCCAACCCCCCCCCCCCCTGGAAGGAGCCACGTAGTTTGTGCACGGTCCCTAAGCAGGCACCTCGGAGCTCGTCGAGTGAAGTGCCTTGCTCACTGTGATTGCACCCAGGAACAGATGAGTTAAGGTTTAACCTGGAAAGTGACCCTCGTCGTCTGTTCATCCGGGACACGTGACAACCTTGGTAATATCGTGGGCAGGGACCGATGTGGCCTCGTCTAGGGCAGCTTTGTGTTAGCGGCACGTACCCCACTGCACGTGTTTCCCAAGGGTACTCTTACGGATACTATTTATAGGGATGATATCCTGCAGTAGCTGGTCTGGCTTTTTCGTGGTGCTTAGGGACCTGGGTTGTCTCTGATAGGATGCAGCGTCCCTGGGTTCTTCTCTGATAAATCACTCCCTGGTTAGTTCTACCGGAGATATGTGATCAGAGAAATTACAGTCCTACTATTACTTATAACTAACAATTAGCAGGGATTTAGTGAAAGCAATTGAAATAGTCGTGGAAAGATTAAGTGACTGTAATGAATTCACTGAATTGAAGTACATTGACAAATATATGAAATTCATGAATATATTGCATACACATCACTAATAAAATTTAGTCACTAAGAGTATCTTTCCTAATCCAGCAGAGGAATAATAAATGCATTAGTCTATACCTGAGAATTCTACATGAAGTCTGATGCCCATGCCGTCATGGCGTCGAAGAAGAACTCTCCCAGTGCTTCAGGAGAGACTGCGTTCTCGGGCTATAGACCCGAGTGGGGGAATCACGTGCCCGTCCATAATTGGTGCATTAGGCCTTAGTAAGTGCTTTAGGGCTTTTAGAGTGGGAGACTGGCTTCTCACGTTAGGTACCTCTGCTAGGCTTGAAACTTTGCTGCGTCCAAAGGAATTAAGTTACCTGCCTCCAAGGGCATGAGAAAAATACTCCGACTGAACATATGCTTTTAAGGCTTAAAATTCTACAGTATTTATACAAGATGATATCGCCCACCCTCTGTTCAACACTCGTTTCCTTCATACCTTCTATCAGTAGCACTGTGCCACGAGTCAAATTGCCTGGGCCCATTTGAGTGCACACATTATCACCGTGTCCCATATTTTTTCCGTGGCTCTCAAGGATCCCTTGTGTTCATGAGCGTATTAACCCTACACGATCTTCCTCTCGATGCTATGACAGTGTCCGTGTTATCTCTCCCCCGTCATGGTTTGCATGATGCTGACTCCATGTTGAACCGAAGTGTTATTTCGCAAGGAAATAGGACGGTGATGTTGTACTATCAGGAAACACCGGGGGAACATTTGCGTGGGAAGTAGAACTCTGACAGGCAGTAAAAACTGCGCCTTGGCCGATCCAAAGTGAGTAAAATGACCGAATGAGTAAGGCTCAGGACTGGGCAAAAAACTGCCACTCCGCGAATAGAGCTATTTCGGGAGATTGGGGTTCATAAATCAGGGAAAGACCCTCTTCGGCGTCGCAGAAGAGAATCCACCGTGCCCCAGCTACATTCTTCGGCAGCACTCATCAAGCAGCATCCACCAGTAAACAGGTTGGCTCTCTCGGGGAAAAAAAAAAAATGGTTGGGTTTGAGGAGCAACATATGGACTGTAGATCGGGGAAAGCCACGTTGTTCGCCTAAACATCGTAGGCTTACCCGTCAATCGGCTGAAAGGTTTTAATCAGCGAGCTGTTTTACAACAACGCAGTATCAGTAATTTAGAATCTAACTCATTCATCTGAGTGATTGCATATCATTATGTTCATATCCTCAATTAAACCATTTAAAGATTACATGACGCATGGAATTTACTCGCCTACAATGATCCTATAATGAAATTTGCATCCTGAACTCGGGTCAGCTTCTATGGCCAACCTTTTCTCATGGTTCCTCTTCGTCGCATCAGCCAGATACGTCCGATCTGTCGTGACTGATCCTAGCAGGGTCGCTACAGTCCCTTTAGCGGGAGATCTTCTTACCCAATCCCTTGTAGCGAGTGCTTGACTAGCTTGTGTACCTTCCAGTCGGGCACCTCGGAGAGCCTGTTGGCCAGCACGCAGCCCGCTGACCCCGCGCCGACCACGATGAAGTCGAACTGCGGGTCCTGAGGCGGCGGCGGCGGCTGCCGGGGCCGCGCCCTCGAGCTGCCGGTGACGTTCTTGGCGACGGCGGAGTCGACGAGAGCGGAGAAGACAGCGGCCAGGCTGAGCAGCGTCGCCGGGCAGCCGGTCACGTTCAGCACCTCGCGCTGCAGAGCGGCCGCCGTGCCGGACACGCCCCCGACCTCCATGGTCCACCGCGCCGGGCAGTCACCACCTGTCTGGCATCCCGTCTGCAACAGGTGGTCCAAAGCACGAGGCTTCAGGAGCAGGAAACTTATGAGGGAAGAGTACGACCGTCTGGAACAGGTGGTCCATTGTATAGGACTAGCAAAATGACCAAGGAAGAACACGACCGTCTGCGAAAGGTGGCCCATAGTATGGGAGTAGGAAACTGACCAGGGAAGAGCATGACCGTCTGCATCAGGTGGTTCAAAGCACGAAGCCTTAGTAGTAGGAAACTTATGAGGGAAGAGCACGACGTCTAGAACAGGTGGCCCAAAACTCGAGGCCATAACAGCAGGAAACTTATGAGGTAAGAGCACGACGTCTACAACGGGTGGTCCGTACCATAGGAGTAGAAAACTTTCCAGGGAAAAGTACGGCAGTCTGCAACAGGTGCATAGGAGTAGGAAGCAACAGGTGGTCCGTAGCTCGTTGGCTACCGAACCTAGTTCCCTTTTTATAACGTACGCAAAGGAGTAGAAAATTGACAAGTGTAGAGATCGATCTCGCGTCAACGGATTTCGATAACATGTGGCATGGTGGTCTAAAACAACTTAAAACCAAGCCCTCTAAAGGTATTAAGGTCTTGTCACATGATGGAGGAGGATCGATAGATAATAAAAAAAAAATGTAATGAATGACAGATCGGGTGGAGAAGAATCGGAAGTCGAGTCGTGATCGAATGGAGAGCCCCATCCGTGTGGCCGTGGATTGTTGTGGTTATATCTCGCAAATGGGCAGCAACTGAGAGTACACAGGTGGTACAAGGGTCCCATTTATTATGTCCCCAGCATCCCAATACACAATGAAAGATAGTGGCACTTTCAGGCAGTCTAGCATAAAGCGGAAGCTGTCTGCTCTGCTCTGACCTGGTAGCGTGCTCCCGTACTCGAGGGTGGTTCCGACATTATACACATTTTCCATAAAGTAATACTTTTTTGAGAAATTAGAAACGTTATAATCCCAGGCCGAATTCTACGCATGTTCTAGATATGTAATTTTCATTATCCTCGTGAGTGTGGTGTTAACACTTCCGGTCTGGCGCTGGGTAGGACCCGACTTCATACATGTCTTTTTTTTATTGCATCTCTTCAAGAAATCACGGGTTTCGTCATGTACACGATTGTAGATAAATTTTTTACAAGTAAACGTTGGGATTGGCTACGACTAAAAATACTCGCTAAGTCTAGTAATAAATTTATTTTATACCACTTACATATCGATGTACACTTCTTTCAAATAATTGATATTACTATAACAACTTATCTCTCTGTCTCGTTTACTGTTTGTAGTAAGTGTCAGTAGTTGTCGAGTGGCCGTAGAAAGAAGTAGCTGAGTAGTGTTTATTTCTAGTCATTGCTCACTGTTAGCTGTAGTGTGAGCGTTAAGAACAGTATATTATACTGCCGTTTGTATTTACCGCGTAAGTTCAGTATACTGTATAGAACTAACTCCCCCCAGTTCAAGTTCCTATTTTTTCTTCGCTTTTTTCTAAAAGCAGTATGTCTGGGGACTGTGATTGCTGTGTGCATACGCGAGCTGAGGTGGCTGATCTGCGCGCACAGCTTGCAGCTGTGTTAGCAAACGTCGCACAGTTGGATGCTGCCGTAAACGGTGATATTGGGGACTCTGAAGTAGCCTTGCCCCCCACAGATCCTCCCATATCAACCACGGCACCTGTAACCAAGGCTGAGGAGTTGGAGACTGTGATGTTTTCGCCTCTCGGTGACTGACGTATGGCTCATAGACTTCAAAGCCGCACGCGATGGCAGTCGAAGTGGCTTAAAGACCAGGATGCTGAATTTGTTCTACTGTCTAACCGGTATGACGTATTTTCGGAGGCTGAAAATGTCCTACATTTGTCATCCTGTGAGTTGACGGCCCCCCTCCCATCCCTCTAGGTCTGAACAATCGCCGAAGGGATTTTGGTTGTAGAAATCTCCTAATGTTAGGCGGCTTATAGAGTAGAATGTACTGCGAGGTTTTTTAGGCTGAAGGAGGAAGATCCGAAACAAGAAATGAAGTTACGGGTGACCCGATCAGATGCAACGCCAGAATGTAGCAAGAACTTAAGAGAATCTTGACAGTTAAAAGTTCTCCGAATTAACTGTAGCAGCGTTTATAACAAAGAACCGGAAATTAAAAGCGTTATTTGTAGCACAGAAGCGCATATCGTTATCGGTACAGGAAGATGGCTAAAACCGGATATAAGTTATGCTGAAACTTTTAAGAATAGTATGAACGTTTTTTGCAAGGATAGATTACATTGTCATGGAGGTTGGGTATTTATAGGTGTCAGTAAATTCCTCCCATGTAATGAAATAGACGTCGATACGGTCTACAAAATCATATGGATTTAACTCAGATTTGTCGAATCAAAACTCATCATAGGCTCCTTCTACTTTCCACCTGATGCCGACATAACTATCGCCGAGAAGTTAAGAAATAATGTAAATAATATCACTCGCCGTTTGCAGGATCATTCTATAATACTAGGAGGTGATTTCAACCTGCCATACATCTACTGACGTAACTACGTTCACATTACTGGTGGCAGGGATAAGTCAGCTTCTGAAGTCATATTCGATCTGTTCTCAGATCATCATTTCGAGCAGCTAGTTAATGAATCAACGCGGTGTCATAACGGTAGCGAAAACATTTTTGATCTAGTGGTTACCAACAGGCCAGAATTATTCACCGATATTTCAACGACCACAGGAATAAGCGATCACAAAACGGTAATCGCAAGCATTAAATTAATAACCAAGCCAAAAAGGGGAAAATAACGAATTGTATACATATTCAATAAGGCCTCAAAGAAGTATTTTAGAACCTACCTGATGAATAATTACCATAACTTCAAATTAACAAGAGACACCGTTGAAGACGTGTGGCATCGATTCATATGTATAGTCAGGGGAGGTATAGAAATACATGTACCTACAAGAACAATAAAGGGGGAGAATGATCCACCGTGGTATGCGCAAAAGTCAAAAGATTACTCAGAAAGCAAAGGAGGATAAACGCACGCTCGAGAAGGAAGGGTTGTTGTAGCGACTTAGAAATCTTAGCTGAGTTAAGAGGACGTGTTAAAAATGCGATGCTTGAGGTCTTTAGCGATTTCCTTTGTAGCTCTCTTTCTAACAGTCTCACAGAAAACCGAAAGAAATTTTGGTTCAATGTAGCGACAACAATACGCCAGTACTAATTCGTGAAGGTTCGGAGGTTAATGAAAGCCGCGATAAAGCTAACATACTTAATACTGTATTAATAAATTCACTGATGAAAACAAATATAGCATATTTTCGAACGTCGCGTGGAGTTAGTGATGGATTCGTTATGTATAGACACTGTAGGCATCATAAAGCAATTAGAGCTCCTGAAATGGGGGAAAGCACCGGGTTCGTATGGAATTTCAGTAAGGGTATTTTCAGAATATGCAGCGTAAATCTGACAATTTTTGTCTGAAATATTAAGTAAATTCTTAGAAGAGCGAAAAGTACCTTCCAACTGGAAAATCGTGCAGGTAATTCCGATTTTCAAGAAAGGAGATCGAAGTTATCTTAGAAACTACCGTCACATATCTGCAACATCTGTTTAAGAGTGGAGGCTTTCTCGGTGTTGTATATAGATGAAATGTTCTCGGGAAACTAACCGAGTGAGATCGTTTGTAAAGCACTACGTTTCGGCGCTCATATACTCTGTCGCCATTGTCAAGTGTAGGTGAGGTGGTTGCTTATATATCGCACGTAACCGTTAATACGTCGTGCTTTACAAACGTTTTCACTAGGCGAGTTTACAGAGAACATTTCATTTATAACATCTCTTTGTAGTACAGTTATAGAGCATATTAAATGTTCCAATATTATGAATTTTCTAGATAAAAACAATACGCTTAAATCAACACGGATTTCGGAAGAAGATATAATTTGTTACACAGCTGCTCCTATTTGTACAGGATGTAGTGAAAGTTATTAAGGCAGTTTCACAACTTGATTAACGCTGTGGCCTCGCATTCGGGAGGACGCCGGTTCGAATTCCCTTCCAGATTTGGGTTTTCCATGGTTTCCCCAAATCACTCTAGGTGAATGCCGGGATGCTTCCTTCACAAGGCCATGAACGAATTCCTTGTTTTCACTCCCACACCACCTTTAATAACCTCGACGTCGACGAGGCGTAAAGCCATAAGCAAAAAAAAAAGTCACAAATTGATGCATTTTTTAATTTTTTTAATTTTTATAAATCACTTGATTCTGTGCCAGATAATCGCCATTTAGCGAAGCTTCGAGCGTACGCTATATCGGATCAGCTTTGTGAATGAATAAAGTATTTTCTAACTGGTCGGACGCAGTATGTTGTCGTTGAATGAGAAACCTCTTCTAATCTAGATGTTACATCAGGTGTACCTCAAGGAAGTATAATAGGACCACTGCTTTTCTTAATTTATATAAACTGTCTCGGAGACAGAGAGAATAGGAGTTTTTGATTGTTCGCTGATGATGCGGTTATTTATAGGGAAGTAAGGGTTCGGCCGATTGCTTAGAAATTCAGCGCGGTTGTTAAA
Source organism: Vandiemenella viatica (assembly GCA_031002005.1). Lineage (NCBI taxonomy): Eukaryota > Metazoa > Arthropoda > Insecta > Orthoptera > Morabidae > Vandiemenella > Vandiemenella viatica. Next base: position 26,183,212 of record CM061914.1, on the reverse strand, counting down.
TTACAAGCAATTTGAAGAGTAGTAATTTTTTTTCTAATTTAAATGAGAGAGAAAAATAATGATTTTTTAGCTAATTTGGTTGAAGTTGATAGCTATAAATACAAAATTAGAAGAAACACGACAGAGTATGTTTGACCAAGGCTTGGAGTTTAGAACCACAGACAGCATATTAAAGAAAAAGCAGAGTATCAAACTAGTCAAATAGAGAGGAATATTGGAGGTATTAAGGATGTGATAGAGTAACATGACCTGCGAATGAAAGTGGTTGAAAATGATGTTCGCCTTTTTGACAAAAATCTAGTGGAAGCAAAGGCTCAGGTTAAGTGTCTCTCGGAAGGGGTACATTATGAACGGACTGGAGAAAGTCAAACTATCAAACAGCCAGGGAATGATGGGAAAAAAGTTCTTGAAATGGAGAAACAAGAGGTAGATACCTGAATCAGTAAAGGAAGAGTTAGCAAAATACCCAGCCATGTGGGGGACGGGATGTTGTCAAACCATTCAGTGGGAAGAAAAATTTGAATTAGAAGATTTTGATGATAAAGGAAGAATACAGCCTGTTGATTTTCTAAATAGTTTTGAAACCTTTGGGCCTTTCCAGATGGCTAATGATAGGAAGAAAGTGGAATGGGTATACAAACACTTGAAGGGTAGTTCCCGACTATGGGGTGACCCCTTTGTCAAAGAACATGGGACGTATGAATGCTTCAAGAAGTAATTCTCGAATCGCTTCTGGTCAGTAGAACGTCAAATTTCAGTAAAATCAGATTTAATGTAGGGACCCCAATATTGATCAAGCAGAGAGACTCGACATTTTTTTGTTTTTTTCTGAGGTGTCTAGCAGGGTGTAATTACCTGGATCAACCCTACAGTGAAGAGGAGTAGGCCTATATAAGGTCATAGTGTCTAGGATGCCTGAGGAAAAGCAATTGATTTTTACCAGTCATAAGATAGATAATTGCAGACGTTATTAATATGTTGGGTAGATTAGATCTACAGGAGGAGAGAGTGCGAAAGTATAGAGCAAGAGTATGATAGTAGTAATGGCTTTAATGATCGAAGTATAAGAGAAGAAGTTAATTATCGAAACAACAGACCAGACAACAGGTTATGCAGAATCACAATCAACATCAAAGGTCTTACGAGAGGTTTGAAGGTCCGGGACATAACCCACCTGGGGCTACTGAAGCGCAAGGAATAACTTAGCAGCCGGGAAACGGCTAACTGCCTCTGTTTTGGTCCTACCAGGAGCAGAACAGAAGAACGGACCACCAGAAGAACGTTGTAACAGGAAAGGGAACTACCACAATGTCAGTACATTAATTTTAAAGGAAGAGCACGTTGAGGAGACCGAAACTATAATAGATAATTATAACGACACAGGGGAACAAGAAGAGAACCTTGACTGTAGTTTCATTGTGGTAGTGGAGCTGTGAGTTTTCGAGGCAACCACTTCAAGCAGAGACCGTGCACATGAAGTTCTGATAGTACGAAAGACTTTGACAGACTCGTAGATCTTGGCCTCAGAGTTAAAGAAACAGAAGAATTTTTTGTCTCCGATATGTTCCACCGTGCATTCATGATTCAGTTGTCAATACAACTACCATACACCTACGCGAAAAATCTATCAATTGTTATGAACTTTGCCGATAAATACCCAGATTTCCTTGAAAACCCCATTTTTAAATTTATAGATTGTCTGTTACAGCGCGTAGTGAAACTGTTAGACGCCCCAAGGCCGTTGTATTGGTATTGCGGCGTGTTTTCTGTCAAACATTCCAGTTTTTTTCTGACTTTACAAGAAACGTTGTGTTGTAATTTCGGTTGACTGCAGCGCCTGATCAAACGTGACGCAGCATTCGCGGCATTCATGTTGAAAGCTCAGTTAGACACTACTGGCATTGCACGCTGGCTCGTGTGATATGTACCAACTTTCGATTCCTTAATTTTAGCTGTAAGGTGTTTCGTGAAGGAGAGGTTTATTTTGCAGGATGTGCTGGTTCTGGCAGAACATTCACTGACCCGAAATGTCTGCGACTGCTGATTCATTGGAATTACTCCTGCCATATACTACTTTCCAACTTTACCTGTTAAAGTGTGTAAGCTTGGTATATGTGTTGTATTAATTGTCTTGTTCCTTTTTTCTTATTTGTTTGTACTGCCCATCAAAAAGCCGGGAATAGACCAGTTATCGAAGTAGAAAGGATACACCAAAACTTACAATTATGCAGTATTTACGAACTTCTAGGTACTCACTTCAAATGTGTTGAATTATGTGAACCTTGTATTAATAAATCTTTTACAATTATTCTTGAAATCGGATTATTTATTATTCTTAAAATTCAAAACACTCGATTCTGAATACACAAATCCTTCTTTTCACCAACATAAATAAATACATCAGTCTTTTCATTTTTGCCCTCAGCTTGTCTCTCTGACACTCACTAACAATTGTACAACAAAACACTGTCCTAACGTGACCTACCCGCCAAAGTACATAGACCTTTCAAAGATTATTGTTACTAAGAACAATTTGTAAACTATTTAATGTCAGATAACACTTTTCTGACAAGTCAGTTGAACGTAAACCTGGTCATGTTCGGCGCGTACTAGGGAACACCTTTCATCTTTGCTGCACATGCTAGCCGGTATGGCGCGCCTGACCCACTGCCAGGCGGTAAAAGATGAAAGGCGCGTACTGCCCACCATGCGCCGTGGGAACGCGCCTTTACAGTGGTATTTAATCGTTTTTTTGAATTGAACTAGGACAGTGGTCGGCAAACTTTAGACGCTAAAGAGCCAAGAATTTTTTTTTAATGAACTATACGCGTTATTATATTTAATAAATAATTTTAATATAATTTTTTTGTATAATAAATAACCTATAAAATATAGATTTCAAAGAAATCATATCTAAAGTTTCGCATTCCTGCCATTGTTGTGGGCTGAGAAAAAAAAATGTGGTGCAATAGTTTGTGGGCCACCCTCATACTTGGAGACAGAGGTCATCTCGGAGAGGTAGGAGTGGATGGGATGGTGAGGTGAGGAGAGGAACCGTAAGAACATGAAGTTGAGCCTGCAGTTCAGAGTGAACAGCGTATAACTGCTTTAATTCGTCCCATGTTTGGTCATTATGTTGAGCTTAAGGAAAATGTTCAGTCGGCTGTTGAACTGTCATCATTAATTCAAATGATTTGAGTTAATTGTAGAAAAAATTTAAAAAAATTAATGCGGTAAGGAAACAGTTCAAAACAAAGAACTAATGACAGAGCGTATGTTGTATGTTGTTAAAGTATAGTGGTGGATGTTATCCATTAGTTTGTTATCTCCATTGGTTCTTGCAATAATTGTAAAGTGATAGTTTTTTTTGGCGAATAATTTTATTTCTAAGGCAATCATAGTCCTGGTATTATTACGTGCGAAGATCGGCTGTACGTGAAGAGAGAGAAGAAATCACGACCCCAATGCGACAGATATCAAAACACTCTTGAACGGCGACAACACACAAAAGTGAACACGCTAGCAGTTGTCGTTTTGAGGCTGTTCTTGGTGGAACTAATCAGAATGTAAGTGAAAATTGACTTTCAAAATCTTGAACATGGCAGCATCAACAGCATCGGTATTTCTTCAATTGTATAATGAAAACACAGCCAAACCTGTTGCAAATATTTGCAACAGGTTTGGCTGTGTTTTCATTATAAAATTGACTTTGCTTGCGGAATATTCTGGAAGCCTAGCAGTATCAAGCATGTAATTTGGTGCAATATCCTACTGTCGTTAGCCTCAAACATACAAATAAAACTATTAGAACTGAGCTTGGCTGAGGAGTTTCGTCAATACCAAAAGTATCAATTTAATTAAAATATATAAACTTTATTTACGAAAAATAGCACTGGTTATGTAGTTTTCAAGTTTAAAATTTTATGGTCACCGTTCACGTGCACTCTGAATTTTTTAAAGGTATTTAAGGTTTTAAATGTCAGTTATGCTTCTCATCCGTCCTGTCATAGAAATAATAATAAATATAGTGATTTTGTTCTGTAATTGATTTGAAGATTCCGAAGTTGGTTTGGGGCACCACCAACACCAATGTAATTCCTAGCCCAGAAAGTTTGTTACTGCGCATCAAGGAAGGCAGTTCTGCGGGAGCAGTTCGGCAGCTTGTACAGATTGTTAACAGCTAGGACCGTAGATGCTAAGGTCGTGATAGTCTCGAACTCGACGAGCAATTGGCCTTAGATCTGGAAAGCTCTCTCATCTCCTAGGAAGATCTTTAGGGCACAATTCGAAAGAGCAACGACTATTATCGTGCAATCTTCCGTAACTCCTGAAATGATGAAGGCAAAACTTAAAATGGGAATATTAGCTTGAAAACTAAGAAATGTCTTCTGGTTTGTGTGCTACAACGCTAAGACGATTATTATTAGAGGAAAGTGTCCTATACCCGACCCGTCCCCCTAAAGAGGACCCCCGGTTTCCTGCCTCTGCATTCTCCTGAACTCTGGCTGGATCAAAAGTAAATAGCAGTTTAGGTTTCTAGCAAAATGCTCGTGTCACCTGCTTCATTATTGTTCGTTAAATCACCATTAGGTGCTTTAGCAGTCCACAGACTTTTTACATTCTGCTATATTTTTGTATATTTTCTGCTGGATATGAGCAGTTAAGACTTCCGATCTATATATACCCTAAAAATGATAAGGTTTTATGTTAATGTTTATCACTAAACTTTTTTGTTGTTAAGTTTTGTTAAAAATCTGTTGTATTAACAAAATACAGGCTATAGTTGCGCAAACCGGACCTCCTCCAGTTGCCTAAACGAGACTCTTTTTTATGTTTAACGTCAAATATGGAATGTAATGCTTCAATTTCAAAGTTCATCTTACCTATGCCTTACAAAGTCCTATTGATGAAAGTTAAAAGTGCTAAAGAACTTAAGAAGGCTCAACAGCAGGAACGCAATGTGCTCGAGGATGCAAAAACAGTCGTGGTGAGGGACATGCGTCAGTAATAAGGGCTCTAGAATTAGCTTGTGAAAAGGAGCCTTAATTTTAAGAAACTATGAAAGAATCAGCACTGAGGATGAGAAGAGCGTGGCTACTGGAACATCGGAATTGAAGATTCTCCATGGAGTGTCTCCTTCCAAAGATGATAATGGTTAGTGCGTGTTTTGCGATAGCAAATATTTTGACCTATCAGAATGGGAAATTTGGATGATGTGCATTATATGTTTAGTGTGCGCCCATTTGGATTGTGCTGGGGATGAAAAGGATGTGTACATCTGCGATTTTTGTCGCTAAACGATTTAATTCTTTTATGTACTTTCTCTGTCTTCATATTCCCTAGAAATATGCTATATATGTATATTAAAAAAATAAAAAAACAGTTAAATTCCGCTTTAACATATGTTTTCTGTTATTCAACATGATTTTCTATTTTTTTAGTGTTATTTCATTAATTTTTATGAGGGGTCCGGTTTAAGCAAACTATTTTTCATATTGCCAAACTGTAGGGTTCTTTAAAAATATATATATATATATATGGTAATAATTTTTGGTGATTTTTTTTGATTCGGAATATAAAAGACGCATAAAATTCTGAAGTAATTATTTCATCCTTTCAAAATAATTTTTTTAATTAATTTATATTTCTTAGAAGTAAAAAACAAAAATGGGGTACGGCTATGGGCATTTTCCTCTATTATTTTGTTTCCACCAAATCTGCGTTCTGTTGTATGAAGTATGTCAATCAATATTGATAATTACTGGAAGAGGGCAAAGCAATTAATCCGAAATATATGAAAATGTTTCCGTTTAACTAATCTAAAAGATTTCACACAGCCACCTCGATTGATGTTGCCCCTAATCCCTAATACCTTCAGGTATAAACCGATTTCCTGAGATATCCGCTCACGTCATCAAAGATGAAGAACTGAAACCGAGCTCGTGAATCAGTGGTTCACGCCCTGGCCTCTCATTGGGAGACGCGGGTTTAAATACCGGACCAATTACACAGATAATTTTCCACGCTATCCCGAAACCACTCCATACGTATGACTAGAAGGTAACTCCATAAGACCATTGCTGGATTCCTTCCAATCCCGTTCAAGCTCAAATATGCTACATGTAGGGATGCAAGTTAAAATCAACAACGATAAATATATCGATACTTATATCGGCGCAAGGCACATATCTATAATCGATAATATCAGTCGCATTTAGCCGATAATATCAATATTTGCACATATTATATTAGAAATAAGTAGGTAAATAAAAATCAAGTAATAAATTTGAGGTAGTTTATTAAATAAAAATTAGGTCTAAATATTCATCCTCAACGGATCCTGAAAACAGTAATTTCGTTACCTTTTTCGCTTGAACTCTATTCATAATTTGAGTGACGAGGCGTTCTAAGGTACCGACTAGGCTACTTGGACGAAATAATTAATTGCAATTTAGAACATGACTCAGTCCCACTCGTATACTAATCATGATTGAGTTTAATTAATTTTGCAACAAAAAATATACCGTAATCTCGGAATAGCCAGTGTTACTCTAGACCAGATACTTGATAATAGAAAAATGCTTCATACTTTTCAACTTCTCGTTTCAACTTTTTAACTTTTTTCAAATTTTTATCAATTTTTGACGGAGTGGAACCAAAGAGTAGGAGAGGACATTATCGATTTCGGTTTTTTTTTTTTTGTCACCAGTATTTCGACTGGTTTGATGGAATCCTCTATCCCTTACTATCTTTTGCTAACCACTTCATCTCTACATATACCTTAAAACCCACGTCCTCAATTATCAGTCTCATATATTCTAATCTTTGTCTTCCTCTACAGTTCTTACCTTCCACTATTCCCTCCACCAACAAATTAAGCAATCTAGCATGCCTCAAAATATGGCCTGTAAGCTTCTTCCACAAACATCTTTTCTCGTCCATCATTTCCAAAACTTGTTCATTTCTTACTTTGTCTGTCTACTTAATTTTCAACATTCTTCTGTAGTATCACTTTCAAATGCTTCAATTTTATTTTTTTCCGGTATTCCTACAGTCCATGTTTCGCTACCATAAAGTGCTGTGCTCCACACATTGAGTTTTAAAAAGTTTTTCCTAATTCCTAGATCAATATTTGAAGCTAAAAGATTTCTTTTTTCCATGAAGGCTCTTTTTGCTAGAGCTATTCTGCATTTAACATCATTCCTGCTTCGGCCATCAGTTGTAATTTTGATTCCCAAGTAGCAAATTTCACTTACTTCTCCTATTGCATCTGATCCTATTTATATATTTAATCTACTAGTATTGGTATCATTTCTGCTACATTTTGTCATTTAAGTCTTGCTTAGATTTATATTCAGTCCAAAATCTTCCTTCAGTATTTTGTTCATGCCATTCAGTAACTTCTCAATATCCTCGGCCTGTTCTGCTCCCAAGATAATGTCACCAGCAAATCGTAGCATACCGAGTTTTCTTCCTGAACACTTATGCCACATTGAAATTTTTCTTTTACTTTCTTTATTGCTACTTCTACATACAATTTGAATATTAATGAAGATAGACTAAAACGTTGTCTGACACCCTTTTTAACTGATGCATGTCTCTCATGATTCTCTACTTTTATTATAGCCACTTGATTCTTATTCTTTTATCTCGATACTTTAGACCTAACTTCTTTATAATTTTGAACATCTTGTCCCACCTAACCTTATCAAAAGCCTTCTCTAAATTAACAAACGCTATAAACGTATCTTTTATCGATTTCGCTATCGAGCTAAATAAGTGTTTAGCATAGTCATGTTTGCTTCCTGCCACACATACATTTACAGTATTTGCAGGATTTTTTAGTGCTAAGGGGTTTGTTGTTTTCGATATATCCCTGCATCATATCGATACTATCTTATCGATCATATAAAAATATCGATACACTTAGTCCGATATTATCGGTTGATCGATATATCGTTTGCAACCCCAGCTATATGGTTGGTCGGAATACTAAGCTGATGTCACTCAGTACTTATTACCAGGGAGACCATAGGTTACATCCTGTGCAATAATTAGTACTAATAGAGTGTTTTTGTGTTCCTGTTTTATAATTCAGAATCAAAACCTACCTACGGTATCTTAATAGAAATAGCGGTTTGATGATAATCAATGAATTTCCTCGATAAAATATGCAGACTCATGTGTGCAATAAGAGCTAATTCAAAGTCGGCACAGTGATTGCATTTGAAATTTCCGCTGATGGCCATACACCGGTTTCCAGCTGTCATTCTGCCGAAAAAATAATTAAGTACTGTGGATATCACTGTTAGATATAGATGTGTTGTTTTACTTGGTACAGCAGAGTCGGATATTTACTCCTTTTATCTGAAAAAAAAATTTAACTCAAAATATTTCCATGTACTAGATATACAATACAGAGATATAGAAAGAGTGGTATGATATGGAGAGCATCCTGTTATGTTTGTTTACCTCAAAGATACCTCTTTTTAAAGTCGCTCTAAATTCCTTTTATAAATACTCTTAACAATGGAATAAGTGGACTAGATAGTATGCAACGAATTTCTCACGCCGAATCGCTATTTCGACATCTTTGTTGCTACTATTATTTAAGAACTAGTACAAGCCCGTGACCGTTTTTTGTGTATCGTCACGGCTCTAGAATAGTTCCAGTTTTTGGGATGAAAGATTACGACAGGTTAACCTTTAACCAAATATAAATTTAACCTGTGTTTTCAAGGTGAATAAAATCTTTGAGCTTGAAGAACTCAGAAGCATTAATAGAGGTAGATATTAAAAACGAACAGGGATGATAGCATAATAGTATAATTTATTAAATACAAAATTGACTTGTATTTGACCTTTCAAGTTCACTCTGTAAATTTTTTGTAAAAAAATCCTGTTTCCTTCGAAAGCATCACGCTGTTTTTTTTATTGAGAATGGGAAAATACTCGTAATCATTGGTCATAGTATCTGTAACAGTCAGAGATCTTAATACTTATTCCATATTATTAAACAGTTGAGCAACTCTGAAGAAATGAATTGCTGGAATAGTTGATTCGCTAACATATTTGGTCTGACATCCACTTAAAATATCGTAACAATCACGTACAGAGATCATTAAAAAAGACCATTAACGAAAGTTGTCAGTAAAATATCTAAAAAGCAAATAACCCGTAATGTGTAAACTTCGATCAAGGAGCAACATTAGTGAAAGTTTTAATTAAACTGAAATTTATTCTAAGCCGGAATGACAATTGACATTCTTGGATATAGCAAAGACCGTGAGTATTTTTTATTTTTTTAATAGTTTTTCTAATTGCTTTAATTATCAATGTGTTACTGAAAAGCAGATCCACGTTTTTTCAGCCGTAAAAGTTATCGATATTCTGTTAACTATGAAACACTACGAAAAGCAAACTTAATGAACGTTTCATGGCAATTAATTTGGTAGCAGTTGATCAGGCATTAAATTGTGGACATAACCACGAATTTCTTCTAATGGTATCTCTGGTCGCTGTTTTGCGAGCGAAGGCAGACACGTGACACCGTTCTCCAGCCAATAGCTATCGAGGTAAGTGAATGAGTGAGCTTACGAAACTATATAGTAGATGTGACGAAGTTAAAACTCGAATAACGGATAACTTGAGGCACCTTCGTGCTATCACTTTGTAACAATATTTCTTCGTGATAGACATAACCTTATTTCTCTGATCATCTATCCAGTAAAGTAAGTATTGTTGGTGAGGCTGCTCCACCGGATTAAGATCCTAACTGTTTTGTGATGTGCGGATATTTCCGCAAAGCGATTTTTTTTCTGCAGTTGGATTAGTCCTGGCGTCAGTTCGCGACAGGCTTTCTTGCACACAGTCTACGCTACGTATGAAAGTGGATTCCTTACTTCCGGAGACTGGGAATGAAAGTGTCGCATTTCAAGAAGCGTTTTTGTTGCGGTGAATAATGAAGTGCCAAGCGTCTCCTTGTACGCTCTGATTGCTCTGACGTAACGTCCGCGACCGACACTTTCCTCTCGGTGTGGCGGAAAGGGAACCACTTTAGATTGGTCACGCGATAAGGTATAACTCAGGCTTTTAAAATTACGTCTGCTTCAAATAGTTCACACAAGTGTGTTTGCACAGGATGACATGTATCGTTAGTTACCAATTATAATCTATAAGGACAATGGAAAAGAAGGATCATTATGGTCGACCACACCTTCTAGTTGTTACGTAATTCACAAGTCCATTGGCCTCCGCATCAGGGTCGCACCCTAGGCTATGCCTGTGGGGTGGGTCCATTAGGATCTGTAGGCCCCTAGGCTATAAATGTGGTGCGGCCCCCATATATATATATCTATATATACTCATCCTGGCAGACGTTCACAGATATGAGCTGCTAATTACTTTCGGCGTCGGCGAGTTATGGATGACTGGCCCTCCTGGTCATCACGAACACAGCAAGCCGAACAGCTCTTACTTTTAGTCACCAATAATTTGATATCGAGCCAGTAAATATGCGCACAATACTAAAGATTCCTCATACCGACTTAAATAAATCAAAACACACGGTTTGTTTAACACTGATAATCAATTTATTATTTTCCCAACTGTAAATTGTAAATACTTACTTAAAAATCGGAAAAATGTAATCAATCGGTGCATAGGAAAGAGTTTTACAAATGGAAAATTGAGGGTAGCTATCTGAACAATTAACCCACGCGCGCTCATATCAGAAACCGATGGTTTGGTGGCTCAGTGGTTATGACGTCTGTCTGGAGATCGAAAGGTCCCAGGTTCAAATCCCAGTGTCGGCTCCAGCTATGAAATGTTCTTAATCCGTCCTTCAGATCGGGCAAAGGTTGATTAGTAAACGTGAAATACTCAGGAACCCTTCCGTGTTTCGGAGTCGACGTTAAACTGAAGGTTCCCTCTACTCAATAGGCTACGCTACAGGCGGATAGCGCAGCCAGTAACTACGTGACGTCATTAATAAATATCAGAACCGTGAAAGTCCCTCTTCCTCCCCCGTCCGTACTTTTTGAAATGTTGCACTTTTCTTCAGAATTTCTTTTATCTGCGGAAAAAAATTTACGTAGTGAAATATCACTTGGAAATTTGGTTTGGTAACTATTTTTTATCCTTCTTTATGACAAATGTTCAACTGTTTGTTTCATTGACATCATTTTTTTTCTGGGTAGGAATATAATCGTGTTTACGTGAAACTAAAATTTTAGAGACTCGTGTCATTTAACCTACAGAAGGGATGTTTGTGTTTCCATCTATATGTAAAACATATAACTTTGTGTTCTGTTTGATAAATGTATTATTGTTTGCGAAGTGTGTAGTTTATGAGTTGGAGATTGGGGACTGTCCGAGCGTCCAGCTTGATGATGCGGGAACCTTCTCAGGACGGCCGGTACGCGGAGGTCAGGACTCACACCCGCTGCAGTGTGCGTGCGGCCACAAGGGAGAGTAAATTTTAGCTTACGAATCTATAATTCAAATCGAAGGAGGACATTTGAAATGCCAGCTAGTCTTCAGTTTGGGTTCTGTACCTTGCAGCTGACTGAAAATCGATTGGTGTTACCTGCATTTCAGTTTGTCCATCTTCAATTGGTTTCTAGCAAAAGTTTGGCTTTCTGTGGGTGTATTTCAGCTTATGTCCACGTTAGGGATGTAAGTTAATATCAATATCGATAAATATATCGATATTTATGTCGATACTCCGCAGATATCGCTAATATTGGCTGCATGAAGCCGATAATATCGATATTTTTCCAATATTTATTATTATTGTTATTATTAATCATTATTGCCCTTGAGGACAGTGTTTGTGTGTATTTGTCTTCTTCCTCTTCTCTTCCCAAAACCTCTTCATACGCTCACTGTGTTCCTGTTTCCTTTGTTCAGTCCATTTTGTTCCTGTGTTCTTCTGTATTTTAAATTTTATGTTCATAATTTTGTTCCTGAATTGTCCCCTTTCCCGTGTCATTTCCTTGCTGATCCTTGCATGATTCAAGTCCTCTTCTATTTCCTGGAACCAATTGCTTTCCTGAGCGAACCGTTTACCAATATTTGTATATATTATATCAGAATCAAATATGTAAATCAAAAATAAATAATAAAGTTGAGGTAGTTTATTGAAGAAAAAAATGGTCTGCAAATATTCAACCTCAAGAGGTACTGAAAACAGTAGACTACTTAATCTTTTCCCATGAAGTCTGTTCCTAGTTTGAGTTAGCCCTACCGACGAGGCTACTTTAAGTAAATGATTAATTGCGAGTTTGGAGATATCTTAATCCAACTCGTATACCAATCATGACTGATTTTAATTCTTTTTGCAATAAAAAATGTACCATTATTTCCAAATAGTTAGTGTTACTGTAGACCACATTCACGTAATAATAGAAAAATGCTTCACACTTTTCAACTTTTCCTTCACAGCTTTTGAAAGATTTTCATATTTTTTTAATAATTTTTGTTTTGATAGTTTCACTAGATGGGACTTTGTATTACGGTGCTAAGAGCTTCATTTAATATTTAAAACATTTGCCTTCAGCTGCATTAAAAGTTCTATTATCAACACTGATAACGTAAGCAATTGCATGTCATATTTTTTACCCCATCTAGAATGTTGTAATACATCCCAGAAGGAAACAAGAACCAACAAAGGCGAGCGTAACGCAACAGATTAAATAATAAAACGGTGAAAGTAACCGAATGAGGAACGAACCCCGCGCACCAAACGGAGTGGAACCACAGCCTAGGAAAGGACGTAATGACATTGTTATCGAGCTAAATCACCATTTTAGCATAGTCAAGTTTGGTCCCTGCCACACGCAAATTTATTTGCTAGATTTTTTTAGTGCTTAGAGATTTTGTAGTTTTCGATATTTCACTACATCAAATCGATATTGTCGTATCGACCAAGTAGTAATATCGATATAAATATCGGTATTTTTGGTTCGATATTATCAGTTGACCGATATATTGTTGCAGCCCTAGTCCACGTTAAGAGCTGGATTGTTACGTGTCTTTCTGCATTATTTAAGACTGGCGTCCATTTAAAGTCTGATAGTTCTAAAGAAGTCAGGTCTAAAGTATCGAGATAGAAGAATCCTCTATTAACTATATAAGAATCAAGTGGCTGTGATAAAAGTAGAGAATCACGAGAGAAATGCATCTGTTAAAAAGGGTGTGAGACAAGGTTGTAGTCTATCCCCGTTAATATTCAACTTGTATGTAGAAGAAGCTATAAAGAAAGTCAAAGAAAAATTTCCATGTGGCATAAGTTTTCAGGTAGAAAAAATCAGTATGCTACGATTTGCTGACGACATTGTCTTATTAGCAGAGAGGGCTGAGGATATTGAGAAGTTATTGAATGGCATGAACAAAATACTGAAGGAAGATTTTGGACTGAATATAAATCAAAGTAAAACAAAAGTGATGAAATGTAGCAGAAATGACACCAATACTAGCAGATTAAATATAAAAATAGGATCTGATGCAATAGGAGAAGTGAGTGAGTTCTGTTACTTGGGAAGCAAAATTACAACCGATGGGCGAAGCAGGAATGATGTTAAAAGCAGAATAGCACTAGCAAAAAGAGCCTTCATGAAAAAGAGAAACCTTTTAGTTTCAAATATTGATCTAGGAATTAGAAAGAACTTCTTAAAACTCTATGTATGGAGCACAGCACTTTACGGTAGCGAAACATGGACTTTAGGAATACCGGAAAGAAAGAAACTTGAAGCATTTGAAATGTGGTGCTACAGAAGAATGCTAAAAATTAGGTGGACAGACAAAGTAAGAAATGAACGAGTTTTAGAAATGATGGGCGAGAAAAGAAGTTTATGGAAGAAGCTTACTGGAAGAAGAGACAGGCTGGTAGGTCATATTTTGAGACATGCTGGATTGGTTAATTTGTTAGTAGAGGCAACAGTCGAAGGTAAGAACTGTAGAGGTAGACAGAGATTAGAATATATGAAGCAGATAATTGAGGACGTGGATTGTAAGGGGTATGTAGAAATGAAGAGGTTAGCACAGGATAGGAAGGGATGGAGGATTGCATCAAACCAGTCTAAAGACTGACGACAGCAAAAAAAAAAAAAAAAAAAAAAAAAAAAGTTCTATCCCAGACGATCGTACAAAATCCGTCGCGCAACGTGTTTCGTACTCCGTGGTAGCCCGTAGGAGAGGTTTGTGACATTTTTTTACTAACCTCTTTATTTTTATTTCTGCTATTCGTTAGTTATTTTGTTGTTACTACTATGTGATCATCATTGTTTTGATTATAAGTGATCTCAATGGTTGTAATTATATCTAACAGGGTTTCCACAGATAGTAATATGTGTAGCGAACGGGGTGTTATTAATAGCTTAAGCTCTTAGCATGGACAGTGAGTATCTTTGGTGGAGAGTCGTGCGCTAGCGTTCGCGTGGTGAGGCTACCATGATTGATTACTATACAGTGCAGCTAGTTAATTTTGTAAGGAATAATGTAAACTGTGATTGTGTAACGCCGTGGTTGAATTTTAAAGCATTAAATTTAACGTGCGTATGAAGCGAGGTTTCTTTCTTAAAGATACAATAAGAAATCCTTCTGATTATCTCGTGGCCATCTTTGCCGACCCGGTGTTAATAATTAAAAGGAACTGTCGGCTTGCAAGTGTCAGCGGTGGTCAAAGGGTCAAACCACCCACACCACGCCGTACCTTAGCTTAAATGCGGAGTCAAATTCCAATAGTAAAGTCATTGGTTTAAGACAGACGCATACATTAAATATAAGTATCAGAAACGGTTCGGTATTGAGTCAAGTTCGTAAAAGAAGAATCCACATTCAAAAGGGGGAAGTTTGCAGGTTAACTGTTTCAGTGCAGCTGATTAAACTGTTTACTATACTGAACTTCCCTACCTCACAACCCTTGTTTCCTTTCAAAGGATTATTTTAATCGAAAATTTACCAGTAATAGGCTTTGTTTACGACGAGGTTTACTACTTCATCCAACAACATAAACTTTCATAATGTGTGTGGTATGTTACTGTTTGAAATTTCTGTAAGCATTTACGATCTAGCAAATATTTTAGTTCTAAAATAGGATATTTTAAGTAATCTTTTACATTACATTAATTTCCAAGCTGACTTTTGTACCGTAATATCTTTAACACCTTATTGCTTTCTAAACTTTATTTTTCAAAACCTAGAAAGGAATATATATTAGTTTATCGGTTCTTACATACAGGCGATAAACAAATTGTATTCTGTAGCTGTGTGTAATAACAGTAACGAATCTGGAATAACGAGATGGCAAATAAACAGTAGCCGGGTATGATAACACAGTAATTTCTCTTATTCCCCATTTGATAGGTTTGAGGTAAACATTAGTTTTCTGACTTTATTTCAAGGTCCGGTGGTATCAACATAGACCTGCAGTGTTTCCTTTACTTGCCATCAGTATGGTCTTGTGAAAATGTCTGAATGTGGTAGTTTTTTCCTTACGTACAGAAATTTTATGCTGTCAAGTTGGGAAAGGTTTCCGCTGTCTGGCGATAAGGAGAGCGGAAATTAAAAGTTGAGTGCCGCGTACCGTGGCTCTGCTGTTGAAACATGCTTAAGCTTAATGGCCGCATCTATATCTGTAAAACGAAAACCGGGTAAATTTGTCTTATAAAAACTCGGATTTCGATGCGGTTTTCACCGTTTTAAAGCTTAAAATCTCAATTCAGTTGTTTGGCATGTCTTATGTTTCAACGTTACATAACACAGGAGCATTAAATGAAGTTCTGAACGTAAGGTGACAAATCCCAAAGATAGAAGGATTAGATGTTGCATACTTCGCACTAAACACACAATTACAATGTCTCTGACCATAGCCTTTAATGAAAGCAATAAGATAACATAACAATAGCTATTTTGCACACTAAACAAAACTTGAAGTATTCTTTCATTTAATTCGGGATATTCAATTTTAAACGCCTTAGATAGCCATAAAAACAACAGAGATTTTCTTTAACCACCATCTCTAGCAGTAGGCCTACAACTACAATGTCTCTGGTGTTCACAATAAAATCATTTATTTACGATAATATTATTCTGGATACACTTTAGATATTTGTATAAAAGGCTGAATCTGCGGAGTTAAAGTATCTGGCGTTTTGAGCAAAAGGTATATCCATTCACTTCGCAATTGAATCAAATGTGAGTTTCTAACATAATCTAGCGTTGTTTAGTAATGTAGTAACGCATTTTCTATAACCAAATTAATGAAGCTTCATACACATGAATCTTTTCGGACGAATGAAAATAGTGAACGTGCAACCCACCCGTTTCTTGGTAGCAGGCGGGCGAATCTAGGTTTGCTTTAATTCCGACAAAAGTTTGCGAATTTTAAGAAACTTTGTACAAATGTTTCTCATTGTGGGAATAAAAATAGCGTACTGATAAATCTACGCCAACTATACCGGGCAACGCTGGGAACTACGCTAGTTGTCTATATCTATCCCTTTAACCGCTAAAGTTCTCTAACTGAAAAGAAATTTGAAACATGTTGTAATGTTGCTAATGATCTCGTCGTCGACGCGCCATAAAGCCTAAAACAACAACAGCAAACGTCATCTAATTTAAATTTTGTCCACTGTTAAAGAAACCATCTTTACCGCTCTAATATTAACATTAAACATAATTTTGACTGCTAAACGCTATGATTATCATCCGTTGTTTCTCGCATATAATGTCTTATTATACGTGCATGATTGGGTGTTTTCTAATGTGTTTTTCCTTTGTTTTTTTTCAGGTAAGATGGAGGAAATTGGTACAGTGAACACTGAGCTGTCGGTGAGTATATGGTTGGCCTCGCAGCATGGGAAAAATCTCTGTGAATCCGTTTCGTCAAGCGCCATTGGCATTTGCTCGTCGATAGCGTTTCGTCTTCGTATTTTTCATTCAGTCATTAACGTTGTGAGCTGCAAGAGCTTTTAGACCTATAAGTGTGTATGGGCTCAGATTTAAGATCCCTGTCAGGAAAAGCGACCCTTCTTTAAGCATGTGAAGACTGAAAACGTTTAGATCAAACACCAGTAATACTCCGAAGGTTAAGGGCCTTGGTTGGACAGCCGACATGGCCATCTATCGAAAACCGTAAACAAACAACGGTAACGTCTGGCTCTGGTATTCGGGGGGACATTGGTTCGAATCCCCGTCCGACTATCCAGATTTCGGTTTCCATGGTTTCCCGAAATCACTCCAGACGTATGCCGCGATGCTTCCTGCAAATGGCGATTGCAATTGGTATGTGAGAGGCATAGAGGAGGGCCAATATGACTCAAATGGATACCTAGTGTTAATAGAGGAGAAGATGCTGGGAAGTTTTTTGGCAAAAAAACAAAAACAAAAACAAAAAAATACAAAGAAGACAACAAAAACAACAATAAAAAAAAGCAAAAAAAAACGATTCAGTGAGTGTTGATTGTCTGAGTCCGTTATATAATAGGAAAATATACAGGAACGTAATATCGCTTTATTACTTTATATATATATATATAAAGATGAATGTATGTATGTATGTTTGTTTGTTCTTCATACAAATCCACAGTTTTCATCCGATCTCGATGAAACTTTGCACACTTATCCTTTGAAACAAGGAGAAAAATACTGTCTACATTTGGTTGAAAAATTATCTGTATAAATAATACATGTTGTCTCATAATTTCGAAATACTACTGAACGGCGATAGACAGACGCGTTGGATATGGACGTCTCTGTACTGTTTTTCCGATTCGCGGTCTTGTAGCTCAGTGGCTAAAGCGCTTGCTTACTAATGAATGGGTCGCGACCTCTGGTTCACAACTCCGTAGATGCTAAGATTTTTAAAAATTGTTTTTGATCGTAAGAGTCACGCCTGGGCCGTCGGTTATTCGGATTGGATGTTAAACTGTAGATATCACAGAGTTAGCGGTACAATGCGAGGCAATTCGTAGGTAGTCTTGCAATGCTGTAGATGTACACTTTTTTACGTTATATTGATCCATCAGGGGTGATTCGTAGTCAATGTGTGTGTGATCTGCAGTAGTAATACTAGGATAGGGGGAAGATGGGTGTGTAGGGAAATTGCCAACGGAGCCTGTGCTCCATTGCAATTAAATTAAATTAATTAAATGCGGAAGTAAGTCTCTGTCTTGTGTTACATTTTGACAACTAAATGCCTATACCGATATTGACGGAATTTGACAAGAAAATCTGTAGGAAGGGCACAGGACACTTTTTTGGTATGATTAACAGTTGTAGTCACGAAATTTTGAGAACTTATCGAATAGTGAAGGAGAGACGGATGTGTGTGTTAGTCTGTAATGTTACGTCGCTTGCTCAAGCTATGCTGCTCGCGCATTGTGTTAGTGTATAATTTGTTAGTAAATTTCGTTTTATTTAACATAGATGTCGATTTTCTCTGTCCTATTACTTTGTGTCTGCTCAAATGTTTCTGGCACCAATTTATTTTTCCTTCTTTTTTGACATGCCTTCAGGCGTAAACTGGCCTAAGTTGTAGCTCTAGCAGAGCACGAGCAGCTTAAGTTATTAGAACCCAAGAATCGGATGCTCATGCTGAAGAAAGAAGAAAAGTCCAAGCTGAAATAAAGCTGCCCTTAGTTAACACCCCCCCCCCCCCCTCACTTTCATTTGGTTTTTAATATTGATTCTCTTCAAGAGACAGGTTCGATGGTAGAATGATACAGTGATGGGTTTCCGGTCATATTATGCCGACTAGGTGTTGTTAAGGACCAATCATTTGCTACCAACAACTTTTTATAACCAATTCTGGCAAAGAAATTCTTAATCCACGCCTACGAAGTCACGGGTATCAGCTAGTAATATTTATAAGAATCAAGTAGCTATAGTAAAAGTAGAGAATCATGAGCGACATTCCTCTGTTAAAAAGGATGTCAGACAACGTTTTAGTCTATCCTCATTAATATCCAACTAGTATGTAGAGGAAGCAATAAAGGAAGTCAAAGAAAGATTTGAATGTGACATAAATGTTCAAGGAGAAAAAATCAGTATGCTACGATTTGCTGATAACATTTTCTTGTTAGCAGAATAGGCTGAGGATATTGAGAAGTTAACTAAATATCACGAACAAAATTCTTAAGGATTGTTTTGGGCTAAATATAAACAAAAGCAAGCCAAGAGTGATGAAATGTAGCAGATATGATACCAATACTAGTAGATTAAATATAAAAAATAGGGTCGGATGCCATAACAGAAGTTAATGAATTTTCCTTTTTACTGATGGCCGAAGCAGGAATGATTTTAAAAGCAGAATAGGAGAAGCAAAAAGAGTATGAAAAAGAGAAATCTTTTAGTTTCAAATATTGATATAGGACTGGGAAACTCAATGTCTGGAGCACCGCATTGTATGGCAGCGAAGCATGGACTTTAGGAATACCAGACAGAAGTAAAATTGAAGCATTTGAAATGTGGTGCTATAGAAGGATGCTGAATGTTAAGTGCACAGACAAACTACGAAATGAACGAGTTTTGGAAATGGTGGGTGAGGAAAGAAGTTTGTGGACGAGAGTTACAGAAAGAAGAGACAGACTGGTAGGTCATATCTTGAAACATGCTGGATTGGTTAATTTGTTAGTGGAGGGAACAGTCGAAGGTAAGATCTGCAGAGGAAGACAGATTAGAATATATGAAGCAGATTATTGACGACGTGGGTTGGGAGGGGTATGTTGAGATGAAAAGGCTAGCGCAAGATAGGAAGGTATGGAGGATTGTATCAAAGCAGTCAAGAGGATGATGACAGCAAAAAAATATCGCTTCATTAAGTGTTTGGAAATAGGTGTTTTATTTACGCCTTGATGGCGCCCGAAACCTGCTACGGGGATAGCTAACTGGGTCAAGCACGCGCAGTGCAAAAAAATTTAGCCATCGATACTTCGCCGACAGACTAGGGTAGGTGGTAGTGATCGATTTCTGGGCAACAGATTATGCACCAAAGTGTCTAGGTTTAAACACGAAACCGTTTAGTAGTGTCTGTGCATTCAGGACATATCACACCTTTGATGGATTTTTTTTTTAAATTATGGCTTTATGCCTCGTCGACGTCTAAGTCATTAGAGCCGGGATGGAACTGGAGACAAGGAACGTGAAGGAATTCGGCCATGGTGTTTTGGAGGAAGCATCCCGGCATGAGCCTGGAGGGATCTGGGAAAACCAGGGAAACACAAATCTGGATGCCCGGACGCAGATTCGAACCGGCGTCCCTCCCGAATGCAAGGCCAGAACGTGACTGTTCACCCAGCACGATCGGTATGGTAGTTCGGTTTGCGGCCGCCTTGTCTCATACGCAACATTAGGACTGTGTAGGATCCAGCTCATTAATTTAATATTTGTAATTAGTATTTTTTAGTTAATTGTGTTTTTTTTTTAATAGCAGTTATTTGAGATAGCTCATTAACAACGAGGAAAACACAGCTACATCGCTGGCCAATGACAAAGAATTTTTGGAGCGGAGGTGAATGAAGATGTGTATTAGGAGCAAGGCTTGCATGTGTCATGGAAGGGAGTTAAGAATTGTAATATATACATGTAAATTGTATTCGAGAACTGATAAGTTCGTTTGTATGCAAAGTGAATTTGTAACTCACGTCTCACTGTAAGTGAGATGCAAGGTAGAACTTCCCGGACTCTTATCATTATACCGGGATGCTTCCTTCAAAAGGCCAAGGCCGAATTCCTTCCCGTTCCTTGACCCCTGTCCCATCCCGCCTTTAATGGCCTCAACGTCGTCGAGGCGTTAAGGCATAAGTAAAAAAAATCACTATGATACGATTCTGTAAGCTCGATTGTGGTTTATTGTTGTGCAGCGCGGTCCAAGCTAAGTTTCGTTAGCCTGTGTGGTCGGATCATAATAACCTCCAGGCTGTCTCCAGCTCCACTAGGCAACCTGTTGCCATAGCTGGTCACAGTTAATCCAAAAGTTAACATCGTTAATCCGCTACTTAGAAATTTAACTTCTATAATCGTTAAAGCGTTACATTTTTGCAAATTTAACGCAAGTTACAGTTATTCGTTAAAAGTTAACGATCAACAATGTCCCTCTGGACATTAGTTCTTACTGGGGGTCAATGTTTTAATTAGCTTCTCAAACGTATCGGATTCTAAAAGATGTAGTGGAATCATGTTGCCAACTATCCTTAGATATGCCACCGTCGCGTCGGTAACTACAATGCAAATTGTGATGGACAAAAAACCCGCTTCTGTTGCTATCTACATCAGAAGAATCCACAGTACTTGATGAAGGTTTTGAAATGTTTTTTCTTTTTCCACGAATTGACCCTGTTTTTTGCTTTTTCTTCAAACAGTAATTTTTTTAATGTACGCATCCTCTTCATATGTTGTTTAAGATTATTAAGGCTAGAAACGTGAGCCTTGACTGTAGAAAGTTTAGGCAAATACAGTTTGAATTCATGAATCAACTGTTCCCCCAATCTTGATTTAAATGCAACATAATCACATAAATGTGGCCAGTGATTTTTAATCTTCTCGTTGTTATTGTTAGCATTGCTGCTTTCACAAACAGATTCTAGATCTTCAGTTTCCATGATGTAATCATGTAAGGAAAGTCAATTTATTTCATTAACAATCTCCAAACCGATAAACATTCTATCGAATTTGAAACGAGTACTAGCTTAACAGTTATATATGCATCACACTCGCACTCGCAATTCTTTCGCTTTTAGACTCGCAGAACGTAACAGCGTCCTGTGATATGCAATTCAAACAAACGAAATGATGGCAACTGCAATGTAACGGACTGAAGGTAACGGAAGTTCAAATTAACGGAAGTTAAGAAGAACGTTAATGATTTTTTAGATTAACGTAAAAGTTACATTTTCGCAATTTTGTTAACTTCGTTAGTTAACGATTAACGGTATTCTGCCCAGCTTTGTCTGTTGCATTATTTAGTCGGAAGGCTGCGGTTCGATGATTCCTTGAGGGTTAGCGATGTGTTACATGTGGAGAATTGTAACCGACATCCATTCTACTAGTTAATATATGCTATATTGAATTTATAGTTATGAAAAACCAAGCCGATAAATGACCAGACTGAGGTGCCAATAGCGTATGTGTTGCTTGTCTAGTAGCTGCGTCTTGACTATGTGTCCTACACATCGTACAGTGGTTTAGAGTTAACTATTCGGCAGAGTTTTCACTTTAATTTGTGTAGTGCTGGAACTAAAAATATTTATATTACAGTAATAAAATTATTACTGTCAATTAATCGCGACTTAGCATATGTCCCGCTGGCAGTTTACTTACGTAAGTAGTTCTGCATCATATGTATTTTCACTTAAAATTATTTAATATTAGAGAAAACGTAATCATCATTTCTCTCTGTAATTTAATCCAGTCCCAATACCTTACACCTAAAATCAAATACCTGCGTATAACGTGAAAATTTTAAACCAAATTACCGGATAGCAATTTTGCAAGAAGATATTAATTTCACTGCACTTGTTTAGTATACAGTACCATTCGAAGAATAATTTAAGGAGAAGGTAGACATATTTCTTTCCTGAAATTTATTAGCCATAGTTGAACGTAGTTTCTTAAAACCAATGCTTTTTGCAATTATTTGTCCTAGTGAAGGGAGTATGAAGGGTCCAGAATGGCAGTTTTTGAGCTACCGAACTGAATTCAACGAAACATTATTGCAGCCATCATAATACGTACCGGAAGATATCTCAATTTTCGCTATCGATTTCTTTCCTTGAAAGTTTTCTTGAAGAATCTACGCTGTCTGACATGAAATACACCGAAATTTCGACGTAAATTGTTCAGATATTAAACAAGTTGAAAACGCACAATGGCTTAACATCTGCAGCTGACAGTAATGTGATTAAACCACCAGAATTCAATCGGTGCGAAATGGCCTGTTGCCTCAATTAAATTTTATTCCATGAAATTAATTTATTTTAGTTCTCAACTGAGTACGTATTTTTAGGTAAATATAGGTTTATAAAATGCACCACACATGGCTAATTTTGTTGAGTTAACAAGAAAGCGTGATAGGAATTTGTTTTGGTATTATCTGGAACTTTTTCGCCTATTTAAGTAAAGTTGATTTTGTTTTTAACAGTAGCAAATTAGATGATGAACCGAAAAATTTCTTCATTCATGAACAAATTTAATGACAAAAAAATTACCTGTAAACTGATTTTTTCCAAATGTATATCATTCCCAATTAATATAGAGTTAAATAATATTAATTCAAGAGCGCAGAATTGCCTTCATAAAAAAAACGGCTCTTACAGGGAGAGATTAGTGATTAAACACTAAATGAGTTAGTATGCACGTAGGTAATATTTGGACATTCTGAAAGAACCAGCGAAACAGATAGTGAAGTAAATCTTAAATCAGAAACAGAAATAGAATAAGGCATATACCTTATTATTTGTAAAGGAGAAAATTCAAAAGATCAGAAGTGTGCAATATATCTCTCTCTTACTCAGTATCACAGCAAGACACAAGCGAAAAACTGCCCAGTATTCAATCTGTCAGTTCTGTTCTTCAGATGGCCTGAATTCAGCGGAACTGCAATTAATCGATGTTAACAGCCAAAATACAGAAATCAACACCGTAGAGAAAAATAAGATTCTTGTTCGTGTCGAGACTATCAACACAAGGGTGACAAGAGTTAACCAAAGATGCTACATAGCACAGTGCTTGCACTCACCTGTCGTGGTTGCTGGCGCCGCGCTTGCTGATGGAGACAGGTACTTTGAGGCACTGCCCTGCTCCGGACCACGCTGCAGGCTGTCCGTCACTTTCACGACCGCCGCCTCCCGCTGCCCGCCCCCGGGGGCCGGCCGGGCGTCACACTGCCTGCGCACCGCCGCGCCGCCGGCAGGTAGTTTTTCGCTCCAGTCCACTTCTCTCTCTCTCTCTCTAGCACTCGCTTTCGGAATTAAACGCCGTAGCGCTCACCTGTTTTTTCGTCTCGGTCCGGCTCTGATCGGTCAAAAACTCGCCGACTGACTCCCTGGAGAATGGCTGGAGAAACCGCGCTGGCTGGAAGTGACGGCTGCTACAATAGGCGGCGGACGGAATACGTGACAGAGAATGTGGACCTTGAGGTCGCCTTGGAGTGTCGATTCATGTGTAGAGCCTTTGATTGCCAGCACTTTGTTCCGCGTCGTGATCGTGCTGAACTTTAGAACCGAGCTATGTCTGCCTCGAACTTGGCGATACGTACTCCCCAGTGTTCCAATACTCGTTACCAGAGGTCAGATTATTTTCATTTACCTTCTTTTTACTGCTTACTACTGGGCGATCTGGTTGGAGCCCCTATGGTGGAAGGAATTTTGAGGTGTGAACCTATAGGCTAGGAGAATTGATGTCAAACGTTTCCTAATCAAGAGGATATGTACCAAACCCCTGGCTTAATCCTTAATTTCTGCAAAGTGAATATGGAACAATGGCGCTATTGAAAGCGATTTGCATGTTTGATAGGAGTATTTCTGTTTCCTTATTTTTTATCATCTAACACTTTGTTTAGTCAAGCTGTAGGGTAACTGTTTATTTGAATACTAATTTTGTTTCTGTTGTGAGTAGGAAAGAAATAATACTCTGGTCACCGAGAATGATCATCTCTGGATTATAGTGTGGCGTTGTCAAGGGTGTGTGTGTGTGTGTGTGTGTGTGTGTGTGTGTGTGTGTGTGTGTGTGTGTGTGTGTATGTGCGTGTGCGTGTGTGTGTGTGTGTGTGTGTGTGTGTGTGTGTGTGTGTGTGTGTGTGTGTGTGCGTGTGAGACCTTGGAGACGAATGGATCACCGTGTTGTAGCCGACACAATAAATCAAGATTAATTGCTAAAGGAATGTGTAAAGGAAAGATTCCAGCTGTTATTGTTTTATGTGTTCATTAAGCTACTAAAATGATAAATGATTTGTTATTAATCTTAAAGTAAGATTAGTATGTATATATAAAAATTGCGAGTGGATAAAAAGAAAAGGGAAGTATTAGTTAATAGCATCATATGTCAATTTTTTTGTTGATTAAATATTAAACGAATTTACCAAAAATGTTGTAGAAAATGAAGCAATTCTTACATTAAGAAGCGATATTAATAAATGGGTTCAATTGACGGGATGTACTAGTGTAATTTAGTACACTACAAGAAACAGTAAACCCATAAAGCGTGTTAACGTTTCTTCCAGGGTGTACGAAATGAACGAGTTTTGGAGATGATGGGTCAGTAAAGAAGTTTGAGGAAGAGTTAAGGGAAGAAGAGACAGGATGGTTGGATACATTTTAGGGCATACGGTTTGGTTAGTTTGTTAGTGGAGGGAACAATCGTATGTAAGAACTGCAGAAGAAGATAAAGATTAGAATATATAAAGCAGATAATTGAGGAAGTGGGTCGTGAGTAGTATGTTGAGCTGAAGAGGTTAGCGCAAGGTAGGAAGGAATGGAGGATTGTATCAAACCATTCGAAAGACTATTAACAGAAAAATAAAAGAAAAAAAAGCGTACACATACATCATTATTTACTCTGTAATAATAACAGCACAACGCATTGATAAACATCCCATGTCGTAGGTCGGTCTCGAACCGACGACCGTTGCTACGTGAGGCGCGCAATTCACTCCCTACACTACCAGGTGTGACTCAGTAGGGGCTAGAAACTTTACAGCCTCCTTAATGTCCTTGGAAACATATATACCGTCGTATAATCACAATCAACACAAACATTTATCTACTCTTCCATCCTGGGTAAGGCAGCTGAATTTCCCGAACAGTTTCCATCCAGAATAAATTCTGTATACGCGACTAACCTAGACTCGAGTAACCATTATTTCACTTTCCTTATCCGCGTGTTCTCTTTTTAAAATCCCAATGGAACTCAGTAACCGTATTGTTGCTATCAAAACGTCACTGAAGTAATTTTTGCTGAAATTTTTGTCTTTCGTGAACGTACTTTGATTAACTCTCTTTCTGTTGCAAATTTATTCATAGCGCTAATTTGTTTATGCGTATTAAAAGTACACTTGTTACAAATAAAGATCTGTACAGGATTTTGTAATTTTTTTTTACAGTAGACAGTGTTGTACAAAGGATTAATGATTTACACTTACAAGGGACACCTTTGACCCCGACCTCGGAACCACACGAAAACATGTTTAGAGTAACAAGCGATCATAAAAAAACAGTGGTGTGTGTCATTTCCATGCAACACTCCGCACTTGTCTGCTAGCGCCATTAGTTATGACCTACCAACCATCATCATTTGAAAATGTAATTAGTGTGGCTTTTGATATTGGACACCGTGAATGCGAAAGTGATTTGGAATGTGATAACGTGGCTTTAGTGAGGTGTGCACATTGTTCTTTTCCACTTTGTTTTAACCACTTCATCGAAATCCCGCATCTGCACTTTGAGGACTAATATAAGCACTATCAGGTGTGTGGTACTGCTGTATATGCGCTATATTAAGTACTTTAAGCAGAGAGTTGTTGGCACTGTTGAGTGAAAATGTAATGATACACTGACGTCATTGAAATACGTATAATTTTCTTCATATGGTGTTGATATGTTGCTAGTTCGTTTCTCTCTATTAAAATGTTAGTTCAGGTAGAATACAACGTTCTGCATGGAAATGACACACACCACTGTTTTGCTTATGTTCGCTTCTTATTCTAAGCATGTTTTCGTTTGGTTCCGAGAGTTAGAGGTCAAAGGTGATCTTGTTAGTATAATGCAAGTTCTGTCGTGACCCCGCCAGCTGATTGATAAGAGCCGACAGGGTAACTTTCCCTGTAGCCGTGGATAAGGACCACTGTTCTGATATTAATATTCGGCATAGCTCCCTATTGCAACACCTGACAGGTTTTATGGCTCAGTACATTCAAATATTAATATAGGAATGGAGGTTAAATTACTTTAAACATCAGTTAAATATTTACACCTTTATTTACATGAGCAATGTCTGATGGCATACGTGAATATCTACAATGTTTAATTGGCTTTATAATAAAATGGTTAGGCGTTCACCGGATAATTCCACACAGCGCCAAAGACAAGGGCGAGCATGTAACTTATGGCCGCCTCGCAGTCCAAACTAACTGGAATATTGATAACAACTCTACAAGATTATGCCCATATGAATATGACCGAATGATTCTTTAACTGTCCATACCCAGCTATCGCAGCAGAGCCCACCTTAGTAGTAGACGACAGCCATATCTTCTTGTCTGCAACAGCCACCTCGGCGGCGTCGGTGACGACGCCCCCGGCGTCGATGTGGTACGTTGAAAGACTTACGTAAGACCCCTGCTCCCAGGGTTTATATAGATACTCCCCCTTCCTATCATCCTATGTGGAGAGGGCAGTACTCCTCGCTAGCCTACTGTATGAAGAACTTTTACCAGCTTGCAGTTATGGCAGGCGCTTGGCAACTGGCGACTTACAGCCTGCTGATATGCGTGCTACTTCTCAGGTCATAGCTCTATTGCTCGCCCGCCCTGGATACCGTCTTAGAAATTAATATGAAGTATTTGGGCAAGTGGTCGCCTAGATCAGTACAGTTCCACGATTTCGTTTTCTCGGTAAAGACTTGAACACATGCGAAATCCCCGTGAGAGAGAGAGAGAGAGAGAGAAATCAGTCAACAGCAATTTTTTCTTCTTTACTTCCTAGTTGGATTTATTGTGATATTAATTGCCTCGTTCGGGAATAATGGTTTTATTATATCACTAGCTTTTCCCGGCATGCGTGGGTACACATGGATAAAGCAGGCACATTTACATGTACAAAATAAATGAAAGTTTTTGTGTTTTTTGTGTATAAATTAAATTGGAAAAAGTTTATTCTAGTGCTTAGGGATATAAAATATTTTTGTTCAAAAGCAGAGGAGGAATACCTAGTGTTGTGAGAAGGCTGGATATGGAGATTATAATTTTTCCCGGGATTGTAATAAACCTTCTCCATCACCATCCACTTTGAAAGATTTCACTATCGTTTTGGATATACACCCAAAACAGATAAAAAGTTGCACTTGGAAATTTGTCTAGGGAGGTGGAGGGGAGAGCGGTTATAGTTTTGTAAACTGAATGTAAACATCATTTTTCACTTATTTTAAAGCATATGTACGCAAATTTCCTCCAATATCAAATAAGAACCGTAGAATTGTGTGTCGTCACAAAGACTATAATTTTTAAAATTAAAGTTCGAACTTCGTGGTCAGCATCGGTCCAAGGCTGTTTTATAGGAAATATTATTTACTCTAAGAATACCACTATCTACATTGGCCAATTTCTCCACCGTTTTCGAGTTATTTGCAAGATGAA
The DNA here is from genome assembly GCA_031002005.1 of Vandiemenella viatica. Taxonomy (NCBI): domain Eukaryota; kingdom Metazoa; phylum Arthropoda; class Insecta; order Orthoptera; family Morabidae; genus Vandiemenella; species Vandiemenella viatica. The sequence continues at coordinate 26,154,864 of CM061914.1, read as the reverse complement.
TGGTTTCAAGTGTAAATTTTGCTTAAGTAGGCTGATGGGGGAAAGCAGGGGGGTTTCTCAAAAACAAATGTAGACAGTATTTTTCTCTTTTTCTCTCCGCCAAACACTTTTAGTGAATCGCGGAGTAATTGTAATAGTGTAATAGTAATGTATACATGTGCAAAGTTCCATCCAAATCGAATAAAAACTGTTGGTTTCTGTAAACATCACTGGAAATTAAGAGAGGAAGGCGTACAGGGTAAGAGGGATTGGACTTTGGCAAACCAAATGTAGACTGTATTATTCTGTTTGTTTTAAAGTATACGTGTGCAAACTACCTTCAAAATCTGATAGAAATTGTAGATTTGTATATAGAACATTGAAAATAATTAAGGGGGTGGAAAGGGAGAGAGGGGTTGGTTTTTGTAATCCAAACGTAGACAGTTTTTTCTCCTTGTTTTAAAATATATGTATGCAAAGTTCCATCTAAATATGATAAAATATGTGGGTTTCTACAAAGATCATTGGAAATTAAGAGGAGAGGGGGTAAAAGATGAAAGGGGTGGGCTTTGGCAAACAGAAGGTAGACAGTATTTTTCTGTTTGTTTCAAAGTGTGCAAGTTTCCATCGAAATCGGATAAAATTTGTGGGTTTGTTTAAATTATGGGGATGTAAAGGGGAGAGGGGTTGTGTGTTTGGAAGCTATATTTTTCTGTTTGTTTTAATGTATATGTGGGCAAATTTCCATCAAAATCGTATTATATGTGTGGGTTTGTTTAAATTGAGGGGTGAAAGCGGAAAAGGTAGTGGTTTTTTGGAGAATTTAGTTTGTCAGGAACCTTCGCAGACACGCACTCAACAACTCACCAAAGTTTCATCGTAAGCGGATGAACGGTATAAGAGCGCATAAAGGACAAACATTCATTCATTTATTTACCCTGAAGAGCCAAAGAAACTGGTATAGGCATGCGTATACAAACAGAGAGATATGTAAACACCCAGAGTACGACGCTGCGGTCGGCAATGCCTATATAAGACAACAGGTGTCTGGTGCTGGCGTTAGATCGGTTAATGCAGCTACAATGGCAGGTTATCACGATTTAAGTGAGTTTAAACGTGGTGTTATAGTCAGCGTACGAGAGATGGGACATAGCATCTCCGAGGTAGCGATGAGGTGGTGATTTTCCCGTACGACCATTTCACGAGTGCACCCATAATATTGGGAATCTGGTAAAACATCAAAAATGAAATCGCTACTGCCGGAAAAAGATCTTGCAAGAACGGGACCAACGACGACGGAAGAGAATCGTTTAACTTGACAGAAGTGTAACCCTTCCGCAAATTGCTGTGGATTTCAATGCTGGGCCATCAACAAGTATCAGCGTGCAAACCATTCAACAAAACATCATCGATATGGGCTTTCGGAGCCGAAGGCCCACTCGTGTACCCTTGCTGCGTGCACGACACAAAGCTTTACGCATCGCCTAGCCCGTCAACACCGACATTGGACTGTTGAAGATTGGAGACAGTTGCCTGGTCTGACGAGTTTCGTTTCCAATTGTATCGAGCGGATGAGCGTGTACGGGTATAGAGACAACCTCATGAATTCATGGACCCTGCATGTCAGCAGGGGACTGTTCAAGCTGGCGGAGGCTTTGTAATGGTGTGGGGCGTGTGCAGTTGGATTGACACGTCTAGATATCACTCTGACAGTTGACACGTACGTAGGCCCTACGCATCCTGGCTGATCACCTGCATCCATTCATGTCCATTGTGTATTCCGACGGACTTGGGCAATTCCAGCAGGACAATGCGACTTGCGACACCCCACACGTCCAGAATTCCTATAGAGTGGCTCCAGGAACACTCAACTGAGTTTAAACACCTCCGCTGGCCGCCAAAATCCCCAGACATGCACATTATTGAGCATATCTGGGATGCCTTGCAACGTACCGTTCAGAAGATATCTCCCCCCCTCGTACTCTTACGGATTTATGGACAGCCCTGCATGATGCATAGTGTCAAGGGCAAGGGCATATCATGTCGCAGTCTGTAGAGCTGCATTGTCATCCTTAGTGCCAGGAGAATATATCCTATTACTAATGTCTGTATTGTATTTTGGGGCTGACTTTCTGTCTTTGTCTTAAGTTGCTATGCTATCTTTATCATGTTTTTATTTGATCTAGTTAAAAGTTAAGGGAGGTTTATTATTATTATTATTATTATTATTATTATAAAGGGACCTATCCTACATTCTTATGCTAATGGAGGTTAGTTTTATATATATACAAGGGACCTAACTAAGTGGGAATCCTACTTATACTAAAGGTGGGTAGTTTAATTTATTTTCTATTGTTTACAAGGGGACCTTAACTTATGATGATTTGGGCCTACTTCTACTTATAACTACTGGGGGGTTGGAGGGTAGGTGGAGGGAATTTAGAAGGAGAATGTCCTAGTTAGCATCCTTTTGGGATGCCTTCTGGGAAGCATTTCCTCGTCGATGATTCCTACTTCCGCTATTTCTGCATGTGGTGAATTTCTGCATCGAATGTAGAAGTGTTCTGATGCTTCCTTTAGGGTTTCAGTGAGCGGAGGGAAGTGTAAATCTTGTCTGATTATACAGTTTGGCAGATAGCGGGGTGCATCAACAATTGTACGCAGGGCTCGGTTTTCCAATGCCTGCAGCTTTTTGATGTGGCAGTCGGCGGACATGCTCCATATCTCTGAGCCGTACATGAATGATGTTTGTACTATTGCACGATAGATGAGCAGTTTGGTCTCTACTTTTAATCCGTCGCCTCTAAGTATTGAATAGAGACCGGTGAGTTTAGCTTTTGCTTTTCTCTTTGCTTCGTCTATGTACGATCCCCACGTCAGGTGCTTATCTAATCGCAGACCAAGGTATTTGATTTCTTTTGCCATTCAATGTCTGTGTCTTCTGTGTGGATTTTATATTTTGGTAGCTTAACTTTTTTACTAAACATAATTGCTTGTGATTTTGCTGCGTTAATTTTTATTTTCCAGATATTGCACCACTGTGTTAATTTTTCAAAATGACGTTGTAGTTTCCTGGCTGCAAATTCTGGATTTTTATTACTGGCATATACTGTGGTGTCATCTGCATATAGGCGGATATGGCTGCCCTCTAGTTGTGGCAGATCATTTACAAATATGCAGTACAGTATTGGGGCAAGAACACTGCCCTGTGGCACTCCTGCCTCAATTTGTCTTACTGTGCTGTTTGCCCCTTCTTATTTGACAAAGAATTTCCTGTTTGCTAGATAGGAACTGAGTAAGTGAGTCAGGTAGTCTGGAGTATTGTATTGATGCAGTTTGTAGATTAGGCCTTCGTGCCACACTTTATCGAAGGCTTTCTCTATGTCCAGAAATATAGCTGCTGTGCTGTTTCCCGCCTGCTGTTCTGAGCAGATATGCTCCACTAGCCTGGCACATTGTTGTACGGTGGAGTGGCCTTTTCTAAATCCAAATTGACTGCCAATGATTATTTTGTTTCTGATTAAATGAGTGTTGAGTCTCATTAGTATAATTCTCTCGAACACTTTGGCTATGATTGGAAGTAAAGAAATGGGTCTATAATTTTGAGGAAAAGTTTTGTCTTTTCCTGGCTTTGGCAGTGCCACCACCTTCGCAATCTTCCATGCATCAGGGAAGTAGCACTGTCTAAGACAGGCGTTAAAGATATGTTCTAGGCGTCTGATGGCTTGTGGAGGCAGGTTTTTGATTTGTAGGGGAGTCAATTGATCATATCCGCTGGCCTTTTTTGTTTTTAGCCTACGAATAATGGACTCAATCTCCCCTGTATTTGTGAGTTGCGCTTCAGTCTGCGGCTCTGTCGCAAGGATGTGTTAGACTTCACGAATAACCCGCTCTTCGTGGTCGTCGCTCTCTTCATCTTCTGTATTGTTGGTCTGAAATTGATCCTCAAGTGTGTCAGCTATGGCCTGTGCCTTTCCTTCCGGATCATACACGTCTGCCATGTAGTGGTCTGATTGCTTCTTTCGTTTTACTGACCGCTCTGGTTAGAGCCCACATCTTGGGACTATTATTCTGCACTTCAGCTAGTTTTGCTTCCCATGACTCACTTCTCTGTATTTTTAGGTTTTCTCTAATTTCCTCAGCTAGATGAATTACTAATCTCTTGTCAGCTGGGTCACGCCAACGCTGCCATCTTTTCCGAGTTCTGTTTTTTAGATTTATTAGGCTAATTATATGTGCTGGTGTTTCAGTGCGTTCGTATATTATTTCCCGCCTTGTAGTAACATGTTTGGTGCACACCTTAATAATATCTGTAAAGCGTGAGACAGCGTTGTCTATGTCTTCCACGCTGTTTAATTCCGCACTGTCGGAAAAGTGTAGCGCGACGTCTTCATGATAGTGTTCCCAGTTTGTATCATATCTGTACCTGGGTCTCGAACTATCGTGTTCTTGTAACAGCAATGACAAGAGTACTGGGTTGTGATCTGAATTGTGCTGATTTGGCACGGATAGTTCCCGTGCCCAGCGCAGCCCCTTCGTCACGTAGATGTCAAGTACGTCGGGTCGGTGTTCCGCATTGTTCCCTCCAGCTCTACTTCAGACATTAGTCGAGTCCATGCCATGTCGTGTTGCAGCCCTTCTGCGTTCTCACGGGGGCCCTACACGATAATAGGCAGGTGTACTAGTTTCTTTGGCTCTTCAGTGTATATATATATATATATATATACACTGAAGAGCCAAAGAAACTAGTATATATATATATATATATTACAGAAATTCAAATCTATCCCTATCCGATGAATGTTCGGAATAATAATTCTTATTTGCACTACTACGCGTAACTAGAACTTGAAGATTTTTTTTTTTTTTTTTTTTTTTATTAGCTTTTCCATGTGAAGGTTTAGTGTTACAGGAACTCTTTCCGCCCGGAAGGGAGGGGGATATGGATAAGGAACAGGAACAGGAAAGACTTTGGCAACGACTTTTATAAAGGAAGCATCCTGCTTTCACCTGCGCTGATTTTGAGAAATCTTTGAATGTAAAAAATTAAGATAATCTATTCTATGAGCAACAAAACTAATGTAATAAATTTATGTTTTCACCTAATTTGAATGAAATTATACAATGCTTTATTTATTTATACGCTTATTAGAAACAACTGCGAGTGGTAAACAAATATGATGTCATATGGATATCTGTCAACATCACTAATTGTTTAAGTAGTCTGAATGTTATTTTCCTGTGTACTATGTTCAGTTCCTGAGGTTTATTCATTTCCAAAAACGCCGAGGTGTGTGTGCATAATATCGTTTCTCACATCTGCCGTTCGTTAAAGCACTTAGTACTTTCCAAACATTATAGACACTTGCATAATAGCTATACAAGGATTTTCGGAAATTAGTCACGAGACTGCAGCCGGAACGACGTAGCATTCAGTGGTGAACAGAAATCGTTGAGCGTCTTGGAATTTGCTAAATGTGCGTCTGTTGTGGTGGTTCTGGGAGATACAATGGGACCGGGCACGGCCGACTGCAGCTTTTTCAAAACAAAAAACACACTCATCACACACAGAACACAGTTACATGTTTACAGAGAGATGGCAGCACTTCACTTCTCCATTAGTACGTAGTACGACCCGGCAGTGGGTATAACATGCTTGGCGTGAGGAAGAGCATGCAGTCGTAAAACCATAGTTTCAAATTTAACCGTTCCAAACTCATCAAAGACAGTCGATCCCTAACGTTTGGAAAAGGTGGTGAACAAGAAATCCAAAGAGAATCGCATACAGACAAAGCAACCCCTGCGTCGTTCACAGTTTTTTAGGCAACTGACTGTCTTCTGTAACACGAACAGGCTGGCCGGGAACTTCAATACATGATCGATGTGTTTTGTGTCACCAGAGGTGCGCTTATCGATCTCATGGAAGAGATTATGTATCTATAGATGTAACGATGTTTGCAGTTTCATAGCCATGGCGCAATATATGTCAGAAATCCCGGACACACTTATGAATTACCCTGTAGTGCAAAATTACGAATTTCCAAGTTAATGGGTTGAGAAGTTTGGAGGATGCGACTGAGGGACAGACAAACGAGTGAGCGAATCCGCAAAATTTCAGTTTTTCACTAAAAAGGTACGGATAACAACATCTGACTAGCTGTACTATGCATTCTTTTCTTTCCTTTTAAAGGGCCATTGAGTGGCTGTGTTTCTACTATTTGGTGCTTTTGTCTCTTTGGGGACGTCCTCCCCCTTGATGAAAATTGGTGAGATGTGGACTCACCCTCCCCCCTCCCACGTGACATTTACCTTATAATTTTAATTTTTAAATAATTAAGTTTCTTTTATATATTCATGTATTTTGCTTCACGCCACTAAATACGTAAGGGAGCGTCCATAAACTACGTAGCTCAATTTTGGCCTCCTGTGAAACCCCCACCCCCCCACTAAGCCCAACGTGACTTTTGCCTGTAGCACCCTCCCCCGACAGGACACGAATTTGATACCCGGTCCCGCCATTCAGATTTCCGATTACCATGGTTTCCCGATATAACTACAGGCGAATCCCGGAATATTCCTTCAAGGTACCATGGCCGATTTCCTTCCCGTTCCTTATCCTCAATCCTCTCCCGGCTCTAATGACACCTATTTCGACGATCTGTAAAACCGTAAGCAAAAGAACACTTATCTATTGTTTCTTCCGAATGATATAATCTCTTCAACCAACTTCTAGAACGTATATTTCTCCCTCTCTCAATGTTTCAAGTAGATATTGCTGAATTCCTTCCTGTCCCTAGTACAAAATTCTCTCCAGCCTCTAATGACCTCAGCGACGTGTAAAGCACTGGAAAAGGGCAAAGGTTCATTGAGTTCACATCTAAGAAACTGCGGACGCTACCATTTCGACGCAGAACGTAACTTTTTCCCCTTTTGATTCCAGAAAACATTTTGTTATGTTTTCTCTTGCCATACTGTTGTAAATTACATACGGAGATAATTAAATGAAGTAAATAAATATTTACATGCTGTTGTGTGTTTTGTACCTCATTTTAACTGTGACAAATGGTATGAATGGAAGCTACGCGTCCTGGCTAGGCTACCCCCCTCCCCTCACGTAGCGCAGCGTAGCCTTCCAGCCAACGCCCCCCACGTATTTTATGGACGCTCCCTAAGCGTTAATACTGTTGTCTTCTATGTACTTCATTGTTTGTGTGGAATAAGATGAGAAAAATGATGATAAAAGTTGACGTGTTATTTTTATTGAATGACATTTGGTTAGATTTTGATGAATCCCCCGTCCCTTATTTTGAGCTCACGTGATTAATGGACGTCCCCTTGCGATGGAGGTAGACCCAGCTGTCACCTGCTGCCACCAGAGCTCTTCATGTAACTGGTGAAGTGCGGTTTTCAGGATGTACCAGTAACAAACACCGCTTACAACACTGATACTTATTTCGCAGTCTTTCGCTATTAGCTTATCATGTTCTTCCATAACACCATCCGCGGCCTCATATGTGAGGTAAAATTCTCAGGAGCATCGGAATGTGTCGTGCAGTCAGTGTCTACTAGCTTTCAACACTGTGGGACAGGGTTTCAAGACAGTACGATCGTGGACTTCCTTCCCTGATTTCCGATGGCGGTGAGCCTCAGTTCGGTGAATCGTGACGCATTACTTTTATTAACCTCAGTAAAGGAAATATACATCGAAAAGAAAGAGAAAAAACTCGTGCTTATCCTGGAAGGTGCAGTGTTAAACACATCCGTTTGATGATTTCATAGTTTTCTTCCCTATTTGTGATTGCCAGAAGTGTCTGCCTCCTACTAGTTATCATATAAAGTAATCATATCAGATAACGAGAATTTTTGCTTTTACTACCACTATATATTATTTTGGTGTTTATAATTGCAAACCGTACGGTATATTATATTCATTCACTATAGTTAAATGCGTTACGCCTGGAGATTGGACGTGTACTCAATAACTCGGCAACCTTCGGCGATTACGATGATTGCCGAAACATTAGTTACCCTGGCTGCCACCACAGCGTTGCTTCGCCAACCAGGAAATTTCAAATAAATAACTGCATTAATTTTATTTGCGCTTATAAAGGAAGTGTAAATACCAAATAATTAATTTTATTTTAGTTCCAATTATATTGAAGCGAAACTGCAATGCCAGCTGAATGGCAATGATCCGTTGTGGTAAAAAAATCATAATCATCATCATATTCTCCAGTCTCTCGGGTGCTGGTAATGAGCACTCTTCACTTGTTCCTGTCCATGAATAGTTTGCTTTTCATGATCAGTCTTCCATATAACAATTATTCATAATTCGTTTTTTCTTAGAAAGTTTTGCAAAACAAAAATCCATGGGTAATACCCGTCATTTGATACGTTAGCCAACTCAGAAGAATTTAAATCCAGAATCATCTGTGACTTTAATATTATCTGTCACCATTACACACAACATTCATTCATATTTTACTTCAGTTCTCAGTTACACAGTCGGTAGAACCACTGACCCCAAAGTGTGCCACCGTTATAAATTCTCTCCCCAGGTGCAGTCAGCCTACTGTCAAACGAGTAGTGAAGAAGGAGGTGCTGAGAAGTGGGGGAACCTGTACTAACCCACCTTTCGCGCGTCTAAGTCAGTTGTGTATGGGGACGACATTCGTATAATACATACATGTTAGGAAATGATCTAAAATATGGACAGTAAAATTTTTGCCGGAGCCTTGAAATGTAATCTGGTCCGAAAACAATGATTTCAACCCTGTGATTAAATTAATTTATACACTGATCGTTTTCCAAAAAATCGTATTAAAATTGAAGAGAGATCTACCAGCGAAGTGAGGTAAGTAGGCAATAAAACCTTTCCAGGTCATTGGTTTAGTTTTTTTGAAGTGGCATGGCACAACTGAACTCTTAGAGCGAACGGTGAAGCTTTGGCCTAGTGTTGGAAGGATGTGAGTTCGATCCTTGGCCCTGTCATCCCAAATTTTGGTTTACCATGGTTATTATTATTATTATTATTATTATCATCATTACTCCGCGATTAACAAAAAGTGTGTGGTGGAGGGTGCATTGTACCTATCTGAAAGGGTAATGTTTTGGAAGGGATATTCGGGATATGACAGGAGGCGCCCATGGGCTAATGTGAGGAAAGCATTCGCCTGGAGTGATCCGGGGAAAACCATCGAAAGCCCATATCAGGATGGCTGGAGTGGTTTTTATCAAAAGCTACTCTTGTCAGATTTTAAGTTTACTCGCCCGGTAAATGCTTTCTAATCCATTCCCTAGTGACTCATGGAAAAAATGAGTACAGAAATGAGTCGGTTCTGGACATTATTTTTTCTTATCTTATTTTTGCGGTCATTCCGAGATATGAATGTTCCTGGTAGCAATATTTGTTTGATGTCATTCCGAAATACGTCAGTCGAGAATTTTTCAATTAGCTTCTGTCGACAGCAACGCCTTCGGTGTTCCAGGTCTCCCCAACCTAACTCCTCTAACATCGCAATTACGCTTTCCCTCTTCTTTGGACCTTCTCTAATGCCTCAATTAACCCCATGGTTATATGGGAACACCTAGAAGATTCCTTAAAAGGCCGTAGTCGGATGTCATTCATTCATTTCCGAGAATCATTTTGTGACCTCGACATCAGCAAACCGCAGAGCACTGACGAAAAAAAACAAAAAAAGAGTTATGAACTGCGCACATTGAGTTTATACAAGGGAAGTAAGCCTCATCGTTGTATGTCTGTGAAAATTCTGTAACCGATATGATGGAGACATTAGATAGGTAGACATTGAAAGTCGCAACAAGAAGGCACAAAGGGTTGGAGAGGATGCATAAGGCACGTTTTAGCCTGTTCGGAAGGAAGTGGGAAAAAATTAGAAGTGTTGTGTCGATGAGAAGGATTACCAGGACCACATAATTATTTGCACTTGATTCCTCGCGGAAACTGGGAAGAATGCTGTCCTTTACAGACAAGGTTGAACAATATTGCTTAAATAGCGAAAAACTTTTTAAAAAAATTGCTCATAGAATTTCAATTCCTGTAAACCAGGGGTAGCCAAACTTTTTTAACGCCCACCGGTTCGACAGTAATAGTGATTTATAACAGTAGGAAGTAAATTTACTTTGTAAAAGTTACTTACAACGCAGAGTTACAGCAAGTTACTACTAATAATAGTAATTACTTACCAAAAACTGTATGTCAGACTTTCTCTAAGCTCGTCAGACTAAATCATTATACAAAAATTTACTGTAACTGAATCTGTATTTTTTTTTATATACTTTCCGTACATAGAAGCATCAAGTCTGGTGTAATTACATTTAATTATTAATCAGATCCACGATAGGGATCGATTTTTTGTAAGGAACAAATAAAGTTCTCCTCTTTCAGAAATATTCAGGCGGTTTGTTTCTTCAGTAATAAAATTATTAGTAGCACTAAAGCCTGACTACACGAAATATGAGACAGGGAAAGTGTCACCAAGCGTGATGGATGAGCGGTGACGCTCTGGCCTCCTGTTCGGGAGGACGTTGGTTCGAACCCCCGTCCGGGCATACAGATTTGGATTTTCCATGGTTTCCCCAAATCACTCCAGGAGAATGCGGGGTGCTTCCATCAAAAGACCATGGTCGAATTCCTTCCCGTTCCTAGTCCTCAGTCCTTTCCCGCCTCTAATGACCTAGACGTCGACGAATCCTAAAGCCATAAGCAAAAAAAGATAGATATCAATAAAATTAATATTATTTTCCACGTATGTATATATAAAACAGGTATTTTTTCCCCACCACTATGGAATTTTTATTTCCTTTCTTCATCTTATGAAAGTTCTAACAGTTCTTCTTGAAATGTTGTATAATCCTCTGCAATATCTGCGGTAAAAGGATGTTTCATCCAATCATTCACATTAAATTTCAAAATACCTACTTACCGTTTTTCCAAGTCCAATTTAAGTTCGTTGAGGTGGTTATTGAATCCGTGAATATCGTCTGGAGTTAAAATATGTTTTATAGATGATAATTCAGGAATTCTCTTTTCAATAGATTATAACAAAGAAGTTCAAGCATGTCAATAAATAATGACACAATACTTTGGCAACCGATAAGAGTTTTTTACTTGCAGATTGATATAATTAAATCTCTTAATTTAAAAAAAAAAACAAGTGTACTAAATTTGAAACAAAGGAAACTTTTTGATTATCGGACGATACCTGTACCGCCCACCATGAAAATTGGAATGCTCATTATTGGTCGGCAGGGATTACCATTGGTGCTAGAATGAGGCTTCCAGAAAACATTCGAGATGTAATGAAAACTGTGTCATTTGATTCTAGATGTGAACGTTTGTTTCAATAGCGAAATCTCAGTTTCCAAGCAATAAAGATTCATTGCTTTTTTTTAAAAAATAATAAATAAAATTGCTTACAACGGACACCTTTGAACTCAAATGCGCGGAACCACACGAAAACATGCTTAGAATCACAAGCGATCATAAACAAAACATTGGTGTGTGTCATTTCCATACAAAACGTTGCATTATACATCAAGCAACATATTAATTTTGTAAGACTACAACGTGACAAACCACAAGTGAAGATACATGATCGTTATTTCATCACGAAACTTCACTCTTTGATTTGCAATAAATTTGCTGCACCTTCGTATAAGCCTATGTTGCAATATGCTTGGCGAAAGCCAGGTTACGACACTGACATACCAACATCATCATTTGACATTGAAATACGTACCAACATCATCATTTGAAATCTTATTTTTGTGGCTTTTGATATTGGACTGCGTGAATGCTAAAGTGTTTTGGAATGTGATAACGTGGCCTTATTGAGGTGTGTACATTGTTCTCTTCCACTTTGTTTTAACCACTTCAACGAAATCCCGCATCTTCACTTTGAGCACTAATATAAGCACTGTCATGTGTGCGGTACTGCTGTATATGCGTGTTTTGCGCTGTATTAAGTACTTTAAGCAGAGAGGTTTTGGCACTGTTGATTGAAAATGTAATGATACACTGACGTCATTGAATTACGTATAATTTCCTTCATATGGTATTGATATCTTATTACTTGTTTCTATTAAAATGTTATTTGAGATATAATTCAACGTTTAACATGGAAATGACACACACCACTGTTTTGTTTATGATCGCTTGTTATTCTAAACATGTTTTCATGCGGTTTCGAGCTTTCGAGGTCAAAGGTGACCCTTGTTAGTAGATTTAGATCGAAGCCACTAAATTGTGATATGCCGTTTGATGTGTTGTTTTTCTAGAATCCTATTAACTTGGCTTCTACTAGCGCGATGCACTTCCTAATCACTAGCGAGGCGTCATCGTGGACATGGCTTTCCCCTAGTGCAGCAGTCTGTTGGGTTTGCGGTCGCTCCCGTATCCAGCAGGCCATTACCGGAGTAATACAGGAACTGGATTGGAGAGGCTGGACGGGTTTGAGAAAGTGCTCCACACACAAATGTGTTTTCACTCATTTAATTGACAACAAGCATTTTCACCCTGAGGATTAACAATAAATACACGAAGCGCATAGCTGTGCTTCCATATATATATAAACAAACTTAATATGATAATACATACGATAGCATAAACACTTTGCAAATCTGGTACCTTTCACGTGAAACAATTATCGTTTATACACCAGTAATAAGATGTAATAGTTTCTGTAATTGAGATAATATTACAGTATTTAGCGATGATATTGCAAAAATTTCAACCGTTTTTTCTAATGTAGTTCAAATTTCATGATATTTAGAATGAAGCAGCAAAAAGTTACTAAATTGCATCACATTCTTCTTTAAACTTCTGTTATCGTTGCATTCTACTGGTTTTCCAGAAACTGTTAAGTTGATATATACAGGGTGTTACAAAAAAGGTACGGCCAAACTTTCAGGAAACATTCCTCCCAGACAAACAAAGAAAATATGTTATGTGGACATGTGTCCGGAAACGCTTACTTTCCATGTTAGAGCTCATTTTATTACTTCTTTTCAAATCACATTAAACATGGAATGGAAACACACAGCAACAGAACGTACCAGCGTGACTTCAAACACTTTGTTACAGAAAATGTTCAAAATGTCCTCCGTTAGCGAGGATACATGCATCCACCCTCCGTCGCATGGAATCCCTGATGCGCTGATGCAGCCCTGGAGAATGGCGTATTGTATCACAGCCGTCCACAATACGAGCACGAAGAGTCTCTACATTTGGTACCGGGGTTGGGAGGACAATTGCTTTCAAATGCCCCCATAAATGGAAGTCAAGAGGGTTGAGGTCAGGAGAGCGTGGGGGCCATGGAATTGGTCCGCCTCTACCAATCTAAAATGAGCTCTAACATGGAAAGTAAGCGTTTCCGGACACATGTCCACATAACATATTTTCTCTGTTTGTGTGTGAGGAATGTTTTCTGAAAGTTTGGCCGTACCTTTTTGCAACACCCTGTATATGTATATATACTAGCACAGTACCCGGCGTTGCCCGGTCTAACCGGGATTGATTTACCTGTACACTATTTTTATATTTCCGATGTGAATGATGTGCACCAAGTATCATTAATTTGACACCATCCATTTCCAGAAGTAAACTAATCATTGAAATACCCCAACAATTCCCAGCACGGGGTAAATTGGATGTTGTTATACAGAATATCAGTTAACATTTTGGGCTCGCTGCATTTTAACCAAACCATATCATCTGTTAAAGTTGCTGCGTGATACTCAAAACATCTATCATCCGCGCATTAATACATACCACATACATAAATCTGTACCTGGAATATATCCGTTTGTTCCAGCATTAGCAGAAAATAATTATTTTTGATGGGTTTCACAACGTTTAAGCTTGACAATCTGATGTATATGTTACAGCATTAGGACATTTTTATTTTATGAATATTCTGGTGTAACTTAGAAAAGCTGGATTTATTTTGATGGGATGTAAAACTGTGTGTTTCTATAAAAACTACTGGAATTCAGAAAAGGTCGCGGTAAAGGGGGAACGTGGTTTTGCTTTTGGAAACCTAAGGCAGACAGAATTTTTCTGCTCGTTTTAAAGTATACGTGTGCAAAATTGGATAGAAAATGTAGACCGAGAGTGGTGGTGTAACGGTTAGCGTTCTGGCCTCGCATTCGGGAGAACGGCGGTTCGAATCCCCGTCTGGGCATCCATAGTTCAGTGCCATACACGTGGACAGAAGATATATATATATAAACTTGCCTTTACATTCTATTTGGTATGAAACATGAAATTTATCGAAATTTTTTTATAGTTACAATTTAAAGTTTGTTTAGATAGTATGTAATACCATCGTTTATTTACATTCTTAAAATGAATTGTATGGTCGTCGCCGCACTCGTAGACAGATTTCTAACTTACAGTGTGTTAGAATATGAAAGCTAGATTCGGGTTTAACTTGAAAACAACGTGTGACAACTTCAATTACAGGTTTATCTCAACAAACATCCACTGTAGTATACAACATATTTCTATCCCACCGTACATTTTAATAAATGTGCCAGTAAATATTTGGAAAAGTGAAAAATCAGACTCGAAGATACGCCTTTTGATTATTTGATATCTAGAATGATGAATAAGGAAATCTGAAGATGTGGTTATCATGTAAAGAAGTGGTGAACGTTTAGTGTACTGCGGCGTCAGAAACAGATATAGCGCAGCATGTAACGTTTGTTATCCTATTGCTGGCGGTTGTTTCCATTTTCTAACTTCTTTCCGAGCATTTAACTCGCGACATTGACGCAATGCCTTCTTATTCTTAGAAGTTTAATAACAGGGCTCGAGACTGTATGGTATGTTATTTTCGGTTACTAGTAGGTGAAAAAGTTTAAGGAGGGTATGAATGTTTCTATTTTGAGAATAGAAAATTAATGATTACGAAACAACTTTTATGTTGTGGACAGAATAGGATAGAACCGAAAGACAATTGCTGTTTGCCCTGGAGATAAAAAACAAATTAGGTAGAGATACAGAAGAAATGGATATTTCCACTGATGATTATCCAGTTTTAATTGTAAATACTGTTTCCTTTTAAATTGACGATGAAAAATACAAAGAAATTTTACTCTTTGTTAATGTAAAAGTCTAATGATTCTTCTATATTTTGATTCTGTGGAACAGTGTTTCTCAACTTGAAGACCAGTAAAATGTCAAAAATTATTCCAGGGACCACCAACTTATATGAGTTTAATTTTTACCTACACCTATGTTATTAATATTTGGGACATATTGTACATATATAACAGAATAAACCTAAAAAACATTTTTTTAATTACTACGGAAACTTATTAAATTGTGAATTATATTCTGAGTACTCTTAATATGAATAACAATATTATGATCTTATAAATACATAGAGAAACTACGGAAAATAAAGACATGAAGTCCAATAATATTATCTTATTACTCAATTTTTTTTTGCTATGATGGTTTTAATATTCTGTGGAGTACCTGTCTCATATCACAAGTTGAGAACCACTGCTGTACAAGTTTAGTTTCAGGAACTCTGTGAAATGTGTGAGAACTAACTCGAAATATTTCTTGTATAATTTCTTACTTCTAGTTTGTAATGTTCAAAGCAACAGATAGTAAAGGGTTCCTTCGTACACTGAAAAACTCTCTACACATGCGCCGTTATATTCGGCTCTGGACTACTTGTCCCGACGAAGACAGCAGAAGTCGCTATCGAAACGTTATGTATTGTGGACGATATCCGGCTAAACTCGAGTGAGGACTGTGGCGAAACAGGCAGTAACGTGTCCACTGATCGCGCCTGCTTGCAGGTAGTCTGTATCGTGTGTGGTCCCTCGCTGCCTGACAGGGCAGAGTGTGTGGTATTCACGCGTGGTCGAGCCAGTCCTCCTTGATCATGTCCGATGCCTTCTCTGCGATCATGATGACGGGCGCGTTGGTGTTGCCGCGCACGATCTCGGGCATGATGGAGGCGTCGACCACCCTGAGGCGGTGCACGCCGTACACCCGCAGCCTGGGGTCCACCACGGCGGCGCGGTCCCAGTGCGGGCCCATGCGGCAGGTGCCCACCGGGTGGTAGATGGTGGCGGTGTAGTGCTGCACCACGCAGCGCCAGTACTCGTCCGAGCCGAACGGCAGCTCCGCGCACGCGGGCAGCGGCGACGACAGCAGGTACGCGCCGATGTGCTGCATCGCCTTCGTCTGCGCCATCCTGTCGACAGACACCAGGCCAGTGCCGTTCAGTAAACGATAATGGAAGCAACTAATTATATCAATGTACTAGCTTTTTCCCGTGGCTTCGTACGCTTGCACTTTTATTACTAGAATTGGATATATATATATAGACACAAACTGACTGCGAGTGGAACAAAGCCTCAGCAACTGATATAACATTATAGAGAGAGATATTCGTCTGTCTGCCACCGTTCGCTTGGTTTTTAAACTTTCATGACAGAATACGTTATTTATTACGATAAAAGTTATCCTATGTTCTTCCTAATGATATATGGTATTTCCTTGTAGTATTTCGTCAAGACAGGTTTAGCCGTTGATTGTGAAAACATAAGAAACAGACATAGGGATAGAGATTAATATTAGTGTAGATAAGAGAAAATAGTACATAATTTTAAAGGAGGCGTGCATTAATTACGCGAGGCAAAATAGGATGGGGGGGGGGGGGAGGTGTGGTCCGGTGAAATCTCACCAGGGAGGGGTGGGGGGGTCGACAGATATCTCAAGTCATATCTTTAATTCCTTAAAGAACATTAGAGCTGAAAAAAGGTCTACAAAATACGTCAGTCTAGAAAACCTACGAGCCTACAGACATCTTGGAAAACTAAGCCGCCTAGGTAGTCTATGACTACAGGCTTGTTGAACCGCGGCAACCTTGGCGAAACAGAACATTGCAAAGCAAAACACCTCTCGGTTGACTTTTCTATCAGAGCGGCCATCCAGCAAAGATATTGTTTCAACTCCAGTCATAATCAACCCGTCACTCGGCTCGAGCATTGGCTTCTTCCTTGCTGGTACCACTAACTAACGGAGCTAAGATACTATTCTAGACAAGGTCAGGTCTATTCTATTTGCACTGCCTATACTGTTACATCGATAGCTGTACGAAAGGGGTGAGAGATTTAGTTCGCCGACGGAAACCATCACGTCAAAATGACTTGGTAAGTCTCTCATATGGATAGGGCCACAATGACAAATGAATGCAGTAATCATACGATGCTAAATTCCGTTTATAATAATGAAGTTATTTGACAGGATCATTCAGGGAAGTATGAGAGTACCTGTTCAAGAGTTCTGAGCAAATGGAATGTCTACAGCGGGAATTTTATCCATGTCAGATTCATCAGGTGTTAGTTAACATAATGTTCACCGGTAACTAGGAGAGTAAACCAGGCGTAACTGTTAGACAATATTTTATGGGATCAAAATATGCATCACAATCTTCAGACGATTTTTTTTTAAAGTCCAAAAACAGAAATTTATACCAAAGATATAATTGGCTGGTATGTCTCCTAGCAACCGTGTCAGTTAACTGGAGAGACAGTGGAGTACCTAAGGACGTAACCGAGCTCCGCATCCGAAATTGCGGAACTTTCGCGTGAAATCCTAGATCCGCTCTCACATCCGCATCCGCGATTTTTATTGCGGATGTATAGCGGATGTTTTGTTTATATTGTAATATATATTATCCTTTCTCTTTGTACGAGATTCTCCCCATCGTCGATTAGCTAACAACAATCTGTTTGTTTCTTTCCTTACGATCTTGCAATAAAATTAACAATGAACTGAACGGTGTTGTTGCGACGAATTTACAAGTTTGAACTTGCACGTAAAGTAATGCGGCCCATTCACGGTCCAACTTATAGGACATCAGTGTAGAACTACCGTAGGAAGCGCTCACCCATTCACGCTAGAAGGGGTTCAACCAAATGTTCTAAGCAGTCCCTTCCACTCCTTTCTCGCGGCACACCATGTGTCCTTATCGCACACTCGCAGGATGTTTTCTCCAATACCTTTATCTAGTATCCATAGCTTCTTGGACAGCTAGGACACGTTTTGGTTGCCTGGAAGTCCAACAGCATCCAACTTGTCCTGCATGTAGCATTGTAACCCCTCTCACGGTCCATCAAGAGTTCTTAATCGAAAATCGGATCATCGTAGGTCCTACAAGTTGTACTGTGAATGGGCTGCTATAGCGGTGAAGGCGGGTGGCGGGCACGGATATGTGCAGTGGCGTGACCTTTTGCTTGCCGATTGAATTAGTCGAGCCGCGAAATCCGCAGAGTTCATAAGACAAAGATTGTTGTTTAGACGCGTGCGCAGTTATGTAAATAATTTAATCACCCCATGTTTTTTTTTTTTTTTTTTTTTTTTTTTTTTTTTTTTTTTTTTTTTTTTTTTTTTTTTTTGAAAGATGAGGCAAAAAATAAATCATTGTGGCAGTACTATACGGAAATAGACTTTACTTATGAAAACAATGTCGAATTTAGCGTAAATAATACACTTATTATGATTTTAAGTTTTTGATAGAATATTAAAATGTAAGTAATTATAAATTTATTTTTCCACCTCCGCATCCGCAAAACGTTCGCATCCGCGGATGTAAAGCACTGAATATCCGCATCCGCTAAGACGACCTCCGTCACAACCATAGAGTACACCACTGGAAACGCCAACGTCGCACAACCTCCGTAACTGACATCCACGCTTCATTGAGTTGGTAACCACCTCCCAGGATTGGGCGAGAGGCGAATTCCAACCGTCTTACTGAGAATTCTGTCCCAGAAATGTCTGGTAAGGGCCAACATGGTGGATCGATAGTTTAATCCAAGCCCCAGTTCAAGGTCGTGTTCGGGCACCGAGTGGTGTGTTGTACTCGGCTACGCGTTGAAGACAACTGAGATTGCTTCTAGGCGACGCACCGTTGCCATGTCCACCAGTCACCAACATGCGCTCTTGGCTGTGAAGTTCTGGTCTTTCAGCCTGTTCAGTACTTCAGCTGAAGATACCTGCGGACATATTGATCGCAGAAATTATTGTATAAAATCCACTTTGCTTTCTCCAGTTAGTTGTCAAGAAATGATTTGCATACGTGTCACCATATGTCTATGAATAGCGCAAGGGATGATTTGTGGAATGGATTGGTGTGCGGTTCTGATGCATGAGTGACTAAAGAAAGGACTGCTAATACCAGCTACCTCATGAAGATGGAAATTACAGAGCTGGAGCAAATGGAATGGACAAGATGCAAAATAACGTTTGAGGATGTCTTCAGTGTAAAACGAACGTTTAGGGGTACAGGCATGTGAAAAGGTGAGGGGGTAAAATTCGAGTCTGGAAATCGGCAGGACGCGGATTCAATCTATGTTCCTGGTATTCACACTGCGGTTTCCTTGGTTTCGTGTAATAATTCGAAGGGGAGCGTGCACAAACTACGTGGCTCGGTCCAGGGGGTGGGTTTGGCTGGAAGGCTACGCTGGGCTACGTGGGGTGAGGGGGGGGGGTTTCCGAGTCAGGCCACGTTGCTTTCCTTTCATAGCATTTTTCACATTTAAAATGAGAAACAGAACACACAACAGCATGTGAATATTTATTTCCCTCAGTTAATTATCTCCGTATGTAATTTATGATAGTCTGACGAGAGAAAACAATACAAAAGGAATCAAAAGGAAAATGTGGGGGGGGGGGGGGGAGTTAGAGGCAAAAGCCACGTCGTGCTACGTGGGGGGAGGAGGAGGGTTCACATGAGACCAAAATGGAGCTACGTGGTTTATGCACCCTCCCAACCGAATGCCGGGTTGCTTCCTTGAAAAGACCATGGCCAAATTCCCCGTCGTTGTTCCTCTTCCTATTCCTTGACGTCGATGAGCAACAATAGAGTTTTCATGCTTTCGAAAGCATTGTATGTTTGAGGTTGCAGGAACCACAGAGCTGAATTGAAATATTGGAAGCACGAAGATTACGGTGACGAGCTAAGAAACGATTGGGCTGACGGTAGGAACAACGGTTCTTACAATCAAGAGATCAAACTTAATGGTAATAAACAGCGGCCAAAATTACGGTAGAAGACGACACAGAAAAACTTGCATGTAGTGGGAATTAAAGCAGTGGAAGTCTAAAGAGAATATTGAGATATCATACGACAGTGTTTCTACATGTTTTCCAACCTGAGGAGCACTAAGATGTCAAGGATAATTGTACTGAGCACTGGCACTAACAAAACGGTGATTACCTTAATACTCAAAGGAACGCCGCTCGCTTTGAAGGCAGCTGGAAACTTATTTTACTATACGAACAATGTATTCACATCCCCATATCCTGAAAAAATCAGATTTTCGCCTGTTCATGGAAATTTTTACCGCTTTTACATAGTATGATTTAGGAAGTTATGGCTTATGACTATAAATAGCGTAAGGGATGTTCTGTGGTTACGTGTGCTGTATCCGTTTTCTTCTTCTGTTCGATTTAGTCCACCTAAGGACAACGAAAATAATGCTGTGCATTCATCTCGGTGCTTCTTCTCTTCCAATAGTTCTTCATTATTTCACTTTGCTGTTTCCTCCTTTGTTGCGCCCAGATGTTATTACATATCGTGTTGTATTTCTCCTAAAAAACCTTGGAATTTTATATTAATCTTCTAAAAGTTGCTCTATCTTGTATTATATCTTCTGTTATTTCGATTCCTGTCATATATTTCTTTACTCGTTGCATCCACTGGCTGACAGTCTTATTCTTCTAAATGTGTTTGACACATATGTTATGAGAACAGTTTATAGGCATTTATTTTGTTTTATGATATGATTAATTAAGTGTATAAAAACTTTTCGGAATTTTTGCCGCGTTAATTTCAAATCGTCTTGTGACATTTCGGAAGCTTCCATTGTCAAGCCCCCGCTCAAACAACACCTGACATCTACAAAATTCATAGTCATAGTGAATGCGGTGCTAGTTATATAGTACAAACTTAAGGAACAATCGAAGAAAGACGCAAGGAACATATTAGATATTTTAAACTTTGATAGAAAGAAAATCTGCATTGGGTAAAAACGCTCTTGTCAGCGTTCTCGAGCCAGGGTTTGATAAAATGACACGTCGTTGCTTTGCAGATATTTTTTGGAACAGTGTCACGAAGGAAGCGATAGAGAAAAGACTGGATGGTAATGCTATTAATCTGGATGAAGGCCTCAAGTTAATCCAGACACGGAACCCAGCAATAAACTTATTGCAAGTCACGAACCATATTAGTGACTGAAACATGACGTCATCAAGTGAGCGGTGCCCAGCTGGAGTCCCCTCCACGCACCGTCTCCTCCACTTCTTCTTGGCAACTCTAGCCTATATAAAGCTTCGTATTAAGGCATCAAGTATATCCTCACAGCTGGAAACATGCGGTGGTAGTTGGGGTGCATAAGAGTGTAAATCCCAACAAGGCTCCAGGACCAGACGGTATTCCTACAAGATTCTACTCTAGGTACGCAAAGGAAATTGCGCCGTATTTGATGAAATTATATACCGCCTCCTTGGATCAAGGAAAAATACCAGCCGAATGGAAGACCGCCATCGTAAGTCCAGTGTTCAAAAGTGGGAATGTTAATGATCCTCAAAATTATAGGCCGATCTCGTTAACCTCAATATTTTGCAGGAATTTAGAACACATCATCTATTCAAATGTCATGCGGTTTTTGGATGAAGATGAGCTTTTAAACCCAAATCAACATGGATTCAGAAAAGGCCGATGCTGCGAAACACAACTTGCCCTCTTAATTCACGACTTGAGCCGTATTATAGATAAGCAATCCCAGGTTGATTTAGTTTTATTAGACTTCAAAAAGCTTTCGACACTGTGCCTCACACTAGGTTACTTAGGAAACTTCGCGGTTACGGTATATCTAGACAAATATGTGATTGGGTTGCAGACTTTTTGAAGGACAGAACACAGTGTGTAGTTCTCGACGGTGAGCGTTCATCACTTGCCGAAGTGAAGTCCGGGGTTCCCCAAGGAAGCGTGATAGGGCCTCTGTTGTTTCTCATATACATTAATGATTTGTGCGACATAATAAGGGGAATGAAAAGATTATTTGCCGATGATGCTATTATTTATCGTGAAATCACAACCCAGGACGACTGCACTTTGTTACAAGACGATATTATGAAAATAATTGCGTGGTGTAAAGATTGGCAGTTGGAGTTAAACGCTAAAAAGTGCCAAGTCATGCGTGTAAGTAAAAAGGTGACACCATTTAGCTTTGAATATACAATTAATGGCACTGTCCTTAGAACGGTAGATTCCGCTAAATACCTAGGGGTAACAATTCGTAATAATTTGTCGTGGAATGAGCATATCGAGAATGTAATTGGGAAAGCAAATCGTATGCTTCGATTTCTAGGTCGTAATTTAAAACAATGCACTCCGGAAGTTAAATCGATTGCGTACAAGTCACTAGTGAGGCCTCACCTGGAATATTGTTGCTCTGTATGGGGTCCTCATCAAAAGGGATTAATGGAGGCATTAGAGATGGTCCAAAGAAGAGCCGCCCGATTCGTGACAGGTATATATAGTTGGAGGGAAAGCGTAAGTGCCATGTTGAAGGAGTTAGGTTGGGAAGACCTGGAGCACCGAAGGCTTTGCTCTCGACGGAAGCTAATTGAAAAATTCTCGACTGACGTATTTCGGAATGACAGCAAACAAATATTGCTACCAGCAACATTCATATCTCGGAATGACCGCGAAAATAAGATAAGAGAAATCAGGGCCAGAACCGATTCATTTCTCTACTCATTTTTTCCACGAGCGATTAGGGAATGGAATAGAATAGATTTACCGGGCGAGTAAACACAAAATCGGACAGGAGTAGCTTCCGATAAAGCACTCCGGCCATCCTGATCTGGGTTTTCCATGGTTTCCCTAGATCGCTCCAGGCGAATGCTGGGATGGTTCCTCACAATAGCCCATGGGCGCCTCCTGCCATATCCCGTATATTCCTTCCAAACCATTACCTTTCCTGACAGGTGCAATGCACCCTCCGCCAAACACTTTTGGTGAATCGCGGAGTAATTGTAATAGTAATAGTAACACTACAGGCCCATCAGCTTACTACCGGCTATCAGTAAAGTCTTCGAGAAGTTATTGCTTCGGCGACTGTACACGCACATTGAAGACAACAACATCATCCCTGATCATCAGTTGGGTTTTAGAAGAGGTCATTCTACCACGCAACAACTCATGAGGGTTGTAGAAATGGCGACTAGAGCCTTCAATTTTAAAGAGTACTGCGGACTGGTAATGCTTGACATATCCCATGCATTTGACTCTGTGTGGCACTCGGGACTATTACTCAAGTTATATGAGCAGGGGTTCCCAGGGCCTTATGTTAAACTTCTAAAAAGCTACCTCTCCGACCGTTCCTTCAGTGTTCGCGTAGATAAAGCATTCTCCACCAGCAGACAGATCAGGGCTGGGGTCCCGCAAGGCTCCGTCCTTGGACCTGTCCTGTACTCGCTCTACACTGCCGATGTTCCTAACAACCCTGGGGTTGAGGTCGCGACGTACGCGGATGACACGGCATACTTCACCTACAGCCGCAGCAGAGTTATTGCCACTAGACGCCTCCAAGAGGTATTGCAGAAAACTTTATCCTGGGCGAGGCGATGGAGAATCGAGATTAACGCGACAAAGACACAGGCCATAATGCTAACGCGTAGACTTGACACCCGGTTCCAGGCAATACCACCGCCTAAACTACAGTTGGATGGAAATGACATCGCCTGGTCGTCGACCGCTCGCTACCTGGGCGTCACGCTTGACAGGAGACTCACGTGGGGCCCTCACATTGAGGACGTACGTCGACGGGCAAGCGCTAGACTACAAGAATTATACCCCTTGTTAAACAAAAACAGTCTCCTTCCACCGCCCGCAGGAGTCAGAGTCTATACAGCCCTCATCAGACCAATAATCGAATATGCCAGCCCAGTGTGGGCATACGCAGCTGACTATCATATACAAAGGCTCCAAGTCATTCAGAACAGAGCATTAAAAAGAGCTCTGCACCTTCCGAGCAGGTTTCCAACCAATCCTCTACATGAGGCGACATTAATGCCTAAACTTAAAGAGAGATTTCGACAAATCGCAAGAAATTTTTATAAAAACTCCATAAAGACAAACAACCCAGTGGTACGTAACATCGGACAATATGACCCTACTATTGGCCGACACAAACGACCTCTAAACCTACTCTACTAAAACTCACCATCATAAAGAACCACCATACGTGAAGCGAAAGAAAAATCCTTGTTAATAGGAGAAAATGTCCCAGGACAAAACTCCACTGAACACTGCCAACAATGGAAAGGCAGAGACTGGTGACATGGCATGGCGAGCACACTCGGGCGAATGAGCCGCTCATTCTTTCGAGCGCGCTCGTCTGAGCGTGCTCAAGAAAAAGAAAACGAGCCTAGTACTAGTGCTCATAAAACGCTCGGTTATTGTGTCGTCACGTGTGAGCACGCCAGCTGCTGCCTATATTATTATCCATACTATATCAAAGAAGAACAGTACCAAGGTGGTGGATTAGAGAAAGTTATCGTCAGCGAAGAAATTACCTTAATAATTTAATTCGCGAATTGACTTTTGGAGGAGACAATGAGCGTTTTCAAAAGTTTACGAGCATGTAACAGATCGATTTCGAAAATTTCCTGTGTTTAGTTGAACCTCATATTAAATAGCACTGTAAACATATACCAACGGCGATACCACCAGGAAATAAATTAATGATAATATTCCTGCCTTCGGGAGATTCCTATACAAACCTGCAGCATATGTCCAAAGTACCTTACATGAGCCGTTTTGTGCCGGTAGTCTGTGATGATACTGTTCAGTTGCTCAAAAATTATATTTAGGTTGATACCTATTTACTATTTTTATAGACTTTTACTACCAATATATAATCAAATATTGTTTTATGTTTTTAATTTTTTTTCTTTATGTCATCAGTACCATGGTTTAATATCTCGCTGATTTCACGCCGTGCCTCCTCTCATTTACTTCGATTATAAATACTGTTCGTATGAGCTTTCCCGTAATAATTTCTTTGATGCATACCGATTAATTGTAGTCAAGCAAGTGTCGTTGTAAAAAACCACCAAAACTAGCGTCCACACAGAGCGCCGAACACACACTGGCTCGCCTTTGAGCAATCCAAAATACCGACACTCGATCGGCTCGCCCCGAGCGCGCTCGCCGTCATTCGCTGCGAGCGTGCTCAGGCGTCCACACTTGATCGGCTCGCTTCACTGAATGGCTCGTTCGCCTGAGCGTGCTCCAGTGGATACGAGGCCTAACAGACTACCGTGCGGCCGTCTTCAGTATACTTGAGCAGTGGCTTTACAATG
Source organism: Vandiemenella viatica (assembly GCA_031002005.1). Lineage (NCBI taxonomy): Eukaryota > Metazoa > Arthropoda > Insecta > Orthoptera > Morabidae > Vandiemenella > Vandiemenella viatica. Next base: position 26,129,459 of record CM061914.1, on the reverse strand, counting down.
CAAGCAGTGCTAGCTTCCGAAACGTCGCCAGACGGTTCGAATTTTCCTGCAGTGTTGGCACGGCGAAGGCAGAAACACTTTGGTATCACTTAGGCTGTTTGGCTGCACTCACTGTGAGGCGAGCTGGAGGCCGGCGACCAGGATGTCGATGTCGGGGGGGCTGGTGAAGTAGCCGGCGTCTATGCGGGGCGGGCCCCACACGGGGTCGCTCTGGTTGAGCGCGACGCGGCCCCTGGAGCGCGGCGCCAGCAGGATGGGCCGCACCGTGATGCCGTCGTAGTAGGCCAGAGGCTCGACGTTCGTCTCGACCGCCTCAGCCGGGTCCCGCAACAGGTCCTCCACGTTGACAGGGTCGAACGAGTACTGCAGGTCCGGACGGTCGTGCTCCTTCTCGAACTGCGACTGCGCGAACACGCCCACCTGCACACCCACAACACAAACAGTAACTAACACTCACGGTCTGACTGCTGTGACCCAACAAGGGGAGGCAGCCAGTTGTAAAATTCAGATTATATACTGCCTACATCTGCATCTACACTCTGCAATTCACAGATTATGAGGTTGGCAGTCCTAATTCTGTGCATTCCAATCCCGAACATTAGGAGGAAAGAAAAAATACATAAAAGCATCTGTACGACATCTTATTTATCTAATTTTATCCCCCCTGTCATTCGACCTAAATAACTTGGCGGAGAAGTATTTCATTGCACTCATAAATTAAAGAATTTCGCAGGTTCTCCAAATTCAAACGAAAACGACGTCGTCTGTCTGCCAAACAATCCCAGCCGAATCTGTGTATCAATTCTGTGACTCTTTCGCAAGGACTGTAACTAACAATCAAGAATCGAGCGGCTCTCTTCTGTACTTTCTCTGTGTCAGTCACTCCTCTGCGATACGGATCCCAAATTCCATATCAGTAACGCACTACTGTTTTGTACGCTATTTCCTTTGTATGAGCTTTATGAGCTTTTTTTTTTTTTTTTTTTTTTTTTTTGCTGTCGTCAGTCTTACGACTGGTTTCACGCAATCCTCCATCCCTTCCTATCCTGTGCTAACCTCTTCATTTCTACATACCCCTTACAACCCACGTCCTCAATTATCTGCTTCATATATTCTAATCTCTGTCTTAGAATATTATGAGCATTACAACTTCTCAAAATACGACCTATGAATCGTAATCTAGAATTAACTTTGCCTACGACGGAAGTTAAGTGCAACTTCTATTTCATGTTTCTTTGTAGTATTACGCTCAGATACTTCAGGGAACCAACCCTGGCTATAACTCTATTGTTTACTTTGTACTCGAGAAGAAACGGAGTCTTTGTATTACTTAAATGCAAAAAGTGCAAAGCAATGCAAATAAGGGTAAGCTTCCATTTAGAGCGTCATTCTGAAATATCGTCGAGATCGCGCTGAATTTCTAAGCAATCGTCAGAGCACCTTATTTTCCTATATAAAAGTGCATCATCATCAAACAATCGCAAACTGCAATTAACTTTGTCACCGAGATCGTTTATAAAAATTAGGAAAAGTAGTGGTCCTATTACACTTCCTTGAGGAACGCCCGAAGTAACATCTAGCTTAGAAGAGGCTTCTTTGTCAACAACGACATACTGCGACCGACCATTTAGAAAATCGCGTATCCATTAGAAAATCTGATCAGATATGTGTAATGTGGCAAATCAGTAGCATGCGCTTCTTCGCCGGTGTCGAGAAAATTGGCATTGAAATATTCCCTTGCGTTGATATATGTACTCTCTACGTTACGGAAATTTATAGGGGCGCGTGGCATTGGAGCAACCGCTCTGCCACATGAGCCCGTCGTCACTGGATCGAATCTCGCTGCTGGCAACATTTTATTTATATATTCAGATAATTCCCGACAGTCAATTTCAACAATTATGCATAATGTTTAAATGCCGTTTTTTTTTGTGAAAACGTCGTTGTGCGTCTACTGCAGTTTATGTAAGTTAGCAATGTGTTTATAATTTAATGTTAAAATATTTTTTATCTTTTGAAAAAAGAGCAGAGTTTGCAAAGAAATATAAAGAAGGCACAAATCGTAGTCTGATCGGACAGTTATCATTTTCAATTCAAAATCTTTCACGTTAGAATTTTGAAGGTCGTAAGTAAAATACGAAAAATTTAAAAAGAATGTCAAGGAATTATTTTAATTTCTTCTAGTAAGAAACAATTGTACCAGACATCAACTTTGGGCATTCTGTTTCGCCAGCACATAAAAACATGAAATATGCCAACCTTAAATTTTAATCAAGTGGTACCTCACATTTAGACGAATAAATAAACCGTCATTCCAGAAGTGAGATTCAAAACGATATTTGATACCTCACGGAATAGAAAATATTGGAGATCTTCCGTCACATCATGAGGAGTCAGGATGACAATCTGAAAAATCTGATGGTCCGAGGAAAACATCATTTAATCGTTTTACCATGGAAAATCTCTGTCCACGACACATAAAAGTCATGAAACTGGCACTAGCTGGTAGAAGTTAAAACGAAAACTTTGGGTCTCCAACTTTGCTATGAGTAATATGACTATCGATAAAGATATCAAAAAATCATTACCTGTGGTGTGGTGTGGTAGGGAGGTCAGTAGGGATACTTTCAATGTGAGAGATTACAGTATTTTAGCTCTGCTTCGTGTTGCGTAAACCTATATTGTCATCAATTTAGTAATATTTGGTATGAGGTATGTGATAAATCAAGAGACTGGATGGTGTTTAAATTTGTTACTACACAAACTTTCCTCACTGCAACACTCGCTTTTTGAAACAGTCATCTTGGGCAGCTTTAGAAGTGTTGAAATGTTGTTGGTGGATTTGTTGCGCAGGTGACATCCAGTGACTTATCGACGTTCGTAGTCACTGAGCTGTCCTGATCGACCCATTCCGCTGTTACTGCTTCCCTACCGCAAAAATACTCCCCACCTATCTTTATACTGGCGGGTCCGCTTGTCGTGACATCTAGCGTTCAGTTCCTCGTTACAAAGGGGTGTCCGGATACTTTTCATCAACTATAGGGTCTCAAGCTATGGATATCACGACACAATAGGTTAGGTAGTTTTCAAGTTATACCTTGTTATTGGTAAACTAGTTTGGTATTAAGAACAATTTTATACTTTCCTCCTCAGCCACCAGGTGACGTAGCTCAAAAGACACTCTTCAGATTTTAAGGCAGATTCTTAGTTTCCAAACTCTGAAAGCCCTATCAGAATATGTTGAGTCCTATTCGCTTGTTGCCGCAACATACAGACACTGCTCTGTTAGGAATGGTAGTACCTGGATGGGCCCCGTGGCTGAGAGCGGCCCGTCGTGGTGATGCAGGTAGTACTTCAGGTCCGCCATCCTCTGCTCGTTGCCCTCGGCGGAGGTGTTGGTGTGGGGCACCACGAACACCAGCCCGTCGGTGGTCACGTGATCCTGCAGGTTGTAGCCCACAGGCAGGTCCTTCACTACTGGAATGCCCAGCTGCAGGAGGTCCTCCTTGGGCCCCACGCCAGACAGCATCAGGATCTTGGGCGAGTTGATGGATCCAGCGGACAGGATCACCTGTAGTCACAAAAACGATAATAGAGCATGTTACAGGCGCCCGGGGGGAGCGGGGTGGTAAGATGGGTACAATAAACAGCTGTTTATTGTGAACACTGCTTTCCTTCTCAGTCATATACAATAATATTATAAATACGGAAGTAACTTAGTCTCTCTGCTTGTTTGTTACGTTTTCACTACTAACTGCTATGGAAATCAAGAGAGGAAATTTGGCAGGTAAATACTTTGGCATCGTTAGGATAATGAACATATTTTGTAATGAAATTTTGTAATCTAGCCGAACGGTGACAGACAGATGGATAGCGTGTGTAATGTCTCTATAATATTATATCAGTCACTCGGGCTTTGTTTCTTTCGCAGTATAATACGTTTATAAATTTGATTTAAAGATACAATTTATTATTGACAATCTGCTTCTCTTCAGGTTAAATGGTCGCTTTCCCGTCATATCCCGAAGCCGTTCCTCATGGGACACCGTTTACGTCGCTTACAGCTATCTATATCCAATTCTAGCCATAAGTCCACGCGTACGAAGTTGCGTACTGCATAAGCTTTTACTGAACCTAGGTATTTGATCATCTTGTTGTTATGGAAACTTATTCAAATGACCATGGCTGTCAAAAAGCGAAATCCTTGGTTTAATTCTCCCAGATTTCCAGCAGATTTAAAACTTCAATATCCCACTACTTGCCGCATTGGTTGACCTCTCGGCGACTCCATGACTGTGTATGATACTTGGAATTCAGTTTGGTTCGAGTCCCAGCGGTGGGAGAAATTTTCATCATTAGAGACTTGGCCCAGAGAGTATCACAGGAGGTGGTGCACAGTTGCTAATCACCAGATATTCTATCAAACCCATGCATTCAGTCCAAAGCCTGCCTGCATCTTCTGTTGGTAAATACAACCTATATTCTGGGTGCATACTAAACGTGACAGTTTTTCCGCAATGGTTCGTTGTATGGTGGTGATGGAAATAGATTGTTCAGAGAATTTGATTTCCATCACCACCACCTTCCTACGCGAACGATTTGGGGTATTCTGCTAGCCGAAACTCTGTGGACAATCGTGGGACTTATCTTTTTTACTTACTGCTTTACGCCTTGTCGAGATCGCGGTATTAGAGGCGGGATGGGATTGGGGACAAGGAACGGGAAGGAATTTGGCCATGGCGTTTTGAAGGAAGCATCCTGGCGTTCACCTGGAGTGATTTGGGGAAACCTGGAAAACCCAAATCATGGTTGCCCGGACGGGGATCGAACCGCCGTCCTCCCGAATGCGAGGGCAGAACGCTAACCACTCGCCCACCGCGCTCGGTGCAGCAGTGTTGCCGGAACGGTAGTTGTAAATGGATTGTCACTATTTACTGCACACCATGAATTAAACTTGAGTGAAATGATGCACCGAGCGTGTTGGGTGAGTGATAAAGCTCCAGCCTCGCATTCAGGAGGACGTGAGTTCAAACCCCAATCCTGCCACTCAGATTTGGGTTTTTCATGTTTTCTCTGTTTTCTCTAAATCACTCTAGGCGAATACTGGGATGCTCCTAAACGGCTGGCCGAATTCCTTCCCGTTCCTTTTCCGCCTCTAATGATCTCGACTTTGACGATGCGTAAAGGCAAAAGCAAAAAAAAAGAAGAAGAAGGAATGATGAGAGCAGTATGAAGATTGTCCTGTTTAATAATTGCTAATGGGAGGGTTTATCAGGCGAAGAACTTTATTTGTGTCATTCAGTATTATGCGATGAAAAAAAAGGCGTAATCGAATTCCGACAGTTCCGTTTCTGAATTCCTACAATGTTTTTTATTACATTAAAAATAATTACCCACCTGTACGGCAACAAGGATTACGCATAATTATCCTCACAACTGACAGTCGGATGATCTATATCGTGCATTATTTTTCGGTCCTTCTATACGTGGACCCCTTTATCATGTTATGAACTCCACTTTCTGGTTTCCTCTGGTTTAAGGCTACTGGGTCGTCTTCCTTGATTTTAGATTAAATGTGCCGCACATACAACGAGAAATTCAGAAGTCCTACGCAATTCACACGAATATGGTACACCCGGTATTTTTAAAACTCCAAAAGTATATGAGTGATTTTGATACGCCACCATCCTCAATCACCCGACTACAAATTGAGTATCGCCTCAGTTTAGACGTCTAACTAATGTTGCATGCTGAGGGGCTCTATATGACACTGGAATCATTAGCTATATGTTGTAATAAATTTTCCTCTCTTCTCTGTCCAATGACGTCAAAACGGCCCAGATAAAACGTTGTTAGCATAGAAACAAACTTGTTATAGACGGTCTGGTTTAGCTACATTCAAGTAGTTTCTCTTTATGCCATTTGGCTCAATTTTTGGAGGCTCTTCGGTATAGTTCGTATTGGGTGCTGCATCCACGTAGCTCCCCGTGGGCTCGCTTACTACATGGCGAAGTGGGCCGTGCCTCAACGTTCTCGCTGAAATGACAGGTAATTCTTCAGATAGCTTAATTACGCGGTGGGGGCAGCTGTTTGGGGGTGGGTAGTATGAGGGATGATCAGAAACCAAGATCACAAGGCCGATATTGCTGGAGTGTCGTATGTTATAGAGATATTCGTAGTGTGTTGTTATATTAAGACATGTGGTTGGCAACTATACAGAGTTTGAGCCACTCTCGTTATTTGTAGGTAAACAACAATGGTGACTCGTTTAGAAGGCTGATATCGCGAAAAAAATCCGCTCAGTTAGTGGCCGAATGATATAACCGTGGCTAAAATTCACCAGCAACTGGTAGAGGTATACGGATCGAATCGTCAGCATGTTGCAGAATGATGTCGAAGGTTAGCAGCCGATAGAGAAAACGTCACCGACGGGGATAGCACTGGCCAACCCAGCACGGCATCATCACCCTGCTTACATCCCTGACCTCGCTCCTAGCGAGTTTCACATTTTTGCTCACCTGAAGGAGCACCTAGGAGGCCGATCAAGTGAAACACTTCGCGACAGCGTGGCCGAACACGCAGGGAGAGGATTTTTTAACTGGGGGGAATATTCAAACTCATCCCATAAAACGGCAAGTGCCTCAAACGATATGGAGACTATATCAAAAAATAACCTGATGTATTTATTATTAGTTGGCTGCGTTAGTTTTATGTTTCAGTGCAGGCTTTAGTTTCTGACCATGGTTAGCGGAACGTGAGTGCGGACTCAGGTGCCCCAGCCTAGTATAAAACTAGGAATGCTGCTGGCTCGCCTCGTCGGCGAACGCGGCGGTGAGGTGCCGCATCCACGTTGCTCCCCGTGGGCTCGACTTAATAAATGGACCTTGCCTCATTGTCACGATTGTAATGGCGAGTAATTCTTCAGCTAGCCTGATTCCGTGGCGGGGGTGGTGGGTAGTATTAGGTGAGGTCTGTGAGAGGGATATGAGTACAGTCTCGGGGGCCCCAGCCTAGTATATACCTCGGAGTGCTGCCGACTCACCTCCTTGTCTGCGAACGCGGCGGTGAGGCGGCTGCTGGTGCCGTAGGGCAGGTACTCGACGCCGACGGCGTGCTTGGTGTGCGGGTCGAGCAGCACGCGCGTGACGTGCGCCTGCGTGCGCACTACGAGGTTCTGCCTCTTGCGGCGGATGGGCCGGATGAAGGCGCCGTTGGTGCTGAGCCGGCGGCCGTGCCTCGACGTGGACTGCAGCAGCGCGACGCCTATCTGCTGGTCGCCGTTGACGTCCGTCACGGGGAACCCCAGCTCCACCCACGACTCTATCAGCGGCTTCACGTTCTCGTCCTGGTACGGGAACCACTCCACCGTCTGGTAGCCGTGCACGCCGTGGTACTCGGGGCTGTGCTTCAGGATCTCCTCGTCCTCGTTGTCCTCAGACTTCTTGAAATACGGCAGCACCTGCGGTCGTTCCATCACTCTTTCAAACTTGGTTATGGATATTGTGACATTTATGTCTGATCCTTTTTTTATATTTTTTTACTTGCTTAATAATAAATTTTGTACTTATATTATGTGTTTGGTAATGTCTTGATTAAAATTAATGTAATTTATTGTAATGATATATAAATAGGGTTCCACAGATGGTAATATGTGTAGAACGGGGCAGTAATAGTCTTGTAATAATGTGTCTTGGGAGTGTGATCATGTGTTTGCGCGGGAAAACTCACGTATGAGCTCCGCGAGTGGTTTATGTTGAGAGTATAATCAGAAAAACGTTATGCTGAGGAATTTATATGAGTGTAACGTGATATGGTGACTTAAGTGTATTAAATTGAATTTCAGTGTTAATGGAACTGTGTTTGATTTGTTGGCGGTAGTTTAAGAAATCCTGACCATCTTGAGCATGTTTGTTATCACCATATTAATTGAAATTTGGTAATTAAATACAAGAGCTGTTCGGCTTGCAGTGTTAGAAGTGGACAGAGCGCCAACCACCCACAACACGCCGAAGGTATTAGCAGCTTATGATTGGTGACTTCTGCCAGGATTTAGACAGCTTGTGAGAAGTAACAGTTTTCAGAAAGACGGTGGTATGAAAAAAACTCTGGCTCAAACACGAATTATTCTCTAATCTAACATTATTAAAATTAAAAATTTAGAAAGGAAATTGTAAGATAATTGTATTTCCTTTTGGAAGTGATAACACTAATTTTCGTAGTATTGTGACGGGAAGTGAGTGTACGATTAACTGCTACGTGGGTTCAGTGATTACTAATGAAGTCCTATGACTTGTGTATACTATCTTAGGCTCTTATACTCTTCTTTCTTGCACTCTTCTTTACTTTTATTTATTGACCTGATTTTCAGTGGAATATTTCCATTTTTTCCCTAGACAGTTTAATTGATTCTCTGTAGTATTAATCGATCTCCTTTCGATCCCCGTGGATTAATAGTCTCCTTGTGGTCGATATCGACCACTTTTGGGAACCCTGGCCTAGTTGATTACTTGCCGCCCGTCAGTGAAGAAATGAGACCGTTCCATGTATCCTGGCTTGCTGGGAAACTACTGAGTTGCGTGCTCAGCAGAGTTCGTGCTACTTGCACTTTGAACTTATAATGTATCACTATCGCTACGTTCTAGGGCGCATTTTTTATTATATAAATCATAATGTTAGTGTAATTTACATAAATCTTGGGCAACCACCTAATAGTTTTTTGTTGTTGTTGTAATTTCCTAAAGTACGCATGATTCCAAGCGAGGACTGTAATGCAATGGTGAACATTCAGTGTATCTTGTTGCAACGAATATTAAAGAATTATTGAACTGTATAGGCTTGAAGCTAATCGTGGCCTTCCCGAACCACGGCGACAGGAAGTCGCGGATAAAGGGTTTTGCCCGACGACACACACTGCTCCCTGGGGATGGGCGGTCAACAAAGGTCGCTCACCTGCCGGGAAATGCCTGCCGCCCGAGCACAGGGTCGTCCCCGAACTTAGCCGAATATGTCCGACCTCTGTGATATACGCGGGGCAAATAAGATTTCGGGGATACTTGAAGATCCAATCCAAATGAGAGTATAACTTAAAATCCTGGGAATTTCTGTTAACTGTGATCTTCGAGACTGCAAGGGGCGGAGCCAGATATTTCCTCGCAGTTCGAAGAGCGACGAGCTTCATTCGATGCTAGTCTGTGGTGGACTCCGAAAGTTGCTAACTGCTGCCGTTAAACTCCTGGTGGCGGAAATCTGACGCTGACGGCTTGCTGGAGTAGCTTCCGCACGGCGACACAGCCAGTAATGCAATGATGCGCATTACCACTAGGGCGTGCCTGTAGCCGCCTTGTGAGACAGTCTCACATACCGTGGGTCATTTCCGAGCACCGCAGACATCAGACGCAGAACTACAATGGTAAATTATTATGGTACGACCAAGCCATCTGATTGTGAATCCCGTGAAACTGAACCCTTAAGCGTCTTTGAGAGGATAGATCCATGTTCTACCTATGTAACAAAAAAAAAAAAAAAAAAAAAAAAAAAAAAAAAAAAAAAAAAACCTGAGCTAGCTGCGTAATGTGCCCGAACTAGTTATTTTCGAATGACATATTGTTCATTCGTGGCGCCCATGTTTTTTTTTGGGATGTAAAGTCACGGTATTGTGATACATATGTCTGAGATCGTCATAACTTGTATTGTACATTGTTTCTAAATATCATTATTTCTAGCATATTAATTCTGAGATGGATTTTAGAGTAAATACACAAGTTTTTGCTTGCTCATGACGGCTAATTGTACCTCTGAGCGTTGCTTTTATGATTTTGCCAATTTGTGTTAATTTTAACGGTAAATTCGCTCAGACTTGTAATCGCCAATGATAAGAAAATAAATATCATATTGTGGCAGTTTTTCCTATAATCCAACTAACATCGAGATTCTTGCGAAATAAATAAATTTTCACTCCTTCATAAAACAAAATTAAAATCCCCTTTATTAATAATCAATTAATAAATATTAACCATAAATATTCATGACCACCAAGGCACCTACTACAAACTGTAGATCGGCAGATTCCATGTCGAACAAACAGGACGCGCTAGCTCAACGTGTACGGTGCTGTGAAAGCTAACACAATTGCAGGATTCTGATACTAAAATATTAAACTAAATGACGTTACAACATTCCAAATTTTTTTTCTTGTCGTAGCGTGGCCACAAGTGCGACGTTGTCTTCTTCAACGTTCAGCTGGACTTTTCGGTCGTAGCTAGCCATCTTTATCAGTAAACAAGTGATTCACAAATAAATGAAACTGTGGAATAATGGTACCTTTTATCATTGTTTTTTTTATATATATATTGTAATGAGACGTAGCTCATACTATCAGTAAACGGCGTATTAATTGTACTGTGCAGTGAATTTTGTTATTACGCGCTAACGTAGGCTACTGCCGAGCGATGGAACTTCATGCCTCCAAGACGACATCGCACCTGTGTCGAAAGTAAGGTACCGTTGCCGCACGCATACTAGTGGACAGTGCATGGCAGAACTCCACAGGGTCACAAAAGCTGCTGTGAATGGGAAGCGATCGAGCGAGGCAGGTGGCTGCAGACACTTAGTTAATTGTGCCTTTCTTTGCGGCTATTATGATCGAGCGAACATGTCACCTTACTTGAATTTGTAACCGGATGGCCACGGTGAACGAACCAGGGGAATAATGTGATCTTTCCTGCTAACGACGAGAGAGAGATGGTGAAATGTGTGACAAAGACATAACGGTGGCTGAACGTTCACTAATAATTGTCCAGAGAACACGAACTAACTCCGTGGAGCAACTCTGGAAATTCTAGTCACGTGAATGAAAGAGAGAATGTGTTTCCCAATAAAAGTCTTGTTTTACCTGGTCCTAAAATTCTCTCCGCATGAGGAGCCCGCGAGACTGTGCGACTGGTGGAACAAGAGGACACTTTTCTGTACAATACAGATACTATCCAGCTATCCTTTGCTAACCATACAGTACATCCATAGCTATGTCATATATAAGACTATTACCCTGCCGCCGATGTATCCCTTTCGTTGAATGTTTAATTCCGAATCAAGGAAGCTGCCAAAGGTAGGAGACGGATTTAAATTCCAGCCCAGATCGTAATTCTATTCGGGGAACCTTCAACGCCTCCCAGGCATCTTACTACTGAACCACTACATCTCGTTATAGTACTGATTGGTGAAGCTCATTCTTTGCTTAATAATACTGACGTTTATTAACACGCTTTTGTTAGCTTGAGCAGTATGTTTGAATGAATGTAATGGAATGTTTCAATTCAATTTTCACCCACATCCAGATTTCCGAATTATTTGAAATTTTTCACTCTTGTTAAGAACCGATAACAATACAATAACTTCATTACTTTGACCAGGTATTTCATTACTTTGACAGTAGAAAGAAATCCCAGCGCAGCGAGTAGTCGCCTGTGTGCTATGCAATCAGGCTGACACCGGTGTTTGGTTGACTGCATACATACAGGCGTCCACCAGAAGCTGCTCTCAGCCCGAGCTTTAAGTGTGATAAAAAATATATTCCTTATCCAAATAGCAAAATACTGTCCCATATTGAAATGTATACAATGCAGTGTACATGATGTAATAACTTCAAGTGTGTATCTTAAATGTGTCTTTTATCTTTAGATGTGTCCATAATTTTAGAAATATTTATAAATTGATTTGTATGGTGGTGATATGTGAAATTTATCAGTTTTAGTAGTTAAATGTAACAATTATGTAAAATAAACATAATTCTGTACTGGGAGTATGGTCGTGTAACCAAATTGCCATAAACAATCTAATTGGAAGCATGAAATTCAAAATACCTTCCTATGTAAAATGAAGTCTGCTTAGACTTCGATAAATTAGTTTCTTTGCTGCCGTCAGGGATTGATGTAGTTATCAATCCGTATAATGATTTTTTAAAATAAGAACTTCATTAACCAAAAAATTACTTTAACGTAAAAATGGTGGGATGTTTTCATAATGATTCCACATTTACGAATAACTAGCAATAAAAAAATTAAGACCACTGATAACGTAGGTTTAATTGTTGCTCGATTAGCTTATTTATTTCATTTCTTTATTTATTTTTTAAATTGAGTTATAATGTATTGTGAGGCAGGTTATCGCTATTGAAAAAATCTCTATATTTAAAGTTTATTTTTAATTATTTATTTCATATTGTTACAAAAGCATGTATTTTAAATTACAATTTAATTTTTAACTTTTTTGTTCACGTTGACTCAAATCCATGTTTTTTTTTAGTTTTTTAAAAACATAATTTTGTTTTTCAATGAACGACGTAACAGTGTGTTCACCTCTTCGTTATGTCCCAGCTGTTAAAATACTTCTAGTTAGTGCAAGAAATGCAATAAGTATATATAGGTACGTGATGATTTTATGTGTATAAAATAAGAGGTTTGCCCGTACTTCAAGAAAAATGTCGTATTCCGTTTACAGAAATCCGTTTCAATTTTAAAGATTTCTTTTTTCATTAGTGTCGCGATTGTTCTCACCTACGAACTCTTCTGTAAGCTGTCAGCGGGAGAACCGCAAATACCAGTCTATTATGGTATGTCTCTTGATCTACGCTGTGAGTGGAACAGCGAAATTCTGTAATTCCTCCATTTGATTTCTCGTCATCGAGTTTTTTTGTACATTGTACATAATCTTCTTATCCACTACAAATACAAAGTTCATCCCATGCCTCCCGAATAAATTATGAATTGAATTCCTCCCTAGTGGATCTTGGAGAGTTTCCACATCTCACTATCCACCAATCATTTATTAAGATAGTATATGTAATCAATAATCTAAAGAAAAGTGTGTAGTATTTAAGTTGATCATGATAGATTCCAAAAAGAGAGCCTTGGCTAGTTTTAAGTAGTAGTACCTTTGGCTGTGGCAGGGTCGAAGGCGATGTCCTGGCAGAAGTCACTCAGTATGATTTTTATGTTATTTGTTTGTTTTTAATGACAGCACTTGTGGTGAGTGCCTTGGTGGGCAAACCACATTACAATTATCTTTCATAACTTTATGATTAATAATTGTGGATTTTAATCTTAATTTTTATGAAGGAGTTGAAAATTATTTAATTTTGCAAGAATCTCGACGTTAGTTGGAATTTAGGAAAAATTGTCACAATATGACATTTATTTTCTGATCACTGGCGATTACAAGTCTGAGCGAATTTATCGTTAACATTAACACAAATTGGCAAAATCATAAAAGCAACGCTCAGAGTTACAATTAGCCGTCATGGGCAAGCAAACAATTGTATATTTACTTTTAAATATCTCAGAATCAAAATGCGAGAAATAATGACAACTGGAAACAATGAAAAATACAAGTTATGACTACCTCAGACAAAGGCATCATAATACTGTGACTTTACAGTTAAAAAGAAAATCATGGGCGCCAGAATGAACAATATATCATTCGAAAATAACTAGTTCTGGCAAATTATGCCGCTAGCTCAGGGGTTTTTTACAATTACAAAGTGAGAACATGGACCTATCCTCTCAAAGTCGCTTACGGGTTCTGTTTCACGGAATGCACAATCACATGGCTTGGTCGTAATCAATTACCATTGTAGTTCTGCGTCTGATGTCCGTGATGAGTGTAGCGGACCCACGATATGTGAGATTATCTCACAAGTCGGCTATAGGCATCTCTGGTCTGGCAATGCGCATCATCGCATTACCGGCTGTGTTGCGGTGATAACCTTGCTCCAGCAAGGCAAGCTGCGGTTAGCGAAAGAAGTCAACTTTCCAAGTCAACCTCAGACTGGTGCGATCGAAGTTAGAATCTAGAATGTCAGCTCCTCGCTCTTCGGTCCACGAGGAAACTTCTTGCTCCGCCCATTTGTAGTCTCGAAGCTCACATACAACAAAAATTCCCAGGACTTTGAGTTATACGCTCATTTTGATTGGACCTTCAGGTCGGCACCTAATGTCACGTGATATCCTCGATATGTGATTTGGCCAAAGAATCCAACAGAGGTCGGACATATTCGGCTAAGTTCGCCGGGGAGAGAGAACATTCGGGTTTCGGACGGCAGGCTTTTCCCGCTCGGTGAGTGACCCATCCCCAGGGAGCAGTGTGTGTGGTCTGGCAAATCCCAAATCTGCGACGTCCTGTCGCCATGGCTCGGAAAGACCAAGATTAGCTTCTAGCCTACAAATGGGCGGAGCAAGAAGTTTCCTCGTGGACCGAAGAGCGAGGAGCTGACATTCTAGATTCTAACTTCGATCGCACCAGTCTGAGGTTGACTTGGAAAGTTGACTTCTTTCGCTAACCGCAGCTTGCCTTGCTGGAGCAAGGTTATCACCGCAACACAGCCGGTAATGCGATGATGCGCATTGCCAGACCAGAGATGCCTATAGCCGACTTGTGAGATAATCTCACATATCGTGGGTCCGCTACACTCATCACGGACATCAGACGCAGAACTACAATGGTAATTGATTACGACCAAGCCATGTGATTGTGCATTCCGTGAAACAGAACCCGTAAGCGACTTTGAGAGGATAGGTCCATGTTCTCACTTTGTAATTGTAAAAACCCCTGAGCTAGCGGCATAATTTGCCAGAACTAGTTATTTTCGAATGATATATTGTTCATTCTGGCGCCCATGATTTTCTTTTTAACTGTAAAGTCACAGTATTATGATGCCTTTGTCTGAGGTAGTCATAACTTGTATTTTTCATTGTTTCCAGTTGTCATTATTTCTTGCATTTTGATTCTGAGATATTTAAAAGTAAATATACAATTGTTTGCTTGCCCATGACGGCTAATTGTAACTCTGAGCGTTGCTTTTATGATTTTGCCAATTTGTGTTAATGTTAACGATAAATTCGCTCAGACTTGTAATCGCCAGTGATCAGAAAATAAATGTCATATTGTGACAATTTTTCCTAAATTCCAACTAACGTCGAGATTCTTGCAAAATTAAATAATTTTCACTCCTTCATAAAAATTAAGATTAAAATCCACAATTATTAATCATAAAGTTATGAAAGATAATTGTAATGTGGTTTGCCAACCAAGGCACTCACCACAAAATGTCGCCCAACGCTGGTGCCAGATGAGACATTACTACTTAATGTCTGCGAACTTGGTGGCATAATTCAAATTAATACTATTTGGAGCCCAAAATTCAAAAAGTTTCATGGAATGTTGCACATGGTTTTTTTGGCTGTTTTATCATTCTTGTAGTCAATAGAAATTCATACAAGATTTTATTTTGATGTTTCACTTATATTTTATGCATAAAGTTCATTTTGTTTCAATGCATAAAAATTTATTTTGTTTTAACGCATTAAAAGGAAGTTCATTTGTGTATTTCAATTGAGATGCAATACACTTTGTATTGTAATAATTTTATGATCAGTTTAAAAATTTTAAATGAGTAACGCCAGTGTTGATTTCTTAATGCATGGTAGCTTCTAAGAAAATTTAAAGACACGCATGTTTTGCCCATGTGTTTGAAAGTAAGTCTGCTTTCATGGTGTTGTGTTGCATGATTCATCGTTGCTTTTCTCTTGCTGTATTTTGGAGGGGTATTTTTATTTGTGTGTATTGAAATTCGCGGTATTTTGTTGCTAGTGAATTTAGATTTCGTCATTGCACAACTGCGGTGTAAATTCATTGTTTGTGTGTTCATATGAAGCTGCGATCCCGTACAATAAAATGTTTCGATATGGAAGATCAGTCTGATAGGCAAAAATCTCCCGAAATCATGAACGATCAGGTTCAGTTAACGGAACAAAGCGAAATATTGGCTGCAAGGGAGGGGAACGTATGTTCTGAAGTTCCGACCCACTCATATAGTTCGCAGTCTTCTTTGTCGCCACAGGAAGAAAACATGGAAAATTTTCCGTCGCCTGTCGGTGAGATGGCACAGAATACGCTCACACATTCAGAACAGCAAATGCTAGACATGCTGATGACTGCAATAGGGCAACAATTTAATACTGCAATTAATTCACTAAAAGAGGAAAGTAAGAGCGCGAATCAACAACTAAAGCAGGATTTAAGCCAACAATTAAGCCTGCAAATTAATTCACATAGACAGGAATTAAGCCTGCAAATTAATTCACAAAAGGAGGAATTAAACAAGCGTTTTGATTCACAAAAGGAGGAAAATCAGAGAAATTCGGATTTGCTTAAGCAGAGTATTGATTCGCAAACTGCGATATTAACAAATTTGGACGTGAAATTATCCACCTTCCGTTCTGAAACACAAAAACACACAGAGGTATCAACTACCGCGATTACCGATGAATGGATCGAAATTGCACAAGTGGAGCAAACCCAAAATACAGACCAACAGCTGGTAAGCTCTGAGGAAGGCGAGCATTCCACCATTACGTCTGTCGATTGTATGGTCGAAGCAGTTCCGGAAATACAAATTTTCAATCGGACACTGCTCGAAGACGTGACAGTGACGCGGCAGATTACTGAGCATAGCGTCAGCAAAAACGTTGATACAGTGCAAAAGTCACTGCAGATCGCGGTTGTGAGTACGGAATGCGTCTGGTCAGACGCGCAGTTCCGGAAAACTTGTGTAAAGCGTTTCGGTTTGAGTATCCATGGAACAGAAAGGCATGATAGCATTTACACCGCCATGATCGAAAAGCAACGGGAAATTTTTCTGTGCCCGTTCAGGTCAAAAGACAAGTATTTTGCTGCAGAAACTAAATTCTGGCAGATCAATGAAATCAGCTGGAAGGGAAGACAGACGAGAATGTTGTGTAACCCAGGTACCTGGTCGTCAGCTGAGCCCATTAGCAAGGCTAAGGGATACGCTAGCACAATGCGTCTTCCGAGAATTTTGTTAGGGAGCGCAGATGTTGGACTTAGGGTCATCACTGAGTGCCAAACGTTTCTCGCCTCGCATCAGCGTTTTATCGCATTCAATAAATATGCGATGAGCGTGTATTCCGAAAGGAATTATGTGATAAAAAGAATCCATGGACGTCTCAAATTCTTCTTGTAGGCATTGTTTAACAAGTTGTGTAGCATGCAAAATACAATGACGAAAAGGCTGACTATGAATTGACCGATTTGGATCATAAAAAAAAAAAAAAAAAAAAAAAAAAAAAAAAAAGAAACCGAAAATAATTGCAATGTTTATATTCTTGCTTTATATAGATTTGTAGTGTTCTGCAAGCGTGAAATCTCAAAATTGCTTTGTATTGGCAAAAGGAACACCTGAGATCGGACCTTTCTATGCACAAAGCTTATAACCTTTTTCATACAAGCTAAAGAAGCATAAGTGTATAAAAGGAAAATATTCGCTAACTGGGATGGATTTCCGGCTTAAAACGTGGAGTAAACGATATGTTAAAACGGTTATAATAACTCCTAAATAAAGAGAAATATTATATTCTTTGAATGTCAAGATAATCTCGAGTCATCAATAGACCCGTTGTGAAGGAATCGTAATGTTACTGAGGAATGATAGTTACGCTATTCATTATCCTTTCATTTATGTGCGGAGTGGTTATGTGCAGGGTTCGCTTGTATGCAAAGATGCTACAACGACTTTGGTTGACGATGAAAGTTCACGTCAAACCGCATAATGTGTATAATGTCTCATATGGGAATGGTAAATTTTATAGAAATTCCATTACATATACCCATGAGCAAATACAGGTACCTTTCGCCATAAAATTCGCAATCACTTCACAGACGGTATGTTAAAAGTTAGAGATGTCGACACCTGAGAGACTAATTAGGAGACCACCTAACATTCAACCAGTAAGGTTCATAATTTACGTAACACACGAAAACATGTACTTACATCGTTCATTCCACACCACGTTGAATTATAAGTAAATGCCACGTCATTAAAATCTAAGATTACAGTTAGTGATATTTGACCATGAACACGGGCACATCTTCTCTGAAATGCTTATTGAATTAACCGTCGGTCATGACGAAAATCACGTCACCGAATCCGACTAAACTATTCCGTTGTTTTGAGATTAAGACCGCGCAATGTAATGAGATATTTTACGCTCACCTCTAGCATCTTTATGGATGTTTGTTGAAGGCAGAATTATTTTTATGCACATGAGTAAAACATCACGCTAAATTGTAAATACAATGTATAGTTCCACCACTTTCTGCATAAGTGGTCTCAAAATGTTTTGTTTTATTAATGTGTTTCATTTTAGTGATTTAATGATAAGATTTGATACAAGATATTTTCAAGATTATTATTATTTAAACATGTATGTAAATAATTTCTTTTCATGTATATTTTAGTATTGTGTTTAATATAACTTTGTATTTGGGAAGGCTACCTGAATTCACGTGCTTCTGTTTGTAAAGAATTGTAAGACGGCCAAAAGGACATATGCTCCCGTTATATATATTCACCTTACAAGGCAGGAATAGCGATGGTTAGTGGAATCACATTTAAAATGAATGTAATTATAAAAATGCTTAAGTTTTTGTTGAGTCACAATGGAGATAGAATTAGGTAGTTAAAAATAAAATTATTGTACCATAATTTCATTTTTCACCAACGGCCGGCCATATTGGGCGCCATTTTGTGGTGAGTGCCTTGGTGGGCAAACCACATTACAATTATCTTTCATAACTTTATGATTAATAATTGTGGATTTTAATCTTAATTTTTATGAAGGAGTGAAAATTATTTAATTTTGCAAGAATCTCGACGTTAGTTGGAATTTAGGAAAAATTGTCACAATATGACATTTATTTTCTGATCACTGGCGATTACAAGTCTGAGCGAATTTATCGTTAACATTAACACAAATTGGCAAAATCATAAAAGCAACGCTCAGAGTTACAATTAGCCGTCATGGGCAAGCAAACAATTGTATATTTACTTTTAAATATCTCAGAATCAAAATGCAAGAAATAATGACAACTGGAAACAATGAAAAATACAAGTTATGACTACCTCAGACAAAGGCATCATAATACTGTGACTTTACAGTTAAAAAGAAAATCATGGGCGCCAGAATGAACAATATATCATTCGAAAATAACTAGTTCTGGCAAATTATGCCGCTAGCTCAGGGGTTTTTACAATTACAAAGTGAGAACATGGACCTATCCTCTCAAAGTCGCTTACGGGTTCTGTTTCACGGAATGCACAATCACATGGCTTGGTCGTAATCAATTACCATTGTAGTTCTGCGTCTGATGTCCGTGATGAGTGTAGCGGACCCACGATATGTGAGATTATCTCACAAGTCGGCTATAGGCATCTCTGGTCTGGCAATGCGCATCATCGCATTACCGGCTGTGTTGCGGTGATAACCTTGCTCCAGCAAGGCAAGCTGCGGTTAGCGAAAGAAGTCAACTTTCCAAGTCAACCTCAGACTGGTGCGATCGAAGTTAGAATCTCCAATCTAGAATGTCAGCTCCTCGCTCTTCGGTCCACGAGGAAACTTCTTGCTCCGCCCATTTGTAGTCTCGAAGCTCACATACAACAAAAATTCCCAGGACTTTGAGTTATACGCTCATTTCGATTGGACCTTCAGGTCGGCACCTAATGTCACGTGATATCCTCGATATGTGATTTGGCCAAAGAATCCAACAGAGGTCGGACATATTCGGCTAAGTTCGCCGGGGAGAGAGAACATTCGGGTTTCGGACGGCAGGCTTTTCCCGCTCGGTGAGTGACCCATCCCCAGGGAGCCAGACCAGGCAAATCCCAAATCTGCGACGTCCTGTCGCCATGGCTCGGAAAGACCAAGATTAGCTTCTAGCCTACACAGCTCAATAACTCTTTAATATTCGCTTTGCTACGATACACTGTATAAGTTCACCATTTCATTACAGTCCTCACTTGGAATCTTGCGTACTTTATAAAATTACAACAAAAATCTATTCACGTGGTCGCCCAAGATTTATGTAAATTACTCTTATATTATTACATATATAATAAAAATGCACCTTGTAACGTGGCGACAGCGCGGCTCGTTACACACTTCAGTTAAAAGCTTATTGCAAATGTTTTTTAAATTGTGAAACATCGGTATGGTGACTTATTCCCATTGTTCGCCAATAGTAAAAGAGTGTGGATACAGCTCAGTATTGTGGAGAACATTATATCTGGTATTCATGAGTAGCAATGACATATATTGGTCCAACTCACAAATAAACAAGTATTGTGTATCCATCCGTTGCAAAGTGAAATGAGAGGAGTTTCATTAGTGGCGGCACCTAACAAGCCATGTTAGGAATGAACAGGATGAACAGTGTCCGCCAGTCCTGCAGGTAGCTAAGTTAGTATGGTACAAATTCGTATTACAGAGCTCGCTGGGAATACTCACGTCTTCGAAGCCCCAGCCGTCGTTGCCCTTCTGCTCCCACTCGTCGTAGTCCCTGGGGTTGCCGCGGGCGTATATCATGTAGTTGATGGTGGACGAGCCGCCCATCACCTTGCCCCGGGGCCACCCGCAGCTGGCGTCCCTGCGCGCCTTGCAGCTGTGTTTGCTGGGCTGTGTGCGGTACCTCCAGTCGATGTTGCTATTCTGGAGGGCCGGCGCCATGGCGGGTATGTCGGCCACCTCGGGCTCCTCGATCCCCGCCTCCAGCAGCAGCACCTGTCACAAAGGTCCTGTCACGGTCGCCATGTAATGACATATGACTGTCGGCAGGAACGCCTTAAGAACACGATTTCATGGTTTAATACCACGTTTTAATACAAACCATTTAACCCAATATTTCATTACTAAGTTTTATATACCCACTCTGTTAGCACAGGTCTTTACAGAAGCTTGGTAGTGTCCAGCGCCGGCCATAGGATTAGCTCTTTCGCTTACCGCTGGCAGAAAATTTTTAACCTTCGAGATGGTGCACAATTCCTAACCTCCAATTTCTGTGCAAAAGTCCTACCTTATACCTCTCCAACGAGTGTTGTGGGTGAGCGATGGCGCTCTGGCCTCGCATTGGGGATGATGCGGGTTCGCCATCCCCTTCTGTCCATCCAGATTTAGGTTTTCCATCGTTTCCCCAAATCACTCCAGGCGAATGCCGGGATGCTTCCTTCAAAATACCATGGCAGAAATCCTTCCCGTCCCTTGTCCCCCAATCCTTTCCCGTCTCTAATTACCTCGACGTTCCGAGGCGTAGACCTAAACCTATAAGCAACTCTCCATCTAAACCAGCGTTTCTTAATATGTTTCAACACAAGGAGCAGTAAAATGTCAAAAATAATTTTATGGACCACTGACTATATAATTATATATATATATATATTGCATATTGTTACTTTCCTTTCTAACATAAAAAATCTAAAAGCATCTTTTGAATTCCTTGGAAAACACGGTTACGAAATTCAAAATGAACTAGGGCCTATAGAAAGTTTTGGTTATAGGATTGTACCTTATATCTTTACAATACGCTTTCGGCATTTATTTTATGTGGCCAGTTATCGCTAATATTTTGTTAATATCATTAATTCAGTGAGACATCGTAACACCACAGCGAGAATTACGTAAATATTTGCAGGGAAAAGTCGTAATTAATTTGTAAGTAAATATCTATATGTCTTTCGATGTGCGATATCGCAGGCGCGATGTAGAATACCGCGGGTTTTTTCAGTAGTTGGAAAGTAGTGTGGGAGTTGTTACAGGATGGCAGGAGCTGCCGTATAGTGTGGACAAATTTTAGTGTAAATCGCAATACGCAAACACCGCGGCGTATCTATCGAGACATTTAATAAGGACTTATTGCGGAGAGTGAAGTTATGCAGCGTGTGATAGGTAGGAAAACGAGGACAGAGTTAGTAAGTGAATTTGGCTGTTTAACTGTTACGCTGTTATATCTGCACGAGTGAGGGACAGAATGGTGAATTTGTACTGGAGTAGTGACTCACAGTTACCACTATCTTACCGAACTTGTGTCTTCGGAGAAGAGTCTAGAAACTAATTTTGGTCTGGTGACTTGCGTTTGTCGGGACGTGTTTATGGGCAGTAAACCATTGTATGCTTTGACGAACAACACGACTGTAATAACTTTTCTTAGTTAATGACCTGTATAACCTTTCCTTTAGCAGCAACCACCTGACTGGCTACCGTGTCTAAGTGAATCTTTTAAATGTATAACTTAAGAACTGTACTTTCAAAACAACCACAACTTCTTATTTGGTTGTCACAACGACTGTCATCTACGCACAAACAACACTTGAGATATGGAGCAAAGTAACGACGTGTACTAAACCTCCCACGTGAGAGTACAATCGGTATTCGGGTTGAAAACCATGGAAGAAACTATATTATCTCTCTTGTTGCCATATATGAGAAGTTTTCAGAACGTAATTACTTACTTTCACGATTTATCATGTACTGAATACTAAGTACACACGTGAACGGATTAGGAGGGTATTCTGAAGACTTCAACGAGTAGGGTATTGATACCGAAAGGAAAACTACTCTCTTATTTTAGCTATTTTTGCTTAGTCATGAAAAGTAGCATCATTGTAAGATCGACGTTTCTCACGGTGTTGAATATAAGTAACTACTTATTTTTGGTTTGAAGGAGAATATTACGAGCAAGTGAATGGTGTAGCAATGGGCTCGCCGTTGTCTACGGTCACTGTAAATTTCTTCATGGAGTGTTTGAAGAAGAGGCATTAAACAAATCACCGCGCCAGCCAAAATGTTTTTACAGGTATGTTGATGATACGTTTGTGATTTGGCCACATGGCAGAAACAGCCTTGACCAGTTCCTAGCACATTTGAATTCGATCCATGAAAATATTCAGTTCACCGTGTAATTGGAGGACAACGGTTGCCTGCCGTTTCTAGATGTATTTTTTATAAAACGTGCCGACGGTTCACTTGAACACACTATTTATCAGAAGCCTGCCCATACCGACTTATATTTAAACGCCAACAGCTGTCGCTATACGGCACAACGCGAAACTGTATTAACCACCTTGGTACTCATAGCACGAAGGATTTTTGACAAAGATAGCATTCCAGGTGAATTGGACTATCTCCGGAGGACGTTCTTAGATAATTATTCTAATCAGGGGCAGATTAGTCGCCTGTTTAAAAGAAGGAATGTCGACATAAAGATCATATTGCTATCAAGGGCCTTGTCTTTCTGCTGTTTGTGGGTATTCTAAGTTCCAAGATGAGTAAAGATAATTTTCAAACCACACACTAAAAATAAAAAACTTTGTAGGCAGCATTAAAGATGACCTAGGTTTACGGACCCTTGGTGTGTATTACTGTGTATACTATGTGAATGTGGCTGTGGTTATATCGGACAAACGCAGCGGTGTATTGCGCAGCGATGTGTTGAACACACAAGAAATGTTCGTCTTGGGCAAAAAAAGAAATCTGCGGTGGCCGAACACAGTGTGCAAGAAGGTTATACATTTGGTTTTGAAAAAACTACAGTTTTATCCCGGGTAAAAGATTTTTGGGCCAGCGTTATTTCAGAAGCTGTAGAAATTAGAACAACTGATTCATTAGTTAACAGTGACACTGGTTATCAACTCAGTGCGGCATGGAACCCGGCTATTAAAATGCTGAAACTGTTTCGCCTCAGTAACGAGCAGATGAGTGGATGATGTAATCGCGCTGTGTTGGTTTTTCTCTTCCGCCGTTTCCGCGGCAGCGGGTAAACAAACAGTTAAACAGTGACATTTCGTTGAAAATGAGGGCTGAGGTAGATGTTTTCTAATCGTCCCACAAGGGTGATATTTGTTCGCGGCTGGAAGCCAGAGAATTTATTTAGTAGCATCATTGTTTATTTAATTTTTTATCATCGGATTAGACATCCCAGAAGCCATGCGTATTTTCAACGGAGTGTAAAACGTTATCGCGATGACCTTGAGATAAAGATCGTAAATGATGAAGATTGCAAAATAAATACAACGCCCACGACAAAATTTAAAAAAAATAATATCTTTATTAAAGTTAAAAAATAATCGATTTTTATTTACAGTTCAGTCTCATTGGAAATCACTTAAATTAACTATCTATTTGTCGACAATGTGTAATGTGTCCTAGGTAGTAGTAATAATTTGCTCTGTAGAGAATTCAGACCGACTTGTGCGCCTTGATACTGACTACGCGCCCGACACTCATGTTTACTATGTTGCTGCTCAAACACTATTTCCCTAGCTGTTGATGAATGTTTTTACATATTTAACACGTAGGTGTGGTATCCAGAGAAGTGATCATTGGTTTAAACAACGTTAAAGCACTTTCAAAGATCCTTTCGTAACCGATACTCAGAAGAAAACTGATTCGTTGCGCTTATCTCCCTTTATATTTATGCTCTCTTACCTGTTGATTCAAGCAGAGATATGAACCATCGTTTTCCACATGTCTCCCTGATACGAGTTTCATCCACAGGTTTCATAACTGCACAAATGTGGTGGTTAAGCGACCTGGAAGCTGTATGATTGAATGTGTAACAGTTTAAAAATGTAGGCCTGTTCTTACAGACTTACAGTACCCAAATAAAGAAAAATAGTTTTTGCCTGTACTGTTGTTCTCGTTTATCTCTTTTATAAATAACTGCATAATTACTTTCGGGTACATACTATGTTTTATTTTGTAACTTGTAATAGCTAGGGAGGACACTGATGCGACCCCTGGTGCGGTGTTACAAATTTTGGTTTTTACATGGTTTCCCAAATCAGTAGGTACTAACGAATTCTGGAGTGGTTATTTCAAAAAGGTATGATCGGATCCCTTCAGATTCTTAACCAGTGATCCTGTCTCCACGCTGTTGATCGCTATGTCGATGCGCTATTAAACCAAAAGCAAATCCGCCACGTGTAGTAAGCATGGAGCTTAATTCGCCTCAATCTTTAAGGAAAATGTCATTTTAGCAGCTACCATACTAACAGTACTGTTGGGCGGGCATGCAGCGTGTAGGCGTTTTGGTCAGGTGGGAATCTCACAAATGCAGTGTATCCGTACGTAGGAGATTATCATGGACAATGCAACCCGTAAAACTTGTAGTCAGTGTTTGCATGATATATGAAGAAACGGAAAGAGTTAAACTTGGCGTCGGTCCATTCAGTTCTATTCTTCCAAAAACCGCCTAAGTTAATGATAGCCACCGACGAACGATTGGCCAACGACACTACCTGCCATCACTACATACGCAGTCTAGCAATTTGAAATAGTTCAACGCCACCACTCCTACCGTGCCGTGGAAGTCTCAAACAGTTATAATTTCAGCCAATACAGGACATCGAACCAGTTCTAGTTCCAGACAAGGCGGGTAATTAGCAGACTTAACATAGCAAAAGGTTATTACTATTATCAATTGAAATTTGAAACAGACCCCCAGAAACCCTTTGTTTGGACCCGAACCTCAACCCGCAAGGCTAAAGTCAAGAAAAAGCTTCAAACAGTCAACTACAGTCATAACATCTCCACCTGGACCACGCCGTGTACAACTATGGCGAAATTAGTTGCCTGAAGGGCACTGGAGGAATATCAAAGAGGCACCGGCCGCGGGGTGTAATCAAACATATGCTCGTACCATATGGAAGGCATTAAACAGATTAAGAACTGGAGTGTCCCGATGTAGATCTAATATCAAAAAATGGGGTTACACTACTGAAAACGAACTATGTGAATGTGGTGAGCTGCAGGACCCACAACATCTTCTGGTATGCAGGAATCTACCTGACACCTGCACTATCGACGACCTTCTTTGGGCAAATGAGAAGGCCATCAGGATTGCAGAATTCTGTACACATTCCATTTAATTGTGTTCTATAGTCCATAAGATTAATAATATTAATTAATTAATTTTATTTGTTTTGTTTCAACTTGTAATGTTACGTCCCGTACACGAGAATTAAATAAATTATTACCAATTTAATTTCCATGTAGCACATGCTCCAATAGCAATTATCCTAGTAATATAATTAGCCCCTTTTTATTTTATTTTTTAAATTATCTTATATACTTTGTTAAATTCCACCCCTCCTCCCCTAATCTAATATGCGATTGACGAATTTTAATTTTAAATCCTTCAGTGTTTTTAGTAAATTATTCATCCCTTCACTTGTTAATTTATTCCAATCCCTGACACCCTCACCAATTCCAATTGTGTTCATGGTCATTTCTTCTCTTCCATACACCATTCCTAATCGTTCGAGCAATATCCCTCCAAGCCCCACGCCCAACATATGCCTTATACATTCCCAGAACTCTCTTCGCCTTCCTCTTGTCCTCCAATGAATCGCAATCCAGCTTCTTTATCATATCAGTTACTGACTGGGTCCTGCGATAATTTCCACAAACATATCTAGCTGCTCATCTTTGCACGCCCTCCGATTCCTGTATTTGATAGTTTACGCAAAATGTGGCTTACATACTGCATCACCATATTGAAGCTATGGTCTGACCAATGTTTTGTAACCCAGTTCTCTAAAATCTCTCATTACCTTCTCCAGTAAATGAGGGATTTTATAACCTTTTCGTACCATCTGCACAATGTGCTCCGCCCAGTTGAGCTTGTTATCAAACGTTCTGCCAAGACTATTAGAAATACCTTGCAACTTTTTGGCTGTACTATCTGTGGTCTAGATCCTTAAGATAGTTAGTTACCGGTTAATTCGGACATAATTTTCAAGGTACCAGAAATACAAGTGGTGCGTATTGACGTATCGGTCCCGTGTTTTCTGATGCGATTGCTGGAACAATCACTCCCTAAGATCTAAAAAACGACACTTCACAGTAATGTAATTACACTAGATACTTCAAAATTTAAACGACTGTAATATCCTTCCATCTATTGAATCATTGTTATTAATTCTGTTAAAAATATTTTGACTGTTTGCTGTAACATGGAGACCTTATTTGAATACTATGAGATGTGGTCAGTTGTTTCTTCCGTTGATCGAAGCAAAATCTGTTATCTATTATTTCGCAAGGAGTTGGAAAGCGTGATGGAATACGGCTTATTACTGCCACAACAGCTGTTGCGAAAGCAGATTTAGTTGCGTTAATCTGTGACACCACTAGCTCGGGTAAGATTAATAGCCATTGGAGACACGGCATTACTTTCGGTGACGGGTCTTGGGTAAACGGAACGGTTCATTAAAGCGGGGACCTGTATGCCGCCCGCGTTCTGGAAATGATATCTCAAAGAAACAATACAATGCTCTTGAGAATCAATTCTCTTTTGTAATTACTGTTGTTAACAGGACTTCCAAGTATATAGTTTTCTTATAATTTTGTTATGCTTATACCTTTAAAAATCGTCGACGTCGTGGTCATTAGAGGCGGGAAAGGATTGGGAGCAAGGAACGGGAAGGAATTCGGCCATGGCCTTTTCAAGAAACCATCCATGCATTCGCCTGTAGTGATTTGGGGAAACCGTGGAAATCGAACTTTCGAAGTTTGGTTGCCCAGACAGGGATTCTAACCCGCGTCCTCCTGAATGCGAAGCCCGAGTGTTTCACGCTCATCCTCCACACTCACTGGTTTTCATAACAACTTCGTTTTAATTTGAAGATAAAATAGTGTCTGTGGTTATATTTTTTTCTGTTCATTCTCCGTCGTACCTTATAGGTTGGTTACATACTTCTCTAGACCTTTTTTATGATGCTACTTTTAAATAAACGTTTATTAACAATGTTTTGTCACTTTTCTCACAGTCAGTTCCGATTAATTTCGTTGAAAGTATTACATTAGCACTTTGCAAAAACAAAGTACAGCGGTCACTAAACTAACAACTGCGTTGACTGCAGATGACTTTCTGTGACATAATTAGGAAATTTGGCTACATTGTTTAAGAAGTTTTGTACAAAATTTTCAGCTGTTAATTAAGCTGACCTTTACTCGGCAATCACCGATTTCGATAGAAACCAAGGGGAACTGCAATTACCGTCAATACTAATAAAACGCTAAGCTTGATCATCGTGTACCGTGCTCGTAACGATGACGTCACGCACTCTACCTTCGTTGCTAGATTATCAGCGGGCAGAGATGTCACTGCATAGTAGAGCGCTATTTTGCTAAGTAGCTGCGAAGAGATCATTACCAGAACACGCAAAGAAAATTAGGTATCTTTCGTTTAAATCGAAAGATTAATTATTAGTTGTTTTTTGTTTATTCGAATTTGTTCGATATATTCTCTGACATCTGTTCACACCGCGATGCAGTGATTGTATTAATGCGCGCGCGATGGAAGCTCTCTTTTTCAAGCAGGAGTACTAGCATTTGTCATTAAAGCATAGTGAAGAAGTTATTTAAGATTTAAAAAAAAGTTTAAGTTGATTTCTGCGCGCCATATCACTGATATTATTACTCTGTTTGAATGAAAGTAGTTTCACATTGTTTGCTATCTGTGCGGTCTCTGCTACGATTAAAACTAATATCACGCGGAATAACGAAAGTTGTAAAGTTTTATTTTTAATTTACGGTGCTTTAACTGACGCCATATTGCCAAAGTAATTATTTTAATTTGTGGTTAGGATGAAGTTCAACGTGGACTGGAAAGACAACAAACTTTTTGGTACATCGTAAGGCACAAGGCATTTATATTTTATATCAATTCTATTCAGTTGAGCGACAGCCATCAAGTGACTTGCCAGTACACTCAGTTCACCATGTAATTTTTGACGGCCTTTAAAGTTAATGGATAATAATGAATTATGTCCTCTGTTATATTTCCACCTCCGTACTGCAGGCGCAAATCCCTGGGTTCATAAATAGTGTGCGACGTCTTTGCCCGTCGCCGCTAGATGTTGGGGCGGTGTTGATGGCCAGATGCGGGGAGAACCTCCGTCCCTAGCGAAAGTGAATCTGATTGGCTGTGCTCCGCATCAGCTGGCAAAACAGAGCGTTGATAACGCAGTTACGGCGGTGAAAGAGTTTCGTCAACACTCTGCGTCACTCCTCTGTTCGTTAACTTGATATTATACAACTACAGCCTATAAATTCTACAACGTGAAATATCACTTTTTAACTGTTTATTTCCGGATGAGTCAAAGAGATATTAGGTAGGTAGTAACCATTCTTTTTCTCCCTTTCATTTTGTATTTAGCTTTTACATAATTTTTTTAAACATATCTATGCTCGTCACCTGTATGTACCATCGTTTGAAACCGTCACTGCTTTTGATGATATTACGTCTATTGATGACTCTCGGGTGCTTTTCAGTATAGTTCCAAAATCTTTCATCTAAACAATAATTTTATTGGTACTGTCCATGTCGCCAACCGCTTATATATGCGTATAACATAACTATACGTACCAATACAAAAGTAAAATCAACCATTTGTTTTTTCCTAATTGAACCATGTAAACCTGTTACAGTTTGCACGATCTGAATACACAGTAATAGCCTACAAGTTTTGACAGGTTTGCTGGCAGGGGCTCCCTGAGCTGCGCTTGGGGCCCCCCTGAGCTTTGGGGGCCCCGATGAACGGCACCCCTAGCCCTCCGATAGCTACGCCCTTACCTACAAGATGTCTATTTTGCCACCTGTTGGAAAGAATCTCAATGATTTCCGTATATATGACAGGAACAGATTGTATATTCAAAGGTAAAAACAAACAATAAGGGTTTGATTGCATCCACAGATTTTATTATAACTTTTGTTGAAACGTATTAATACGCCTATTCATATCACTGTGCGTCATTTCATAATACACTTACGGGTTTCAGATATCTGTTTTTTATGATCTGTTTTCTTGTTACTGGCAGCATTGTTCTTATTCTTTTCGTCATTTGAGGTTTTCTAGTGACTGCACAGTAGTGTTTTTGTTTCGTTACTTGCAGACCAGGTATTTCATTACCTCAAAAAATCGTTCCTTGAGACTCGGTATTAGCTGGCAGATGTGGAGAGAAATTTAATAGCCTGAGTGACGCCACGTGAACAGCACATTGTTCAAAAGTTTTGCATAGACCACTCGCGATAGTCGCTTAGGTCTTACTCTGCTCTCGTGTGATCGTATAGCGATTCGTGAATTCGTACTCGATTCGCGTGGGTAGCATTCGGTTTAGCGAGGAATGACGTTAATGTCTTGAAGAAGCAACTAGTCAGTAAACGAACATTTACTTATATTTGTAAATATGAATTATTGGGAGGAGGACATTTAGTTTCAAATCATTATAATGAACGTTCGTTTGAAGCTTAATATTCCCGTATAATAGTGGAAATAACTTCACTCAGCATATGTTTAGAACAAGTTGTAATATTTCAATATGTAGGTGTTAAAAATAGAAAGTGTGCTTTGTCTTTCAGTGACAAGATTGTGAGTTTTTATTTACTATTTCTCTTCTGATGTGGTGTGTGTATGTATGCATTCATCAATATAAAATCGTTCACGGTTAATAACACCGAAAAAAGAAATAATGTTCTAAGTACAAGCAGCACAATATTCCGTGATTCCCATTCGTGCTGTAATAAATGTTACAACTGAAGTAAATTTGTTCCACACCTTTGTTTTGATGTTAAACTCAAGCAGTATTTCCCAGCTTGGTTTTAAAAGGCGTTTGCTAGGCCTGCCTTAGCTTCAGCAGAGCCCAGTTGGCTTTCATGTTTCAGGGTTTCTATAGAGCCATCAAAGGACTTGCCCCTCCAGGCCGTCCTCTATTTCAAGTTGCTGTCCGTCTTCCGTCGCGCGGAGATTGGATTGGAATTGATCAATGAATAATGAATAGTGGTCTATTGTATTATCAGGTAAAGGATGTAATCTCGAGGTCGAACATAGGAAAGAAAACCAAAATCGTGCTGTATAAAGAATACTACCAACCAATACTGGTCTACGGTCCTGAAACATGGAGTTGTACAAAGATAGAATTTAGCAAATTACAAGCGGCAGATATAGGATTTGTGAGAGGTATAAAGAACGTCACAACAAATAATAAAGTTAGAAATGAAAATATCAAGGAGGGATTAAAATTTGAAACATTGGGAAAAAACGTTAACAAAGAAAAGACTGCAGTGGCTGGGGCATGTTATGAGGATGGAGGAGGGGAGGATGACGAAGTTAGCACTGCTGAACATCAGGAAGGGAAGGAGACCAATTAGAAGAGCTCGGACAAGTTGAATAGCCCAAGTGAAGAAACACGAAAAGGCTCTGGCGTCGCATTCTGGAGGAAGCATGTTCATATCCCCGTCCGGGTATCCATATTTGTATTTTCCATGGTTTCCCGCGATGCTTCGTTCTTAGGAAATGGCTGAATTCCTTCCCGTTTCTTGTACCCCATCGTTTCCCGCCTCTAATGATCTCGACGTAAAGCCATTACCAAAAAAAAAAATCTATGCGAGTTGATTATTACCAACTGGGGGAGCAAAGTTTTCGTCAGACGTAGAAGATAATGTGCCGCCTGACCCATAAAAGTAAAGTCTATTGACAACGACGATGATGATGATCAAATACATCTCCTCAAATGTTCTACACGTGGCAGATTGTTTCTTAACAATACGCAAGTCTCCAAGAGTTGTTGCCATTAGGATATAACAGTTGAGAAGAAATCTGAAGGAAATATATTTGCAGTCCTACTAAGGAACTGTGCCTCGTACGACATTAATTACGTGAAGTGTTTTACCGAACGTCCCCCCCCCCCATGAAGACGTGAGATCATGAGGGGACCCCTCCACCTGCTAACCAACCTCGTAGTTTATGAGACTTTTTTTTTTTTTAGCTCTCCTGTTTCCTAGAGTGGTTATACCCCATCCCTTAGGTCGGTATCGGCGTCGTTTGTAGAACTTTTTTTAGCTGTACTATTCTTCAAGAAATTAAAAACACGACGTGAGATTTCCGTCAACCCGCCCCCCCCCCCCTTTTGGTGAGATATGGTCGGACCCTCCCCCTATTTCACCCCCGGATTTAATTAACGCCCCCTTGTGGAAAGCTGTGTAGAGTGCTGTATGGAGAGCCTCGTATCTATGGACTCACCCTCCACTTGTCAATCTCCGTGAGTCTGTTGGCGACGACGCAGCCCGCCGAGCCTGCGCCCACCACGATGAAGTCGAAGTGCTCGCCGCCGCCGCCCGCCGCCACGCCTCCGGAGTGGCCGTAGTAGGGCGTCTGCGCCCAGATGGGGAACGTCTCGTCCTTGCTGTAGCCCAGCATCTGCGCGATGGTGGCGAGGAACATGAAGGCGGGAGGCATGCACGTGGAGACGGTCGCGTGCGGCCGGCAGAGTGACGCCAGGTCCGGAGGCACCCACGACATGCTGGCTGCAACAACAACAACGGCGGTACAGGTCACTCCCGCCTGACCCACCACAATACGGAGCGGAACAACAGAGGAGGAGCACGATCCACAGAGAAACACTAGTAGGGGGCTTCCATTCATTACGTGTTGATTTTCTTCGGAAACCCTGAACCCCCCCCCCCCTTTCACCCTCTCGTGAGGTACATCTCGAGAGCCCCCTCACACACACTTGCTGAAGACCTCGTGATTTTGGAGACCTTTTTCTTTGTTAGCTTTTTTTTTGTAAGTGTTTAACGTCTCTTTAAAAGCGAGGTCTTTAGAGACGGGAAAGGATGGGGGGCAACGAATGGGAAGGAATTCTGCCATGGCCTTTTTGAAGGAAGCATCCCGGCATTCACCTGGAGTGATTTGGGGAAACCATGGGAAACCCAAATCTGGATGCCCGGATGGGGATTCGAACCGCCGTCCTCCTGAATGCGATGCCAGAACGCTAACTGTTACACCACCACTCTCGGTTAGCTCTGCTGCTCTTAAAAAGATGACTAGAGATATCTGATGATCCCCCTTCCTTTGATGAAATTTGCCTGACTCCCTCTCCCCCCTGTTTCACCTCATGTAATTAATGATCGCCCCCTTAGATAACTGAATGGTAGCGCATGAAGGCGGCACCACCACAATCGGTCCCCGATTGTAAAGAGTTCGTCTTAGGGTACAAAATGCGTGAAGGCGAGTCCATGGCAGTGCCGCCACTACCTTAGTCTGTGAGCTAACGAGCGTCCTTTGAAGGTGTCTGGTAGCGTGTTGCCTTTCTGTAGGGCTCCACCACAGCGATGACAGAGCCGGTGTGATGGATCAGCACTTCCCTGTCGGTATTCGAACCCAGTCTTTCAATCAACCAGGCGGCGACAGTAAATGGTGCCAACAGAAACGACGCTCTCTGCCCAGTCTGATTGGAAAACCAAGCGACTGTGAGTGACTAAAGACTATTACCGGCAGCAGCACTAAAGATATCCACTGCCCTGAACCCATCGCGACATCCGTTGTCGTCGGATGGGTATCTTTGCCACTGGTGTGTCGGGAATGACTAAATACACTGACGTCCTACCTGATCTTTCATCTACCTCTTTTATGAACCGCAATAAGCGAAAGGGTATGTGGAAAAGGAAATCCTAGGGAAAGAGGGAGAACTTGAGTTCTCTGGGATTGCTAAATTCGGATCCAGCTGTTAGCAGTAGCTAAACGAAAGTGTTAGGGAACATGCGACAGCAGTAAATATCAACTTCTCAACAGATGGAACAGGTAAACCTCCTTTGTATAGCTGTATCGACCTAAAGACGCCGTGCCTAGTTGGTGGGCAATAACGCTCTGCACTCAAATTCGCGAGGACGTGGGTTCGAATCCCAGTCTGGTCAACCAAATTCCGGTTTTCTATAGTTTCAATACAGGCGAATGACGGGGTATTTCCTTCAAAAACATGTTATTGTTGTTGTGGCTTTAGGGCTCGTCGACAGCGAGTTACTAGCGCACTGTCGTTCAAAAGGGCCTTGACAGAATTCCTTACCGTTCCCTGCTCCCAGTCCTTTCTCACTTCTAATCACCTCGACGTCGACGAGATGTAAAGCCATAAGCAAAAAAAAAGTATCGAATTAAGTCCTGTGGAGCAGCAGGCATCGTATTGGACAGGAAAGACGTAACGCTTTCTCTAGACCAAAAGGAATGACTTTTGGCAGATATACTCGAACCAAATATTTAGAGGTGAAGCTGCAGTTGAGTGGTGCGGTCATCATATTGCGCAGCGTTTGTTTTCGTGCTGGGTAACAATTCTACCAGGGGACAAGGCAGCTGATGGTTAGTTACGAGAAAGTAGTCCTTGTGTAGGAAAGGAAGACGGGAGTTGGATTCTGGAAGGTTGGAATTTTGCTGACAACAGAGTCAGACAAACAATAAACGACGTTCTATGCGTCACTCAGTAACATCTTTTTCAGCTATGGTCCTATTCCAGGGAGACTGCAAAGATGGAGTTGCAGTTGTGGAGTAACGTGTCAGGCAAGCAAACTAGAATACCTATGACTTCGTTGTATGACGTTTCTGTTATGCACACAGAGAGTGTGACGGGGTACAAAACTGATCAAACTGCAATAAGCAAATGATCACGGGCATAAGTTAAAATGAGTGTTGAATTATATTGGGAAACGAAATCTTTCATACCATCGAACGCATGATGACGAATAGCAATGCTCTACTGTAAAAGTTGGTATAAGAGTGAACGTGGGACGCCATCACCCTCGGGATAGAAATTAAAACGAAATTAAATGGTGCAGGGACCCGGAAGCAGAAAGCCGTGACGTCGTCTGTCTACCACGTCCACATAAGTGTAGTAAACGTGTATTGGGCAAGTACAGGGCGTTCGCCGGGAAACGCTACCCTCCCAGTCTGTTGCCGTCGGCAACTTGCTGGGACAGTGGGGCCAGGACCTCCCGCCACACGGCGCCGTGAATCACCGCACTGTTTAACACCTCTGCTGCCCCAACAGTATTGTGAATAAACGTTTCTTTGCGGTTTGGCTGGTTTGGGGCTTCATACTCTTACTAATCTGTACTGTGTTTGAGTGTGAGTAAAATTATGGTTCGTTACAGTTTGCAACAAAGAATATTTCTCTACGATACATATGTGAAGAAGAAGTCGTTTAAAAAGTGTCGCAGCAAATTTCGTCGCGAATATCCTGGTGCTTTACTGCCAGCTAAATCAACAATCCTGCGTCTGGTTAAAAAAGTAAGAGAAACGGGTTCATTTTTTAACAAAAATAGGCTGTCGGTCAACCGTATTCCCACAGAGGAGAAAATTGACGATATCGCTTTTCGACTAGAACAGTCACCCAAAAAATAATTAAGTCAGTTAGGGCAGCAGGCAGGCGTATCTAAGACGTCAGCTTGGAAAGTAACAAAGCTAGTTCACTTAAAGCCGTACAAAACAATTGTGGTGCATAAAATTACAGAAATAGACCAGGGGCCTAGGATTAGATTTTGCAACTGGTACCTGCAGGGTGTCCACGATGGCACTGTTGATCCGCAACTGATGTCACATTTAAATGCTTAGCACATACAAGTTTATGAAGCGTAATTATTATGAAATAGTCCGCGGCCGACGGTCGAACAATGCCGGAAGCTGTCCGCTCGCTCGCCGGGAGCAGTTTCTAGCTTGTAGCGCTAACAGTGGGTAGCGTTTCCCGGCGAACGCCCTGTATTATGTTAACAGTCAATAGGGACCTGGCCGATCATCGGCAACCAGGTCGTTGGGGACAGGAGAGGGTGCCCTTTCTGGGGAAATCATGGAAAACTGAGAGTCGAAGAAAGTGTCCACTGCAGCTCGAACCGACAAGCGTTAACATTTTTGTC
This sequence comes from Vandiemenella viatica, assembly GCA_031002005.1. NCBI lineage: Eukaryota > Metazoa > Arthropoda > Insecta > Orthoptera > Morabidae > Vandiemenella > Vandiemenella viatica. The sequence continues at coordinate 26,093,882 of CM061914.1, read as the reverse complement.
GGCGTTTCGGTTTTCACTGTATTATATTGGTTGGAAGTTAGTCAAAGCTTCGTAAGCATTTTATTACTATGGATTAGGGTTATAACGAATTGATATCTTTTTACTGGTGTTTTCGCTTGCACTCTCACTGTCTGCTGCATTCATTATGATAATATCTGTGCAAAGCAGCTCTCATTTCGCGGTCTGTTAGCAGCTGTTAATAGCAGTGAAAGCCTTTCGCCGTACCCGCTGGTCGTGAAGTTATTAACGACAGCTGAATGAAGCACTGTTGCCCCTGTTGAGATGGAATGCAGACAGTCGTGTGAATCAGGTGGAACATACTAGGCGTAACCTTCCTGAGAGAAAAATAAATTCACCACTGAGCTATACAGTTCGTGGTTTTACTTTGTGGGTGAACTGGTTCAGATCACCATCCGGCAATCCAGATCCCGGTTTTCAAAGGTTTCCCGAAATCACCCTATGTGAAAAATGGGGTGATTCCATGAAAACGCCATCATCACGACCAGCTTCCTTCCCGTTCTATGTTAGCTGTTCTCTCGCCTCTAATTGGCTCCATGTCGACATCGACGAGCGTGAAGCCCAAAAAACAGTTGAGTTGTGTAGGTTACAGATTTCGTTTTGGTTAGATGACAGGTGTTACGTTCGCTATTCACGGAGCGTGGTGGTGTAACGGTTAGCGTTCTGGCCTCGCATTCGGGAGGACGCCGGTTCGAATCCCCGTCCTCGCATCCAGATTTCTGTTTTCCATGGTTTCCCAAATCACTCCAGGAAAATGCCGGGATGCTTCCTTCAAAAGGCCATGGCCGAATTCATTCCCATTCCTTGCCCCCATCCTCTCGTCTCTAAAGACCTCGCTGTTAAGAGACGTTAAACAGTTAAAAAGAAAAAAAAAACGTACGCTATTAAGGTCCCTTAGCAACATTTGTTTATTACATTGCTGACCAAGCGTGGCGGTGGGCAGTAACGCACTACCCTCGCGTTCTGGAGGAGGCGGGTTCGAATTCCCGTTCAGCCATCCTGATTTCGGTTTTCATGCGAAAGCCGGGATGGTTCTATGGATGAATTCCTTCCCGTTCCATGTTCCTAGTCCTTTCACGTCTCTAACGACCTTGACGCCGACGAGGTGTAAAGCCATAAGCAAGAAAAGTTTATTAAAGCTGTTGACTATTTAAAAGAGGATATTTTCCTCTTATCTGAATTAATAAATTGGAGTCGGAGGTTCTTGATTACTTGACCACCACGTTTCGTCAACCAACTGATTTACCATTCTAAACTGAACTTCTGAATTCGAACTTTTAAAATAAAGTGTGAGCCGGTTATTACACAAACTGTGCAGGCGATAGTTAATTCAGACGAGAATATAGCTTCATTATTAATGGTATAAGTGAAACTCCATGACCTTTTTTTGGGCACGGTCATGGGTCTTGAGTAGTTCCTGTTTTTATGGTCAAAGGTCATTATCATACATATTATTTCTAAAAGGCGTTTTTTTTCGTGAAGACCCATCTTTCTCTCTTCATTCTTATCCAAAATCTATAAATGAGGAATCATTCTAAAGATTTTGTTTTCCGCTTTTGTAACATTATTAATTAAGAAAGGAATTTTTCGAAATTCAATTCGTGAATAGAAAAATTATGAACAATCAAGGTCACGGGTATGCGATAGTTCAGAGTCCAGCTGCTAGGCTTCGCTGGCGTCGAAGAGGAGTGATCTCATTACCGCTAGATAGCAGACTACATGTCACAGAGATATTGATAAACTGGGTGTATGTCTTATAGAGTAAGAAGCTTTTCGGATTGTTTTTTTTGTTGTTTTTTTTCAGTAACGACAACACTTCATTATTTGTAATTGCTTCGTAAGATGCAAATGTTTTGCTTCGTACCTATTTCAGTTGATGAACAAACTTCTTCTTGTTTCATCCTAGTACTTACCACCAAAGTGTATCATTGGAGAATTTTTTACACGGGCTACCCGGACTGGCTAAAATACGAATCTAATTTTTCACATAAATTCAGTGTAGTAAAAAATATCACCCATGATTTTACTTTTAAGAGCCTTAACGTCTACTCTGATGTCAAACGCGAATACCTAAATAGCTAGATGTGACCAAGCAGCGAGGTAGTAGTGACAGAAAAATGGCGAACAACGGGAAGAACTTCATTGAATAGCAAAATGCAATTATATTCGACGTATTTTCTGCAGTAAAGTTTTGCTATATGTCATTATTATTATTATTATTATTTTTACTTTGCTAAATGGACGTATTTAATTTAAAATAAAATTATACGAAATCGAAACTTAATGAAAGTATTGAGGTATATAATTTCCTCGTAACCTCAATTTTGTTGGTCCAGCAACGAAGGCCATGCGCGTGACGTCAGCATGTACAATGATATAGGTTCAACGGTTGGTCCCTTAATCAGATCTGTCTGATTTACGAACTTGGCCTGTATTTTACCCCCTAGTGTTTGCAGTGCGAAATTTGAACACTTTCTGTTCGGTTCTTAGGGAGCTGTAAGGCAAACGTCATTACGTAAAAGACTACCATATTCTCCTTAAAAACTGAAATTCTACAAAATTTTATTGAACACACAATTCGGGAACTGCTGTTTGATAATCTTATCTTTGCACCATGGCTATACTTAGCTCCCGAAAAGCAACCAATTGATTAGCGTCTCTAAGTCACGTGACAATGAAGACTACTACATCCTATATCAAGTGTAATTTAGGAGACCTGTTACTAGTTCTGGGTTCGAGGCTATTCATTTGCTGTATTTGGATTCGTTCGAACAGTGTAGGAGGATGAAGAGAGTCCTGGTAGTGTACGAGGTGTATGCATGTGATCAGGCCTAGAAGGATGATAATAAAAGAGTTAGGAAAGAGTTGGAAGGGAAAAATGACGAGCACTCGATTTCTCATATAAGGAAGTGGAATTTTTTTTATTGCCAAAGGATGTGCTGAATAATCTACGAAAAACACTGAAAGGAATTAAAAATCAAATTCGTAAATAAAAAATTACACACAAAGAATTACAGATAACAAAAGAGGAAAAAAATATATAGGTGTGTAGGGAAGTTGTCCATCGCAATTAAACTAATCGTAAAGTTGAGGTCGTCAAGGTAAATATGTTTAAAAACGATAGATCTTGTCATGTTACTATCTACCAAGGCATTTCTATATTTGATTGTGAATTAATATCTCTAAAAAATTATTATAAGTATTGGCTACGATATGAAGTTTCGATTAATCGAAGTAGTGTGCTGAATTACACACAGCAATGTATCGCGGGAAAATGTTCAATTTAGATACATGTGCCCGTGTTTATCGGTAAACTAGCAGAGTTCCCGGCGTTGCCCGGTCTAGTTGGCGTTGATTTACCTGTACACTTTTTATTCACGCAACGTGTACCAAGTTTCATACAATTCGCATCTTGAATATCAGGAATCAAAACAAACCCAGATTCACCCGCACTCTACCAAGAAAGAAGTGGGCTAAAGTTGATTTACTAGTACACTATTTTTATTCGTCCAAAAAAATTAATGCCTACCAAACTTCATTGGTTTCGTACCGGCCATTTCAGGTACTAAACTAAACCTCGATTTAGCAGTACAGTTCTAAGAATGGGGTGTTTGGATGCTTTGATACGGAATGTCAGTTTTCATCTTAGTCCAGGTTACATTTCAACATAATTGCATCCACTAATGTTGCTGCTCGAAAATCAAAACATGGACCGTACGCGCATTTATGTATACCACTTACATAAAAATGTATCTGGAGTGTGTGTTTATTCCAGCATCGCGCAGAAAATACAGATTTTGAATGGATTTTCAGAATTTGAAAGCTTGTGGTCAAAGTCTAATAATTTAACGTACGTGTTAAGACGTTACGACACATTTATTTTACGAATAATCTAGCATAACCTGAAACTTCCGAATCCATTTTGACCGAGCTTTCACAGTATCAAACATTAGATGCGGCTCCTTATGCTGCTTCGTCTGCCTCTGGAGCTAATAATTTTCCCATTATGCTACTTCAACTGCCACTGTAGCTCAAAATTAAAACATATTCCGTACCTGCACAGTTGAATATCAGGTATACATATCAAGTATTCAGAACTAAATGAGATTTGTTTCAGAGAGTTATAAACTGACGCGCCATTTATTGTAAACAGAATGCTAAAGAAGATTGCCAGAGACATTGTGGTTGTGCTAGAGATTGTGATCAAAAAAATCTCTGTTGGTTTTTTTTTTTCGTGATTAGTTTAAAGACTGAATATCCTGAATTAAAGGAAACAATATTTCAAGTTTTGTTTAGTGTGCAAAATAGTTATTATTGAAGACTGATTTTATTGCTTTAGTTAAAGGCTATGGTCAGAGACATTGTAGTTGTGTGTTTAGTGCGAAGTATGCAACATCTAGTCGTTCCATCTTTGGCATTTGTTACCATACGATCAGAATTTCATTGCGGTTGGTAACTTTGAAACATAAGAAATACCAAACAACTGAATTGTGATTCTAAGCTTCGAAACGGTGAAAACCCCGTCGAAATCTGCTCAGTAGTTTCTGAGTATTTTATATCTCAAATTTATCCGGTTTTCGTTTTATAGATATAGACAAAAATAAAACGTTGATACCAGTTTACTGGGCCCATGGTCGCGATACAAATTCGGATTTCCACGCCGATTTTAAAACGAAAACGATCGTCGAGTTAGTAGAAGAAAAATATTGAGTGGGTGTGTGTGTTTGTCGGCCAGACAATAATGTATGTAACAGACTGATAGTGACAGAAGTAACTGTGAGTAATAAAATCATTTGTTCCGTTGTCTCTCACTTTAAAAGAATCTGCAATCAATAGGAAGTATTTAGTCAAGGATATAAGTAAATTAATCCATATCGGTTGGTGGTCATGTGACATTGTGTTGTCTGTACTTGGTGATAAATCAATTTTACCCATCCAATCGTGGCGGCCGTATTAGTTGATTTAAGACGAAGTCCCAGATAGCCTATTTCACAGGACAATCTAACAAATAGTAAAAAGCATTCCGCGAGTGGAGCAAAAATAAACTGTCAACTGACTATGTAGACTAATTATTCACTATATGTAATAAGAAGTTTCGCAATCTAATCCGGGATTCGAACCAAGTAACGATTGATTTCGTAAACAATTAGTTACCAAACTGTTCACTTCTTAGAAAACAATTGAAGAGGGAGGTTAGGTTGACAAAGTGTGGAGTTTGTCGTTATTTGAACCAGACATGTTTGAGCAACACTTGGAACACTTGACAACAAAACGAAATTTTCGTCGTAAGTAGTGAAACTCGAGAGCCGTGGTTGGCCGTGGCCATAATGTCGACAATTATTACATAGCAAGGCGGTTGGCAGTTTTTCGTGTGTTGTGGAATGGCGTTTTTTTCTACAATACAAGCTTTCACGCAATGAAAAGTGAAAGTGCTTTTGTGCCACGCTTTAGCATGTCGAAGCCGTCGTACGGCTAATGTCGGCGGGGCTTTCTACCGACTGCTGGTCGTGAAGATGGACGGAGCCGTCCGACACTGGCTTGTTATGTGGCGAAATGTTCTTGTCGCTCCAGCGCGCGCATTGCCGCTCCAGTTTGGGCGGAACAAAAAGGCGCTGGCTGAGTCGACACGGAGAAGTCTCGCCGATTACGGCCGATCTCCTCGCTTTTTGCATCTCCACGAATCTGCTTGGCCCCTCCGAAGAACTGCTCGTCGTCTGAACTTCCTGGTACGGCACTGGAGAAACTACTGTACCCCGAGTTCACTATACAGAACTCGTTCCCAGCTTTTAAAGCCATTAGGAATAACTAGCACTACTTAGTATTCTTCGTACCAGAAAACGATTAGCCTTTGACGACCTGTTTCGGCTTCATGTCAAAAACTTCTGACTTTCTCTATGGAGTACCCGTGTGCCTTGTGGCTACTGGTGTGCCTCTTGCTTCTGGAAATTTATTATTGTGAACAGGTGGCTTCTTCATTTGTTCTGTGTTCTTCTATTTTATCTTTAGCATGACGTATTTGACTTCGATGTAAAAGAAAAATGGCGACAAAGCTGGAACTCTTCATCTGTGAAACATTCAAATATTGAAGATACTACAACTGGACTTCCGGGATTCCATTTGAAGAGAGACCAGTGGGTCAAACTAATTCGCTTAAGATGGGGCCACGCCAAATGTAACACCATGCTCTAGAGGGGGGGCCTTCAGGATTCACCTGTCTGTGACTGCGGAGCTCCTTCCCAGAGTCCGAATTCCTTCCCGTTCCTTGTCCCCAGTCCTATCCCACCTATAACGACCTCGAGGTCGACTAGACATAAAGCCATAAATAAAAATAAAAAAAAATGTGGACCGGTTCGTCGCGAACAAAAAGAGTTTGATTCTGATTGTCAAGAAAGCAGAATGTGTTGTGGTCTTTTTCCGCTGAAGGAGCGTTTTCGGTCTTTGATCCTAAGATATGTATACCGCACCTGTATCCGGTAGGAACAAATCATATAGGAACACGATGAAAAATACACGTTAAATATTAAAAGAATTCCCAGTAAAATTCCTAACAAAAAGTTGCTCTAGAATTAATAATAGTAACTTTAAAGCTTGATAGCTGTGTTGTTTTAATAAACAGTAGAAATAAAGGTCTCATAAAAATGCTCAAGTATTAATCTTCACATAAAATAATATTGAGATGCGTGGTGAGTGATTGGTAACTCTCTGGCCTCGCATTCGGGAGGACGCGGGTTCGAATCCCCATCCGGGTATCCAGTTTTGGGTTTTCCATAGTTTCCCGCAATCCCTTCAGGTGGATTCGGGGACAATTCCTTCAAAAGTAAATAACCGAATTCCTTCTCGTTTCCTTCCCCAGGCCTTCCCCGCCTCCAACGATCTCGACGTTGACGAGTTCTAAAGCGATGAGTACAATAATAATAATAATAACGACGAAAGTTTGAACAACCTTGAAGGTAAAACAATGGAAGCGAGAAGGACCAAAATGGAATTAGCATTCCAGAAGACCAAAAACACTTACAATAAGAAAAGCCTCTCTTGGAACACAAAGATAAGACATTACAACACAGTAATTAAGCCGGAAGCACTCTATGCAGCAGAGACACTAGTCATGGGGAGGAAAGGACAAATGGAGAAATTGGAAATCAAAGAGAGGAAAATTTTGAGGAAGATCATGGGTCCCAAATTCCAGAATAACAAACAAGTTTTCTACAGAAACGAAGCCCTCTCTGCAAAGTCCGAGAGACTCTCGGAAACCATGAGAAAAAAAAGGATTGATTTCTATGGACACATATTCCGAATGAATCCTAACAGACTAACAAAAAAAATCTTTGACTTCTTTTGTAAAAAAAAGACTAAGCCCAACTGGTTTAAGGAAGTGGAAAAGGATCTGAGAGAACTTCAGATTACCGAAGTGATGTTAAAGAATGGTACAGCCAAGACCGTGACCAAAGACAAAAGTAAGAGGTTCCAAGTTGCGATAAACACCAGAAAACCGATTCAAATATCAGAAGAGAAAAGAAGGAAGAGATCAGATAGAATGAAGAAATACTGGGAGAAGAAGAAAACGCAAGCATCCAAGAAGTGATTGATCTGACGTACCCCAAAGATGGGTGATTCGAAAAAAAAAACGACGAAAGTTTAGTGTTGTCTGTAGTGTTGAACATGATAAAAGCAACAAGCGAGAGGGTGAAACCAGGTGTCGTTCCGTTGAGTCCTGTTCTTCCTAAATATTCCTATTAGACCACCAAGTTTAACATGCACATTCTACGGACGAATAACCGTGAACAGTATCATATGCGCTTAATCGGTTCACAAATGTCTGGTTTTTACGCAGGTCTTTCGTATAAAACCTGATAATTAGAAACTGTGACCCATTAATTCTGTTAAGGCCCGTCTACACGAAACGTCTTGACTGACTTTTTACTTGATCAGGTAAAACGTATCAGACAAAACATTTTGCGCCAACAGCAAAACGGACGTTTTACCTGAACTGAACTTCTCGAATCTACGACAGTAGTAACATGATTTGTGTACGGAATTCATTGAGTTGTATCCTAGTTATCCTTGAATACGGCAACTTAAAGCCAAATGACTACAGTAACCGGGACAAGAAAATCAAGCAAATGCTTTGGTTGATAAATGTGGGGAAGTCTTCTTGGACACACAAAGGAAATGGATATAAAAAAAAAACAATGCTTTTCGTTCAGTGTTTCGTAAAAGATTGCTAAAAATTAAGAAGTCGGCACGTTTTGGTGCTGGTGGCGATGATATTTACAAACATTCTCTGTATAAAAATAAAGTAGATTTATTTCATACCTAGACTGTAGTAGTGCTAATAATAAACGAAAGAAATAATGATTGTCTTCAAAATTATTTATGAAATTCTCCCAAAGAGTTACGGCGTTGTTCTTCCAATGTACTGATCCTTGGTTATTAAAGTACACACTTTGACAATAAATTTTGCCACCGCTGAAAAATTCTATCACTCTTATTTCGCAAAATCTGACGTCAATGTCATCCCAGGAAACAGTAATGCAATACTGGCAAGCCAGTATTGCGTTACTGTTTCTTAGGATGATATTGATGTACGATTGTGCAAAATAAGAGTGATAGAATTTTTCAGCGGCGGCTAAATTTATTGTCAAAGTGTGTACATCTTGAATGTATCTTTTTCACGTTTCGCATCTATCAGAACAAGTCCACGTCTTGGTAGTTAACTCATGTGTATATTTCCTGGTTTCAACATTTCGTATAGCCGGCCTCGGTAGCGTAGGGGCTAGCGTGCTAGCTCCGCGTGCCGAAGGTCGCCGGTTCGAATCCGGCCGCGGGCATGGATGTTGTGTGTCTGTGTGAATGTCCTGTCCGTCCTGTGGTGTCTATACTTAGTAATCATAACATACTGGAGAAACTATATCACTGGATGAGATATCGTAAACACATTGAGCTGGCTGAATGGTTTAGTCGCCATAAAAAAAAAAATTCTTATTAAAACTTGACAAGTTTCTGGTGTAAGGAGGCTAAGAGACTGTTGCGACATTACAGCTGTGAACTCAAGATCTTGAGATTTTTTCGACATTACAATTGTGAATTCCAGATCTTTGGAGCTTCTACTTGTTAGTAGAAATCTTAGGATAACAGTCCGTCTCTCAAGGGGTGAGATTTTCCTTCTCACAGCAGCGGTTTTTGGATTATTAATGATAGCAATTTGAAATAAGGGTCCGTAAACATTCGTAAATAATTACGCCAGTCTTCAGGTACATGACGTAATTCCCGAAGCAATTCAGATGAAAGAACCTTTTCCTCTTAAGCAACCGTCTTCCAGACCATTTTTATTTTTTAATCTTATCAGACACAGTGAAATAACCACTAAAAGTAATGCTTCATCCATGCTTTCAATAAAATTGAACCCAAAGACGGAAGTTAAAAACATAAGAATGTGGACACGAGTTTTTGGTCAGTTTTATGTGACGTTTTGCCTGATCAAGTAAAACGTCAGTCAAGACGTTACGTGTAGACCCGGCCTTTACTGTGCTGGAGAACCGAATGGTCAAAATTCCATTCGTTTCCAAGACCCGAACCGCTTCATCTCATTATAGTACGATCACAGTTGATGCAAGCTATCGGTGGCGACCGCTAGGGGGATCATTATAGAACAACGATCCTACATATCACCGAGCGTGGTGGTGTAACGGATAGCGTTCTGGCCTCGCATTCGGGAGGACGGCGCGGCGCGGCGGTTCGAATCCCCGTCCGGGCATCCAGAGTTGGGTTTTCCATGGTTTCCCAAATCACTCCAGGCAAATTCCGGGATGCTTCCTTAAAAAGGCCATGGCCGAATTCCTTCCCATTCCTTGCCACCATCCTTTCCCGTCTCTAAAGACCTCGCTGTTGAGAGACGTAAAGCAGTTAAAAAAAAGATCCTACATATCCACGACAGAAAGTCAAAAATTCTCGATTCATTCCTATCTAAGAGGCGGCACAGGTGTCCCAGATTTAATAAAGTGAAAAGCATACGGTTTAGAGGCATCATCTGGTAGGTAATAATAAATACTCGATGCAATTTACTGATGTCTCATTCGTGTTATGGACGATGCGTGCTTATACATCATTCGCACTGCAGATATAATTTATGTATTTCAGTCTTTGGACAGGGGAGGAAAGCAATGGGGAAAAGTTATGGGAAGGAATTTGGCCATAGCTTTCTGGAAGGAACTTAGAGTGATTTCGGCAAACCATGTTGATATGAAATTTAGATGGCTGGTCGGAGATTCAAACCTGCACCCACCAGAATGCGAGGTCAGAGCTGAAGTGTTGCCACTGTAGAAGTAACCATAAATTATGTGCCCGTATGTATTCGCTACTGAACCAATCAGTACTCGTTAATATCGAATCGTTACTTTTGGTACAATCGAACGCTAGCGTGAAGCATTGTATCGAGTCACGACTTCGTTACTATCGCATCGTTTCGTTACTCGTTACTTTTAACACAATCGAGCACTAGTTCGAAGCATCGCGTCGCGTCGCGTCGCATACGGGTTATGGCATGACTTCATTTTACTTTGTAAAGTTTAAGTAAATTGTTCGATTAGTAAATTAAGTTTACGTAAAATTTGCACTGTAAAATAAAATAGAAGTTAGAAAATAGCATTTTAGTTTAAACGCATTTTATAAATGTTTAAAATTAAGAAAATTACACTACCTTATGATCAATGAAAAGGAATAACCATCTCAAATTATCTATCCAAATTTTCTATTTACAAATTACGCTCTGTAGATTTTAATTAACAAAATCAAAACTTCAAAATAACTCTTTATATTGTCAAAATTACTTACCACATTAAAAAAATCAACACTTAACAGTAAATAATATTAATTGTATTAAAATAATGTACGCGAACATGTTTGTACTTCCTTCCGTTTTCCTTTGTAACGAAACGAATTCAAATCAAAGTTCCCAGAAATAAGCGACGCACGATATCCAAATGTTCATTCTCTCATTCAGATTCATTTAGAGTCTGGGCGCACCGTTCCACTTCCCACATGACGCGTCGTATTAGTTCGTCTATCCAATTAGACTGACTTCCATACGACAAATGCGGGTAACGAAGTGAATTTGTGAGTAACGTTTCGTTAGTTCGAGTTAGGCGATGAATTCGTTACTCATGAACGAATACATGCAGCTTTTTACAGCTCTGTTTGTCGAACGCGTAATCTGTAGTGTGTATCTTTATATGTGTGTAGTTAGTGACGCGCCGGATTGTTAAAAATGTATATCCGTGGATACGGACATCAACTTCCTCGCCTGCGCACGTGACCTTGGACCCACAATTAGCGTCGGCAACTACGATCGACTGTCGACAAACGTCCCGCCTACGACCTTACACTGCGCGTGTTGTTGTTTATAGTTTAGTGTGAGAGAGGTCAGAGTAGATTCCATACTATATGGTATATTGGCCATCCTTCTGCAGTTGCTTGTTACACAATTGTAAATGAAAACACCGTCTATTAGCAACTGGTTTTATTGATATAGGCTCAGACGCGTTTCGCCCTTGTGGAATGGGGCATCGTCAGTGACTGTGGATATATATACATGTTGGTGTTAACAAAATTACAATATTAATATACATAACTAACTAATAATAAACTACTTAAGACTTATGGTTGAGGCAGTTACATGGTGGTCAGGAATAGCTCCATTTGCACTTTTTTGTGACGTGAACTGTAGTTATGGTTCCACATAACTATGAGAATAGCTGTTGTTACCCTGTTTATGGAGGTAACCCTACCACGGTTATAAATCTATTGAAATTGACACTTTTTTGTCTGACGAACAGCAAAACCTTGTTGTTTACATTCGTTTACAGTGATGCCAACCTAATGTTTTTTCCTTGTAATGTAACGTCTTTTTATTATTGAAATATGTCTCTGCTTGTGCAGTGGTGTCAGTGTTGTAATTTACTTTTTATGTGTCTTATATTCATGTGTCTTGGTCATTCTTCAATGTTTTAAACAAGGTCTCATTTGTTAAATCAGTGAATTCATTAAGTACAGTTTGCTTTGATGCAATGGCTTTGTGAATATGGTAACTTTCCTGTACTAATACCTACTTACAGTACAGAAAAGTTACCATATTCACAAAGCCATTGCATCAAAGCAAACTGTACTTAATGAATTCACTCATTTAACAAATAAGATACTGGTAAAAATATTAAGGAATACCAAAGACCCAGGAATATAATACACATAAAAAGTAAATTACAACACTGAAACCACTGCACAAACAGAGACATATTTCAATAATACATAGACGTTACATTACAAGGAAAAAACATTAGGTTGGCATCACTGTAAACGAATGTAAACAACAAGGTTTAAACGAATGTAAACAACAAGGTTTTGCTGTTCGTCAGACAAAAAAGTGTCAATTTCAATAGATTTATAACCGTGGTAGGGTTACCTCCATAAACAGGGTAACAACAGCTATTCTCATAGTTATGTGGAACCATAACTACAGTTTACGTCACAAAAAAGTGCAAATGGAGCTATTCCTGACCACCATGTAACTGCCTCAACCATAAGTCTTAAGTAGTTTATTATTAGTTAGTTATGTATATTAATATTGTAATTTTGCTAACACCAACATGTATATATATCCACAGTCACTGACGATGCCCCATTCCACAAGGGCGAAACGCGTCTGAACCTATATCAATAAAACCAGTTGCTAATAGACGGTGTTTTCATTTACAATTGTATATTCCATACGTTTGTGTTTTTTCGATAAGTTAAATTAAAATAAGATCATTGTACACAAAAAAATTTAGTAGTGTAATACGAAAATATTTTACGATAGGAAATGAATCGACTAAATGCAAAATATGAGAAGGAATGTATTCCCGAAAATGTAAAGGTACAACTTCGTTAAAAAATCTCCTTCAGCGGAAACACCCACAAGAATATGATTTATTTATTCTTAGAAGAAGACTCCGCTAAGAAGATTGCCGACGAAAACATTCAGCAGGGAAAATCTTTACAAACGGTAAAAACAGAATTTAGACAAACATTTTTTAACGAATACATAGAAAAAGTCCAAATGTGGGATAATACAAGATCCAAATCAATAAAAATTCACTATTTAATTGCAGAAAAGATAGCTTTATCTGACTTACCTTTTAAACACGTAGAAGATTTTGGATTCCGACGATTTATAGATTGTGTTGTTGCAAATTATGTTATAAATGGCAGGAAATTTTCACGGAGCTTGTTTGCAACGAAGTTTACGATAAAGTGTCATCGAAAATAAAGAAGTTAAAGGATTTGTGAAAGTTTCTTTTACATCATTTATCTGGTCAGCTGTTTCATCATTATCGTTAACATGGCGTTACAAAAGAGTACATAAGCTGAGATTCTTAAAGAACGCCACATGGAACATTACATTTCGGTTATATTTCAACATTTGCTGGAAGAGTGGGGAATCTGAAGACAGAATGGTCATTGTATGGTAAGAGATGGGGGATCTTACATGAAGCGTGGCGCACTTTATCTGACATAAATAATATTGACTGTACACCACATCAGCTACATCTGGTGGTACAAGAAGCTATCACGAAAGTTGATGCAATCTTCATATTATTTACAAAATGCAGAAAAATTGCACGAAGGATATACCACTCGACGATAAATGGCAAAGCAAGAATTAGAAAAAATAAAAGTTCGATTCAATCAAAATGTTTTGCAAGATTCTCGGACACCTTAAGATTATGTTGTAAAGACCTGATTGCATTAAGAAGTCGCTATCACTTTATTATACTAATAATAAAATAGATCAACTCGATGCTGAAGAGTGGATTTTAGTTCAAGAATCAGTGAGTGTACTGAAGTCTCTGGAGGACACACACACACACACACACACACACACACACACACACACACACACACACACACACACACACACACACATACAAATTGAGCGCACAGAAGATATATGTATCGGGCGCTATTCCTCTTGTACGAGCATTAGACAAATTGTATGATGAGATTCAAATACCTGCTGATAGTGTGGAAACTCCCAACATCAACACACTCATAGTTATCGAGTTTTTGTCTTCTCTGCTGTAACACTGCAACAATTGCCAAATTGTTAGATAGTGATGATGATGACAGAATATGCCAATGAAAAAATATTATCAAGAGACCAAGATCCGTTGAAGTATTTTCAGATTAATAGTAAAACATTCCGAGGTCTAAGTTATATGGCTCGCACATATTTACCGTCACCTGCAACAAGCGCTCCAAGTGAGCGGTTTTATTTTATCTGATGCAAACACTTTAGCGGTGTCGTAATAATGATTTTAGTTAGCATATCACAAGATTAGGAGTTTGATCCCACTGTTAAATAGTATCTTATTACTTACTATAGTGGTAAGTTACCAGTTACCTACCTTTGGTCGCTTAGTATAATAAATACTTAATTTTTGTAATATAAATGTGCCAGATGTGAGATTTGAAGAAAAAAAAGTAATTCGAATTGAAGTTAATAACATTTCATTGCTACCTATCTTTAAAATTTATATACTTAAATGAAATTCTTTACAAAAGATCAGTTAAAGATCCGCTAAAGAAATAACGGATCTTTCCCCCTCCCCCTCCCCCTCCCTCTGATACGGATATCTGGCAAATCACTGTGTGAAATATGTACCATTAATCTTGACTGGAAAAATGTTCGATGTTGAAAAACGAAGATCAAACATTAAATGAACTTAACTGCAATAGCTGTTTGAGGAAATAACCACCCAAATATAATCTGCATCGGAAATAATTAATAATAACAATGAGAAAAGCTTAAGGTGTTATCCAAGCTAACACTTGACGAGGAATCCTCAATAACTGACAGGGTTAGTGCGTTAAAGTTTAAAATTCCCCAGTTTGAAAAACGATATCAAGTAAACTATACCACTAATAACTAATCTAGAGGAATTGAAGTTAGTGCCAACTGTAATTAATAACAGAGACAATAGTGAATGTGTGGCCAATTATTATAATTGCTACATTTCATATAACAACTGCGAGAGAAAGATAACTTTTGGGTCAATAACATTTTCTTCGTCGTAGTAGACTATTACCTACGACAACACGTGCCTTCGTTTTGTTTTCGGTTCGGTGGAATAGAATTACATTATACACCATTCTTAAAAAAAAAAAAAAAATATGGTCCTGCTATCAACTTCAGACATTAAAAGCTAGCTGTTACTTTTTACATAGGTGCAATTTCTTTCTGAGTTTTCCATGTATTAAGTCCATGCCGAGAGTTGACTCACTTTACTGAGACATTTCGCGGTACGGATTCCTCGCAAAGTTGCAGGTCCCCCTTACCCTTTAGGAGTACCTGGATAAGCTACCATAGTCACGACACAAGTGCGTTCTCGTCAAACCGAGCCTCTGTCACTCGGCGGCCGAATCACTCTTCAGGGTCTTCCGGCCAGCAGTGCCATACGCGTTTGCTTTATGGTGGGTACACATCAGTACGAGGCTACTCACGAACGGGACCGAGGCGAGGCGAGGCGAGGCGAGGCGAGGCGAAACGTGTGTACACTTTGGTCGCACGAACGCAGTTCGCTTAGCCATCGAACGAGACATTCGTTTGTCCTGACGAATTGCCAGTGTAGTGAAGTTAGAGCGCGGATATGGATCGCGGTGACAATTTAGCAGTGGCTAGTGCTGCATTGTTAGTGATTGCTAGTTTAGTTAAAAAGAGAAATAAAAGACGGTGGTGGGCACCTAGACTTTGTTGGAATAGAATGCTCACTAGTAGTAAATTCTTTTTAAACAATATGATGGAAGAAGAGGAGAGTGGCCATTTTCTAAGTTTTTCAAGAATGTCATACACTGAGTATATATTTTTATTAGAGTCGATTCGGATTTCGAAGAATGATACAAACTTTCGAAAGGCAGTAACCGTTAAAGAAAGGTAAGACATAACAGTGAGATACTTGGCAACTTGGCGATTTATTTACTAGCTTGCAATGTTTTCAACGTATCGAAGCAGCTGATTTCAATAATTTTACCTATTTGTATACAGAGCTGTATAAATATTTTACAACTGTAAAAATGGAGAATAATGCCGACTCACATTGGAAGCGTTGTAGTTTCCAGAAGAGTGCTAGACATTCTGAGACACTGTAATTTGTGATTCGTTGTTAAATTCGATATTTTGAGAAGACGAATGTTGTGTTTCATCGTAATATATCTTTTTTTAAGTCAGTCTCTTCTGAAATAAGTGCACTTATTTCTTGCCAAACATCCTCTTTTTTTTGTCGCGTTATTATAAAGTTTATCGTCCTTCTTCCACGATACGGGACGTCTTCATACTCTTTAATAAAAGTGAACCGAGCGTGGTGGTGTAACGGATAGCGTTCTGGCCTCGCATTCGGGAAGACGGTGGTTCGAATCCCCGTCGGGGCATCCAGATTTGGGTTTTACATGGTTTCTCAAATCATTCTAGGCAAATGACGGGATGCTTCCTTAAAAAGGCCATGGCCGAATTCCTTCCCATTCCTTGCCCCCATCCTTTCCCGTCTCTAAAGACCTCGCTGTTGAAAGACGTAAAGCAGTTAAAATTTTTAAAAAAGTGAGCATCTTTTCGCTGTCCCAATTCATAATTAAAAATAGGAAAAAAACCAAACAATTACGAAAAACTCCTTAACTAAAATATAGTGGTTTTATTTAATTCCAGCGAACAGTGTGTTTGAACAATGACTGAGTGCCAACCTGGCAGCGTGAACGAGGGAGCCAGACGCGCGACTGCCAATACCTGTCCCCATAGCATGCGGCGCAGCCACGAATTCTCTTTGAAGTATCGAGTACGGATGGATGGTGTTCGTGCCGCCTCGGTCGTTCGGCGAAAGGCCCCAGGCGGTTGGCTGCGCCTCGGCTGCCCGTACACACTGGTACGCTCGCCTCGCCTCGGAGCCGTATGTGCGTTGCCTCGCTCTTGTGTGTACCCGCCTTTATATGGTGCTGAATGAAGACCCAGACTGGTATCGCGTGACTGTCTATATGTCAGTGTAAACACTGAATCTAAGATTAAATTACACCATGATAGTACTACGTTTATTACAGTTATCCACCTGGTATAAAAATCTCCGGATTGTTTTTATTTATCCACCACCTGGAATGAATAAAGCAAATGATAACAGCTTGTAATTGCTGAATGAATTGTTCATGGTATGTTTGACTATTCAGACTTATCGGCCATTTTGAAAATTCTTTCCATAGTGAAATGCTGAGTAGTTTTCACTTGGTCTTTTATCACTGTCGATTGGAGGACGAACTTGTGTTGTATTGTGAATGGTGCAAGACATGATCTGAACGGTAAGTTCTGATTGATGAGTATTTCGTAATTTTGGAAGAGGAAACCGGAGTCCGTTCTAGAATTCCCTTGGCTGATATACAGTTTAAACATCTTTTTGACTTGTAAACTTACTTCAAACTTAATCAAAATCGATAAATGAGGAATCGTTTTAAAGATTAAGTTCTTCGCTTTCACAATATCATTAATTAAGAAAGGAATATTTTGAAATCCAACAATTATACGGCAAAATTATGAACAATCAAGGTCACGGGTATGTGACCGTTCAGAGTCAAGCCGCTAGGATTCGCTGTCGATAAGGAGTGATCGCTTTTCCGCTAGATAGCAGCACCACATATTATCACACCTGTGTATATTTTATGGAGTAAGGAGCTTTTCGGATATTTTTGTTTCTGTTGGCGAAACATTTCATCATTTATAATTGTCTCTAAACACATTGTAAGTGTTTTGCTTCGCACCTGTTTCAGATGAGAAATAAACAATTGCTAAAAATGAGTCGGTTCTTCTTTAATCCTACAACAAACAACCAACCTCGACATTCATCGTACATCATTATTGAAACTTCCGGACTGTCCGCCTAGTCGTTGCTTATAGTTAACTGTTGTTTTAGAATGGTTGAGAAGAAACATAAAAAAATTTTTGGTATATTTTTTCTTTTATATACTGGAACTGATATTATAATATGTGTAGTTATTTCTAACGTAGTTTACGACGGCGATGGTCCCATGGGCCTGTTCACTGTGTTTAAAGAGAATGTGAAGAGCTACAGCGGGCCATAACAGCAAACACAAATGGAATATTATCTCACATTATAACTCTCAAACGTGCAAGGTTTATCTTAGAAAGGCTTTACGCCTCGTCGACGTCGTGGTCATTAGAGGCGGGATGGGACTGTTGAAAAGGGATTGGGAGGAATTTAACCATGGCCTTTTTAAGGAAGCATCCCGGCATTTGCCTGGAGAGATTTGGTGAAACCATGGAAAACGTAAATCTGGATGCCGGGAGGGGCATTCGAAGCCGTGACCTTCCGAATGCGGCGTGCAAGTTTTTTTTCACGTTACACCTTCTGCCCTTACAACACGGTTGCTGTTCTTAAACACTTACCGCAAGAATTCCGTCCTGGCCCAGAGGGTATTTTTTGCGGCTGACATTTCTCATTGCCACATTTACTCCTGTAGACGTGAGGCGTGGAACGAAGCAATAGAGCGTAGAACCGAAAGTTAAACAAGCACCTCGGTGCAACAACATGGCATTAAAAAACGCTAATATCCACAAAGCGTTCAGCTAGAAATATTTTACTTGTTAGTCGAAATCAGGTAACGACTGTGTTATCCGATCTTAGAAAAAAAAGTGTCTATTGATGGTTTGATTTGAATAAAGTTTGTTTTTACTAATTTATTAGCCTGGCGACAATTAGGGGAAGAGTCAGACCATGTTCTTTTGAAGGAACCATGCCGGCAATCGTGTGAAGGGGTTTCGGGAAATCATGGTTAACCGGTGTAACGGGCAGTCTGTGCATTAGGGCTTAAATTGGGAGTTTTGGTAATTTATTCTGTGATTATTGCAAGCTGCTTCCAGCGAGCAGAGCGAGCGAGATGCATACGTGCGGAAGGACTGCAAAGTTGCAAGATTTGCAAGATTCAGGTTACTGCAACGAAGCGCACATCATGCGCATAGCACGTGATCACACGGATAAGAAACTCTGCGTCACATCGGATCGTTCTATTCTATAACGATTCTGCCAACAGCCATGTAACAGGTAAGACTTGTGTCTTGTCTGTGCCTTCGGCGCATGGCAACGCCATGCTTTGCCTTGCATTGTCTCGCGTTAGTTAGTATTTGGTTAGTTACAGTAGATTAAAGTAATTGTTCAGTCATTATTCAATCTGTGTTACTTAAATGAGTTGTTTCCCGTTGTCGTAATAATTTTGTAGTCTCGTGATAAGCTTATTTGGTAATGTTGGGTTATAATAAGGATCGTTAATTATTCGGTTATTTGTATTTAATCAGTAAAGCCATCTTTCCATTATACTCGTAAGAAGAAACTATTAATTCATTTAGTAAGTTGGTAACAATTGTAGCAATGCTTGCGTGTCGTTTCCCTTCCAGCATAATGTTAGACAGACTTGCGGCTAAATGTAAGGTTAGGCTTTTATAATTACAGCATGTTTAAAGTATCAGTTGTGTCGCCTCAGTCATTTACAGTCGTTAGGTTAGATCTCAAGTTATTTCAGATAATTATGTGGAAGAGTTTGTGATATATCGGCAAGGTAATATCTATTATAAATATCACAAGTAAAGCAGTCACGGGACTCCTGCTTTATCAATACAGTCGCCCTGGTGTCAAATATCCTTATCCTGACAAATAACATCTAGGTGCGCACAAGTAGTTTTTCTGTTATAGCCTGGAAGATAATCTAAAATCCTAAGATGCTAAGAACACCTCTCCAAATCAATCATAATGCCCACAAGTGGACTGCACGGCCATAATAACCCTCTTTTTCACATATAAATAACCCCCTGCTATCACACCGGGATCGAATCCACTTTCCCCCGATTGCCAGAAACCCACCGGGTTCTGTGAGACCAAATGGAACAGCATTCAGTGTTAGCCTGTGAACATTTACTTGGAAGAATTTCTTAAAATTTCTTAAAATTTCAGAATGTTGATGGTTACTGTGGGACTAGAAACACCGAGATGAATTCGTGCCTAATTCGTATACATCCTACAGACGACCACGAAAATAATGAGTATCTACAGGAAGCATCATAAACAGTGCGCCGCTTAAGGAACGATGCATTAGTGGTCAATCATTTCGCTCATATCTGACATAGTAGCCCTTCCCGATTTTCGTACTTTTTTTTTTTTTTTTTTTTTTTAAATAGAGTTTAATTTACTTTCAGTACCTCCAGAGTCAATCAGTACTGTTCACCTTTAGGGAACGTTGCGTTTCGATCTGTCTACAAACGGCGTGAGTTCTGTGTGTGTACTCATCATCTGATGGCGTGTCGTGCAGACTTAAGAGCGTAGATTCGGGACCGCACCAGTATTCGCCCACGTGACCACAGAAACCTCACTCAAGATGGCGGTCCTGTATGACCGAGGAGTGTATGCGCGGAGGTTCCAGCTCCACATGTTGAGCATGTTGACGCCTTAAAATTGTCAACAAACAGTCCCGCCGCTAGCTGTTACAGCGCCCGCGTACAATACCGATTACGCCGCCCCCTGTCTAACTACAGCTAGTGGTGGATCTAGGAAATTTCCGAACCGGGTCAAAAAACTGTGAGATTGCCGCCCCCATTGTTGCCATCGAGAGTGTCGGCGGCCGTTGAGCTAAAAAAAAGGCCGGCCGCTACATAATAGCGGCAAATTTCGTTGCGGCGACAATGGAGTGGCAACCATCGCGGGGCGGCGACTGTCGGTCAGTTGTTTTGCCGCCCCCATCGACGTGCCGCCCGCGTACGGTGCACGCCTTGCACGCCCGCTTACGGCTACCCAGTCAACAAACCAATCAACCTCGAAGTATCTTAACGTTATCGTAACGTGGTCACAGAGTTCGGAGTTGTTGAGGTGAACGACGTTTCAATGTGTAAACCGAATTAAAAAGCGTTTTAGTGTACTTCACACCAAAAAACTAGTTGTCATAAGTGAAGGTTACTCTAAGGATCCGTAAGAGGTGCTGGCCAGTAAGGGAATCGAACCGCGGACGACTAGTCCACTAGACCGCTCGAAATCATCTTCGTCTGGGTATAATTGCAGCGGATTGGTTAGAACGTTTTATAACTGCGTGCGTCCATTTACTGTTCTCTCTATGCAATAGTATTGTTTATTCTTTAAATCGTTCTTTATTTGGTCCAACGATCTTCATAGTGTTCTTCCTTGCACCTTCATATCCAAATATTGCGAGGCGTCCGCCTGATATTTACATGGACAATTCGCTTTATCCTTGTATAGCTCAGTCCTTGTTCAGTTGTCAATCAAGAAGGGATACAGTCGCAGATATGACCGAAATGATTGAACACTAATGCATCGTTCCTTGTGTAGCACTTTTTACAAGATGGTTCCGTTATAATATGTTTGTTTCTGTTTGCGTTCCTTCTTTTTTTCTTTCATAGCTGATCTCGGAAAGTTACTTGCTTAACTACTCCATTCTGCACATCACCTGCTTACAGTTAACTTTGTTGTAGGCCATGTTCCACAGTTGTTGCATAAATATTTTTGAATAAAAATTCGTCTTCTAACAACTGTTTTTATTTTTAACTTTCATCTACCAGACGCGTTTCGCCCTTCTGGAGTGGGGCATCGTCAGAGGTAAAAATTGTAGTGGCTAGCACATGTCAGAAGGTGCTGTTCCGGACTGACATGTGCTAGCCACTACAATTTTTACCTCTGACGATGCCCCACTCCAGAAGGGCGAAACGCGTCTGGTAGATGAAAGTTAAAAATAAAAACAGTTGTTAGAAGACGAATTTTTATTCAAAAATATTTATGCTTACAGTTTGTTGCACTTTTTCGGATGCACTCTGATAATTAAGCATTACGGACCGAGCGTGGTGGTTGAGTGGTCTGGCCTCGCATTCGGGAGGACGCGGGTTCAAATCTCGGCTCGACCATCCGTATTTTGGTTTTCTACGGATTCCCCAAATCACTCCAGACGAATGCCGGGATAATTCCTTCCAAAGGCCATGGACGAATTCCTTCCCATTTGTTTCCCCAGTCCCTATGGCTAATATTGTTTCTGAGGTAACACAGATGATAGGTGCTGTATGTTCGCAGTCTCTGCCGTGATTATATTTCCTACATACACGACTAGCGTGTTGTAATACGTAACGGAGCTTTATATCGAACGTGTACTAAACAGCCCGTGACAGTACGGCAATATTGTCTGCACATTATCGCCGTCACACGTGCACATTATTCTCACGCGGAATCTCGTGGCCTCGCAACGCACTCGCCTTTATTCGTAGCTTGTCGCGAGCAACCCGGCTGTCCACCACATAGGGAACGTTTGCGGTTTTGCGGCTGCTACGGCACCCAGATGCATTTTTCTGCACCACCACAAAGCGCAAGGCTTTTCGTTTAGCAATTGTGTTCGCACTTTAACACCGGATTGAAAAACTGTAAATTCTAGATAACGTCCCTAGAAGTCGTGGCTGCTAAGTTCAATAAATGTGCACTAGCATTCGACTAGTGCATATCCGGTTCGATCACCGATGATTGAAGAAATATTCACTATCATGAAACAATGATGGCAACTCGTTGAACTATATTAACGAAAGTTAATTGAAGACAGAAGGAAAAGAGAACTATTGCATATTTGTCTCATTATTTACGTGTCTGTTGTGGCGACTGAAACCATCAAATTTTATCTGATTTTGGTATAAATGTTTATCACGTCATTGTGAGAAAAGAAAGATTTCTGCATCTTTCTGCGAAACTTTGCATCTTTGGAAGAATCTACGGTTAAACGTAGATTTAATATTCAGTCTGATGCCAGAGGAAACCTTTGCTGAACAGATTGAATAAACTGTACTTTATTCCTCGTAGAAAATAAAGTTTACAAAATACGAAAATAAATTAATTAATGTTTATTCATCTGATCGTGGTGATCGGATTTAAAAAGGGAAAATTTTAAAAATAATATTTTTTTACGAAGACTTAAAGAATTAGCGATACAGTGTCGATTTAATGAAATATTGACATACGACAATGTTGATGCTTATTTATATTTCGGAGGCAGACGTTAAACCTGTCGCCGCCCTTAATCTGTATCGTTACAGTAGGCCTGTAAGGGTCGCTACGAAGTTTCACAGTCTCCCTTCCTCCATCTTCATGCACAATATCATCAGCATGCTAAGTGAACACACACTGATCTGGAGGTAAGCAATTACACTATAAACACGGAAGTAAATTAAAAAAAAAAACCGGTAATTTTATCCTCATATCACTGGCCTGGAGTTTGCTTTTAGATGGTTCCTCCGTTTAGATGGTTCCATGGTAAAAGCTGTCATCAAGTTGTAAGCTATAACTTGCAGTCGATATGTTTGTCAAGTCTGTCGGACACTTGTTTTTACTTTAGCTGTTTATTTCACACTTAGCAGTAGATCGCTGACAGAAGAGACCTGAGATAACGCCGCAGTAGTTCGTAGCTCCGACACGACAAGAGTGATGCGTGATCTGGCCTCGCATTCGGGAGGACGCGAGTTCAATCCCCGTCCTGCCATCTAGCTTTCGCTTTTCCATGCCGCTCCCAAAGCACTCCGGGTGAATGCGGGATGGTTCCTTCGAAACGCCATGGCCAAATTACTTTCCATTCCTCGGCCCAAATTCTTTACCACTTCCAAAGACCTAGACGTCGACTGGACGTAAAGCCATTTGTGGTGAATTAAAGTTGAGTGCAATGATACTAGTGGCACCCGTGAATTGTGCAGTCTGTTTCAAGGCTGCCTCCTATAGTACCCAAGACTTTTCCATAATGCAAATATTTTTATTATTATTATTTAATGAGGCATTCTGCCTCTTAGCCATTCAGCTAGCATCATGTGTATTTTATTTTCCTCAGTTGTGCCAGATTCCTCCACTGTTGTTGCTTATCTCAAGGGAAAGGACAACATAGGAAAAACACAACACTTAATTAAAACCACCGACGCCCTGGGCCGGATCCGAACCGGCGACCTTTGCAACGCGAAGCCAGCTCACTACCCCCCGCGCTACCGAGGCCGGCGCACAATGGAAATTGGAGTGTAAACAATGCAGCACACATTGAAGGAGACACCAAGTGTATTGGGTAGGCGGTAACGCTCTGGCTTCGCATTCCATAGGACGTGGGTCCGAGAATCCAGATTTCAGTTTACGCAATTTCTCTAAACTATTTCAGACGAATGGCAGCATGGTTCTTCCAAAAAGACTGTGGTCGAACTCCGTCCCTTTCCTTGCCCTCCAGTCCTTACCCGCATCTAATTACCTCGATGTGGACGGGGTTGTAAAACCATGATAAAAAAAAGCTGAAAGAGACATAATATTTCAGACAGTTTTAAATTACAAAACAGTTTCTAATTGGAATACAAACAAACAAGAACAGATATAAGTCTTGTTTTGCTAGTTATTTCGTCAATACATATAGTAACAAGTTTAAACTGGTTCAACTGATTTTAAAAATGTTTAAAAATTAATTTTCACTTTATTGGTACTACAGCTGCTTAAAGCGTATGACTGTAGATTATAGGCTCCTGCTTCGTTCATTAATACAGAGTATGGGAAATTCGTATCCCCTCTGCAAAACACGATATCAACATTTTAATATTATGAATGTTGAGACTAGACCTAACCGCCCAAATTTACTTTCACAGTTACAAATGTGAAACTGGCAAACATCAAAGATCAAAGCAATGTGATGTTTACTGTAATTCTTATGGTCACCACGCAAAATATTTGGAGTCATTAGTTAGTAAATACAATTCTTAAATGCAGTGAGCTCCATTATTTGAAATTTGTTACCGGGGTATGTACTCATTTCGTAGTCTGTATCGCCAAGAAACTATGGTTTTGTCGTTCACTGGACAAGAGATTAACAGCTTCGAGCACTAATGGTGGAAGAAGTTTCAGACATTCGCTACTTGGCTAGCGGGTTATGAGACATAGGCCAACCTGGTGGTGCTCAAGCCTGAGTGGTCACTGCTTAATTGCGAAATATAATTATCACACGTCTTCGCAGGAGTGCATTGAACACCGTCCGATGGGGACGTTAAGCCGGCAGTCCCGTCGCTCTGTTCGGGAAGAGTAGTCTTGAATCAGTCGGTTTTCATTGCACAGCGCGGCGCGACTCTGGGCTTAAAAACAGTCACAAAAATCATCTACACTAATCTACACGAATAATATAAATGCTGTTTGTTAAGTTTCAACAACTAAACGGTTAAACAATTCATGATAACATTTGACAAAAAGTACTATCTTTCATTGGGAAGAACGTATGATACTTTCTGTGGAGTAAATAACATATTTTGTGATGAAATTTTTAAAACTATTCGAACGATGACAGGAGGATAGCGTCTGCATGTCTGTGTCGTGCTATATCGGTCACCCAGGCTCCGTTTGTCTCGCAGTCAGTTGGTATGTGATCTGTTTACGCTAAGTCCACGCTTACGATATCGCGTGTAACAGCTAGTACAAGAATATTTAGACACGCGGATGGAAGAAACTGGCCACTTTACCCATATATCCAGTTCTAAAACAACTCTAGCAATATCACATTTTGGGTGATCGGCTTGATTTACTTTCATGAATATTAGTGAATGAAACCAAATCTGGAAAATTCTTTGAATCATAATGACAAAATGTGAGCATTATGTAGCTCAGATATTGCTTATTAATAGCGTTCAGGATATCGCATCAGAGGAATAAAATAATAATAATACCGCAGTAGTGACTGGAGTTTTACTCGGCATGAGTGCATGGCTCACCTATTTGGCAGTTCTGTTAGCTCCTTCCCGGTGCCGCTTGCCGTCCACAGTGGAAGCTGTCGGACTGAAGGCTGAGACAGCCAGAGCTCTTTTCCCTTCCACTACTTTGCATGGCGCCCCTCCCGGAACACGCCAGGCACCACTTGGTACAGGACTCACTGCTATTGGCCAACACTTTGTCGACAGGAGGTAATGGGACAGCGCTAATAAACGTATATTATAATTTTTTATAAACGAGTACAGTGTTATTACGCTTTAAACCAATATTAAACACAAAACTTAATACGTAACCGAAGATCGGTTGGATCCTCCCGGATTAGGTATACTAAATCACTGTGTCAGAGTCAGGATAGGTAGATCCTTTCCTGTGGGGTTTACGGTTTAACATGGAATCCCTACCTCGAAACGTCCGCGGTCAACGCTCAGGCCTCGCATTCGGAAGGACGCCGGTTCGACTCCCCGTCCGGACATCCAGATTTGGGTTTCCCATGGTTTCCCCAATCACTCCAGGAGAATGACGGGATGCTTCCTTCAAAAAGGCCATGGCCGAATTCCTTCCCGTTCCTTGTCCCCAGTCCCATCCTGCCTCTAATGCCCTCGGTTTCGACTAGGCGTAAAGAAACTGAACGTTCTGGCATAGCCCATATGATAAAACATATCTCTGAAAAATTTCTGGTTCCACCGAAATTGCGAAAGATTAAAAGAAGAGTTCATAGTGCAGCCATTTTTTATTAACATTTTTAGTGTCAGCTTATTTTCTTGACAACGCTTCTTTTTCAGAACTACTGTCCGATAAATTGGCAGTGTTTTTCAAGTGTGCACGAAACGTAGTTTTAATAAATTCGATCAATAGTTGGCTTAGTAATGTTGCGGTCCTCTTAGTTTGTCTAACAGCAGATCCGTTGTAAGTCTTTGTCAACACGGTGACTCGGCTAGTACGAATCCCTCTATTATAAAGTTTTATACTTAGCAGCAAATACTCGTGTTGATAACTTGATAATGTGCTGATGTCTTGTGGCACCATTTAAAATCTTAGATCACCAGTAGCATTGTAACTGTTTTATTTAATAACTAACTGGTGCCCACAACTTCGTCAGAATTTTGAAGGCTTTTATGTTTTTGCACTGAACATCGAATTTTCGCAGGGTAAAAAGTAGCCTCTGTTACTACCTGCCAAAACAGCAAACCTCCAATGAAAGTCTCCTCAAAATCGGTTCACAAATTAAATATGTTGCATGTAAATTATTTAAATCTTTTAACAACTAAAAAAAAAATCTGAAAAATGTGTCGTATTCTAGAACATAATTTAAGAACTTTCTAGAACGTTTTACTACATCCAAGAACATCCTAGAAGAGTCCAAAGACTTTTAGAACACTATGGTTGAAATCTGAAAATGCCCCAGGACGACCACTTTCAACCACCTTATCTCCCACACTACCACAGCAACCGACATGTAATCATCATACTGCACGATGGAAGACTCGAGGCTACTACCGCACACAAACACAAGTGGTCTGCGCTAGGTAGTTGTGGCTGGCTGCAGAATGTAACATAGGCACACCTAGTGTTGCAAACTGAAAAAAAAAATTTTTTTTTTCAGCTTTGTGAAAAAAAACATGAAAAAAACCTAGCACCCTTGTTTTTTTTCTAAATTTGGTTTTTTTTCAGAAAACAAAATATTTGATAAATTATAGTTTTATTTATGGAAATTACATTTTACATGTGTGTTTTAAATCTTACCGAATCATATAATGTCTTACATAATGATTCATAAATGTATTTATATGGGTAGCATAATTTTATTCATCCTATGTCTGTACCACATTCACTAGTATCAGCACTACCAACACTAGTTCGGTCTGTGTCGGAATTTTCTGTTTCTTCTTCTGTCTCCTCTAGATATATTACTTCAGAAATAATTACATTTTCTTTTACTGGTTATCCTTGAGTTGTGCGCAAAAGATTTTGAGATTACAATTTCAAATTGTGAGCAAAGTACACACTGTGCATGAAGACTGCGCCGATAATTCTGTATTAAGGTCTTTTAAGTTTGAATTTAAATCTGTTATCATATAAAATAAGAGCTTTATTTGTTTTTCAATTGTTGGTTTACGCCAATGGTTGCAAGGAAACGATTCATAATTATTGACAATTTAATGACTCAGTATCATTATACGCTGAGAGTTTAGCAAGTATATGAATATAAGTAAAGCACAATAAGTAATAAAAAGAGGCAAAAAGCTATAGATAAATTTAAAATTCCTAATTTTTTTGAAAAGATCCATAGGTCTACAGATAAAATCGCAGGGTTGGCAGCGCTAGTTCAAATAGCAAGTATGAATCCAAACAAAGGGGAACGGGGATTCCTTCTCGTGCAACATAACCTCTTCGGGAAGTCCCCGTTCGTAAGAGAAAACTTCAGTCACCGTTGCCAATATTTTTTTCTTTTACTGAACCAGAAAAATTAAGATAAGTACTTAATATAAACTCTAAAACAGTCATATTAAACGATAAATGCCTTACAAATTTGAGATTTAGTAGTTATGAAAAAAAACGTGTCCCAGAAAAAAAACGTTTTTTTTTTTCACAGGTTTTTTTCATGTTTTTTTTTTTTTTCAAGTCAGAAAAAAACCGTTTTTTTTACAACACTAGGCAACCCACGTCTATATATAAGATTTTGCCTATAGTTCAAAAATAATGTATGGTGTCAGTGACCCTCATCCCGAATATATTAGTGACGTCCATTGTATTCAAGTTTGTGTCAATTAATTCGATCTGACCTTGTTTTGTGCTCGTCTAGATCAGTGGTTCCCAACCTATAGGTCGCGACCCACTGGTGGGTCGCGGCGTGTATTTTGGTGGGTCGCGGCGTGTATTTTGGTGGGTCGCGAAAAAATGGAAGTTTTTGCCACAAAAATATATCTTATTGTTTTTGAAAAACAAATACAGAATTAAAACTATGTGTAGAAAGTGACTTAAGTTTAAAATTTACCAGTGTTAACACCATATCGATGACTTTACCAGCAAACACCAGAGCCAGAAATCTCAATGATTGTAAAGCTGTGTTTTTATAATAATTAAACGTATTTTTCATTATCTTTGTAATAAAGTGGGAGGCGGCTGCACAAAGCATCACCTCATCGAGTTAACGGCTGAAATTCCGGGATTGGTTAAAACTCGATTTGCAAATTAAAATGCCACTGATGTGTCAAGTCATATCTTGGTGGAAAACGCCTACAAAACGCATTTTAGTGATTTACTGGTACGTTTACCACTGTGTTTCCCTGCTCCCAGTCTTCCATATTTTCATACATTTGAGTGTAGTTAAACACAATGATAAAACTACCAATCAACCACTAAAATCGGGTCTGCAGGTAGTTTCCACCAAAAAGCGACTTGGCAGACCAGTTGCATTTTAATATGTTGAACGAGTTACTTCTAATCGTGGAATTTCAGCAGTCAACTTGATGAGATGATGGTCTGTGCAGCCCCCACCCCCCTGGTCTATAATATGTTTGTTGTTTTATATATTGTTCTTGTTTTTGTTGATAGTATATCCTTTGTACAAAAAATTTGTCTTTTTATAGGATAGGACAAAATTTCCCATTCTGATATTAGATAGACTCTCATATTAGTTGGGTCGCGAATTTTTTTTTTTACTTACACGTGGGTCGTGTGCCAATAAAGTTTCGGAACCGCTGGTCTAGATTTTATTATATTTTTTTTTTACTTATGGCTTTACGCCTCTTCGATGTCGAGTTCAGTAGAGGTGGGATTGGACTGGGGACAAGGAACGGAAAGGAATTCGGCCATCGCCTTTTGTAGGAAGCATCGCGACATTCGCCTGGAGTGATTTGGGAAAACCATGGAAAACCCAAATCTGGATGCCCGGATGGGGATTCGAACCACCGTCCTCCCGAATGAGAGGCCATAGCCTTAACCGCTTACCCACTATTGTAAAAAAGGGGGGGGGAGAATAAGGAATAAACACGCTCTTTTCCTTACGTGCTAGTCCCGCGAGTTCTGTATCGCCTTCGAAACAGAGTGGAGCGTCAGTAATGGTGAGATGTTCGTTACTCGGTCCGGCGTTGCAGATTTCGATTTGCAGTGATCTTTCGAAATCATTGCAGGCCATGGTGGTACAGTTCCTTGAAAACATCATGTCTGATTTCTCTTTCTTTCTAGTGATTTTCTCCTAGTTCTAGTCACCCTGTCATTGTGCAACTGTTAAAAAAAAAAAGACAAATTTGTACATGGAAATTTAAATTCTGCGGTGGCAATAGAGGTCAAATACACGATTAGTGAGATAATAAGTAAGTGACTTGTGCCACATTACAGGCTGTTTTACTAAACGGTTGCCTGAAAGCTTAAACCTGTTTGACAGTGACAGCTTCAAAGTCAGCAGGTGTCTGCATCGTTTGCGTTCATCTGATATAAATTTTGTTTCTTTGTTGTTACATTTTTGACTGCAGTCATAGTATAACTCTGGAGCTAATGATAAAACCGCTAAAAATCACTTTTGTTATTAGTGAACTGTTTTTCTCCCCTGCACAATCTCGAGTGTTAAGCTAAAGAAGCACCACGTCTTTTACTATTACTCTTGGATATTATTTTGGCTCTCAGTGATCAAGACACCTAGCAATATCTTTCTCTGAAATGAATGCCGCGATGTGTCAAATGTATTTATTCTAGATGTAAAGTTAACCATTTATTTATTTATTTTTAAACCTAGAAAATTCGTAGAATTTACTTTGTGTAAAATAATTGTTCACTTACGGCTTGTAGCATTCTGCACTTGTTCCTAAAAAAAGTTTTAATGAATACTAGGATGAAATGGATAACTGACGGATCTCAGATTTATTATATTTGAATAGTGGTGCAATATCAGAATAGTGAATTCTACGTAGGTTCGAAATATCAGGCTCGACGTCATCTTGACTTCCAAAATTTACCATGCGCTCATTGTTAGCTATTGCTATTCCATTAAGTTACCTGATATTGCTAAAATTAATTTAAAAAATCAGCACACACACAAGAATTGACCATAAATGGTAATAATAATGGTAATAAAAATGTGGTGCAAACACCTCCTTCTTCGTGACAAGTGAGTTTAATTTCCTAGTATCTTCACGCAATGCATTTCCAGCTGTGTTGTACATCAATTAGTCCATTTCGTATAGCGAGGCATAGTGCGAAGAGAACTTATTCTGAATAGCGTAACCTAACCTTTATCCTCCAACTGCAGTTTACCAGCGCCACTGTTAGGCTAAGTGGTCTGTGTCCTTCAATCTTAGTTGCTTCCTCTGTACTATGACAGACGGGCTCCGAGATTTGCGATAATGCTTACAGCCCCACATGCTAGTCTAGCACGCCGTTCTTCTCGCACAGTGGTCTTCAAACACCCTCAGCATCCTCTCCCCTCCAGTTTATCTCTAGAGTCCTGTAAGGGAGCAACATTTCTACGGCAATGTGTTGCGTCCGAGTGGACACTATGGAAGCGTCCATAAACTAGGTGACTTGGTCTGGGGGGAGGGAGGGGTTGGGTAGAATTTAAGCTACGTTGGGCTAAGCGGGGGAGGAAGGGCGGGAGTTCTGAGCCAGGCCACGTAGTTTTTCACTCATATTACTCGTCGCAGTTAAAATAAGGTACAGAACACACAACAGCATGTGGATATTTATTTCCGCCATTTAATTATCTCCGTATGTAATTTACGATAGTCTGACAAGAGAAAACAGTACAAAATGTCTTCTGGAATCAATAGGGGAAAAAAGCTACGTGATACGGGGGGGGGGGAGGGGGGAGGGGAAGAAGGAAAAGCCACGTCAGGCTACGTGGGAGGGGGTGGATAGGAAGGTCAACATGGCCAAAATGGAGTTACGTAGTTTATGGACGCTCCTATGTTGTGGCAATGAGTTCATATTGCTGTGTGCTGCCGAGTGTGGCGGGCATGGTGACAGAATGATCGCCCGCTGCCCGAACATTCGCTGCTGCCTTGTATATCAAGATTGATGGTTCGATTGTGACCGACGGTAAGAAGTATAGTTGAGTAGGAAATAAATGTACACATCATGGGAGCTTTCCCTGGCTGTGTGTCTCGAATGGCCGAATGAAATTTAAAAAAATAAAATGAAGCATTGAAATAGTGTAGAAATGAATATCTGGTCAAGCGGAAAGTCTCTAAATTGCAACATCGAAATACACTTCCTTCCATAGTCGTGGCATATAGGGAAAAAAAAAACAGTTGGGGCTACATAATAGTAATGTATTTAGTCCTTCCATCAATGCTATGCATACCTCTGGAACAATACAAGAGACGGTTAAGTCCTATACTCTGAATAAACACGTAAAACTCTTGTACGACTCGCCTATAGGTAGAAATCGTAGACTGATAGTCAACCTGGCAATAACTCATGCCGGTATCATTTTTTAAATCGTTTTCCACCGGTACAAATCAAAACTTTGAGATCAGTTTTCGACTTGTAGAGTTTTCAATTCTCTGTAAACAGGAATAATCGTATCACGCTTAGTTGGCTAAGGACACATCCACTACCTTATATTTTATTTCATCGGTTTACATAATACGTATGCAGCAGCAGCAACAATTTCCCCTTCTGCCATGATGCTGATTGTAAACACAAAATGTAGAACAATAACAAAGCCCATGAAATGCCCGACAAGCCGCTAATTGCTGGAACGTATATTGAGTATCTATTACCCGTAGAGTTTTTTACATGTGGCTTTTCTCCTTGTCTACGTCGAAGTCATTAGAGGAGGGATGGGACTTGGTACAACTAACGGGAATTAATTTGGCCATGGCCTTTTGAAGGAAGCATCCCGGCATTCGCCTGGAGTGATTTGGGGAAACCATGGAAAACCCAAATCTGGATGCCCGGACGGGGATTCTTCTCTCGAATGCGAGATCAGAGCGTAAACCGCTCACCCACCATGCTCGGTCGGAAGAGTTGTTGGGCAACTGTTGATCAATAGATTCCAGTATGTTACCATGAAAAGATACTCGTTTACGAGTCCCTAAACCCATACACGAGGATTCTCAAACGTTGGTAGCAAATCCGTGAAGGAACTTTGGAATGGACATTAGGTAATCAGTGTCTCCGTGTCCCATACCGCTGGCACAAGCCTTACGCATTACATTTCGTAAGAGACCCCTTCACTGTCGCAGTATAACGAAATGGCGTGTCTGGTCCTTTCTAAGTGTTTTTGGCAGTGCAATCGGCCCGCCATCTGGTGGCAACTCGACTGAGACAAGGTGACGAGGGAAAGGGAGGGCAAGAAGGAAACCGCTGGGAGCCTTGTAGCAGTTTTTATCGCCCGTCTGGGTGGGTCCATGTTACCAATATTCGCCGGGCTGTTATGAGTCGACGACAAAAACCATTCAGTAACCGAAAAGGAGCTGTTGGCGATACTGGAGTACACAACTTTCATACGGGAAATATAATAATCAAGAACAACATATAGACAGCAGTGTGGTCTATTGTAAACTAATACTCCAAATCTCACATCTCTTCAGCTGCAGCTCTACGTTGAGCATTGTTAGCAGGGATAAGATTTCACGGATCAGAACAACCGAGAGCGCAGATAGCATCCAGTATCTTCGCAAGACGTGTTCGAACATTGTCGAGTTCCACAGTGCACGCATCAAATTAGTCTCTTTCGGGTACCAAGCGTGGTGGGTGAGCGGTTAGCGCTCTGGCCTCGCATTCGGGAGGCTCTGGTTCAAATCCCTGTCTGGGCATCCAGATTTGGGTTTTACATGGTTTCCCCAAATCACTCCAGGTGAATGCTGGGATGATTCCTTCAAAAGACCACGGGTGAATTCCATCCCGTTCCTTGTTCGCACTTTCATCCCGCCTCTAATGACGTCGACGAGGCGTAAAGCCATAAGCAAAAAGAAAAAAAAATACGTATGTTACTAGCTCAATTTCCGGTCTTGGCATCCTGATTTCTGTTTCCAATAGACTTTGAGAACCACTCCGAGCGATTTACGAGACTGTTCCTTCAAAAAACCATTACCTAATTCATTCCCATTACTTGTCTCCTCCGCTCAAAGCTTTCTCAACTCTAATGACCTCAACGTAGATGATCTGCAGTGCACTGGTTAAAAATATTAAAAAGATTTTTCACCGCGAATTTGTCCAATACATTTATTTCCGTCTCATCTATTATTCTGAATATCTGGTACCGAGAACAAAATATTTGATGCTAATCTTTGGAAACCACTACGATGTTAAAAATATTTGCTATATCAGGGCCCATGTTCTGGTAGCTCAGTGGTTAAGGCGCTAGCTATCCAAACATTCGCTGCTCTGGTCTCGGGTTCGAATCCCGGCAGGCGCAGGAATTTTGAGAGTTGTGTTTTTCCGTGGTTTGGATTCCACGTTAAACAGTAGGTCCCGGAGGAAAGGAATTGGCCGCCCTACCTCTGACACAATGGCTTAGTATGCCTCCTTCGGGAGGATCAAACCAACCTTCGGATTGTGGACTAAGTTAAGTTTCAGGGCCCATAAAAGACTATACTGTAATTCTGAATATGCTTTGGCTCCGTGTTAATCTTTGTTATGTGTAATTGCATTGAAATTATTTTTTTTTACAATATTGTATATTCGAATTTGTATAACTGTATCTATTTCTGTATCTGTTACGCCAAGCGATATTTATAACCATCCTTACAATTTTTCATAATCCCAGCATTTTAACCGTCATGGTATAAAAAAAAAATCAGTCTTTAATGAGTTGTTAATACGATCCTACTGATTTTGTGGAGTAAAGGAATGGCTTTTTCAGGCTAAAAAGAATCGGTGGTGGAAATATTCATACACTGTACGTGTGTTTCTCACTAAATTTCAAAAGAGTACTTCGCTGATGTTTAACACATTATGTTACCGTTTTTCTCGATGTTTAGCCGCACACTTCCTGCCACTGTACTGTTGCCAGGTGATTAAACGACATCGCACGCGGAACCAAGTCGATCGCATGTATTTTTCTTTATGCCAACTGGAACTACGTGAAGTCTTCGTTTGGCTTCAATTTGCTTTGGATTGGTACAAATCCGTGTTATTACAAGATTTGTTAGGCCTAGAGGTTGCCTTAGCCTAACACGGTAATCATTGCGGGTATA
Organism: Vandiemenella viatica; assembly: GCA_031002005.1. Taxonomy (NCBI): domain Eukaryota; kingdom Metazoa; phylum Arthropoda; class Insecta; order Orthoptera; family Morabidae; genus Vandiemenella; species Vandiemenella viatica. The sequence continues at coordinate 26,058,901 of CM061914.1, read as the reverse complement.
GGGGACCTACAGTTTTAAATAGAATTTGACCACGGAAACGACCGGTCGTACTTCACATTGCACGGCACGCTGTGCCAGAGGTGAAGGTAAGGTAAAGAGCATTTCAAAATCCTGGCCGAGAACGGGGTTCGGACCGGGGCCTTTTATCGCACAATGAAGTCGTCGACAGCTGGTGAAACAGAGCACCAACGAAGGGCACTTTGCAAGCATCCAGATACCTTGCGAAGATTTCATCCCACTAGTCACTAGGGAGGCATACCGTAAGTGGAATGAAGATTGGTCCCGGACGCAGCTACTCAGAGGAAAACACTATGCAGCAATACAACTAACAATACCAAAGACACCGTGGTTTACAGTACGCCATAAAGCAAGAAGACACATAACAACCACTGTTCGGATGAGACTAGGACACGGTTGCTATCCACACCGCTTATGCCGCCTCCGTATACTAGAATCACCGCTATGCACCTTCGATCAAGATATTTCCGACCTCAACCACATCATGCTCTCCTGCTCACGGTATCAACTGCAACGCAAGCGATTCTACAGGCGCCTAGTACAGCTTTACGTCAAATTTCCAGCGAACGTTACTACCATTTTGCAAACAAAAAATTTACAGAAATATAAAGCAATAATCCGCTTCATCCAAGACACCGAAATGAAGATTTGAAGCCCCCAATAAGCTGCAAGAATACAGGGACAAACAGAGGACAATACTGAATGGTTAATACTAAATGGTTTCAGAACAATGACCGAAAAAAAACCCGTGGCCTTTCGGTTTCTAGTATAACACGTTGACCACTTAACCAGCAGACCGCTGTTGTTTGGATCGTATTTTTCGCTTTGGATAAGCATTTATAATGACGATCATAAACCTGGGTACGAAGCGATTATTTCGTTTAGGACAAACACCGTCTGAAGTCAGGGCAGTGACGGAGCATGTGTAATATTACATGCCAATGTTTTGTTTGACTTGTTACAAGACACTGTGCTGTAGTGTTGTAAGCGAATGCACTTCTTTCCCTACCTTTCTTCTGTTGCGCCGATCGTTAAGCGACTGTGCTTCTACTAAACGGCCTGGCCTTTCGTGGGACACAACTTTCACCTCACTAACAGTTACGGGGCTCGGTTTTTCGTGCACTGCGCCGATCTAAACGGCTTATACTGCCCTTGGTTTTAATTTTCTCACGCGCCGAAGTCCAGAGGCCGGAAGTATCGAATACTCGATTAACCCAGTGTCGACTCACCGTCCGATTGCGGCGCGGCAGTCGATTACAAAACTCTGTCTCGACGAGATATCGCGTGAAAGCCGAATTTCGGCAGTCAGTGGGCCGTGCCGCTGGCAGAACAATAAAATGAGACTGTCAACTAGATCACAACGGGACGGAATCAGTGGGTTGAAGCGAGCCCACATTCCTCCGAGTCTAGTACATCTTCAAAGTCCCGCTGGTGGTTACTTCATGTCTGCGTTCACTGGAGCGTTGCATTGCCTCCTTTTTACGTATGTCTTTGCCTGGAGGGACTGACTTGCATGTTAGTCGTTGGCTGTGTGGTCAAGTCATTCGTGGTTGAATGGGTACACGTTTGTCACTGAAAAAGTAACATTTGGAGAGATCACTTTCGATTTCCTTATATTAAAAAAACCATAAGGTAACAGCATTTGATATGAATGTGTTGCAAACAAACATAATTTGTTGTATAGTATGTTAGTCCACGTAATGATCTGTAATACGTTGGTTTTTCCATAGCTCATAACAATCATGTTTTTTTTATTAACATTGGCAGCACTGCAAATCAAGCACATAGATTTCAAAACCTCTGTGACATACTACCGATAGATATGATCCGAGTGCTGTGTAAATATCACACAACAGCGTGATACGTCGATGAGTGTGGGAAATATTTGAATAGTTTCCCTGTTTACCAAATCTAGGTCCTGATGACTATGATATCATTCCTAAAATGAAGTAGCTGTTGAACGGAAAACAGTTTGCGAATAAAAAGGAAACTGTGGCTGTTTTTCTGCAGCAAGCAGTTCACATTAAGAAATCATATTCAGCCGATGGCATTCAGTGTGTTCTCATGTCGTTGTCTCAGAGCTGTCAATATCTTGGGTGGCGACCGCTTTGAAGGTAGTTACGTGTTTTTGCCGATCACTGTTCATACCGTACATCACTGTGTTCATTTTAAACGTCGTGTTGTAAATAAAACTGAAACTTCTATGTCCGTAATTTTTGGCATTTCCCAGCCGTTTGTTATTATACTACATGACTGGAGCTGGCAATAACAAACACATTACTGAGGCTTATAATAAACTTATGTACAGTCGGGGACAGAATTCGCGAGACCCCTCGCCTTTCGATTATGCTTCGTTCTAGACACGACTACCTCATGGGACAGCATAACTGGTAGGTGGTACACTAAATTCATGATAAAATAGACCTCTCATACCCAGCACTTTACCCAAGACTAAAATAATGAGCCTGCGCGCGAGAGACTCGCAAACGCTCTGAGACAAAGTTCGGAGTTATACAGTAAAATTAATCACAAGAATCAGCATTTTAGTCATAATAATTATTGAAATAAAGAAACTCATTGATTATAGAGCAAAGATACCGCTTTTTTCGTAATTTTGATAGCAATTGTGTATTTTTCTTTCTTTCTAATAAACAGTTGACAATTCGCTGGCAAACGAAATTACACGATGAATACAGGAAAAAATCGCTAAATCACGCACGTATAAAAATGTGTTAAACCAATAAGAGAGTTTGAATCGACTTATTCACACTTTCTAGCGCGGCAGCGTTATAGACACACAGAGTTTAAGCGTAAGTAGAAAGTGCATTACGAAATTACTCAAATGGTGAACTAAGTCACGAAATATAAATTAACTATTTCTACATACTTAACTTGATCGCAGTAGTTTCAGTATTAATAATAATAAATTAATAACAGTTAGTTCGTCTGCAATGTGAATAAGCGGTTTCAGATTTTAAAGGTGAAGCAATGGAAGTAGGAAACATTTCATATCTCCCTTTGTTTCTAACACTGATACTTCTATAAAGTTTTGTGTGGGGTATTACTTCTTGCCTTTCAAGCCAGATGGATTAGAAATAATAATCTTGACTGGCATTCGGTAGGACATGGATTCAAACCCTATAGGATATCCAATTCCAGTTTTTCGTGGTTTCAGTAAATCTCTCCAGCTGAACTCCGGAAAAGCTGCTTCAAAAGGCCTTGGGTGAAATTCTTTTCCGATCCTAGTTTCCAATACTCTCAAGATTCAAATCACATTGGCTTCGAAAGAGAACAAGAAGAAATAAATAACCGAATGTGGTGGGTTAGTGGTAACACTCTGAGGTGGCTTCTGGGAGGACGTGGGTTTGAATCCCCGTCCGGTCATTCAGTTTTGGGTTTTCGATGGTTTCCCCAAATCACTCCAGGCGAATGCAGGGTCGAATACCATGGTCGAATTCCTTCCCGTTGCTTACCCTCAAGTCCTTACCGGCATCTAAATACCTCGACGTCGACAAGACATAAAGCCATAAGCAAAACATAAACAAAGATACAAAGCTTAAAAATCTCACCAAATTACTGTCAGTTATCAAGCTTAAAGGCAAATCATATTTTTTTATTAGTAAATTCAAGAGATTGTTTTATCAATGTAAAGGGAGATATGGAAGTAAAGCTATCAAAATACAAATAAAAGTTGAAGTGTTGTGTATTGGACTTTCTCTTTGTTGTATTTATCTGATTCAACGCCGACCACGGTAGCGCATGGACTAGAGAGCTACTTCCACATGTGGAGCGTTGCCAGATCGTTGTTGTTGTTTATATTTCTTCTTCTGTTCGACGTCGAAATCATTAGAGGGGGAAAAAGGAAACGAACCATTCCTGGCACTTACGGAGTGATTTCCATTAATCATGTGAGAATGAAATCCGGATGGATGGAGGAAGATTTGAGTTCCTGTCTTCCGAATGATGTGAGACTTGAGCGTTACCGGGGCTCTCGGTAACTACCCACGTGTGAGGACGGAATAGAAACGGCGACCATAAAAATTCGAGGACAGCATTCTAACCCCTACACTGTACGGGCCAGCGTGTCTTGGTCGGGACTCTAGTGATGAAATATGAGCACGTGTCTGCGGTCATGGTTTGCCAACACGGATGAAAATTCGCAAGGCCCACAGAACAAGGAAATTATCAGACATTTCAGGCATGTGATTTCCTTATCCTACTTCTTCTCTCTGCGTCTGAGCCTAATGTCGGACACAGTTCGACAGATGAAAGGATTATACACGAGTAGAACCGTATATACGAGAAGAACTTTTTAAAAAAAATTTCTATCTTTATCCCTCGTTGACGTCGAGGGCATTGGAGGCGGGAATTTGGGGGGAGGGGGGGCAAAGGGACGTGCCTTTTGAAGGAACCTTCCCGACGATTGCCTGAAGTGATTTGGAGAAATTGTATAAAACCAAAATCCGGATGTTTGTACGGGGATTTATAGAGGTGTCCTCTCGAATACGATACCAGAGCATTACTGCTCACTCACCAGGCTCAGTTTTCTGAACTAAAAATAACAAGTTTATATACACGAGCAACCATGAAAGACTGACTCGGACTCGGATTTTATTTTATATATCTATCCTGCAGCGTAGTAGCAGTCTCAGAAATATTTGAATCACTGCAGTGGTTTTCAGTTAGTTTTTCCCGAGTATAACTTCAAGAACGAGCTCAACTTGTAAAAGTGGTAACTATGTAATGAATTGTGGACAAATAACTGGAGGAAATTGTGTATTGCCTTTTAGAAGAACCAATCTGACATTAAAGTAGAAAGATTTTGAGAAAACACAGAAACAAGAAATTTTATAGATAGCGGGAAATTGAAACATTGTGCAAATTCTTCTCACGATGGGACTATGGAATTTTCTACTAAGAAGAATAGTCTTGGAAGTAAAACGTCCATTTGAAGGAAATAGATCATTGTTTTTGAATCTGGAATAAACTGGATTTGTTAAAGGAAAATAATGTTTTCCTCGAAAGTCTAAAAAAATTATTTTAAGACAATCAAACTGTGTGCGTGTGAATTAACATTCCGTAACGCTGTATCTGTGCGAAGCACAGATCTGTGATGAACGCAACGGCACAGACATCTGTGGGTTTGTGAGGCTCGTTCAATGTCCCCATTCAATTCCCTTCCTCAATGGGCCCAACGTCAATGAGGGGTAATTAAAAAAGTTCAGAAAGCCCTGGTTCCTCGCGTATATACTGTTCTACTCGTGTATAATTCTTTCGTCTGTCGAACTGTGTCCGAAAATAGCCTCAGATGCATATCAGATGAAGGAGGATGAGGAAATCACATGCCTGAAATGTCTGGTAACTTCCTTGTTCTGTGTGCCTTCGGAAATGTCATCCTTCTTAGCAAACGATCATCGCAGACATGTTCCAAAATTCCTTCACTACAGTCCCGACCAAGACACTAGCTGGCCCTAGCAGTGTAGGTGTTAGAATGCGACGAGGATATGCCGGTTCGAGGCTGTCCTCGCACATAGGTGGTTTTAAATGAGTGTAGTGTTCGTCTTGTGTTGACTGCACTATAGTGTGCCACATTACCTCAGCAAAGCTTGACACAATAGTCAGAAAAATATAAACTGGAGCAGGCTGAATCGTCGCAGTCACCAAACATCATAAAATATTTAAATCATCAGTTGGAGGCAGATCAATTTTTCCATAACGTGTACTCCAAATATTTAAGAAATAGGGTCATCATTACGGAATATTAATTAATGTATTTGTCAGTAAAATAATACGACTAGAACATTTACAAGATGCTATGAAAGTATTCTGAAGTCGAAGGGTGATTTCCAGAAAATTTTAATAACTACAGTAACATATATTAGTTAAATGTTATTTTTCCAACATTTTTCGCGTCTCTAACTATGATCAGGTAACTTTAATAATATTTAATATGAAGATGTTTCTGTTATTTTCGGCAAATGGCTGTCGCTGAATTTGTAAGTGCTCGTCATTCTAAAAGTGACATATTTCGTGTGCGGATGATTATTTTCACACACTTTATTAGAGCTAACTCTACTGAAAAACTGTTCTTCGCTTCCTTAGGGTCATTGTAAATAAACACTTCTTCGAAACGTTTGTTAGATCGGTTTCTTCCTGCTTGCCTCCTTTCCTCCAATATCCTCGAGTTAGCCTGGAGAAATTCTTCTTACAAACTAACCACAAATAGCCATAAAGAGTTCATGCCCTATAAACTGAACGGAAATTAAATACCCCTCGGTGTGTTCTAAAAAACCTCACTGCAGTCCACATACTTTCCAATTTTTTTAACTTAATATCCTAAAACTCTTATTAGTACTCAGCTGCCACCAAATAAAGAATATTTTTTGGTTATGTGGGGTGGATATGTGAGAGAGTTTTGAAGGCGGCTTATCACCTTTTTTTCAATAAAATTGTCTTAAATTTTCAATGGCATTCTCACCGATATCCATTCATATAGCTAAGCCTTTTTATGTGATCATCCTGTGTACTGACGTATTTCCAAATGCTTTTAGCTCATACAAGTGAAAGCCGTCACGAGATATAAAAAAAACACATATTTTGACATACATGCCACCCAAAGGGATGACATCAGTGACCGAGAGTCCTGGTAACGTTCTAGCCAGGCATTCAGAAACAAATGAATTCAAGTCTTCGTTCATCCATCCGGATTTGAAATTCCATGCTTAAATGAAACAGATCCGTGAGTGCCGCGAAGATTCCTTCAAAAGGCACGGTCCTTTGCCCCCCTCCCCCCAAATTCCCGTCTCCAATGTCCTCGAAGTCAACGAGAGATAAGTTCTTCTCGTATATACGGTTCTACTCGTGTATAATTCTTTCATCTGTCGAACTGTGTCCGACATTAGGCTCAGACGCAGAGAGATGAAGTAGGATAAGGAAATCACATGCCTGAAATGTCTGATAATTTCCTTGTTCTGTGGGCCTTGCGAATTTTCATCCGTGTTGGCAAACCATGACCGCAGACACGTGCTCATATTTCATCACTAGAGTCCCGACCAAGACACTTACGCTGGCCCGTACAGTGTAGGGGTTAGAATGCTGTCCTCGAATTTTTAGGGTCGCCGTTTCTATTCCGTCCTCACACGTGGGTAGTTACCGAGAGCCCCGGTAACGCTCAAGTCTCACATTCGGAAGACAGGAATTCAAATCTTCCTCCATCCATCCGGATTTCATTCTCACATGATTAATGGAAATCACTCCGTAAGTGCCAGGAATGGTTCGTTTCCTTTTTCCCCCTCTAATGATTTCGACGTCGAACAGAAGAAGAAATATAAACAACAACAACGATCTGGCAACGCTCCACATGTGGAAGTAGCTCTCTAGTCCATGCGCTACCGTGGTCGGCGTTGAATCAGATAAATACAACAAAGAGAAAGTCCAATACACAACTCAGACATGTAATTATGTTTATTTGCGAAATTTTCTCTGAAAAAATCCTGGTAGCAAGTGCTATTGTTTAAATCCACACTAATATTGGCAAGATTCTTTTTTTAATTATTTATTTTTTGCTTCTGGCTTTACAACTCGTCGAGGTCATTAGAGGCAGGAAAAGACTGGGAGCAAGGAATGAAGTTTCTGGCCACGTCCTTCTGAAGGAAACATCACGGCATTCGCAAGCATTTAATGCAACAGTGTAAATAAGTAAACAACGCAATATCTTAACCCTTAAATTAATTCAGTACCATAATTTTTAAATCATGAAACTGATATTACAGAAAATAATGTTAGAATGAAAATTGGAGTACAACATTGCTATCTTATTTGATTGTATGCTACGCTTGTCGTTTAAACTTCTGTGTAGTATTTTATATAGGAGGCTAAAAATAAAAGAAGATGACTAAAAAAAAAATTTGCCACCGAACATCGTGCCAGCCCCCATACCTCTTGAGTTTACTACTCTGTCAGCTTTCCAACTACGCTACCACCGACTAACGGTTGGAACTTCCTTCTCGAAATAGACCTGTACTCTGCCCAGAAATCTTTGTGTGATGGGTAGAAGAGGAAGGGAAAAAAGATGTTTGGAAACGAATCAGGATGTAAATACAGGGATACGATCGCAGAATGCCGAAAAAGACGTGTGACAGAACAGTTATGGAGAAGTAAATAAAATACACGGAATTAACTTTCAGTATCTTGTCCAGCCTCTCTCCTCATCGACAACAGCACGGATTCTACTGTTCATGGAATTAATGAGGCGTGAAATATAACCACGACTTTTGGCCGGTTCTTCCCATGCGTCACAACATGGCCTCTAACAGTTAGCTCCGGATTGTCGGCACATGCTCCTTTTCGCTCATAATTCTTAGTATTTCTACCCAAACATTTTCAATAGGGCCCTTGGGTGGCCAATCATTTTGCAGCACTTAGGGGTGCTCGAGGAACCACCTCTGAACTAGATGGCTCCGGTGGACTGGTGACCTGTCATACTGAATTGTTCGAATGCCCTTCTTCATGTAGAGCAACAATTGCCCCCTTATCAACGTCTCTTAAATGATTCATTTTCGCTGGTGCAACGAAACACACTTGTCGCAGACTGAAGTTTGGAAACAAGTGGCGCAGACAACGAGGAAGTCGTCTGGCACAAACGATGTGTATTTCCTTCTATTACGACCTCGAAACCGTTTGTCATCGTACCCAAGACAGAATTGCATCTTCATTCATTAGTCTTGACGAATACAAGTAAAAACGAAAGTGAAATTTCGTAACTATTCTATTTTCCGACAGGAAGACTGCTAATTAGGAATTTTTACAGTGATAATGGCACATTAATTATTTCATGTTGGTGTGTGAACAGATGTTAAACTCTAGGTAACGTGATGCGATGCTAATGAATGTAACAAGAATTTTCTATGAACCATAAACCAAACTAGCAACTCGGAATGTTTTTGAGTTATACAAATTAAATCCTTCAGAAGTAGATGAATAAGTTTTTATGGACGATACATCTGCCTTTCGTGCAAGCATCACATATTTGTGAATACGGTACTTCCGAATACAAAGGATCATGTTTGCACTATATTTCAATCTTAGCTTTTGCAGTTATGGTGGTGCCGATAGATGGTACTGAGGAATTTTAATTTCTTCTCTGACAACCACTCATTAGTTCTTCTGTTACTTGCCTCTTTTTTGTGCTTAAGGCTTTCGCCTCGTTTACGTCTATGTCATTAGAGATGGATGTGGATTGGAGACAGAAATGGGAAGGAATTTAGCCATTGCCTTTGAAGGAACCGTGCCAGCGTTCGTTTAAATTGATTTTGTGAATGCATGGAAAACTGAAATCTGGATACCCGAACAGGGAATTGCGTCTCAATTATTCTCACCATGAAATTTTATTCGAGGAAAGACGGCAGTGAGAAAAGATTTCTTCTAGTTAGTCAAACAATTAGCGATGTGTGCAAACTTCATATGCAGCTGAAATTTGTAAATCCATATGTGTGCGTATTGAAGGAAATTGATGATTTCTAAGTGGAATATTGTGGATTCATAAAAGATTAAACGTATCTATCTGAAAACTAATAGGCGCCTGTAGCTGCTTTGTGGAACATCCGACTATATTTGATTAAGATCTGAAATCTGTAGTGAATCGAACATTATTTTTAAGTTCAGAAAACGATTATTCGTCACGTATATATGGTTCTATTCTTCCATAATGATTTGCTCTCTTGAGCTGTGTCAGATACAACGTTCGAGGATAAATACAGGGGCAGGTAAATTAGGTTGAGGAAAATCGCTCCCGGAAATGTCTGAGGCACCTTGGATTTAGCCTCTTTGTTAGCCATCGTGATTGCAATCACGTTTACACATTCTTTCAGTCGAGTCTAGACCAAAATATTTAAATCTAAAGATCGAACCAGATAAATTTCTCGTAATGTATGCTTAGACCTTTTCTTTAAACAAAATAATTAAAAGTACGATCAATACACAATATTAATTAATTAATTCCGTCATGGAAATGGCACGAGGTAGAACATTTTCAAGATCCTTTGAGAGCATTTTGAAGTAGAAATGCACAAAGTATAAATTTCTAAAAAAAAATTATTGACTAATAGCCTACATAATTATGAATAAAGCGTTGAGTTACATGAGATTCATCCTTTCTCCTTGACCTCGTAACTGCAAAATATTTCATATGAAGCCTTTTTATTCATTTCGGCATAATGCCTGTCACAGTCTCTGCTGGTGGTTTACTTTTTAAAATAAGATACCTCAGTACGTTGTGTCAAATTCACACGCGATGTCAAATTAGATTTCGTAATATTGGGTTTCCACCTCATATTATTTCGGAGTTTCAACTTTTATTTGTATTTTGATAGCTTTACTTCCATATCTCCCTTTACATTGATAAAACAATCTCTTGAATTTACTAATAAAAAAATATGATTTGCCTTTAAGCTTGATAACTGACAGTAATTTGGTGAGATTTTTAAGCTTTGTATCTTTTTTTATGTTTTGCTTATGGCTTTATGTCTTGTCGACGTCGAGGTATTTAGATGCCGGTAAGGACTTGAGGGTAAGCAACGGGAAGGAATTCGACCATGGTATTCGACCCTGCATTCGCCTGGAGTGATTTGGGGAAACCATCGAAAACCCAAAACTGAATGACCGGACGGGGATTCAAACCCACGTCCTCCCAGAAGCCACCTCAGAGTGTTACCACTAACCCACCACATTCGGTTATTTATTTCATCTTGTTCTCTTTCGAAGCCAATGTGATTTGAATCCTGAGAGTATTGGAAACTAGGATCGGAAAAGAATTTCACCCAAGGCCTTTTGAAGCAGCTTTTCCGGAGTTCAGCTGGAGAGATTTACTGAAACCACGAAAAACTGGAATTGGATATCCTATAGGGTTTGAATCCATGTCCTACCGAATGCCAGTCAAGATTATTATTTCTAATCCATCTGGCTTGAAAGGCAAGAAGTAATACCCCACACAAAACTTTATAGAAGTATCAGTGTTAGAAACAAAGGGAGATATGAAATGTTTCCTACTTCCATTGCTTCACCTTTAAAATCTGAAACCGCTTATTCACATTGCAGACGAACTAACTGTTATTAATTTATTATTATTAATACTGAAACTACTGCGATCAAGTTAAGTATGTAGAAATAGTTAATTTATATTTCGTGACTTAGTTCACCATTTGAGTAATTTCGTAATGCACTTTCTACTTACGCTTAAACTCTGTGTGTCTATAACGCTGCCGCGCTAGAAAGTGTGAATAAGTCGATTCAAACTCTCTTATTGGTTTAACACATTTTTATACGTGCGTGATTTAGCGATTTTTTCCTGTATTCATCGTGTAATTTCGTTTGCCAGCGAATTGTCAACTGTTTATTAGAAAGAAAGAAAAATACACAATTGCTATCAAAATTACGAAAAAAGCGGTATCTTTGCTCTATAATCAATGAGTTTCTTTATTTCAATAATTATTATGACTAAAATGCTGATTCTTGTGATTAATTTTACTGTATAACTCCGAACTTTGTCTCAGAGCGTTTGCGAGTCTCTCGCGCGCAGGCTCATTATTTTAGTCTTGGGTAAAGTGCTGGGTATGAGAGGTCTATTTTATCATGAATTTAGTGTACCACCTACCAGTTATGCTGTCCCATGAGGTAGTCGTGTCTAGAACGAAGCATAATCGAAAGGCGAGGGGTCTCGCTAATTCTGTCCCCGACTGTACTTCACTGCCATGATTTATGTTACAATCCTCGTATACAGATTTGTAACGTATTGTGAGCTGTAGTCGTCAGCACACATGCTGTGGTAACTGATCACCGTACAAGATAGAAACTGTTGAGGAACAGATGGTTAAAGAGAACTGAAGAAAGAGTGAACTGATCAGTGGTAAAAGAGGAGGTGGAAAGACAGAAGACGTGGACAAGATTCTGTTAAAGACGAACCCTGCACTGGCGGGAAACTATCTCAGATCGTGATCAAACAGATTTCCATTTGATTCGTCGTCTTGTAAGCTACTTTCAACACAAGTTGCACTAGAATTAGCCTAAACTAACCATCTCATCATTGTATCTGTTTCTATTATACTAAACATTTTTGTGTATGAGCTGTAAATTTGTGATTGAAAGAACGGCGTATAGACAAAGATAAATAAGGATTTTTTAAAAAGTAAACCTACATTTGTTGAGACGCCACTTGATTATTAATTCATTAAGCTTCTTCTTCACTACTTTTTTTAAAAGAAATATTACAAAATATTAATCGACAATGTTTAAAACATGCCTATAACAAATTACGTCAAATATTTATTTCTAAGCTATAGTGGTGCATCAAAATTCACCGGATAGTATGATGCTAGTGTCATTTTCTTTCTCATGGCTTTAAGTATCGTCTAAATCGAGTGTTTAGAGGCGGGAAGGCAAGGAACTGGAAGAAAGTAGTTCGACGAGCCACAGTATGAGAAGTGTTGCCACGCTCCAAGGGGAGGGGGGGAGGGAATCTAGTGCATGTATGAGTACACGTTCAAGAAGCTAAACTTCCATGTTTTATTTGGTTTTAGGCCTCGTAGACATCGTGATCATTAGAGACGGGAAGGAATTACAACATGGCCTTTCTAAAGGAAGTATCCCAGAATTCGCGTAGAGTAATTTCGAGAAATTATGGAAAACCGAAATCGTTAATGTACGCATGACGTCAAAAGATTCTGAATTGGCAGCAGTCAGCTAATAATGACTCGCTGAATGATAGATTGTAGATGCCTAACTCATGAAACGGAGAATTTCCGAAGTGACTGTGAAAATTAGGATACCATGCTCCAAATCGTCAGGGGTGTACTGGACGTAGTTCACGGATGGTATTACCTCCCACACGGAACAGATCACGGACCAGCCATATCCGCCTAATGATTGTCACCAGCTATCATTAAGCAGAAGAGTAAGTGGTAACAGACGAACAATACTGCGCGAACTGATTGCTAAGGCCAATGAGGAACGTACTGAGTAGCGTCTGTGTGGTTAATGCTGCGACATGAATCCAACAACACAGCACTGGCTTCAACAGCTCACCCGGGCTCACGAAGTCAACCTCGTCCAGTTCCTCCATTTCTGTAAGGGAGCGTTCATAAACTACGTGACCTCATTTTGGCCCCTCTCTCTCTCTGACCCCCCCCCCCTCATCCCCACGTGGTTTCTGCCTTGACCCCTTCTCCCTCCCCACAAATGTGGCACGTAACTTTTTTCCTTATTAATTCCAGAACACATTAAAATTATTGCATTTATATCGAACGTAACCTATATTTGCGTTATGTTGTTTTCTATTTTAAAAAAACCGAGCGTGTAGGGTGAACGGTTAACGTTCTGGCCTCGCATTCGGGAGGACGCGCGCCGGTTCGAATCCCCGTCCGGGCATTGAATTGCGTTTTCCATGGTTTCCCCAATTCACTCGAGGTGAATGCCGGGATGCTTCCTTCAAAAGGGCATGGCCGAATTCCTTCCAGTTCCTTGTCACCAATCCCTTCCCGCCTCTAAAGACCTGGAAGTTGACGAGGTGTAAAGCCATAAGTAAAATTAAAGTTTTCTATAGTTATAAATATTCTGAATGAAATGTTGGCACTAGGCCACTCCTGCAAATGATCAATTATTGGGAAAAACATCTATCTCAGTTACAGAGAGCCTTTGCTTTTTGAGAAACATTCTCCTTTTCTCATTCATTATTTTTCATTAATTGATAAAATAGAATAAACCATAATGGCCGCGTAAAAAACTAAGAAGAGCTGCATATTTTGTTTTCTTTTCCTCCACTTCTCTCACCTCTCCTTCTACATTACTAGTGATCAATTCTTTGATGTGCATAAAAGATTTCTATAAGTCATAGGATAGTGAAAACTCGTTGGAAAAACATTTTCGTAAGTCTCGAAGTTTATTGTACATCTCACCAAGCTTTTAATTTGGAATGACACTTCAGCGAGCAGCATAATTAACGTTGTACTGGAATTCACTTGGCAGAACAAAATTAGGATTATTCCATCAACGAGCGCTGTCGTCACACCTGGACGATCCTAATCAAAACAGTTTAATTTCAAACCATCAAAACAATACGAACGCACGATTTCCAGCCGAGTAAGCGCTTTTGAATCTAGTTACAGGATGTTTAATGTTTTTCGAATCGTAATGTCAAAATGCGCCGTACACGTGCAGCCCAACGCTATGACTCCAAGTCATACGCATGCGCGCACTGATACCTAAATTACATACGGAGATCTACTATATAATTTCCTAAGCTCACTCATTCACTCGCCCCGATAGCTATTGGCTGGAGAACGGTGTCACGTGTCAGCCTTCGCTCGTAAAACAGCGACCAGAGATACCATTACAAGAAATTCGTGGTTATGTCCACAATTTAATAGCTAAAGCAACTGCCACGAAATTAATTGCCATGAAACATTCATTAAGTTTGCTTTTCGTAGCGTTTCATAGTTAAAAAAAACATGGTTGAACTTAACGTCTGAAAAAACGTGGATCTGCTTTTCAGTAACATGTTGCTAATGAAAACAAGGCCAAAAAACTTTTTAAAAAAATTACACAATTTCTTTGCTGTAACCACGAATACCAATTGCCTAGGATACATTTCAATTTAATTAAAACTTTCACTAATGTTGCCTGACCAAATTTTGTGCATTGCGGTTTATTCGCTTTTTCGGTATTTTACTGACAACTTTCGTTGATGTTCATGTTCGCTGTATGTGAGTTATTAGGTTATTTTAAGTGGGCATGAGACCAAATATGTTACCGAATCAACTATTCTGGCAATTCATTTCTTCGGAGTGGTTCAACTGTTTAATAATATGGAATGTGTATTAAGATCTCTGGCCGTTATAGATACTATGACCAGTCTCAATTAAAAACAACGTGATGCTTTCAAAGCAGATATTATTAAAATTTTGCAGAGGGAACTTTAAGGGTCAAATACAAGTCAAGTTTGTATTTAAGCAATTATAAGATTGCTATCGTCCCTGTTGGTGTTTAATACCTACCTCTATTAATGCTTCCGAGTTCTTCAAGCTCAGAGATATTATTCACCCTTAAACACAGGTCAAGTTTACATTTGGTCAAATCAGGTCAACCTGTCACAATCTTTCGTCCTAAAAACTGGAGCTATTCTAGACCCGTGAGACCCGTGAGGATACGCAAAAAACGGCCACGACTTACACTAGTTTATTAATGAATTAAATGAAGGAAATAAATATCCAGATTCTGCTGTGTGTACTGTACCTTACTTTAATTGTGACAAGTGGTCTGGTGGATCCGTGATCAAGGCGTCTGGCTGGTGATGGAAAGGTCCCCGCTTCAAATCCCTGTCTCGGCAGAGATTTTTATAGACCCTTAATCCGACCTTAACGTCTGACACAGCTTGCTGTGTAATGTGAAGTACGCCAGAAAGCTTTCGGTCCCCTGTACCCGGCAGGATTGTCGGGATAGGTTAAGATGGCTACGACGGGGACGGAACCCTCAGCCAATAGAAATCATGTCACCAGGTCATTAAGACCACACGGAATTATTATTATATAATGTGACAAATAATATGAATGAAAAGCTACGCGGCTTGGCTTGGAACTCCCATCCCCCCAACGTAGCCCAACGTAGCTTTATACCCATCCCGTCCCCCCCCCCCCCCCCCTCCGGACCATGCTGCCTGAGAGGCCCTTCTCTTTATTGTGAGGGGTGCTTCTTGACCTTCGGCATGCCAGTACTAAACTATATTTTTGCTATGGAGCTGAGAAAGCTGTCAATAAAATTCAGTTAGGACAAAAATGCGGGTAAGGCAGGGATAGACTGCTGGCACGTCACAATATTGTTTTAACTGTAACGAATAATTTTTACTCTTACTGGAAGTGACGGTTTCGTGTATATAACACAAACATAGAATTAAGAAGGAAAATATGATCATTTGTGTGTCAGTCAGTTCGAGCAACTAACTATCAGTGCACATGAGATCGCTTTGAGAAGCACCTCCCATGGATTCACAACCTTGCTGTTCTGGCAGCAAGTCAAATCAAATCATCGTATAGCATTGTCGGTACGGAGGTCCCGAAGGATTGTTCGGCCGCCAAAAACGCAGTTTTGGATTCGCTGTGCAATGAGCCTGTCGTCTTGGCTAATCAAACTAACCCGGTAATACTGCCGGGTAGAGGGGACTTACAGCTTCAAAGGGAATCAGGAGAACGGAAGCGTTCCGGGAAACTTCACATTCCACAGTCGTGTTATGGGCCTTTTCAAGTTCCGAGCCGAGACTCGGATACGACGCGTGAGCGCGCTGTGGTAGCAAGTGTTTGTGTGTGGGAGGCAGCAAGTGGAGCGCTCGCCCAGTCAGCCGCCGCGGCGTCCTTGCCTGAGAGAGCGGAGACACGCGCACACTCCAGCGCGCACGGCTTTCGGCGCCGAATTCCGTCCGCCCAGTTACCAAACCTTCCGCCATCGTATAGGTACTCGCAACTTCGTCCTAGTTTCACTACGATCACGCGAGGTGGTATATAAAAATATCACCACTGACATTATAGATATTTTTTTTTCTTCTTATGGTTTTACGCCTTGTCGACGTCGACGTCGAGGAATGGGGATAAGGAACGGGAAGGAATTCGGCCATGGCCTTTTGAAGGAAGCATCCTGACATTCGCCTGGAGTGATTTAGGGAAACCATAGAAAACCCAAATATGGATGTCCGGACGGGGACTCGGAAAATAGCTGGAATAGCAAGCTTCATTACTATTTCTGAAATTCTTGTAGCTGTATCTATAATTATCCTGTAGGCATAAAAGTACATTATTTTTTCTTCTTGTAATGTGAAGGGGAGGTGTGATGATTAGAGGGGGATGTAGAGTTATAACTACAGAAGGAAAATGAGGTATTTAACAACCTTCCATCTCAGTTGTATGAGGAAACTGAAGGAAACCTGAATGTATTCAGAATCAGTTTGCTCTCGAAAAACAAATCAAAGTGTATGAGCTTAACCGCGCCTCGGCAGTACAATAAGAAAGGCACAGCAATAGAATTCCAAAATTAGGCGCTTGCATTGGCGATTTTTTATTTGTTTGCTTATGGCTTTACGCCTCGTCAAAGTCGACGTCATTACAGGCTGGAAAGAAATTACGGCAAAGAACGGGAAGGAATTCAGCAACGGCCTTTTAAAGGAACCGTCCCGACATTCACCCGGACACCATGGAAAACTCAAATCTGGATGGCCGGACGGGGATTCGAACCCACGTCTTCCAGTGAATTTTCGTTTCAGCTAATGGTGCTGACAGTTTCGTAACATTAATGTATGGCAAAATTAAGTTACTTTTTATCACCGATTCTTCCGACGCATTTCTGTTATTCGTTTGATCTTAATGTTATCCATAGCAGCTACCTCTTTTGTTTCTTCATGTTTTTTTTATTTTTCGCTTCGGGCTATACCACGCGTCGAGATCAAAGTCATTAAAGCTGGACGAGGATTTAGGCGAGGGGAATGGGGTAAAGAAGACGAATGAATTAGGCTGTTGCTTTTGGAAGTAACCACCCGGGCATTCGCCATGAGTGATTCCCGCAAACCATGGAAATCCGAAATCTGAAGGTCAGTGGTATTTCAACACGGGTCCTCCCGAAAACGGAGATCAAACGAGTTTCTGTTAATGTTAAGAAACGACGATATTCCGCGGGCAGCAATGTCTCGGACATGAAAATATTTTTCGAAAACACCTTTAAAACGAGTGTCACAATCCGATGCAAGTAAACTGGTAGTGCATGCAACTTTTGCTATATAAATCAAGTCTGTGGCGGTGGGGGGCTGGTGACTTTTTCCAGTGTTGTGTCCCCGCTGTGGTGGAAGGCATCAGCCGGCTCCGAGCCCTCTAAGCCTCTCCGTAAGCCGCTTACCGTCGCCTCAGCTGAGGGGCCGACAAGTGGCCGCATCGCCGCACAGTAGTATCACAACTAAGATGATAACTAGGGTTCAGATCTTTATGACCGAAAAAATAGAGATATATGCAGGCAAATATGACCCTAAAAATAGGTGATTATCACCTAAAATGACAAAATATGACCAAACTTTTAAATGTACTATACACCAAAACATGCTCAATTACACATCATTTATTTAATTTAGAATTGTCGCTTTCATACAGGCAACATAATTTGCTTCCGTGCACTCGCTGCACCATTGGGAAATTTTGTTGAATTCACTTTAATTTCGGATAATCTACAGAATAGAACTCTTCCATCTGTACTAAAATACTCCTCTCTAATTTTCTTACGTAACTTCGCACTTTCAGAAAATTTTACTTTCGGCATTCCGGTAGGTCTACTCACTGATCCACTGCAGATTTAACGATGACTGAGGATGTTTCATTGAGGATCGACACAGGCATGCTTCTGACGCATTGTCGACATTAAAAGGTGGGCGGAACATTACGTTTAGAGAGTGACAATAATGTATAACTTTTATTGGCGAATTCTGACCACAGTGGAAAATTATTATTATCCCCCCCCCCTGAATAGCAGAAGTACAGATCTGTGAATAATTATCTTAATTTCTTCTCATCTATATCTAGTGAATGCCCGGTGCTATTAAAAACTTACCAGATTTTTCCTCAAAATATGATCTTGTGACCACAAATATCATCGAAATATGACCAATACTAGAAAAATGGTCTCAATATGTATTTATATGCTATATGAAATACATTTAAATACAATGAGAAACGTTAAATCAGTGTTTAATTCAACATTTCAGCTCGAAAAGAAGGCAGGAAAAAAATTTGACTTGTCCTAAATATCCGAATCCTGATGATAATACTTCGTACAGTTTTTAATAGATGAACATTTCAATATCGTGATCTAGAGCAGTGTTTCCCAACGTGGGGCCCACGCCCCACAGGGGGGCAATTTGTTTTTTTAGGGGGGCAATTTAGAAATTGACTTGATACGACTTTACCGCTTTCTCTTTGAGTTATTTAAACACAATGCCAGATATGGTTACAAAATATAGCAAAAAAGCACATTCTTAAAAGGATCACACTAAATTGCCATAATAAATGTTTATTATAAATCTTTTGAATATGAATTTTAGTATTTCATTATATGTTTTTTTTAATTTTACTTACTGTGTTTTATGATAATATTAAAGTGTTTTCTTTCAAAAACCATCCTATATCAGTTTCTTTAATAATAAATAATTTTTTTATTAAAAATTATGTATGGGGGGCAAAAAAATGTTGAAAGTGGGACATGACCCAAAAAAGGTTGGGAAACACTGATCTAGAGCAACACACATTTAGTGAATCACGGAGTAATAACGATAATAATAACAACAGCAGAAACAGATAACACAAAAGTCGATACAGTTCCCAGGATCTGTAAAGGGATCGTCGACGTCCCGAGTGTACTGCAGCAGTGTTCCACACGTGTGGAATACCTGCTTTCAATACAGCAGTGTGGTTTATTGTACTTTCATTCACTCAGGTCTCCTGCATTTGTGTGCTTGGTCTTTGCACTTCACAGAGAGATTTCAAAGAAGCCAAATATTAGTCCTCGTTATATCGCGGCTAGTGTCTTGTCCTTCTTGGTAATGTAACATGTCTTTACTGTGATTATGTTTTTACGCCTCGTCGACGTCGAGGTCATTAGAGGCGAGAAAGGACTGGGGTCAAGGAACGGGAAGGAATTTGGTCATGTATTTTTGAAGGCTCCATCCCGGCATTTGCCTGAAATGATTCCGGGAAACCATAGAAAACCCAGATCTCCATAACCAGACCAGTAATGGTAGGCCCGAACTCTACCAGTCTCGTGCTAGGTGACAACACAATTTCCTATACGAATGGTATGCTTAAAATAAAACCTACTTTTAAATCGACCTTAGACTTTCAAGCTGTGAAAATTCCAACAAAATCCGTTGAGTAATTGTAAAGTGATGGCAGATTACAGAGTTCGATGTTTAGAACAGATTTTAACTTCTTGGGTTAGCGTGACAATACAAGATACTCCCAGATTTGAAGTCAGGCTTTCTGCTTACAGCCTACGCTAAAACCGAACGAAACCAACTGGAACAAACGGACGAACACACAAACAAAGTTATTTTGATTCCACGCAACCTCATAGAGTCAATCTAATCACTTTTTCAATAACATTTTGAATTTACAGAGACAGCTCGAAGTTAGATTTACAAAACTGTATGTTACTATTACCTGTGATCGCTTTTACGAGAAAAGAAACATTTTCATCAAAATAGAGAACTCATTTTACGTGTTTTGAAGCATAGTTTTTATAAAACTTTGAGATCGTACTATTCTGATTTAATTGACTATGTGTCTGTAGAAAGGTACCCTTTATTAAATTTAAATATTGTTATTTTTTGGTAGTAACCAAATTTTTCTCTCTTTACAGGTAAGAAACGGCTAGTTGTTAGATGGGTGACCAGTCGTCTGGTAAGTGCAACCGACTAGCAGGGATTACTTTGTTAATTTTAGGCATAACGTGAGCGCATTAACTCGAAGAGGTAACAGCTGTCATTTCAGCAACAGATACAAGAATTACTGCACTTCTAAATACCGTATTATTGCCAACCACTTGTACCGCACCAAACCGTCTGTTCTATACGTCTTTGCAGAGATTTTTATTTTCTCTCTCTCTATTGAAGGAAGTGCTCAAATGATTGGCTCAGGTGTTGGATTTTAATTTTTGTATTATTTCTGTTAGTTTCTATAAAAATTTAAGGACGGATTATCAGTACGTGAGGAAGCAATTTAATCACATTTTGCCTCGAGTTTAGAATATAATGGCTTGCGGCATTAATAATGATGACATAATAGGAATTTGTCCATCCGCTAATCAGATCACGCTTCCTGCATAGCTGCTAGAAAGGCTCTACGTTGGATTAGGTTAATAGATTCGGTTTGTTTAATCTGCACGTTTGATAGGCGAATGTTATTACGTTTTTCTATGGAACAGATAATTTAAACTTTATCCTAGTTTGCTAACTTGCATCATGTCGCAGCCACAATTGTTACCTGTATATTAAATAGCTTTTAGAACAATTAGCAGCACAGTTTACAAAAAACACTGCATCTGAGGATTCTGGATTTTTATATTTTAGCAGAGTGATTTTTCTAGAGTTGGTTAAGGCGAGTGGTTGTGTTTACAGAGCTCCCCAGTTCGAATATCTGTCTCGGGCCCAATAGTTTGTTCTTTGACCTCCGCAACAGGAAAGACTTTTTTTTCCCTTTGTAAGTGACGGTGTTAGGGTGCTCTGTGGTCCTTAGTTCACGTTAAACTGTCTGTTCCCTATGTAACGCGGCTGCGACAGTTGCGGGTTTTCAGCCAATCATTAAGTCTTTGCGACCACTCGAAATTATTGTCTCTACTTTCCTCGGTAATTTGGCGCCTGATGCAATGATCATATGAACAGTAATTCGTAATGTACTGCCAAAATAGGACGGGGGATCTAAGTCACCAGGTGTTTGTTTTGATGAGATTTTCTTTCTCCACATGTTCCCTTCTGTTTTGTGACCGAGCGGGGCGGTGTAACGGTTAGCGTTCTCGCCTCGCATTCGGGAGGACGGCGGTTCGAATCCCCGTCCGGGCATCCATATTTGGGTTTTCCATGGTTTCCCCAAATCACTCCAGGCAAATGCCGGGATGCTTCCTTCAAAAGGCCATGGCCGAATTCCTTCCCATTCCTTGCCCCCATCCTATCCCGTCTCTAAAGACCTCGATGTTAAAAAGAGACGTAAAGCAGTTACAAAAAAAAAAAAAAAAAAAAAATGTTTTGTGCTCTAGTAGCTGTTACATTTATACTTCAACAAAATGAAAATGTTCTGCTTTGCTCTTGGATAGGTTTTAGTGTACGACGGCTATTTGTATAGTACTTTTCGGGCGTTCTGCCATCATCAGGTCATAGTATCCTGAAGATGTTCACGCGGCTGTCTGACAAACTCTCTTTTTATGACCCTGCAGAAGGTCAGAGATGTATAAAGGTATACGATACGGCGGATAATACCTCAGATCCCGTATATGAGGACTAAAAACTGTGGACAGTTTGGACGATAAGGCGCCTTCCCACGTCCTGTGCATTTGCCGGTCGCGCAGGTCCAGCTGTCAACAGCAGGTCGTGGGAAGGGAGCCGCCTCTGCTGGTAGGGATGGTGCGTCTCTATCCAACACCCAGTCGGTAAACATCAAACGCCCGGGTAGCAGAAACGACACTAGGCAACGTGGTGGCGAGGTGGCGAGGGCTAGCATGTGGCGCGTGCTCATCCGTACAATTCGGCCGCTCCATGCGCCGTGGGAAGCCGCCATTAGAAAGCCGCCATTCTGTACTACAGTGTTTTCATTCCGACCTTGCGGCGCATGGTCATGTTCCCCTTGCCTAACTCCCCGAGGAGACCACTGTGTCCATGCTAGTGAGTGGTAAATTTCTCAGTGGAAACCCTTTGCCCTTCGCATGTTGGGGTGGGGGATAGAGCAGAGTGATCTTCACAGAACGCACAGTAGGAGAGATGCATTCTGCCTTACACCTACCTGCTGGATTATACAGAGTGATTATGATTAAAGTTTAAGTTTCAAAACGCTCTAAAAAACAAACTACTGATTAGAATGACGTCAAAATTGAACGGCGTATTATTGAAGAAGGGGGAAAGAACATGAACGGTGATTCTGCACCAGCAGCTCTGCAGAAGTTCAAGACCCTCAAGGGTATGGAAAAAGGCTTTGGGCCGATGACTGTCATGGGTCTGGTGAAAATGATGAAAAAATTCGAAAATTCAGGTTCGTTTGATGTGCAGTCTAGTAGAGGAAGGATTAGGCGATAGTTGAAGAAGTGGCCACAGCAGTTCAGGAGGCGTCGAGCGGTGGTGTGCAGCCATGCAGTGCACGAATTGCCCGAACATTGGACAGGCCTGTGAGCACCGTGCATAACATCCTGCAATGCTATCCGTACAAAATTTGCCATGTGAAGGAGTTGTTTCCTTCTGATCTGCCAGCAAGAGAGGGTTTTGCTTTGGAATTTCTTGCTCGCATGGAAGTGGACAATGATTGGCTGAGGAAATTTTGTGGACAGACGACGCCCATTCCCATCTGACGGGATTTGTTTTACGATTTGTAGACGAAATTCTGTGCTTACAGCACCATCTGTCGCTAAAATTTGGAACTTTTTTTGGGTTCATGTTCTTTCCCTCTTCTTCAATAAATCGCCGTTCAATTTTGACGTCATTATAATCAGTGGTTCGTTTTTTAGAGCGTTTTTAAACTTAAACTTTAATTATAATCACCCTGTAATATGGTTTTCCATAATTGGTGTCGGCAAACAAAACTGGACAGCTTATAGATTGATACAAGCGATTCACATTAAACGTAACAAGCGTGAAACCTAAAGGACGACCAATACCGTCTCGTAGCAGTGTTATTTGTTTAGTGCCACAAAGTCGTAATAAATAATAATCGTTCATATCAGCTTACCCAATTGCAATTATCGACAGGTGTTTATCTCTCTTGTGTCAGTTGTCAGTAACATCTTTTCTGGAGAACTGAATGCTGTACTAATATACCTACTACACTTGTTTGCCCTGTTGCTTAGCTGAACTGTAATATTGTAACTGTAACGGTGAAATATTATCTCTTGCGCCTCTTCGTTGCTTTCTCCACAAATGTGTTTCACTGCAAATTTATCCGTTTACCGTACAGTAAGTAAGCAACAGCAATTTCAGCTTGGAATTTCATAAACATCTTCACTCTTCGAGTCGTTTGTAGCTTTTTTTTGTCCTACTGTTAGTATAAGGGCGGCAAAGTTGACATGAGATTTTCTGTTGTCGCCCCCCCCCCCCATTTCCTATAAAGCCAACCCTTAACCACGTCAAGGGCCCCCCCCCCCAAAAAAAAAGAAATCTTAGCACCCCCTAAACCAAAATCCATGATCCGCCACTGGTCGGAAGTATTCTTCTTTGATCCATGCATTATGGTTTCAAATGCTTATAAGAGTGGTAAAATATTTGACGAGGATAAGCTACTTCAGCGAGATATTTATTTGTGGTTGAAGACTGTTTCTTCACCAGAACACGCAGGCACTTAAACTTCATTCGGACCCGAAATTACGATATATCATGTCTGACACACGACTAATATATTAAATCTGCATTCAGATCTGTATCAAAATAAATAGAAAGACTTGGACAAAGCATACATACAGATTTTGTAGCGTTACAGCGATTTTATCTCTCCATTTTGTTGATACTATATGGTTCCGTATTTCATTCTTGCATCCGTTTTGAAAACTCCTAGAATTCTTACGGACACTTAATGTGATTTTCACTTTTACGTAGGCGTATGTGAGAACGCTTAGCGGTTTGAATTCTATGTTAAAGACAGGTGAAATGCACACCAAGTCGAAACCGCATCAGAAATGCGGTTCATTGTTTGTGGACCGGCAATTCTACATGCATTTACCATGTTTCTTGTACATATTAAAAAGTCTTTAAATCTTTGCATTACCAATGCTTTTGTAGAAATTGAAAACGATAGCACGTCGAATATAAAAAGACTCATAATTATTTCTAGTCTGATAGCTTACTTCCTGATCCTTACAAAATACTTGGATTTTTCTGCTGAAGTTTTGCACAACTCAACAGATCTCTGTTGAAGAGTTCATGACTGCCTTAGTAAGGCACAGTAAATTGATCACTGCTAGGAAACTTGCCGAATAGTATTCGGTTATAGATGAATTCACAATTGCTACTTAAGACATAAAGGGGCTATATAACGTGTTTATGAGATTACTAAAAGATTTCTGGTTTGAACATTAAAAACTACACGTTCACTAAGCTTTTTCAAGTGCACATTCGCCTTTCTCTTGCCGACAATACTTTCTGTTTGCTCACTGTTTTAATGTCTTTTATCGGCTTTTACTTTTACTGATTTAAACTGAGTCGAGTTTCTTCCACTGCCGCTTTGTAATAGGTCTGAACGCTCACATTAAATGAGGAAAACCTCGGAAAAAAGACACCCTCTCACCTTTATTAGACACGCAGTCGATCTGTACGTCGCAGCCAGCTGCTCTACAGTTATAAAACAACTCGTGTTTTACTAACTGCACTCCTTTCACCGCAATACGGTTGTTTTACAGGCAATAGAGTTGTGTATAATACCTAATAATTAATAATAACGCCATAAGCATCGGCCATAATAGTGGCAAACTTTAAAAGACACTAAAAATTTTCGCCGAACGGAAATGTGGTTTCAACATACTGTTCAGTAAGAAATATTTATCTGTAGGAATAATGTTTTGAGCTGCTGGTGATATAATATATAGACTTGATTAAAAGTTGTTTTTTGCTTACACAGAAAATAAAGAAATTACGTCCCTGCAAGAGGTAACGACAGCGAAAATGTTGCTGTATACAACTGACAATTTAAATTGAACTTAACGAAAGATTAGGTCCCCCATTTTCCATTTAAAGGAAGGAGCTCCAAAATATGGACCTCTGATTCTCAAACCCAAACATAATTTGTTTACGTAAAATAGTTTACAATTTCAGTAGGATACGTGTGACAAAAAGAGGATTTATCATTTTTCTTTTAATTGAAAACACCGCTTTCATATAAAAGGCCTTGTGGCTAACCTACTTATATATATAGTATTTTCTCCTCTGCATTTCTGTATCTAATTTTATAACAACTTTCAACTGTAATATAACTTGGACATAAAGCAAGACTAGCTATACACTTAACTTCAGCCTTGCTCGTAAGTTAAAGCTCAGTAACCAATAAGCAATAGTCTTCTTTCGAAGAGGCAACCTGCGATAGCTGTCTTTAAACCATCGTATTGTGGAATGGAGAAGCTGCTCTAATTCATAGTATGACTTTCTGTATGGCACTGAATCATTGCTACTGTGGGGATATTAGCTGGCATCGCCCCTGGAGACATACACCAGGAAGTTGCCACTAGCTTGGAAGGTGGACTTCAAAGTCACTAAATGGATCACCAAGCAATCAAAGAATATTGGCTTGGAGAAGAGTGTGCAACATGATTTCGAGTGGATCAAGCCAAAAGAGAGTCTATCAACCATGGCCCATATGGAAGTCGTTAAATTGGCTACGAGTTGGAGTTGGTCGTTTCAAAGATACTCTTGCCTCATGGGGATACCTGTAGAACAGGCAAATACCACATGTTCGTGCGGAGATAGAGAAACCATGACACATCTGTAGTCTTGTCCACAAATCTGAATGAATGTATCCTAAGCTGCCCTCCAATCAGTTACTGAAAAAGCCATCGCATTGGCGGAAAAACTATCACATATTTTATACTATCATCGACACGAGAAGAAGAAGAAGACTGCTACTGTTTCTTGCCTTGAAGCCATTAGGAATTCACGATTCCTCCGAAGACACCCGAAGGAAATCATCCATGTCCATTACGAATGGGCTTCGTCGTAAATAATCTCGGCAATTCATGGAGCAAGAATATCTGGATGGCTGGAACGGGCATCGAAACCATTTCCTCATTAAAGCCAGCCAAGGGGATAGCTTCTTTCCATTAGCGCTCCATTTCAGCAGAGTGTTCAGTCGTAAACGCTTTGCTGTTGCATGCTTTTAAATTAACAATCTATCATGGCATCTACATCGCCCCGTGGCTGACCGATTCTACATGCCTACTACATTGTAGCTTAGACCTTAATCCATTCAACTATCAATCGGATTCTTGTGCTCTGAGCTTCTTAACTATCACATGCGTCAATCGTAGTTGGTGATTCACTTTCAGCAGGGGTATTTTTTTCATTTTTTTTTAATTTTTTTTTTGTGAATGGAATTGTTTTTTTTTATATACAATTACCCACCTTTTTTTTAATTTCTATTCTCTCAACAAACTTATTCATAATTTAATCCCAAGCGTAACTAATTTGCATTGTATGGGCTTAAGACGAACTCATACATCAAATCAAAACCATCCGTGCCTCAGGCAGGGTTCAATTTGACAAACCTCTACGTGAAGTAGGCATAGTAGCTCCCGTTGTGTTTGAGCCGGTTGACTGGCTCATCAACGTTAAAACATTGGTCAGAGGCGAACAAGTACTATTACACAGGAGTCACCTCTAGGTTTTGCTTACTTCTAACTTTCTATGACTAATAATCGCGACGAGCACAAAGAAAAATACGAAGCAGCTGGAAATAACGAAACAGCGGTCAAGTTACGGACGTATGCTGCAATAAAATTCACTACTGGGGATTACAATTCTGCAAAGCTCGATACGTCAATCCCGCAAGTTCCTGCACCATTTAACAGCTTGGCGAAACCCGCAAAAATTTACGCCGACCCGTAATTCGTGAAATGACGTGAAAACGTGTGTAAGCGCGCGCGACTTTGCCGTCTTGCCGTCTTTCTGGCTCGCCATGGGTTCAACCGGTTGCATTGCCCCGCTTCTTCATACCCGTCCAGATGACATTTGACTCGCGTCAACAAATGTGTATTTTTTTTGTCCGTTATGAGTCGTAAGTATATGGATTAACTTTTACGTATGTACTGTATAAGAGCTCCCATTTGTTTTTGTTGGATGCATTAGTAAATTTAGAAAATTCTACTAAATTGGCATCATTATTCAATTATAACATTATAGACCTAGTAAATGATACGCATAAGGTCCTAATATCATTATATATAAATTCTGAATTTATAAATCAATCACTGTATTAATTTAATAAATTATTCGGCGTTATAAAACAACGATTTGAACCAAATGTTTTTGGATCAATATAATACACCGTATTACTTGTATTAATATAACGTAATGTCTACTCGTTTGGGAGTTCTAAAACAATTGCATGTTCTATTTTTTTTATGTATTGGAAACAGCATCCTCCGCCGCTGGGTATGTGCAGTTCTTTAAGAAATAAATTTGAGGACGAAACGATCAGTAATATATTTCTTCAGATTTTTCTTCCAAAAGCAAAGGCGACTGATTGATATCAACGACTCTCATAGTCTGACTGCTTAGTAGACAGATGGATTATTTTTTTCAAATTGATGTGATTTACTACAAGGCATGTAACGTGACGAATTATTTATTTAACTATTAGAATTAGATTTAAAAACAAAAATGTAAAAACGCAATTTTATTTCAATACGTGAGAGATTGTTTTACAGTAATAGTTAGAAGGAGAAGATTCAAGAGACTCCAGACATTTTAAAATTAATATCATTTTATGATTTAACATTAAAGGTGATTTTTAATAATTCATTAAACAGACGTTTATTATTTAATTTAAAAAATCCGTTCCGAATGCCGTGGAATTGACAACAGTATCGTAAATGTCCTGCAAATTTGAAAACACTGCGGAATTGCAACCCTTAGGCCGCGTTTACACGATGCTAGTTGACTGGAACGAGTGTACTGTCTTGTTGCGCGCGCAGCACTGGATAGTCCACTCTCCTCGTGTCAACAGGTACAAGACAGAGAGTCGACTGAGGATAGTGGACTCGGATCACGACCAACGTTTGGCGTGCGAGTTCAACAATCAAGATGGCGACAACTAACAAGTCGCGTAAGCGTAGTGAAGCAGAGGCATTAAAATCTTTAGAACTGCTTCAATAGAATTTTCAGAATAAAAGTTATTAGAACAAGGATTATATATATATATATATATATATATATATATATATATATATATCAATTTGAAGAGTTGCTATCATAAATACTGAGATACAGTTAGTTTTAAATGATTTTTGTAACTCTGTACATCTTCTGTCAAAGTCGCTGAGACACTTAAAGCGTTTTGATATCCACTCTCCTACCCATTTTATTTTATTATTATTCGTATCATTCAACGTTATAATTAAAAAAATCAGCTACAATACTAATTCCTTCTTGTAATATTGACATATTTTCGAGAAGATCACAACTTTCGACTACAGAACTGTCCTGGCAGTGGACTGTCTTCAAATTATTACTAGCGTGCTAGTAGTCTTTCGTACCCCCACCATCGACGCTCCTGCCTACTGTCGTTCCAGTCAACTCGCAACGTGTAAACGCGGCCTTAGTAGCTACAAGCTTATAGAACCTCAAAATACGTATCAGTGACAGAAACAGCTTCGGACGCCTTATAGACTGCGAGATGCTAGTCCTGTGTCGACTGCAGTGGATGCCATTTACCTGTTTGTGTTCGCGCCGGCTGTTGCTGGGAGCTGTGTTACTAGAGGCCACGGCTGCCCCTGCGCTCCTTATATGCAGCCCGCGGCGCGCTGTGGTCTGCTGTACTCATGCAGACCTCCTCAAGGTCGCCGTACCACGAAGAGCCAGGCGGAACATTCGACATTATCGACCTTGGTTGTTCATCCAACCCTGACACCAGTCATCACCTCTCATCGTATTGGAGAGTTTATACAGGGTGTTTCAAAAATGACCGGTATATTTGAAAAATCAACTTTCGAACTTAGTTACAATTTTCAACAACAGATGCAGTCTGGAAAAATCTAAAGTACGATATTTCCACTATCCACCATTTTTTCAGAGTAAACTTGCAATCTGTGAACAGCACACGCTTATAGCAGAAAGACGACGTACAGAATAGCAAACTCACAGACTGAGTTTACTTCTATATCTTTCAGATCGCCTGCAGCGCCATCTGTTGTTGAAAATTGTAACTAATTTCGAAAGTTTGTTTGCCTGAAAATTTACTGTTGTCCCAAGCATATTGCAACAAACGGTGTATTTCTATCGCTGCCCGTTTAGTTTTTATTGATTTTCAAATATACTGGTCATTTTTGAAACACCCGGTATAAACAACCATACGTTCAAAGTTTCGGTTTTTCGATATATGTTTGCTTGTTTCGGCTGTCTGAAATTTCATCAGTTTTGTGGTAGAATGTGTGATGTATTCCTGTTATTTTAGTTATCTATGACTCACTTCCTACAAAACGGTATATCAAACGATAATGATTCTCCTTACATTGATTTGTGTATGTAAGGTTGCATCGGCAGCATTTGTTATAATAACAAAAGTGTGATTTCAAAATTCCCACTAATAGCTGTGTAGAAATTAAGCTTGTTGAAGTGACAATCACTATTTACAAGATTTCCATAATAATCTTAGTTTCATAACAACTGACCTAAAGTAGACTTGGTAAAATTGAGTACTATGTACCATATAAGTTATTACAAACTTTCAACTAGCTCTCGGAAAATTGAAAACTTAAATTACAACTACTATACTATTTAACGTATTGATCCTTTTTCCGTAATTGCTTTATTAATAACAGTTTTTTTTAGTCTAGTGTAACTAGTAGAAATTTCTGACTGCATCTGTATATCGAACATATTTTTTAAAGAAGTGATAAGGGTCTAACCAAGCGTGGGAGGGCGGTAAACTTCTGGCCTCGCATTCGGGAGGATGCGGGTTCGAATCTCGGTCCGGATATTCAGATTTGAGTTTTCCATGATTTCCCAAAATCACTGCAGACAAATGCCGGGGTCTTTTCTTCAAATATCGTGGCCGAGTTCCTTGACCCGAACCCATTACGGCCTCTAATGATCTCGACGTGGACGTATCGTAAAACCATTGCAAAAAAGATAAAGGTATAGTTTTTTGTAGTGCTTAAAAGCAAAACCATTATTTTTAGAAATAACACAGAAAATATTTTCTTTCATTTCTTGTATTAGTCTTTACAATTTTAAGATTCATATTTTGAAAATTTAAAAACCTGGATGAGGTTTTGTTTGATTGAAATTGATTATTTTTTCGATTTAAAATTACAGACTTTTCATTCGAAACCGTAAATTCTTGGCTTGTTTCTACCCATATATATATGTTGATTTTTATGTTTAGATTTTATTCAATTGTACGTTACGCCAAAATTATTAAAATCGGAGCGGGACACTTCCTGAACCTACCTTAGCCAGTTTGTTGAGGGTAACAAGCAAGCCTAATCAGTTCTTCTATGAATTCCAAACTACAAACCGTACATAGCGCATTAAAAAATAAATAAACTTTGCCATAGTTAGAATCCGCGTAAAAGATTTGTGAAAATGCTGCTGTTATTCGAATTCGAACCAGGACGTTTCAAGACAGGCGTTGAAGCCGTCGGTAAATGCTCTCTGGTCAAGTGGATTTAACGATACTTTACAGTTATGCCATTATACATTGTTAGAATATGGCCTTTCAATATTTATGCATATTGGTAATTATTTTTTTGGCATGAGTTATGTGCCAGCTAGAAAATTTTAAATGAAAATTATCATGCTGAAGATCCGTCAGGATTATGTGGAAACATCACGACAGGAAAGTATCAGTTGTTGTTTCACGTTTCGTATTTATTCTATCTTAAGTGCAAGATTTTCCTGTAATAGCTTCGGTTTTTTAAAATTTTTGAATTCCATTTCGAAATTTTTTACTTAAAATGTCTTTCCCTAAAGCCTGTATGTTCAATGTTTTTTTAGTGATGAGGTAATGGACACAAGGTAATAAGTGGAAATAAAGTTGCTATGAACCCTATTTTGAGAAGTAAAAGTTAATGAGGTATTAAGCGAGATTAATGAATTAATTGAGTTTTAGAAACTCTTCTCATTTTACCTTCCTCTTCTTATCTATGCAACTAAGAGGAGATGACGAAAATGGTGAAATTATTCTTTACTAGTGAGGGTCGACACATAACAAGATTTTGTTGTTGTGGCTTCTGTTTACTATTAAAATAAAAAAAACAAGCAGCGTAGGTACTTTGAATAATCATATTTTTCCGCATCTCTTCTGGAACAAACTTTAATTATTTGTTTAAGTTTATTTATCAAAATTTACTCTATTTAAACTGATTCATATTTAAAAAAACAAAAAACCTTTTCCGTACATTACTTCTGTCTACGAAAATTTGAAAAATTAATCTTTAAGTAAGAAAATTTCTGTCATTAAATCAAACGTTAGGACTTATACTTTGTTAAAGATGTTATAATAGATACTTTTAAAAAAAAAAAATCACAGTGGATGATGATAACGTTAACTCTCATTCATGGTGATATTTTCTTTCTAATTACCTATGTTCTCTTTATATCTTCCCTTAATAGTCTCTTTGTCTGTTTTCAATTTATGGTTTATTTTTCGAATGAAATGGCTTTCCTGTTTGCCCACATTCCGTAAGGAGCGAAAGGAATGAAGTAAACTCAAATCCTTTGAAAAGCAATTCATTTTCATTCGATACTATCCTAACTGAAAAGTTCTCGGCCTAGACCATAATTCTAACGGTTGACTACGAAATGTAAATTTTTGACGAAACTTTGCTGACTAGCACGTTCAACAGATAAATGTAAAATTTCTGAACTATTTTGCAGATTTATTGATCATTACGATCACAATTTGAATGGCCGTGCCGTTGGCTCCGTGATGGTGTCTGGCGCTGACACGGGGTAACTGGTTCGAGTTCCGATGGTGAAAGATTTTTTCATCACCTGGACATGGCCGGCAGGGTAGGGGAGATGGTGTTGTACGATTCCTAGTCACCAGATTACACATCAGAGTTTAAGGTTAAATGCCAACCTTCTTCGCAGTGCGTATGGAGCGATGGCATTAATGGTGATTCGTCTGTCAGATAGGGGCGTAAAACTCTTTGGACCCTTGGTGTCTTGCGGAAGAGTAGGCCTATGTCTGAATGGGTCTGAATTGGGTTTCACTACCTTCATATTTCATGAATTCATGACGCAAACCACACTGACGTAACACTTTTCCACACAAAATTAATACATACATACACTTTTATAACTGGGAACGGTAAGGGAAATCACCCAATTTCCAAAACATTGCCTTGGACTAGAAACTCCTCCATGACGGTGTCACAACCCGTCTTAATGTCGAGGTGAAAAAATTCTCGTGCATAGTAGTATATTAGCGGTCTGGTGGCTCAATGGTTAAGCGGCTGACTGGAGATTTAATCAGCCTCGGTTCAAATCCCTGTCTCGGTAGGAATGTTCATAGGCCCTTAACCCAACCTTCACCTCTGGCACAGCTTGCTGAGTAATGTGAACTACGCCAGAACGCACGCGTGGTTCTGATTTCACGGTAAACTTTAGTCCCTTGTATAACTAATAACCTTAGTTTCAACGATGATATATACACATTCTAAACAAATACGAGGCAAATCGAAAGGTTTACGTGGTCCTAGTTGGTCCCAACTAACATAAATTACAGGACTACGTCATCCCTGGTTATTTGTTTGACTTTGCAGGTCGTTCATGAACCAAGAAACATAAATTGGGCATCAAACATAAAATAATTTGACAGTAGTTGCTATGGGTTTTGATAAAAAGCTGCATTTTTTAGGTCAGATCATTCAGCTCAGCTTCTAGTATTTTGAATCTTTGTCTGCAGTGTGTTCTTGTAACGTCATCAGTTTTATACAAGAAGACCACGAGTAACACAGCACTAACACGACACTTGATTAAAACCACAAATGCCTTTGGCAGCAGTAGATCTGGCGTCCCCAGCGACGTAAAACCCCATACGCTGAGGGGACGTTGTTGTGGCTACCCCAGCATGTCTTGTCACAGAGTGTCGTTAGGCCTGGGCGGCCCAGTCCTCCTTGATGAGGTCTGCGCCCTTCTCGCCGATCATGACGACGGCGGCGTTGATGTTGGCGGTGACGATGTTGGGCATGATGGAGGCGTCCACCACCCGCAGCCCCTTGACGCCGTGCACCCTGAGGCGCGGGTCGACCACGGCGGCGGGGTCGGAGACGGGGCCCATCTTGCAGGTGCCCACCGGGTGGTAGATGGTGGTGGCCATGGTGCGCACCAGACACTCCCAGTGCTCGTCCGTCTCCCACCTGCAGGTGCTCGCACCCCGGCAGCGGCTCCCGGCTCAACTCCACCTGGCAACAGGATCGAGGTATAACAAACCAGCGACTTCGTACGCCTGGAGTCGGATATAGAAAGCTGCTACCTAAAAAGAGGAATCATATCACGGGAAAGCTATTACTATACCATCTTCTTTCTTCAGCCAGTTCAGAAATAAACCGAGCGTCGTGGGTGTGCGGTTAACGCTGTGGCCTCGCATTTGGGAGGACGTCGGTTAGAATACCCGTCCTGGCATCCAGATCTGGGTTTTCCATAGTTTTCCCAAATCACTCCAGGCGAATGCCGGGATGCTTCCTTAAAAAGGCTATGACTGAATTGCTTACCATTCCTTTCCCTAGTCCCATCCTGCCTCTAATTACCTCGACGTCGACGAGGCGTAAAGCCATAAGGAAAAAATCAGAAATAACTTGCACAAAATGCAAATAATACTGTCATTAGTACAAAAACGAGTTACTTATTCTGGAATTCATCTGTTTAATAAACTTCCCAAGTGGATAAAACAGTTTTCAGATAATAAAGATATATTTAAAGAAAAACTGAGAGATTATCTTATTGCCAACACCTTCTACTCCATTCAAGAATTTGAACAAAATAATTACTTGCATTCAATATGACATTTTACAAAACTCAGTTGTAAAAGTTAATGTTTCACATCCCAGAAGTCCTTCCTCAGCAGGGATCCAAGGAACAAGATTGATAAATAAATAAATAAAAATAAATAAATGAAAAATCATTCTCCAGCTTGAGCATCAAATTCTTGGTTTCTAAAAAGTTTAACTGCCAGTGCTCTGCTAGAGCTTGGTCCTACGTCTGATTTACTCCTGCGAGGCTTATCAAAAAAGAAGACAAAATGTATCATGCCAACTTTTAGACAAACTTTTACGTAATCACAAAATAATAGTCTGGTTCAGCGCTAATTTACAACTATACTGTATATTAAATTACTTTTGCAGGTTTCATTCCTCCCAGGTGAAAACTAATAGGTCGTTGCTGTCTGGTCTCAGGGACCTTTATCAGCTGACCTAACCTAAGGGACAGAGAATGGGAAGGAGTTTGGTAATGGCCTTTTAAAGGAACCATACCGGTATTTGCCTGAAATGACTATGGAAGACCATAAAACCGTTATCGCGGATACCAGGCTAGAGACAGGTTTTGCTCATCACTTGACTGGGTATCATAAGTTGTGCTCTACATGAAATTCATGAACAGATCATATTCAAACTGAATGCGAGAGAAACAAAGCCTGAGCTACCGATATAACATTACAGAGACACACACACACACAATATCAGTCTCTCAGTCACGATTCGATTAGTTTTCAAAATTTATGATATAGTATTTAATAACCGAAAGAAGTATCCTATGTCTTCCCTAATAATGCATAGTATTTCCTTGTCAAATGTCATCAACGTCTGTTCAACTGTTTAGTCGTTAAATCGTAACAAACAGACAAAGAGATGGATTTACTTTCGCATTTAAAATATTAATGTAGATGTTCCTAACACTATTTCGATTCCCAGCATAAGTTCTGCTAACACAACAAAATACGACAGCTAGGAGAATAGGGTAACTACATAGACTTGATAATCATGTGCTAGCTGCGTAGGATAGATAATATCGTTGCTGTAAGCGAAGTTTTCAGTTTTCATGGATAAGCCTTACAGTATTAACCCTACTTCTACCTGCAGAACCATTGAGATTTTATCTAGTCTCGATTCATTGAAGGGCATGCCTGCTATCACCCTGCGTATGGTTAGTGATATTTTACGTTTGCTTATTCTTCTTATTTTAGGGAAAGCATTAAGCTTTTTTGTCGACTGTGCTATTGTCTTTCCAACCTTCGCCCAAAGGCCCGTTGCACGACTTAGAAAACGATTCAGTTTTTTTGTTTTGTTTTTAGAACCATATTACGGACATACTCTTCCGTTTTCGTGCTACTTGCTTCAAAAGCGTACACTCCTTTCAGCATAAAAACCGGCTCTAAAGTAATTTTGCTATGTAATACAATAAAAAGTCTTTTCAGAACATATTCTCATCCGAAGTTGTATTGTTAACAATAACATTTAGCTAGTGACTCATATTAGCTGGAATGAACTTAGTTTTCGACAATAGCATCTTAAGTAGTAGGACAAGGGGGAAGCAAGGAACAGCCAATCAGCGTTCAGGGATCGCATGACGTCACGAAGTGAGCAGCCAATCAGCGTTCAAGGTCGTATGACGTCACACGTTAGTTCTTTGGCCGGCCGCACAGATGGCGGCAGCAGTCGGGCTTGCGCATACGTTAGTTCCTCAACCGGCCGCTAGGGAGCAGCATCTCCCAAGGGCTTAATTTCTTTGGGCGCAGACATTCCACTCCCCCAGCTAGCGGGGAAATTCCACCGCCCGGGGCGTGTTTACTCAGGTGCGCTCGCCTGCAACCCTGTTCTGGAATGCGGACGTCAGACAAGTTGTATCGCGGCGACAAAACTATGGATTCGTCTATCACTTTATTTCCTAGTGGTCATCGTGTGTTGCGTATACCAATTCCACCTTTACCGAGTAACTTAAATATAATTAAAGTCTTATCTTCGAGGAGTTTAAATGGCCCCATTGGTTTAAGTAGACAATGGACGATTAGTTCATCCACTAATCGGGAAATCGAGAAGTCGAAAAGCATAAATGTTTCCTTTTAACGTTCGATATGGGGAAAAAAAACCGTCATAAACTTCAGATATAAAAACGAGGAGAATTCTCATGAATTTTCATGAAATTATTTAGCGTTCTTGCCTCGCATTCGGGAGGACGGAGGCTCGAATCCCCATCCAGGCATCCATGGTTTCCCAAAATCACTCCAAGTGAATGCCGGGGATGCTACCTTCAAAAGGCCATGACCGAATTCATTCCCCTTCCTTTCCCGTCTCTAAAGACCACGTTGTTAGAGAGACGTTAAAAAAAAGTACCTGTTTTAGCGTTCTGGCCTTGTATTCGAGAGGACGGCGTTTCCGGGCATCCAGATTTGGGTTTTCCATGGTTTTCCATGGTTTCCCCCAAATCACTCCAGGTGAATGCCGGGATGCTTCCTTCAAAAGGACATGGCCGAATTCCTTCCCATTCCTTGTTCCCCATCCTTTCCCCGTCTCAAAAGGCCACGTTGTTAGAGAGACGTTAAAAAGTTTAAAAAATGAAATTATTGTGATAAAGTATAGCAATACCACACATACGTTATTCCTTTCAAAATTCGTAGCCTCAAAAACCCATCAATGGTGAAATCCTTTCATTGAAACCGAGAGACATTCACCGACGAAGGTAGGGAAAACCATAAAAAAATTCCGTTCATCGAAGCAGGCAGATATTAAAAATTAATTCACCGACGAAGAGACGGGAAAAAAACTCACTTTTTCACATCATGTTGGATTCGTTATGAACAATACAATATAGCTCACGAGTGTCACCTACATTCCGTGTATTTTAAAGGATGTATTAAATTGTGTGTAATGAAACACAGACACTTTTTGAACTCAAAGAGGCATTGAAGGGGTTTACAGATGTATGTAAGTGTGACCTCGATGAATTAATAGCTCCTAAACTAAAGCAAAGTTGTCGATTTGAAAACCAGTTTCTTTCCCTACATACATTTCTGAAGTGAATACATGATGTCAAACCAATCAGCATGTAATTTTTTCAAGCCTATTTCTCAAACCTACCATACGTTATTCCTTTCAAAATTCGTAGCCTCAAAAACCCACCGACAGATATTCACCGAAGAAGGTACGAAAAACCATAAATTCCGTTCATTGGAGCAGGCAGACATTAAAAATTAATTCACCGACCAAGAGACGGGAAACAAACTCACTTTTTCACATCATGTTGGATTCATTATGAACAATATAATATAACTGACGAGTGTCACCTATATTCCGTGTATTTTTAAAGGAAGTATTAAATTAATTATGTGTATGAAACACAGACACTTTTTGAACTCAAAGAGGCACTTGAATGGGTTTACTGATGGATGTAAGTATAACATCGATGGGTTGAGAGCCTCTAAACTAAAGCAAAGTTATCGATTTGAAAACCAGTTTCTTTCCCTACAGACATTCCAGAAGTGAATACATGATGTCAAACCAATCAGGCTGTAATTTTTTTTCAAGCCTATTTCTCAACCCTGTCTTTGGACAAGAGGCCACTTGAAATTATTTGTGACAAAGCCTTTCCCACACCAAGGCTAGGAAAATCAAAGTTTCCAGTTTGACAATGGCAAAACTCAAGGAATGGAAACATCAGTACGACTCCTTATTTCCCTAATCTTATCTCTGTTGCCATTGGTATAAAATATTTCATTGTACTCGTAATTGTTGCCACCAAGGTCAAACCTTTGTCGTCTGTCAATCCAGACCAATCTATGTATCAATTCTGTTATGCTTTCGTAAGCAATCACAAATTGAGTGTCCTTAGCTGCACTTTGTCTAAAATTCCAATAAATCCCTTGTGATACATCAGTGATTGACACCTTTAACTGTATTTTACAGCTCAGCACGTATGTTCCAGGAATGAAATACCGTCTGTTAATCTTACTAATTTCACCCCTATCGAATCGAAGTACGCGAGTCCTATGTAATAAAAATCGAGTCACGCTAAGCACAGAACATGTCTGAGACCATCGCCTGTGACCAAGGTGGAGATATAGAAAATTTACCCACTCCCTTATGTGCCGGCTCCTACTGATAGTCTTTTACGCACTATTCCTAATTCTTTCACCAAGATCCACCCCTAGCCCCATCGCCAACATACGCCCAGCACTTCCTCAAACCACCTTCTGTTTTCCAATGATTCCCAATCCAACCCCTGATCAGATACAGACAGGGCTACCTTCTGTTCGTGCGTTAAAGTAAACCAAAAATTCAAAATTCTGCTAATCAGTAGCCAGGTACCAAAATGTTCATTTAAGCTGGTTCTACTGCAGTTTTCCAGGAAAATTCTCCCTTTTTCCAGGAAATTACTTTTCAATAAATCAGGACCCAGGAGAGTTCTCCATTCGGTCAAAATGTTCCCATCTACCGCCATCCTTCGGATTCAGGACCAGTCTGACATTTGTTTGTAATTGCATGCTTTGTTCAAGTAACCACGACAAATAATGCTCTTAGCTAACTGATAGTTTCTTGGTCATCAAACAGACATCATAACCCACATTTTCATAGAAGATCCCCACACATCGACAAGTATCCAAAACGTCACCATAGGTTCTATTACGCCTAAGATAGTGCTCACACCTGAACTGTCGTAAATTGTTAGGTCAAAGTGGGTGTTTAGATATTTTTTCCACTCACACCTCATCACCTAAAGTCTTAGTGCGAGATTGTGGTCATGGTCAACTTAGGCTCCATACACCACTCAGAATTATTCCACCAATATCCATTCTAACAGCATTATACGCCACCTGCAGCCCCTCAATACTCTTCCTATCTTCCAATGACATCCATACTACACCACACAAGCAATGGTCTGACTGTGGGTTTGTACCCAAGTCCTTCGCTTCTCTGGTACATCACCCCTCTCTGTTAAATGATTTTTATGTAGTGAGAATCAAAATTCACATGCCAACACAAACGGCAGTAAACTGTAAAGAGCACATCGAAATGGGAGATTGTCTAAGCCCTGAAACAATGGTTAGAAGCACACGTTGATAATTCTATAACCATATATTTTAGACTCAAATCCACAGAGGAATGACACACGCACACACTTGTACATGCATACAGCGAGGTCGACAGAACTAACAGCAAGCATCACGGAAACGATGAAGTGGGGGGCAGAATTGTCGTTACAACTGATTAACTGGACAGAACTATCGTTACAAATATCATCAGACAGACGAGTTACTTACGCTTACATGCACAAAGAGAGACTCAGATACACATGTCCAAGACTACACAACTACCGGTACCAATCATGGAAACAAAAAACGTGGTGTAGTACTCTCTTGCCTCATGACTGGCTGAAAAACAGAAGTCTCCTTACATATCATCAGCCTGGCGAGATAGAAGATGTGCGAAAGATGACATGTTTTCACCATAAACCTAAGTGTTTATACCGTAAATAGTGTTCATCACGCCCCAGTTGATTATATTTACCATCAACACATCTCTCCCACACCGCAACCCTTTCTACCATTCAGTAAAAAAGTGACGCAGGTACCATGAGTTGCAATAGACACTTGACTAATCAGATCTCAACCCAACAAATCCATACATCTCAATACACTAGCACAAACAAACATAAGTGGAGGGACAGCAAAATCATTCGTCCAGACAGACGTGTTTATAGAAGGTATCACCATATTTACACATACAGACACAGAGAGAGACGCACAAACACTCACATTTCCATGCCTTCAGCGAGCTAGACACAACACCAGCCCCAATCATGGCGACGAAAAAGTGGGGTAGAACCCCCCATGGCTCATAACTGACCAAAAAATCATCAGTAACATATGTTCCCAGGCACCATACTCTTCACATCAACATCATCTCATTTATTTCACACTACAGACCTCACTACCATCCAGTATCATGTGTGCTAGGATACAAAACTGTTCACATCAGCACCAACACGTCTATCCCACACCTAAGCTTTTCTGCCATTCAGTAACATGTGCCCCCATGTACCACGAGTAGCAGTAGACACTTGGTCATCAGACAGATATCATAACTCCCATATTCATACTAGGTCTCACCCACAAATCCATATGTCACCTCACACAAGCATAAGTGCAGGAACAGCACATCATACATCCAGACAAACGAGATAAAGGAAGGTATCACCACATTTACGCAAAAAAACACACAGAGGATAGAGACGCATACACACGTACATTTCCATGTCTATAGCGATCTCGACTCAACAACTAGCCCAATCATGGCAACGAAAAAGTGGTAACAGAACACCCATGACTGGCCAAAAGTCATAGAAAAGACACACATACACACATACATACACACTCACATGTCAATGCATTCACACAGTTCCATTCATCACCACACATATGCACAATAACTGGAGGAAGAGACTGAACATGCTAGATCCAACTAAAGAGTTACAGGATGTGTGAAGTTTGAAATCACCGCCACATCTCTCCCACACCGAACCCTTTCTGTCATTTAGTACATGTGACCAGGTACCATGAGTTACAATGGACACTTGTCTATCAGACGGATATCATAACCTCCATATTCATACTAGGTCTCACCCACAAACCCATACGTCTCCACACAAGCACAAACATATGGGAGGAACAGCAATTCATACGTCCAGATAAATGAGTTTAAGGAAGGTATCACCATACTTACGCATACAGACACAGAGAAAGACGCACACAGACACATATATCCATGCCTACAGCGAGCTCAACACAACAACCAGCCCAATCATGGCAAAGAAAAAGTGGGACAGAACCCTCATGGCTCAAGACTGACAAAAAAAAATCATTAACATGTGTTCCAAGTAACAAACTCCTCACATCATCATTTAACTTACACTACAGACCTCTCTGCCATTCAGTATCGTTGGTAATATGTAACCCTTCCTCACAGCGGACGCGTACATCGTGTTGTAGTAGGTCGGTATACCGGCACATATTACCGCCTCGAGCGCAATGAAATTCCGGTCTTCAGTGCGGTCCTAAAAATGCGGTTACCGGTAAGTATGTCCCGGTCGGAAAACTCCGGTTAATCCATCGCGGTCCGCGCTTTTAGAGACCCGGCGTATTAGGTATTTCTGTCCGCAGTGGAGAAGGGTGGCCACCTCCCCGCGCCCGCCGGGCAGGTTCACCCAAAATTTGTCTTTGATGAGCTGCTATTAACAAACTTTTGGCCAAACATTGCCAAGAGCTTAGTTCCAGCCACAGCTATACTGATGGCACATTAAAAAAATCAAGTATGTGTGGTGAGCACTGACGTGTTTGTAAAGACATGCTATCATCTGCCTATCATGTAATACCTTAGTGTGGACGTCGTGTGTCGGGTCCCTTTCCTGCAGTTACTTGTATGTATGTGGTAACTTATGAAATTGTGGTATATGCATGGACATATGTGTGTGTACGTGTTCCTGTGTGGTTATGTGTGTAATTATGGTGGTAGGAGTCTACGTTAGATTTTTCCATCAGTGGACACCTATGTAGATGTAATCATTTGGGTATGATGAGCACCGAGGTTTGTGGCAAAGAAATGAAATATTTCGCACATCCTGTAGCTATTCAGTCTGGACCTAGGGTGTTGCAGTCCTTTTCCTCCAGTTAAATGTATGTGTGTGTGTGGTGATGTATGGTAACTGTGTGTATGCATGGACATGTGAGTGTGTGTCTTTCTATGTGGTTGTGTGTCTATCACGATAGGATTCTACTCGACTTTGAGATTTCACAATGACTGGCTACCTATGTGTTGATGTAATTAATTGATAATGTGATAAGTACTGAGGTGTATCGGCAAAAACATGTCATCCTTTCCACACACTCTAACGTCCTGTCTAATGGTTGTTCGTGTGTGCTTGTGTGTGGTGACGTATGGATTAGTGTATGAGACCTAGTATGAGTATGGGAGTTATGATATTTGGTCTGATGACCATGTGCCTACTGATACTCGTGGTACGTGGGGCAAATATTACTGAATAGCAGAAAAGGCTTGTGGCGTGGGATAGAGGTGGTGCTGATCATGTGAACAGCTCTGTACATATTACCAACGATACTGAATGGCAGAGAGGTCTGTAGTGTGAGTTAAATGATATGATTTTGATGTGAGGAGTTTGTTACTTGGAACACATGTTAATGATGATTTTTTTTTTTGTCAGT
Source organism: Vandiemenella viatica (assembly GCA_031002005.1). Classification (NCBI taxonomy): domain Eukaryota; kingdom Metazoa; phylum Arthropoda; class Insecta; order Orthoptera; family Morabidae; genus Vandiemenella; species Vandiemenella viatica. Next base: position 26,016,203 of record CM061914.1, on the reverse strand, counting down.
CTTGAGCCATGAGGGTTCTGTCCCACTTTTTCTTTGCCATGATTGGGCTGGTTGTTGTGTTGAGCTCGCTGTAGGCATGGATATATGTGTCTGTGTGCGTCTTTCTCTGTGTCTGTATGCGTAAGTATGGTGATACCTTCCTTAAACTCATTTATCTGGACGTATGAATTGCTGTTCCTCCATATGTTTTGTGCTTGTGTGGAGACGTATGGGTTTGTGGGTGAGACCTAGTATGAATATGGAGGTTATGATATCCGTCTGATAGACAAGTGTCCATTGTAACTCATGGTACCCTGGGTCACATTGTTACTAAATGACAGAAAGGGTTGCGGTGTGGGGAGATGTGGCTGTGATTTCAAACTTCACACATCCTGTAACTCTTTAGTTGGATCTAGCATGTTCAGTCTCTTTCCTCCAGTTATGTGCATATGTGTGGTGATGAATGGAACTGTGTGAATGCATTGACATGTGAGTGTGTATGTATGTGTGTATGTGTGTCTTTCTATGACTTTCTGGCCAGTCATGGGTGTTCTGTTCCACTTTTTCGTTGCCATGATTGGGCTAGTTGTTGAGTCGAGATCGCTATAGACATGGAAATGTACGTGTGTATGCGTCTCTATCTCTGTGTGTTTTTTTGCGTAAATGTGGTGATACCTTCCGTTATCTCGTTTGTCTGGATGTATGATGTGCTGTTCCTGCACTTATGCTTGTGTGAGGTGACATATGGATTTGTGGGGTGAGACCTAGTATGAATATGGGAGTTATGATATCTGTCTTATGACCAAGTGTCTACTGCTACTCGTGGTACATGGGGGCACATGTTACTGAATGGCAGAAAATGCTTAGGTGTGGGATAGACGTGTTGGTGCTGATGTGAACAGTTTTGTATCTAGCACACATGATACTGGATGGTAGTGAGGTCTGTAGTGTGAAATAAATGAGATGATGTTGATGTGAAGAGTATGGTTGCCTGGGACATATGTTACTGATGATTTTTTAGGTCAGTTATGAGCCAGGGGGGGTTCTACCCACTTTTTCGTCGCCATGATTGGGGCTGGTTGTTGTGTCTAGCTCGCTGAAGGCATGGAAATGTGAGTGTTTGTGCGTCTCTCTCTGTGTCTGTATGTGTAAATATGGTGATACCTTCTATAAACACGTCTGTCTGGACGAATGATTTTGCTGTCCCTCACTTATGTTTGTTTGTGCTAGTGTATTGAGATGTATGATTTGTGGTTGAGATCTGATAGTCAAGTGTCTATTGCAACTCATGGTACCTGCGTCACTTTTTTACTGAATGGTAGAAAGGGTTGCGGTGTGGGACAGATGTGTTGATGGTAAATATAATCAACTGGGGCGTGATGAACACTATTTACGGTATAAACACTTAGGTTTATGGTGAAAACATGTCATCTTTCGCACATCTTCTATCTCGCCAGGCTGATGATATGTAAGGAGACTTCTGTTTTTCAGCCAGTCATGAGGCAAGAGAGTACTACACCTCGTTTTTTGTTTCCATGATTGGTACCGGTAGTTGTGTAGTCTTGGACATGTGTATCTGCGTCCTCTCTTTGTGCATGTAAGCGTAAGTAACTCGTCTGTCTGATGATTTTTGTAACGATAGTTCTGTCCAGTTAATCAGTTGTAACGACAATTCTGCCCCCCACTTCATCGTTTCCGTGATGCTTGCTGTTAGTTCTGTCGACCTCGCTGTATGCATGTACAAGTGTGTGCGTGTGTCATTCCTCTGTGGATTTGAGTCTAAAATATATGGTTATAGAATTATCAACGTGTGCTTCTAACCATTGTTTCAGGGCTTAGACAATCTCCCATTTCGATGTGCTCTTTACAGTTTACTGCCGTTTGTGTTGGCATGTGAATTTTGATTCTCACTACATAAAAATCATTTAACAGAGAGGGGTGATGTACCAGAGAAGCGAAGGACTTGGGTACAAACCCACAGTCAGACCATTGCTTGTGTGGTGTAGTATGGATGTCATTGGAAGATAGGAAGAGTATTGAGGGGCTGCAGGTGGCGTATAATGCTGTTAGAATGGATATTGGTGGAATAATTCTGAGTGGTGTATGGAGCCTAAGTTGACCATGACCACAATCTCGCACTAGACTTTAGGTGATGAGGTGTGAGTGGAAAAAATATCTAAACACCCACTTTGACCTAACAATTTACGACAGTTCAGGTGTGAGCACTATCTTAGGCGTAATAGAACCTATGGTGACGTTTTGGATACTTGTCGATGTGTGGGGATCTTCTATGAAAATGTGGGTTATGATGTCTGTTTGATGACCAAGAAACTATCAGTTAGCTAAGAGCATTATTTGTCGTGGTTACTTGAACAAAGCATGCAATTACAAACAAATGTCAGACTTGGACCTGAATCCGAAGGATGGCGGTAGATGGGAACATTTTAGACCGAATGGAGAACTCTCCTGGGTCCTGATTTATTGAAAAGTAATTTCCTGGAAAAAGGGAGAATTTTCATGGAAAACTGCAGTAGAACCAGCTTAAATGAACATTTTGGTACCTGGCTACTGATTATTAGAAGACTGCATGAATTTTGAATTTTTGTTTACTTTAACGCACGAACAAAGGTAGCCCTGTCTGTATCTGATCAGGGGTTGGATTGGGAATCATTGGAAAACAGAAGGTGGTTTGAGGAAGTGCTGGGCGTATGTTGGCGATGGGGCTAGGGGTGGATCTTGGTGAAAGAATTAGGAATAGTGCGTAAAGACTATCAGTAGGAGCCGGCACATAAGGGAGTGGGTAAATTTTCTATATCTCCACCTTGGTCACAGGCGATGGTCTCAGACATGTTCTGTGCTTATCGTGACTCGATTTTTATTACATAGGACTCGCGTACTTCGATTCGATAGGGGTGAAATTAGTAAGATTAACAGACGGTATTTCATTCCTGGAACATACGTGCTGAGCTGTAAAATACAGTTAAAGGTGTCAATCACTGATGTATCACAAGGGATTTATTGGAATTTTAGACAAAGTGCAGCTAAGGACACTCAATTTGTGATTGCTTACGAAAGCATAACAGAATTGATACATAGATTGGTCTGGATTGACAGACGACAAAGGTTTGACCTTGGTGGCAACAATTACGAGTACAATGAAATATTTTATACCAATGGCAACAGAGATAAGATTAGGGAAATAAGGAGTCGTACTGATGTTTCCATTCCTTGAGTTTTGCCATTGTCAAACTGGAAACTTTGATTTTCCTAGCCTTGGTGTGGGAAAGGCTTTGTCACAAATAATTTCAAGTGGCCTCTTGTCCAAAGACAGGGTTGAGAAATAGGCTTGAAAAAAAAATTACAGCCTGATTGGTTTGACATCATGTATTCACTTCTGGAATGTCTGTAGGGAAAGAAACTGGTTTTCAAATCGATAACTTTGCTTTAGTTTAGAGGCTCTCAACCCATCGATGTTATACTTACATCCATCAGTAAACCCATTCAATGCCTCTTTGAGTTCAAAAAGTGTCCGTGTTTCATAACACATAATTTAATACTTCCTTTAAAATACACGGAATATAGGTGACACTCGTCAGTTATATTATATTGTTCATAATGAATCCAACATGATGTGAAAAAGTGAGTTTGTTTCCCGTCTCTTGGTCGGTGAATTAATTTTTAATGTCTGCCTGCTCCAATGAACGGAATTTATGGTTTTTCGTACCTTCTTCGGTGAATATCTGTCGGTGGGTTTTTGAGGCTACGAATTTTGAAAGGAATAAGCGTATGGTAGGTTTGAGAAATAGGCTTGAAAAAATTACATGCTGATTGGTTTGACATCATGTATTCACTTCAGAAATGTATGTAGGGAAAGAAACTGGTTTTCAAATCGACAACTTTGCTTTAGTTTAGGAGCTATTAATTCATCGAGGTCACACTTACATACATCTGTAAACCCCTTCAATGCCTCTTTGAGTTCAAAAAGTGTCTGTGTTTCATTACACACAATTTAATACATCCTTTAAAATACACGGAATGTAGGTGACACTCGTGAGCTATATTGTATTGTTCATAACGAATCCAACATGATGTGAAAAAGTGAGTTTTTTTCCCGTCTCTTCGTCGGTGAATTAATTTTTAATGTCTGCCTGCTTCGATGAACGGAATTTTTTTATGGTTTTCCCTACCTTCGTCGGTGAATGTCTCTCGGTTTCAATGAAAGGATTTCACCATTGATGGGTTTTTGAGGCTACGAATTTTGAAAGGAATAACGTATGTGTGGTATTGCTATACTTTATCACAATAATTTCATTTTTTAAACTTTTTAACGTCTCTCTAACAACGTGGCCTTTTGAGACGGGGAAAGGATGGGGAACAAGGAATGGGAAGGAATTCGGCCATGTCCTTTTGAAGGAAGCATCCCGGCATTCACCTGGAGTGATTTGGGGGAAACCATGGAAAACCCAAATCTGGATGCCCGGAAACGCCGTCCTCTCGAATACAAGGCCAGAACGCTAAAACAGGTACTTTTTTTTAACGTCTCTCTAACAACGTGGTCTTTAGAGACGGGAAAGGAAGGGGAATGAATTCGGTCATGGCCTTTTGAAGGTAGCATCCCCGGCATTCACTTGGAGTGATTTTGGGAAACCATGGATGCCTGGATGGGGATTCGAGCCTCCGTCCTCCCGAATGCGAGGCAAGAACGCTAAATAATTTCATGAAAACAGGTACACATAGAATTCTTCCTCGTTTTTATATCTGAAGTTTATGACGGTTTTTTTTCCCCATATCGAACGTTAAAAGGAAACATTTATGCTTTTCGACTTCTCGATTTCCCGATTAATGGATGAACTAATCGTCCATTGTCTACTTAAACCAATGGGGCCATTTAAACTCCTCGAAGATAAGACTTTAATTATATTTAAGTTACTCGGTAAAGGTGGAATTGGTATACGCAACACACGATGACCACTAGGAAATAAAGTGATAGACGAATCCATAGTTTTGTCGCCGCGATACAACTTGTCTGACGTCCGCATTCCAGAACAGGGTTGCAGGCGAGCGCACCTGAGTAAACACTCCCCGGGCGGTGGAATTTCCCCGCTAGCTGGGGGAGTGTAATGTCTGCGCCCAAAGAAATTAAGCCCTTGGGAGATGCTGCTCCCTAGCGGCCGGTTGAGGAACTAACGTATGCGCAAGCCCGACTGCTGCCGCCATCTGTGCTGCCGGCCAAAGAACTAACGTGTGACGTCATACGACCTTGAACGCTGATTGGCTGCTCACTTCGTGACGTCATGCGATCCCTGAACGCTGATTGGCTGTTCCTTGCTTCCCCCTTGTCCTATCTTACACTTTAGGATTGTGTGGTAGAGTGGTGAAGAGGTAATACTGTAGAAAAACCTCTAGGGATTCTAGGCTTGACAATGGAAGCAGTGCCAGCTCTTGAAACGTCGCCAGACGACTTTACTGTGAATCCAGAGAGGTTTCTCCACAGTAATGAGAGTTGCCGGTTATGAACACGATCCACGGTTCCTGCAGCAACCATATCAATTAAACACTATTGCATGCTTAAAATTCAAATTGGTGATGTCTTATAAAGGCGACAAAAAACATTAACCAACGATGATTGGGGAGACGATTCTCTCATAGAATTATAAGAAGATGCTCTTATGAAATTTAGCAAAGAAATGCACTTTCAAATCCTGATTCTGAAATTTACGTGAATACTATCAATGCTAAAGTAACAGTTTGCTACTTTTAAATGACTAACAGATAGTGAAGAAATTTGACGAGAAAATAGTATGTGTCTCTAGGAAGGACACAGGATTCTTTTTTCTGGATAAGTAATGTATTTTGTCATGAAATTTTTAAAACTAACTGATTGGTGACTGACAGACGGGTAGCGTGTGTAAGTCCCTGTAGTATTTGATCGGTCGCTTAAGCTTCGTTTCTCTCGCACTGGGTATGTGTGCTATCTGTTCTTAAATTTCATGTACAGACACAGCTTATTTTATAGCAAAGAATAGACTTGGAAAATAGTCTCCCACATTTAACCCCCCTCCCTTAGTTTGTTGTTATTTATAAACGCTTTTCAAACTGTTTCTCTCCATGAGATAGATTCAATGCTAGAAAGGCATAGTGATGGATTTCTCGACATACTATTCCGATTCCGTGCTTTCTCGTACAGATTTTACATAAGCTTTCAGCTTTCTATATCCAATTCTAGTTAAAAAAAAAAAAAAAATCTAAGTTCATGCCTACGAAGTCATGGGTAACAGTTAGTAAACAATATGATTGTTTGGTGATTGTTGAACATAGCTTTTTGCATGACAGTACCTGGAAGTCCTTGGCGAGTGCCTTGGTCCTGGCCATGCGGGCGGTGAACTTGGCTCCCTCCACCAGCACCGCTACGTCCTCGGGTCGTGTCAGGTACCGCGGGTCGATGATCGGATGCTCCAGCGGGTCAGCTGACTTGAGCCGCAGAGTGCCGCGGCTCAGCGGTCTCTGGAGCACTGCCAGCTGCACGTATATCTCTGCTCTGGACACCGGGCGACCCAGCATCGCCTCGTGAATCTGTAAAGCACGAAACACTCGACAACATCGCCAACTGGACGAATACGTCTGCTCTGGATACGGGGCATCCGAACACCACCTGCCTCACACTGTGTCTCATATATGAGCGAAATGCCGAGGGAGATTCATTTCAAAACACTCAGTTTTACTGGCTGAACTTAGTTTCAAAATAATTAACGAACTAGCTGAGTAAACATGGCGATTTTACTAAATATTTTGGCAATCACAATCTTCATCGTGATCTAAGTGAAGTTGTGTTTTTTTGTATTATTTTATTATTTATTTATTTATTTATTTTGCTTGTGGCTTTACGCCTTGTCGACGTCGAGCTCATTAGAGGCGGGAATGAATGGGGTACAAGGAACGAGGAGGAATTCGGCCATGGCCTTTTGAAGGAAGCATCCCGGCATTCGCCTGGAGTGTTTTGAGGAAACTATGTAAAAACCAAATCCGGATGCTCGGACAAGGATTCGAACGCACGCCCGAATGCTAGGCCAGAGCGTTACTACTCACCCACCAAGCTCGGTGTTGTGAACAGGCCGGAAGAACGTAACTGTGCAGTGAAGAATGCTTGTTGTTACTGGCTGAAATGGCAACAACTGGACGGCGCGGTGCCCAGCAACTGTCTCAGTTGTCTTTAGCGCTTCTTTGAGCACACCACTCAAACTGACATGCAATATAAAACGCTAATAAATACTTTTATTTAAAGAACTAAGAGTATTTCAACAATTTGTTTTATAGCAGTTTGTAAGATACCGTAAGTTTTTGTTGTGTTGTAAATATATTTGAAATGTAGTGAGGCCATAGACGCCCGTAAAAAACAGTGCGGAGCATCTTTGATAAACAGATGAAGAGAAGAGCGAAAAAAAAAATGGTTTTGATGAAAGCATGAGGGTACAATGGATTAAATGAAAGAGTAGTTACGAATAAGAAACTCTCAATGAAGTTGAATTTTGAGAAGTAGTGTGTAAATGTTAAATGTAATGTATACAGAAATGAAAGAGCATTAATGTATGATTTGTAAAACAGTGTTAACATTAGGAAGGAATGTATCATGAAAAATAACCGAAGATTGATTTATATTATCTTATTAATAATGAATTACAGCAATAAAGTATTTGCTTAGTGATCTAACGAAACTGAACGAATTATCCCAGATAGTAAATAAATGAATTAATACTTAAATGACATTAAAGTAAAGATTTTTCAGATGTTAAGGTGTCAGACTGAACCAGATATTTTAAGCCAGCAAGAAGCAATTTGAATGATGGTAAAAAAATCCAAATTGTCGATTGCAATCATTTTGAAAAAAAAATATTTAAAAAGCACAACTTCGTTATTCATTTCTAGAATGTATTAGGACTAACGAGTTGTATTAAGGAAAAGATTTCATCGTGTTAACATCAACCATTCAGACTTTTGTGATCCGTAAGGAATTTCAGAGACGTGAATGAACTGTTTGCGTTGAGCACTGTTACCTCCGGCAGTAGGTGAGTGACCTTGGAGACTCGCTCCACCGTCTCGAAGTCTCTGTGGTGGAACCTGACGTGCTGGTACTGCACGTCGGGGTAGTCCTCCTCAGGGTCAGCGTACTTGGTCTTGATGAAGCCCTGCAAGAATACACCGTCATCACACATGTCGTCTGACCGCCAGATGAAAGTAACAACGGATTTGTAATCCTCTACCAGCGAATACGTTCCCTGAAGCCGTGGTAATGATATCTAAGTTCAGTTCCTACAGTCGCCAAGAACCCGGAACCAATTAAAAAAGGGATCGATCTGATTTGAAACATGGCAAGAACACACGGCAGAAAGAAACTATGTTTCGTCGTTATTGACTTATTAATTCCAACATATACATGGAATAGTGTCATAGCTTTTGATATTAAGAAGGACAAGGCCAATTTCAGCACGTGAGACTACAGTGGAAAATGTGGAGTCTGGAGAGAAAATAAGAGTTGTGAATCCCGGTGGAAAGAAACGCAGAGTTCGATGATTTGATAGCTATTAACATGAAGCCAAATACATATGTAACCAACAGAGCAACATTAATTCAAACGCAACGTGGAAATGGTTAGTACAGTATCTTTTGCAGGCCGCCCGAAACACAAAGCACAAAACTCATACCCCCTAATGCTCCAAATGTTATAATAATGTGATGTTGAATCAGACATAATTTGAAGATAAAGACTAGATAAGGGCGCTCTGATGTGAAGAATCAGATGGTATATAGCTGCTTCAGACACAAGATTCCATATAAAAAAAATTCAGTACATAAAACTATATTAACAGGAAGCAGACTTGCTAGTAACGGTACAAGTGAGTTAGAATTAATTAATAGAGCCAACTTTTACAGTACCGTGGGGGCTTACTATGGGACATAAAGGTTCCCAAAAGAACAACAGTTTTGTAGCAATCATACCTCATTCCTATTCTCACTTATGCTTTGGAAACATGCACACTAACATTAAAGGACCTTAGCAAGATCCAAGTCTGTGAAATGAAGTTTCTTAGAACGGCACCCCAGAAAATTAGACCATATAAAGAATGGTAAGATTAGAACAAACCTAGAGTTATTATTTTTTTATTATTATTACTATTACTCCGCGATTCACTAAAAGTGTGTGGCGGAGGGTGCATTGCATCTATCCGGGAAGGTAATGGTTTGGAAGGGATATACGGGATATGGCAGGAGGCGCTCATGGGCTAATGTGAGGAAACATCCCAGCATTCGCATGGAGCGATCTAGGGAAACCATGGAAAACCCAGATCAGGATGGCCGGAGTGCTTTATCGAAAGCTACTCCTGTCGGATTTTATGTTTAGTCGCCAGGTAAATCCTTTCTATTCCACTCCCTAATCGCTCGTGGAAAAAATGAGTACAGAAATGAATTGGTTCTAGCCCTGATTTCTCTTATCTTATTTTCGCGGTCATTCCGGGATATGAATGTTGCTGGTAGCAATATTTGTTTACTGTCATTCCGAAATACGTCAGTCGAGAATTTTTCAATTAGCTTCTGTCGGTGCTCCAGGTCTTCCCAACCTAACTCCTTCAACATCGCACTTAAGCTTCCCCTCCAACTATATATACCTGTCACGAATCGAGCGGCTCTTCTTTGGACCATTTCTAATGCCTCCATTAACCCCTTTTGATGGGGACCCCACACAGAGCAACAATATTCTAAGTGAGGCCGCACTAGTGACTTGTATGCAATCGATTTAACGTCCGGAGTGCATTGTTTTAAATTACGACCTAGAAATCGAAGCTTACGATTTGCTTTCCCAATTACATTCTCGATATGCTCATTCCATGCCAAATTATTACGAATTGTTACCCCTAGGCATTTAGCGGAATCTACCGTTCTAAGGACAGTGCTATTAATAGTATATTCAAAGCTAAATGGTGTCACCTTTGTACATGCATGACTTGGCACTTTTTAGCGTTTAACTCCAACTGCCAATCTTTACACCACGCAATTATTTTCATAATATCGTCTTGTAACGAAGCGCAGTCGTCCTGGGTTGTGATTTCACGATAAATAATAGCATCATCGGCAAATAATCTTTTCATCCCTCTTATTATGTCACACAAATCATTAATGTATATGAGAAACAACAGAGGCCCTATCACGCTTCCCTGAGGAACCCCGGACCTCACTTCAGTAAGTGATGAACGCTCACCGTCGAGAACTACACACTGTGTTCTGCCCTCCAGAAAGTCTGCATGGGAAATCATGGAAGAGAGACTTACGTCATCTAGAATTAAATGGTTTGGACATGTCAAGAGAATGAATAGTACAAGACTACCAAAAACGTATTTGGGAAAAAAGGATAGTGGGCAAAAGACCAGTGGGAAGATCTAAGAAGTAGATGGACAGACCAACTGAAGGAGGACATAGGAGAGAAGAGGCTGGAATATGGAATATATTAGGGACAGAGAAACTTTTCTGGATAGGAGACAGTGGAAGACGATCATCTATAACAACCAAGGCTCGTAAATCACACCCGGGAAACTGGAGATGATCCCAAACTATAATAATGATATGATGAAGACTTTAGAGGACTGTAAAGATTACTGTACTTGTGTGATTGTCTTACGGATTAGGTAGTGACGGCCATACTAATAAAGTACTATCATTTTAGGTTTATTGTTTCCAGCTGCCAGGTTGGACGCTGACGTCCCAACTCTAGACGGGCTTTTTCTCGTTCTCACCACAGAGCAATCCGCCGTTCCATTCAATTAGACTCCTGTGCCACTGAACCGGACGACATTGAAATCCCAAACCGTGAAGCAATAATTTCTGGTTGGTTTCTACTTCGTTACCCACTACAAACTTGCAATTTTTTTTCTGCGATCGCTGTAGTTACCTAGGATAGATTTCAACAAGCAAATAATCCGTAGCTCTTAGACAAAGCGATGTTCACTTATAACTTGTGTGCTACTTACTTATCCCTGATACGGGATCACTGTTTGCTAGTGACCATATAATGTGGAACCGGGTGCTAAGTCCCATAAAAGTCACGTACTAACAAACACTTAATGATTCCGGAGGCTTGGTTATTTTCCTATTTCGTGCTTTACCTGTAGTAGACGTCGATATCATTAGAGGAAGGAGAAGATTGGTGACAAGGAACAGCAAGGTATTTGGTACGCTCTTCCTGTTAAATCTCTCATTTCATGCAACACAAACAACACTCCTCTCTACTGGACACACACACACTGTCACAGTAATTCACACTTACAATAACACGTCAGAGCACGCACTGCGGAGGGCAATGGGAATCCACCCCACTTCATCTTCCAAAGAGTTCTCAGGGAGGGAGACATCAACGGCAATGTTTCTCAAATTTTTAGCTTCACGTACCGCTATAAAATATCGCAGACAATGGTGAACCCCCTTAACAAAACACTGCGACCTTTTTTTTATTTAGCTCCACCACTGGCAACAATGAGCGATATTCACCACTGTGCGTGTTACATGCTTGAGATAACCTTTTCCGCCGTTAAGCAAATCTTGTTGCGAACTTCCTACGACCAACTGGTGAATCCCTAAGGGTTCGCGTACCCCACATTAAGAATGACTGCACCGTGGTATGGTAATAACCTACGCCCGGAATCGGCTGTGGCATCGTAAGATAAAGGAGAATATTGATTTCTTCCCAAATTTTGAGTGACGTCAGAAACATTAATTTAACTAATGGCGGTACGTAGGTAATACGGTCACTGGTTCAACGTCATAACGCCGGTCTCCTCCATTAACGTGATGAAAAAACCCGTTGGTGAAGTGCGTGGTTGTAAAGGGTGAATATTTTCAAAAGTAAGTGTGAATTCTTCTACACAATGCTTTTTTTTTCTGATAATTTCGCGACTCTGCATTAGTAATCAGCCATCCCTGGTGTGCATTAGTTCTACACTTTCTGGAACAAGAGAACTTAATTCTGCCGTGGCAATACTGAAATTTTTCCAAAACATTACCAGATCGCAGATTCGTTATAAGTCTTCGATTTCGACAATGTCTTAGTAATTGGAATCGATTGGTACGTGTCTCTCGTATAGTGTCCAGTGATAACCCGACTAAGCTCTGTCCCGGATTCACATTGCATCCGGTTCTGAGGGCTTAATTCTATGGTGACTGGCGACGTGCCTGAAGACCGGAAATACCAGAAGCGCTTAATTTTTCGATCCTCTTAAAATTTTCAGTATTGCTTCTGTGAATATGATTTAGCTGTAAATACACTTTTCTTTCTGCTTTGGTTAGACAATTACGTCAGTCGTGCACATCTTAAAATGGTTTCGAGAGTCTCCTGTTGCTTAAGATTTTTAATAAGATCTATTTTTTATGGCCTTACACCTCGTCAACGTCGAGGTCATTAGAGGCAGGAAAGGACTGGGGATGGAATTCGGCAAAAGGCCGTTTGAAGGAAGCATCCCGGCATTCGTCTAGAGTGATCTGGGGAAACGATGGAAAACCCAAATCTGGATGCCCAGACGAGGATTCGAACCGGCTTCCCTCCGAAATGCGAGGCTAGAGCATTAAAGCTCACCCACCACGCTCGGTAAACAAGATATACGCCAACCCCACTGAGTTTGTGCACTTGCCTGAAACTGCAGCAGGTCTATGCTGGCGAGCGGTCCTGTTCGGTGCGTGAAGTACTCGTACGTGTTATCCAGCAACTGCTGCTGATCCACCTGTTGCGGAGCCGACCTGTTGAACAGGTAGGTGGGGCCCAGCAGCTGCAAGTGGTCCTGGAGGTTGTCTCCTACTGGAAGGTTGCGCACCACCGGGATACCCAACGACTCGAGGTGGCTGCGTGGCCCAATTCCAGACAATAATAGCAGCTGTGCTGAGCCCACTGTGCCTGCAGACAGCACCACCTGCCAACAAGAGGAACAGACCAAACGTCACAGCAAAATATTACACAACGCGTTGTAAGGTATATGATTTCTTCCATCAACTGGGTACTAAGACTTTCGTTTCATGAAGAGTGCGAATTTTCTTTGTTTACCTCGACAGATAAGGCTGCAGTGTGTTAGGATGAGTCAACATGAACAACACAATACATAAAAACCTACTTTATGACCGGATTAAAGCGCTACATAAAGAGTAAGGAACACAAATCTGACTTTTGAGATCAACTTTAAGAAGCCCAAAATCGCGACAACTGTCGTAGCAGTGGAGTCACAGACCTCTTACAAAGTAAGGGATACTGCTGAAGATATTGATCAGTAATCTGTAAGATGGAAATATCTGCGGGAGACTTCAACTAAGGACTCATTTCAGGACAAAGTACTCCACCAGACTAGAACAATAATAAACAACACAAAGATTCACGTATTTCAAATAGTTTTGCTCAGTATATTCTCCTATGCCTGTGTGACCTGCACCCACAACGCTACAGACAATTATCATATTGGAAAACCGTTTTAAAATAGAATTTTCCACATTACGATGGGAGAAAAAGTGATTACACGAACGTAGTACTTAGCATTTCTTCAGCTATTAAACCAATAGGTTTTTGGAAATGTGAACTGAAATAGAAAAAGTCGACAAATTAACAACGAAATGAAATGTTTAATACGTTGGGACAGCTATCATGTGAATGGATCAAATAAAAACAACAGGGAGATATCATCTTGGAGGCAACGTCTAGTTAAGTATATCACAGCTAGTGAGAAATCCGTGTGAAGTAGATGCTGAGGAATGATTGAAATGGGTAAAGTAAGTTTGTGTGATCTTAAAATCTGGATGACATAGTTTCAATCTCCCGCGCTCAGTAAGCATCTCGAGCTTTACATATAATCTGACACTCGGGCCATTTCTAGCATACTTCGCATGAATAAAGATTGCTTTTGCGTGTAGGCAAGATTGGTCTAAATACTAGTAAAAATTCTGAGCTTTGCTTTAACCATAGATCTATCAGAATGATGTTGTTAATGGTGACGATCTTTTATTTATTTTCTGTGTTCAGGAAAACCATTAAATAGTGATCGTATAATATTCTATTACCCTTATATCGTCGTCATTTGCACCAGGCAAGTGGCCAAAGGTGAAGGCTTGCTGTGATTGCACAGGAGTAGATTTCAAACATTCTGAATTATTTTACATTCACAGGCCCACCAACGAAGTAGCCCCACTAGAAAATGTTAAATTGTTCTCGTAACACTGTTCTTGAAATGATTGGGCGACTTCTGGATGGCAAAGGGAAGCCGAGTTCCAGATGTCAGCAGTGGACAAAGTACTTGCTGCAACGAAACTTGACGTCTTAGTGCCTCTGTACTGACGGTTAGAGGATCTATTGCCCTCAGGAAAGACTTTTTAATCCAAGTCTCGAAAACTGAGAATGATGTGGAGTTGTTGGTTGTTTGTTATGCACAGTTTCTGCTGCTACAACTCGTCGGATTTACAGAGGACTAAGGTCGGTCATAGAATAGATCTTCCCTATAGAGGAGGGGTTGAGATATCCCCGATTAAACGTCAGCTTCGTGGACAGTAACGTCTGCCTATTTGATATGAGAAGAGTTCCTGCAGAGAAGAGCTACATATTCTGGAGCTGAAGCGCAGAGAGCACTGGTAGATGTGCGAACGGCGTTTGGCGTGTACAGCTAGATTTACCTGTAATTTATGCGAATTAAGTCGTTACTCGCATACACTTTCTTTCGATGTGACTTTATGCTGTTACTTAGATTAGTGGCAGTGAACAAACTATAAAGAAAACGTTGAAAGATCAAAATAAAACTTGTGAAGAGTACAGAATGAGAATGATAGGGTAAAAACAATATGGCGAATGGTAAAGGAAAGAACTGCTAAATATTAAGTTAGGACAAGCTAATATCAACCAAATAAAAGTCTTCAAATATCTTGGAAGTAGATTCACTGAGAACGCGAGATGCCACCAAGAGGTGAAAACTCGAACTGCTGTAGGGAAGGAAGCGTGTAATAGTAACCGGAGAAGTAAATACCTTTTTTTTTTAAGTATGGCCATTTAGCCAGCTCCAATGTGATTTGTAGCAACTGCTGAATCAGATTTTGATTTTGATTTTGTTGACACTATAGTAAGGACAGCACAAGACAAAAACAACTTAATTAAAACCACCCATGCCCTAAGGCGGACTCGAACCAGCGGCCCTTGCAATACGAGTCCTGCGTGCTAGCCCATACACTACCAGGGCCAACAAAAAGTGAATAAAGCATTGAGGTAAATGTTTCGCAAATGTTTTATATGAAGTGTGGTACTTTATAAGGCAGAAACGTGGACACTGAGAGGAGAGAATGAAAGACTGATATAGCCGTTTGAGATGTGGCTGTGGAGGAGCATAGAGAGGATAAGTTGGATGGAAAATGTGAGTAATGTTGAATGCTGGAAAGTGTTTGTGAGAAAAGCGTATTGGGACCATTGCCATTCATTATTCTAATGAATAATTGTGTTGATTGTTTACTATCTGAAATTAGATTGTTTGCAGATGACATAATGCTGTATAATAGGATCAAAACGATAGAGGACTGTAAACAGTTGCAGGGTGATCTGGACAGGATATCTAGTTGAGTTGGTAAACATGGGATGAAGATACATGCAAAGAAAAGTCAGCTAATTAGATACACAAATAAAAAACAAAAGGTTAATTATGAATATAAGGTGGGGAAAGAATTGCTTGCTGAAGACTTGAAATGTAAATATCTTGGCATTACATTTGATAACAAGCTTAACTGGCCAGGACACATAGGACAGGTGGTAGGAAAAGGTTTCAAAGTTCTGCACTTGTTGGAGAGAGTGATGAGGGGATGTACGAGAGAAGTCAAGGAATTGGGTTACAAAACTTTGATCAGACCATTGCTCGAATATGGTAGTGTAGTATGGGACCCACATTTTGAGTATCAAATACAGGAGTTGGAGAAGGTGCAAAGAAGGGCTGCTAGATTTGTTTCTGGAAATTATCGCAGAATGCAATCAGTGACAGATATGATAAACTAGCTGGAATGGGATTCATTGCAAGGCAGGAGGAGGATGAGGAGGGTAATGGGAGTGTACAGGGCGTATACTGGCGATGAGGCATGGAAAGATATTGCAGTAGGTATGAAAAGTAGTTCATGGAAGGGAAAAATGACCATGACCACAAGCTGGCACTCGATTTCAGGCACAAGGGTGTGCGAAGATTTTCTTTTTTAGGTAAGGGTGTCAGGGATTGGAATGAGTTACCAAGGTGAATGATGAATAACCTATCGAAAACGTTAAAAGAATTTAAAGTTAAAATTTGTAGAGGGCAAATGTAGGTGAGTGTAAGATAGGGGGAAGTTGGATGTGTAGGGAAATTGCCACCGGAGCGTGTGCTCCATTGCAATTAAATTAAATTAAAGTTATTGCAGGTCATCAGGAAAAAAGAAGAAGAACGGGATAGGACTCCTTTCCTAACAGACGCCTTGGAAGGACTAGTTTGTCGGAGAAGGATGAGAGGAAGAAGGAGGGATTGGGTCGTGGATGACATCAAGGGAAACGGAAACTACGTGGACCTGAAACGAATGGCAGAAGACACAGTAGCATGGAGAGTGTGAGTGTTGATTGGTGTTTTGTGTTAGTTACCTCTTTGTTGACGCGGACGGTCCTGCCGGAGCCGCGGAGCAGGAACTGGACTCCGGTGGCGGCGAGGGAGCGCTGGTCGACGGTGACCCTGGTGACTGTGGCGTGCCTGACGACGTGCAGGTTGGGCCTGTTGGCGGCGGGCGGCAGGTAGGCCCTGGCGGAGCTGAAGCGCGTGCCGTTGGCGACGGCGACGTGCTGCAGCGTGAAGCCTTCCTGCGTGTCGCCGTTGACGTCACCCATCCTGTAGCCCAGCTCGCGGGCCGCTCGCAACATGCCGGAGACCAGTGGGCTGCGCCAGTGCGTGTGCGTCAGGGGCAGCGGTCCCGACCGGCCGTGGTGCTGCCACGAGTACTGCCCCGACCACTCCTCCCCCTGCACCACAACACGTCACAGCATCTTCTTTAATTAATGGAATATATTTTTGATGTCAAAACTTCTATAGGCGCATTATGCGATGTTTGGGTGGGGGTAGATCTGGTGTCATATCACTGACACGCCAACTGTAGCGCGTCTTTACAGACACGCCCACCTTTTGCGCTTTGCCACTTGTGTGGTTGCGCGTGTGATATGCGCGTTCGACGCTGTTTGGAACACACCGTTTTTGTCAGATTTTGATAGAACTTTGCATGAACATAGTTTAAAATAAATTAAAAATACCGTTTACGTTTGATTTACAAAAACCAAAAAGAAAGAATGTTTAAGAACTGCAATGATTTAGAAGCAAAGAGCTAAAAGTAATTTTTTTTTTAATAATTCCAAGTGACAATAATACTAACGGTGTCTCCTCCTTCTGTATCTATAAATGGTGTCTATGATAATTCGTACCCCTACAAAAACACATACAGTTCTTGACGCGTCAAAAATTGTGGAATTATTACCGTTTTAATCAGCTATTTGGAATTATTATCTTTTTTAATCAGCTTACAGTAGTTTTTTTTTTAGATTACAAATGACAATAAAAGTACTTGACACTGTCTGCAACTTTTATATCTATAAACGGTGTCAAATATATATTCGTACTCCTATAAACACATACAGTTCCTGACACGTCAAAAAACTGTGGAATTGTTATTTTTTTTAATCAGCTATTAATAATATTGCAACATATTTTTGTAATAATCTAACAATGAAAAACTTCGTTCGTAGGACCTCGCAGTGGCATAAACTTGTAGTCTGAGAGAATTTTATAATCGTTATTAAGGTTATTTGGCCGTTCGATTAATTGTTCGCGAACAAAAAGTGCAACCTTGTTAAAACGTTTTATGAATATTTTTTTTCTAAAAATTTTTCATCATAATGGCCTTGTACCTTTACAGGTTTTACATAATTATATGGGGTGACTATATTATATTTATCACTGCTAATGTTCGCTACATGAAACTACAATAGTCATACATAAACAAGTAAAGCTCTTTTTATTGTTCAGCAGTGAAACTTACATTTAATGCTGTGAACTCCGATAATTTATAATTCAAAGAGGGTTCGTTACCTTTAAACCATTTCTCAATTCAAGATTTAAGTAGTTAGTGGCGGAGAAGTCATTCAAAATACCCAGTGTTTATGAAAGATTAAAGTTTTAATCTCAACGTCTATTTCATCAATAATTGAATAAAACGTAACTGAACTGTTTGAGTGATGTTACCTAACGCATTTTTAGTCGGAAAAGTCAACTGCTTTATACGATGGTATGAACTATGAAAAATTATTTTAATGTAAAATATTTATGGTTATAAGAAATTACATTACCTTCAGCAATTACACCCACTGTTAGATTTTTGGCTAAACTCTTTTCTTGTAAAATAGTATTTTCACGGATTTACTTACTTGCATAAGAATTGCGACGGCAGCACTATCATAACCGTGGCGCCGCAGTTTTATGATAAATTCTTATCTAAGTCCACGACATAAATCGAAAGTTAAGAATAAATTTTTACTATTTAGTGCATATATATCTGTAACTTTAAGTATGACGTGTTTCGCGTATGATATTCCCAAATGACTGCCTTTTTTTTTTAAACAATTTACTGATGTATGTATTTTGATTTATTCTAAAAGGATTCTACAGCCATTAGTGTGGGTAGTTTTTCGGAATATCTGGCAACTGTAACTAGTATAAAGATCTTTGGTATTTGAGATTGGCCTTAAAACAGAGTCGTACGCCGTAAGTCAATGGCAGAGGTCTCCGTATTTTATGGTGGTGCCTGTAAGCAACATGCCGTCGCCCTCCAGGCAGGTATTGGGAGCTCTGGATGAGTTTATGGTCACACTGAGAGTTTACAGCAGCCAGTTGTGAGTATTTGACGGAGGTACGGTACCTGGACGCTTCGTGTCCTCCATGCTATTATCTGCGACTCCCGACGGTAGCTCTTTTATTAGAGGACGTTGCGTTAGAACTTTGCGACTCCTTTGTGACGTTTGAGTCAACGACAGAGAGGCCCATTTAGCGCCAGTGTCGTGATTTTAGAGGTTTCGAAGTGACATTTTTCATAGGGCAAACGCGATAGAACTGGTACTCTATATTAGCAGGGTCAATTTCAAGAAGAGGAATTGTAGTATTTTCAACTTAGCTGCTCGCTAGACTTTGGAGCGAATATTTGAGGTAATACGATACTGAAACACAGGTTGGATAGAGTCGGAATCAGAAAATAGTCGTGGTTTTGACTTGGGAGTGTTAGGAGGATTATTTTCCTTTGTTGATGATAAGTGGCCTTAGAAGCAGACCCACTTTGATGGACAGCAAGTACTTTTAAAAAAAATGTATAAATACATATTGATTACTAAACAGTATGCAGAATTCCAAGAAATTCCATGTCGGAATAGGCATGTTTGTTACAATTTCAGTCATTCTGCTTTTTTGTTTTTAACGTGTGTAGTTGGTATTTCAGAATTATTTGCAAAACAATTAGAGTGGTGTGTTAAATTAGCAAGCCATTGATTTTAGTATCCAAAATCTGCTATGTCACCTGATTTTTACTAGTACACACAACTTTGTTTTTGACGCCGCTGCAGTGCCATTGGCAATATTGGATGATTCTAAAATGGCGTTACAACTCCGATAACTTAAGCAATCTATTAGAAAAACACCTCAGTTTCTGGTCACGTAGTCCCATGGTACCAAATTCAGTCACCTCAATTGCCAACGTTTGGAATGGCTACTTTCACTGGTGCCCGAATAGAAGAAGGTGAGACAATTGTGAACAAAGTAATCAGCGATGAGTCAATTTTCGATATCGGTGGCAAGGTGAACACCTTCAACTGCGAAATTTGGGACAGAAAAAAATCAACAACAATATCTTGCACACGTTCATTACAGCCAAACAGTAAACGAATATGTACTCTTGTCAAATCTAAAGTGTACGATCTCTTCTTTCTATTGAATAACTTTATAAAAAAGCATCGTGTATTTGGCTAGTAGCTTGGTATTCAAGCCGAAGATTGATTGGATCCTCTAGATATCGGAGGTTTACTTAGACCGATATCGGAAGTGGGGTGGCCACTTCCTGTCTTCCTTAGGGAGCGTCCATAAACTACGTAGCTCCATATTGTCCTCCTCTGAACTCCCCCTCTACTCCACGTAGACTGACGTGCTGTATACACCCCCTCTCCCGCGAGGCACGTAGCTTTTCTCCATATTGATTCCAGAAGAGATTTTGTACTGTTTTTGTCTTGTCAAACTATCGTAAATTACACACAGAAATAATTAAATGATGGAAATAAATATTAACATACTGTTGTGTGTTCTGTAACTTATTCCAACTGTGACAAATAATATGAACGAAAAGCTACTTGGCTTGACTCCGGAACCTACCTCCCCCTCTCGAAGTAGCCCAGCGTAGCTTTCTATCCAAATAATCCTTCCCTAGAGTAGGCCACATATTTTATGGGCGCTCCCTTACCGTACCAACCCTGCCCCAGTAGTCGTACCTGGTAAAGGGGACCTACAGTTTAACGTGGACTCCGAAGCATGGAAGTATTCAGGCATATGACACATACACAAACTTTGTGAGAAGTGAAGGTCGTGTTAAGTGTCTGTGAATATCTCCGCCCATACAGGGATTCGAACCAGGGACCTTACGATTTCCATTCAGATGCCTTAACCAATGAGCCACCGACCCGCTTCCTTTGTTTGAATATGCGTGAAAATGTCTTCATTCCGTGGTTAGATGGAGATGAACAAAAAGGTTCGCCATCCCGTTACCTCACAACATTTCCTTGACGTCCGTTGCTACGGAGGTGAATTACCTACGCATGGCCAATTGCTTCGCCACATCACTCATCACATTTTACACTTAGATTATTTTTATTGGTGTTTCATTAATATCGAGTGCATGTAGCCCCTGCAACCGCAAATCTGACAGCCCTCAGAAAATTAATCTTCAATGTGTAACTGACGGCACATATGCTTTATCGAGTTTTGCATGAATTTTATTTCCAACTGTATGTCTGGTGAATTGCCAAAGGCAGTCACATTCAAACAACACGACGGATTAATGTAAAACTTTAGGTGTTTCGGTACAGAATGATACTTTAATTAGTTATGTGAATTATCTGAATAAATTTTATGCTTTCATGTTGTTTTTTAAACACTTTGTGCGTTCACGGAGTTCCTTGATTCGGTTGGAGTTGCTACAGGCGGAGTTCGCCCAGGCTAACACCTATTGGCTTCCTCACAACTCCACCAGAATATCCACTACTTCGCTCTGCCACTCTCCGGGGAGCGATCATGGAAGAATTACCCCCCCCCTCCTTTGCGGGAGGGACGGACTCCTCCCGCAGGAGGAAGCGCGTTTTCGGCACCGGGAAGTTGGCCCAGTGTCCACGGGGAACCGCGTGGAGGCGACCAGGAGTGAAGACATGATCCTGGTCGTTTCATGGAGTCCGGATAGTGCACCGAAAGTACGCAGAGTACCGCTGGGAGGGTCGTGCTCTACTGAACCGCGCTTTCGCGGGTTCTCCAGCACGTGTATCTTCTGTCTTGTGTCTTCTTCTTCTGGGTCGTGGTTCCCGTTCTGTCACAGCCAGATCGGTACTTCTTTTTCAGAGGGCTGCTATTTCTTCTTATTCCCCGATCTTCTTTTCTTCGATTCGCCATCTTCTCCCTTCTGCGGTTGGTGACGGTTGCCTCTTCACCTGATTTAGATTTTTAGATTTTCAGAAAGCCTTTGACTCTGTGCCACACAACCGCCTTTTAGCGAAGCTACGAGCATACGGTATATCGGATCAGCTTTGTGAATGGATAAAGGATTTTCTAACTGGTTGATCGCAGTATGTCGTTGTTGAAGGAAAAAGTTCTTCTAATCTAGATGTTACATTGGGTGTACCTCAAGGAAGTGTAATAGGACCACTTCTTTTCTTAATTTTTATAAACGATCTCGGTGACAAAGTGAAAAGCCTTTTTAGATTGTTTGCTGATGATTCGGTTATTTATAGGGAAGTAAGGAATTTGGCCGATTGTTTGGAAATTCAGCGTGATCTGGATGTTATTTTGGCTTGGTGCGCTCAGTGGCAACTCACACTAAATAGTAAAAAGTGTAACACAATGAGCATAACTAACAAAAAGAATCTGATTGTTCAGAAATACGAGTTAAACAGTTCAGTTATTGATATGGTCGATTCTATGATATATTTGGGAGTAACAGTTCAAAGGAACATGGAATGGGACTTACATATTAATACGTTGGCAGGTAGAGCTAATTCTAGGCTGCGGTACCTATGTCGAATTTTGAAAAATTGTAATGAACAAACAAAGGAGATAGCGTACAAATCTCTTGTGCGTCCACATTTGGACTATTGTTGTGCCATCTGGGATCCGTTTCGTAAGGGGCTGATTGAGAGTACAGAGAAAGTACAGAGAATAGCCACTCGATTCGTTACCGCTTGCTACAGTCCTTATGAAAGCGTTACAGAACTGATTAGTAGACTAGGCTGGGAGTCTCTGGTAGATAGACGACGCACGTTTCGTATAAACTTATTGGTAAACATGCGTACTCCCACTTTCACTTACGAGTGTAATGAAATACTTCGTCCACCAACCTATTTGGGTCGGAATGACAGGAAAGATAAGATTAGAGAAATAAGGTGTCGCACTGATTCTTATATGAATTCTTTTTTTCCTCGTACCATTCGGGATTGGAATGCACAACAAAGAGATTAGGTTTGGTGCTGGGCACCCTCTGCCACCCACAGTTTTGTGAATTGCAGAGTATATTTGTAGATGTAGATGTAGACCTGAAGACCTCCCTAGCGAATTCGCAGAGAGTCGCCAGGTTCTCTGGTGTCTGAACGCGAGAATCGTAAAATGTGCTTTCAGTGTCTGGAGGCAGCCTGAATGGCGATTTGGAATAAAGAGCGGTTTGTGTGGTACTAATCGCGTGGAGAGGCGCGTCGAACGCGGATACTGCACACATTGTCATTGTCGACGCGGCGCCCCAGGCAGCGCTAATCCGTCTCTCTCGCTCTTCACTGGAACAGTCCACCGGAGCGCGACGTCCACACCAGTGTATCTCAAACTTTTTTGGTCCAAGGACCACTAAAATGTCAAAAGAATCATACCGAGCACTGGGGCCTAATGTTCTGACCTAATATGTGCATATTATTAACAAACGCTCGCTATTGTTATTGCCACGTACCACGGTGAAATGAGGACCGCAGCTACAATAAGTCTCTTATCAAACGATCCTCGAAGTAGTCAATAGACTTAATATTTCAGTCATATCTCGAAATATCGTGGCTTTCAGAAAGTTTAGCTTATAACTTATATTCTACTGCACTATTATAAATTATAAATGTGACATTAATACTACGTGAACAATTTTTATTAATTATTTTTATAACCTTTAACTCGGCTATAAATCATATAAACCGATCAGCCAAAACATTGTGACCACTGGCAAATTGATCCACCTTTCGGACGTAATACAGCAACGATCCGGCGTAGCATGGATTCTACAAGTCCTTGGTAGGCTTCCAGAGGTATCTGACACCAGATTTCTACGCACAGGTCACGAAATTCCCTTAAATTACGGGCCAGCAATTTGTGGGCGCGGCACCTGGGAACGAGCATCTCTGAAACGGAGAGGCTGTACGCGTGCTACTGTAGTGAGCATCTGTGGAAAGTGTTTGAAGGACTATGAAACCACGAGTAGGCGACAATGTGGTGGACATCCACGCCACACCACAGAACGTGGAGGTCGGAGGCTTTCCCGCTCCTTAAATCAGGATAGGGGGTCATATAAGGCAAATCTGACGGAAGAGTACCATTCTGGTGTTTCCAGAAGTGTTTCAGAGCACAAGAATCGCGATTCTGCCACAGATCACCCGCTATCCTGCTTTACTGAGCGGGCAAGCCTCTGACCTCCACGTTCTGTGGTGTGGCGTGGCTGTCCACCACATTGTCGCCTACTCGTGGTTTCACCGTCCTTCAAACACTTTCCACAGATGCTCACTACAGTAACACGTGAACAGCCGACCAGCCTTTTTTTTTTTTTTTTTTTTTTTTTTACCAGCCTCTCCGATTCCGAAATACTCGTTCCATCTGGTGTCAGATACCTCTGGAAGCCTACCAAGGACTTGTAGAATCCATGCTACACCGAATCACTGCTGTATTGAGTTCGAAAGGTGGACCATTATGCTAGTAAGTAGGTGTTCATAATGTTTTGGCTGATCGGTGTATATGATTTCTGAAAGGTGTTTTTTTGTGAACAGTCATCTTTATCCCTTCAACGTTACCAAAACTGATAAATGAGGTATCATTTTAAAGATCAAATTCTCCGCTTTTGTAAAATCATTATTTTAAAAAGGAATTTGTGTAAATTCAACCCCTAAATGGCATAATTATGAACCATAACGGTAGCGTGAATTAGATAGTTCAGAGTCAGGCTGCTAGATTTCGCTGGTTACATAAGCCAGTGGTCCGCAACCTTTTCCATCTCGCGGCACACCATAAGGTTATCCATAAATCTCGCGGCACACCATAAGGTTATCCATCACACCTTACTGAACGGATGGTTGAGCAAAAAAAAAAAAAAAAAAAAAAAAACCACCCTCACAACACGATTTTTTTTTGCGTAAAAAAAACAAGTAAAAAATCAGCGTTTGCATTAAATTAATAATCATGCAGTTTTATATTAATTAAAGTAAATAATTCGTGAAGAAATCGTTGACAATGCAAACCTCATTTCTTTATCGACGGATTTGAGTCTTTCCCTCTTGGATATTTTAATCTAACTTAACGTCGAGAAGCCCAATTTACATAAATAAGTAGTTGAAAATAGCAACAAAACATTAACTGCAATGTCGAAGATAGCTGGATATTCATTCCTTATTGTTAACCAGAACGTATCTGAAGGAACTTCGAGAAGCTTTAATTTCAAAGTTCTGTTAGCTTTTAAATCTGCGAGTTCCTCTTGAATATTAATTGGAAGATGTTCCGAATTTGCAACAAATGGACCACGAACCCAGTCGAAATCTTCAACACTTTCTCCAAAGTACTTTTTGAATCTTTGCTGCAAGCCTTTTAAATGTTCTTTAATTAAGTCCATCACCATTTTATTACCGTCATCACGTGACCATACAGTCGGTAAAATCTCACACGACCAATTTTCAGTCCTCTGGAACCACAAATTCAGCTTGTTCTCAAATCCTTTAATCTTATCGATACTAACAAGAATAGGCTTGGAAAGTTCTGCTAATCCCAGCAGTATAGACTGAGCGAGAAGCACATACACAGAACTTGCAGTAAATATAACGGAACCTCAAAGCGCAGCAGTAAAGGCGAGGAATAAAAATATTTTTTAAAAATGAATAAATAAAACTAATAGCAAATGTGAGTAAACAAATAACATTTAATTTCTTAAAATACGATTCTACGTAGAAATTCGCAGCACATGACACTAAAATGCAATTAATAAAAAAATTTAATTAATTCCTTATAACTGGTAAAATTTCGCGGCACACCTTTCACCTTGTCACGGCACACCAGTGTGCCGCGGCACACCGGTTGCGGACCACTGACATAAGCAGTGGTCGCATACCGCTAGATAGCAATACTTCGTATCACAGATATATTGACGACCTGTCTCTGCTTTGTAGAGTTAGGAGCTTTTCGCAGATTTTTGTTTTTGTTAGGGAAACCTGCAAACATTTCTAATTATTTCCTAAGAAGTTTTGCTATGTATCTATTTCAGTTGGCAAATAAACATTGGCTACAAATGAGCCTGTTCTTCTATCATCAACAACAGACCACCATATTCGCTATTCACGGATTTTCGCACGACCACCTAGTAAATTTTTAATATTCTGCGAGACACAGTTGAAACGCCGATCTATACTAAACAACTGTTGACGGAGTTACAGCGCCTCATATTGTGTAGGTAAATGTGGAAATGTGTGTTGTTTCAACGAAAACATCTATCGATACTGCATAATGTAGCACCTGTTGCGCTGAGCACTTTTGTGATTCCATGTGTTGCTTCCTTCTTCCGCCGTAAACTGTTGTTTTAGGTCTTAAGTTGGTATATAGTTTCAGATGACTGCTCGTCAAAATTAACAGTAACTTTGATTGGCATTGAAGTGGAAATCATTCGGAAAATGGGTCTGAAAAATACGGAATTTGCTCCATAAATTCAGATCTTCTATATTTTTTGTTATGAGTCGATCCTCAATATGCCATTGCTACATTTTATAGTGGGAATCGTTTCCAACATCGGCAGAGAATTTAGAAACTCGTCAACAGTGAAAATCTCATTGATCAAAGTTTCGGATTGCAGAAAGTGGAATTGTTCTACAGTTATTGTATTTTTCCTCTATTTACACCCGTGAATCTGCAGTTTTTTATGACTTTCAAACGACAACACGTCACAGTCAAAGAAGCTTTCGTCCAAAAGAAATATTGGTTAGAAAACCGGGTGCTTCTTCGTGCCAACACATGGCGTTGATATTTCCAATTTAAAATAATGCTCCAGAAGCTTTTTTTGTCAGTTTTTTTTTCTCGAGTATTTCGCACAGAAATACACCTAGCTAAAACATGCAAAAAATCATTCAAGCCATACTGGGCAATCAAAAATTCCAACATTTACATACGTTTGGTTTTGTCATTGTTTGACGATGTTTTCTTTTTAGTTTCCCAAGTCAATTTGTTTCTTATTCTTTTCGTGAAGATGACCGAAGGAACTGTTGTTTTTCCTGCTGTGATCCTTTGAGAAAAGTCTGACACCCTGTCAACTCGGAATATCTGCAATTCTTATGTCCTCAGATAATGCTCGCTGTCTGTTACTTGCTGCCAACTTTGCTAGGCTCTGCAGAGTGTCTTTCCGCTGCTCGAGGTAAGTACTCAGACCAGTATAGAAACCTAAGAGTCTGTGAACTGATTTCTGTATTCTCGCCCTAGTAAATGTGATATAAAATATAAAAAGGAGTAGCATCAACAGGATACAACTGAAAGAGACAACCAAATGAAAACGTATGTGAAAATATGGAAGTAAAGCTTCAATTTTTATTTCCATAATCCCTTGTTTATGGTCTTCATAGTCAACGACTCCTAGTGTAACTGTTGGGACTTTTTGAATTAGGCCATTAGTTGCTACTGTTATGTACAGCTCATGATGTGCAGTAAAACTTGTTTCACAGAACACTAAACAAAAAAACAAAAACCCGGAATAAATGTTGTTGAACTTGGAATTTTGTAAAACTGTAACAAATATGCAAGAATTAGACGGATTAAACACGAAGTAATAATTAAATAGACTCACAATGTCAGAATGAGCTCAGGAAAACGGTATATAGCAGAACAGATGTCAAGGAAATTTGACGACTCGTCATTCAGTTATAGTGAATGTGGATAGATGAACACAGAATCGTATATTGCCGCAATGTGTAGTGTAGTGTAGTACGAGGTTTTTCAAACAGCTATCGTAATTTATATATAAAAAATAACTGGTAGGACCCCTGTTTTTCTATATTAATATTATAAATGCAAAAATAACTATGTGTCTGTTTATTACGTTTTTACGACTAAACAGCTAAACCGATCATGAGGAAATTTGATCTGGAAATACTATGAATCATTAGGAAGAACACAGGATACTTATTCAGGATATATAACATTTTGTCGCGGAATTTTGAACACTAACCGAACTGTAACAGACGGATAGCGTGTTTAAGTCTCTATCGTGTTATATCAGTCACTCAGACTTTCTCTCGCAGTCAGTTTGTGTATGATCTGTTAATAAATTTCACGTACAGATACAACTTACTATATAGATCTCACATTTTCCATAGAGTTCCTTATCTCATTGGAGTTTTTGCCTTCTTATAAATTAAGAAGTTGTGGTTTCTATGGCCTAGTTGGAGACCACTGTAGGGATGGGCATTTTAAAAAATATATCGATAAATATCGAAACGATATTTACAAACACTATCGATATATATCGGGGAAAAAATATCGATATTTCGATATATCGATATTTTTGGCTAAAGAGAGTAATTATCTTAAAAAAATCATAAAATACATCAACATATTTAAAAAAATTCTGAAAATTAAAGACTCTGGTAGAATATACAAACTTTTATTTATTATTTTTTCTATCAATCAAACCAGTATTCGTCTGATATGGATATCAAAAGAACTTTCTATTTTATGTGTTCTCCTGTCAATCTACTCCTGTTGTTCGGTACAGCTATTTGGACTGCAGAAGCCACTCTTTCGGACGACACAGAAGAAGCTTGACATATAAGGTATTTCAGCGCGATTTCCGAGAGCACTGGCAATTCACCCAAAACTTTACTGGGTCTGATTTTCTGTCTATTAATGGTTGGTCCAGATATTGCTTAAGCTCATTAGGAACTGAGCCAGAGCTTGGAATGTCTTGTATAACAGTAGTGCTAAGGGATAATAGCTTTTCATGTGTGGACCAAATTGATGTTTTATCTGCCATATCTTGTGTTGCTGCTGTAGACCTTACTTTTGGAGAACGTTGTCCTTGTCGTCTAAGTTCCAAGCGAATATCATTACTTATTGTAGATATGTCATTTAACACACCGATTGGAGATGTAAAGTGTATACGTTTGAAACGAGGGTCCAAAATGGTAGCTGCTGTAAAGAAGCTATTTCTTTCTAAAGGACTTAATTTCTCTTGAATTCATTGGAGTAAAGTCTCTTTTACCGTGAATCCTAAAGTGGTCGAAGGAGTACCTTGTTCCGTTACTTGTCGATTCAGATTTGTAACAGGAATGGCTAAGCTAGCAGTCACATAATTTGTGAAACTAACCTCTTCAGTGGCTTCTTTGAAAGGACCAAGGACAATAAGGTCACGTATTACATTAAGCTGTGAAGTTGCAACCATATCAGGTGTGTTTATATTTGACTGACTTTTTGTAGCTAAGATTTTAGCTACAACTGCAGAGAGTCTGACAAATCGTTCTAACATATTAAAGCAGGAGTTCCATCTGGTGCTAACAGCTTGTGTCAAAGTTGTTAAAATTTAACAGCTTTTTTTATCCTCTGCACCGCTGATGAAGCTGTTATATTTCGACGAATTCACTTTTTAAGACACTTTCAGAAGATTGGATATGTATGTATATTTTTCCTATATACATGTAACGATTAAATTGGATACTGAATTGCGTTCGTAGAAATAATATCGAATTGGTACTTAAAATCGATACACCAAAAACAATATCGATATATCGAAAATAAAAATATCGGCGATAAATATCGATTATATTTACAAAAATATCGATACATCGATATATTTTGCCCAACCCTAGACCACTGTATGTGTATAGGTTACCTGCGGCATCTCGAAGTTCTCTGCCTTGATGAAGTAGGGCAGCACGCCGCTGTAGCCCCAGCCAGTGTTGCCGGCCGCCTCCCACGCGTCGAAGTCCCTCCTGTTGCCTCTGACGTGCAGCATGGAGTTGAGCACTCCAGAGCCCCCCAGCACCTTGCCTCGCGGCCAGTAGCTGCGGCGCTCCTCCATCCCCCGCATGGCGTGCGTCTGCGGCACCGTCCTGTAGCGCCAGTCGATATCTGTCTCCTGCAACACCATGTCAAGTCTATAAGATGGAAGCCTACAGTGGACCCAGCTGCAAGGGAAGGTTGAGCTGGGATGTAATAGACATAATCAGGTCTCTGGCGGCCATTCGTCCATCGTGTCCATTACAATAGCACGAGAAAAAGCGTAGAGTGAATGATGTTTCCTATTTACCGTTAAAAATATGCAAAAAAATTATATATATTGTTTCTAGAAGATTTTTTTGGTGAGGGGGCATATATTAATTACGTGAGGTGAAATTTGGGGTGGGGTCCGGCGAAATCTCACGCAGGGAGGGGGAGGGGGGCGTCGGAAACCTTGCGTCAACTTTTTAAATTCTTGAAGAACAGTAGAGTTAAGATAAAAGAAAATAGGTCCACAAACGACACGGAAACCGACGTTAGGGTGGGGGTGGGGGGGTGGGGTCGGAGGGTATAACCGCCCTCGGAACCAGGAAAGCTAAAATAAAAGGTCTCAAAAAAACTACGAGGTCTGTCAGTAGGGTGGGTGGGAGAGGGTGCGGAAAAGGGAGGAGGGGGGTAGGTCCAACCAGATCAAGAGGGAGTGGGTCTGGAATTCTGGAAAAAAATCCTCAATGGACGCCCCCTGACGAGACATCATTCTCCCTTCATGGCTATCCAAAATTGATAAAAGAACGTCGATTTTAAACATTACGTTCTCCGCTTTGGTAACATCATTAATTAAGAACGGAATTTTTTCGAAATTCAACCAGTACATAGCAAAAGTATTAATAACTAAGGTCACGGGTATGCCATAGTTCAGAGCCAACCTGATAGACTCCGCTGGCGTCGATAAGGAGTGATCGCATATCGCTAGATAGCAACACAAATTCCAAATTTTTGCACGGGCCATGATCGCATTATAATTGCTATAAAGTAAGATAGTTCACAGCCAGCTGCTAGGCTTCGCTGGTGTTCAAAAGGAGGGATTGCCTTACCGCTAGATAGGCACGACATACAACAGACGTTTGCATAAACTGTGTGTGTTTCCTGGAGTAAGGATTTTTCTGTTTTAGAAACATTTATTTATTTCCAATAGTTTTTTAACACGTTGTAAGAGATTTGCAGAACATCAGATAGAAGAAGATCATAAAATTCAGTGGGAGTAGACAGCAGTAATTGCACAACCGAAAAGTTTCTTAGCACGAAAAATAAGGAATCGATAGAAATTTTCAAACAACCCAAAAATTTCAATAAAGACGGCGGCTATGGCTTAAGCGAAATGTGTAAATGTGCACTCGTGGACAATCGTAACACAAAAACTCCAACGACAACATCATCTGTGGAACAGCTGATACCCGCTGCCTGTAACCAAAACAGCGAGATCAACGACGGAGTAACAAGTGATTCTTCACTTCCCTGATGAAGGCCCTAAGTTGGGCGCCGAAACGTCGGTAGTAATACATCGATATAAGAAGCGCGAATCCCGAAAAAGTTAGTGGAATATTTTATTGCTTTGTACCTGTTTGATAAATAAAAAATTGGTACAAATGATCCGTTTCTTGTTTGATACTACTACAAACCATCAGCCTCGTTACTCATCAGATATCAGTCGTATGATTTTTGCGTGGGATCACCTGGTATACTGTTATACCCATCTGGTCTTCTCTATATTTTTTACGCAACATACAGAGTGAGGTTGGAAACACATGTTTCAAGCGCTTAAAGAACACTTTTACAACAGGACGATTCGCCCTTATAGACCTGGGTAAAGACGAATGGATGGACAGGTTGGTTACCACCTGTTTATGACTCATACAAGTTGCTTGTAATTTTTACTGCATCGGTCTATTCAAGAAATGAGCAATTGTGGCTTGGTAAGGCCGTTGCGGCAATGCTGACTTGCACACAATCCGCTTCCTCTTTTTATTTTCTTCTTGCGGAAATGTTTGAGAGCGAACGTCAAGTGGTTGTCGTGTGTGGTGGCCACTGCGGTCACCTCTCCCCTGACACCTGTTGTTGCTGGATCTCTAACTGCCGGCAGCAGACAGAAGAAAACGCGGCCAGCTGTTGTTTCATCTGGGGGGAAACCCGCCTGACTCGTGGAACCGTCCCGAGAAGAAAGCGTGCACGGCATTCGGACTGGCTCACAGGGTTTTTGCGAGGTCCACCGCAGATTGCTCAGCGACCAGGACGAGAAAATCCAATCCATTTCGTGTATCAGACTCTGCCGAGTCACCTATAACACCTACACTGTGTAGTATGCTAACCTGGTTACCTCCATTCAGTAGAGTAACCATCAACAGTATTTAGAGTCCCACACAGCATCGTTGCAGACTGCTAAGCCAGGAACTGAACGGTAAATCAAACCATGAATTAATTTGCTTAAACTTGATTGGAATTATACAGTTGTCCTGCACGTGTGCCTATCTACATCTACATATATACTCTGCAATTCACAAAATTGTGGGTGGCAGAGGGTGCTCAGCACTAAAGCTAATCTCTTTGTTGTGCATTCCAATCCCGAATGGTACAAGGGAAAAAAGAATTCATATAAGAATCAGTGCGGCACCTTATTTCTCTAATCTTATCCTTCCTGTCATTCCGACTCAAATAGGTTGGTGGACGAAGTATTTCACTACACTCGTAAGTGAAAGTGGGAGTACGCATGTTGACCAATAAGTTTATACGAAACGTGCGTCGTCTATTTACCAGAGACTCCCAGACTAGTCTACTAATCAGTTATGTGACGCTTTCATAAGGAATGTAGCAAGCGGTCACGAATCGAGCGGCTCTTCTCTGTACTTTCTCTATACTGTCAATCAACCCCTTACGAAACGGATGATCATATTAAATTACCAACAATGAAAGATGCTTATCTTATGGCTCCTCTTCACAATCGCCCATGATGCGGGATTTAAAAAAGTGGCCATCATCGTCCGACCACGAGTTGCTGTCTGTGAATTTTCATTTACTGACTGTTGTCTCTAGAAAATCTACGTCAAAGTGACAGCGGCTTGTGGTGATCACGGATTAATAAGTCACTCATAAGTCAATCATAATTTTATATATTCCTTGAGAGTTTGTTTTCGTTACGTTTTTGTTTGTTGAGTTTGTTGCTAAGAGAGATATCATTGCAAATTCCATTTACGAACCGTACAACCTCAGAAGAAAGTCAAATGTGAATGTTATCTACGTAGTTTCGGCTGGTGTTGTCGGAACATTGTAAAATAATTAATTTACTGAATTAAAATAATGATAAGTACAAAGAAAAGCTTACGAATCTTTCATTAATCAGATAATTTCTATAATGTATTTAAAAAAGAAGGAAAGACGACCGTGTAACTAAAAAAGAGATTACCATAATCTTCCAGGAATAACTGGAAAACATAACATAAGAACCAGGCACAAACGATGCGCAACGAAAAATAACACAGGTTGCTGGTATCTATTTGCTTGGTACATAATTATAATGATTATCGGAATGAACATCAAAAACAAAAAAGTCATGTAAAATAGATGGAGGAAGAGCAGATGGTGGATGTTGACTATTTACGCGCAACTGAACAAGGTGCAGAGCCTCCTGTTATAGTGCTAGGCATTAGGCAGCTCTCGCCTGGACTTCGTTTTCACTTCTCCGTCCATACACATGATTTTTTTTTTTTTTTTTTTTTTGCTCAGATAAACCATGAATAAGAACAAGCTGAACTTCTATCAGAACCATCATCAAAATTTTATGACTTCGATCACATGTCCAAGCGACTTTGAATATAAAGTTGAAAAAATATCTCCATTGGTTGCGAAAAATAAGTCATATTTTGTACCTCTGCTGTGCGACTGAATTGATGGGCGATTGTGTGGACACGCGCACGATCACCATCACGCATTCCTTACCGAAAATTAACCGATTACTCATGATTATAGGCGATGAGGGCCACTCACAGACGATTGTGCCCTCTACACAATCGTGAGTGCCTATAGTCGCCCTTCATGGGCGATAGTGAAGAAGAGCCTTTATACCAAGCCTGCCCAACCCTACGCCCGCGGACCACGAATTTTCCCGCCAACAGCAGCGGTCTAGAATATGCTAGCTCAAAAACCTCTGCAAAGGTCTCATTGATGGGTCTTCACGGGTGTACCGCCGGGTTGTGTTTTGAAAACACGATATTTCGAGGACTAGCTCCGTCATCTTCATCAACCGACCAGTGCAGATGTCTCCACACCTGATGAAGACGACGGAGCTAGTCGTCGAAATATCGTGTTTTCAAAACACAACCCGGCGGTACACCCGTGAAGACTTTACGTCTCATTGATGTTTTTTACTTTTTGATTGTAATTTTAAAAAATCTGCAAAGGTGTCATTTCTGGTTTTTATTTTTTTGATTGTGACTAAACGATGTTACTTATATCTTTTTTATAGTTAAAAGTTAAATAGAATCCAAACTGTGGCCCGCAGGCTTACTTAGAATCGAAATTGTAACCCGTCTCCAAAATTTGTTGGGCAGCCAAATCTTACTTTTTGTTTAAAATTCAAGGTTTGGCTACTAAATCTAATAATCTTCAACGCCTCCTTTTCAGTCGACATGGTTCATTTCGAAAGCACTTTTAATTTGACATTCACCGTATTGAAAGCAACACTTGTAGTCATCGAGAATGGGTGATGAACGATTAGGATGCGGGTTTTAAATCCCGTCCAGCGATCCAGGTGTTATTTCTCCATTGTTTTTATAAATCACTGGATTGAAATGACGAAATAGCTCACTCAAGACGTCGTGGCTAATACCTTCCCGTTTCTTCTAGTGGCTTCGACATGGGCGAGCTGCAAGACAGAGGCGGTGGTTGAGCATAGTGTTCTGTTGTAAACTTATACTGAAGCATCGTATTTGCTATCATGATGTATAGACAACAGGGCTGCAGGTTATAGATCTTTATATCTGGAAGAGATAATGGGTTTGAGCTTGCTTTATAGTTCGTCTTCCAAGTGCATTTGTTTTATCTGTCTTAGTTTCGGTAAACGCATACAGAATCAGGAATGATATTTTTAATGCCCTTTATTACGTTCAAAGAAACGAAATTTCACTCTGAATTTTGTCGAAACTTCACAGCTCCCGCAAGATCTTTGATCCGCTGATTAAAGATTTCTGCATCCATAATCATTGCAACTGATATAGGACTGTTAACAAGGGATGGGAAGAGAATTGGCGATAGGCTTTATGGAAGCATCAACTCAGCGTTCACCTGTTAGGGTATGCTCCCGAGACCAAAGTCAAAAATTATTTTTTTTTCTTTCCTCGTGAACCAACGTTGATGTCAATGGAGGTAGGAAAGTACAACGGACAAGGAATTAAATGGGTAGGAATTCGGGCATGGAGTTTAGAAGGAACCTTCCCAGCATTCGCCTGGAGTGATATGGTAATACCATTTAAAATCGAAATCTGGATGGGGATCCACCAGTATGCGGGGCCAGGTAGTTATGGCGCACCCAACACGCTGGGTGAGGACCGAGTTAGCTGTGTGACGCACCTGGAGGCTGTGGAAGAGCGGCGGGATGTCCGAGGTGAGGGGCGGGTCTCCGCCCGCCTCCAGCAGCAGCACGCTCCAGCCCGCCTGCTCACTCAGCCTGGCGGCGACCGCCGCCCCCGCCGACCCCGCGCCCACCACCACGAAGTCGTACGCGGGCCGCAGGGCGGAGGCCGCGTCGGGGGGGTAGCCCGCCCCCCGCACCATGCGCCGCGGCGCCCCCGCCAGCGACACCAGCAGCGAGGCCAGCAGTGCCGCCCCCAGCCCGCCCCCCTCCACCGCCGGGCACGAGTCCTGCCACCACGACGCGGGGCAGCTGTCCATCCTCTGCAATCACACCACACTACCACTGACCATGTTGCCAACCTCTGCAATCACATCATACCACACTACCACTGACCATGTTGCCATCCTCTGCAATCACACCACACTACCACTGACCATGTTGCCAACCTCTGCAATCACATCATACCACACTACCACTGACCATGTTGCCATCCTCTGCAATCACACCACACTACCACTGACCATGTTGCCAACCTCTGCAATCACACCACACTCCACCACCACTGACCATGTTGCCATCCTCTGCAATCACACCACACTACCACTGACCATGTTGCCATCCTCTACAATCACACCACTCTACCACTGACCATGTTGCCATCCTCTGCAATCACACCACACTACCACTGACCATGTTGCCAACCTCTGCAATCACATCATACCACACTACCACTGACCATGTTGCCATCCTCTGCAATCACACCACACTACCACTGACCATGTTGCCAACCTCTGCAATCACACCACACTACCACTGACCATGTTGCCATCCTCTGCAATCACACCACACTACCACTGACCATGTTGCCAACCTCTGCAATCACACCACACTACCACTGACCATGTTGCCATCCTCTGCAATCACACCACACTACCACTGACCATGTTGCCATCCTCTGCAATCACACCACACTACCACTGACCATGTTGCCATCCTCTACAATCACACCACACTACCACTGACCATGTTGCCATCCTCTGCAATCACACCACACTACCACTGACCATGTTGCCATCCTCTACAATCACACCACACTACCACTGACCATGTTGCCATCCTCTGAAATCACACCACACTACCACTGACCATGTTGCCATCCTCTGCAATCACAACACACTACCACTGACCATGTTGCCATCCTCTGCAATCACAACACACTACCACTGACCATGTTGCCATCCTCTGAAATCACACCACACTACCACTGACCATGTTGCCATCCTCTGCAATCACAACACACTACCACTGACCATGTTGCCAACCTCTGCAATCACACCACACTACCACTGACCATGTTGCCATCCTCTGCAATCACAACACACTACCACTGACCATGTTGCCATCCTCTGCAATCACAACACACTACCACTGACCATGTTGCCATCCTCTGAAATCACACCACACTACCACTGACCATGTTGCCATCCTCTGAAATCACACCACACTACCACTGACCATGTTGCCATCCTCTGCAATCACACCACACTACCACTGACCATGTTGCCAACCTCTGCAATCACACCACACTACCACTGACCATGTTGCCCGGTGTAGTTGGCGCAAAGAGAAACATTTGTACAATGATTCATAAAATTCGCGCCAACTTTTTTTCGGAATTAAAGCAAACCTACCAAGAAACGGGTGGGTTGAAGTTTATTTGCACAAACACTATTTTCATTCGTCCGAAAAGATTAATGTGTATGAAGCTTCATTAATTTGATTAAGAAATTGCGTTACAACATTACTAAACAACGCTAGATTATTTTAGAAACTCACATTTGATTCAGTTGCGAAGTGAAAGAATATACTGTTTGCTCGAAACGCCAGATACTTTAATTCCGCAGATTCAGCCTTTTATACAAATATCAAAATTGAATCCGGAATAATTTTATAGTAACAGAAGACTAATGCTGATGGGGAAAGACATTGTCCAGAGATCGTGCTTAAAGAAAATATCTGTTGTTTTTACGGCTATCTATGGCGTTTAAAAATTGAATATCCCGAATTAAAAGAAAGAATACTTCAAGGATTGTTTGTGCGAAATAGTTTTTATTGTAATCTTATTGCTTTCATTAAAGGCTATGGTCAGAGACATTGTAATTGTGTGTTTAGTACGAATTATGCTGCATCTAGTAGTTACATCTGTGGTATTCCTCACCATACGCTCAGAATTGCATTTAATGTTCCGGCGTTATGTAAAGTAGAAGCATAAGACATGCCAAATAACTGAGTTGATATTTTAAGCTTTAAAACGGTGAAAACGCCATCGAAATCTTAGCAGTAGATTTCGAGTTTTTCTGTCCCAAATATACCCGGTTTTCGTTTTGTAGATATATATGTACCATTTATTAATTACTAGCAGTGTTTCCGGCGTTGTCCGGTAGAGTTGGCGTTGCGTTAACCATACATTATTTTTATTCGCGTAATGAGAAACCTGTAACAGGTTTCATAAAATTCGTGCCATCTATTTCCGGAATTAAAGGAAACCAAGATTCACCCACACATAAGCATGAAAGGAGAGGGTTGAAGTTGATTTACTTGTACACTATCTTTATTCGTCCAAAAAGATTTATGCATACCAAGCTTCGTTGATTTCGTACCGAACATTTCCGGTACAATACTCAACGGTGATTTAGCAGCACAGTTCTAAGAATGGGGTGGTTTGGCTGCTATGATACGGAATGTCAGTTTTCATTTTAGTCCAGGCTACTTTTCAACCTAATTACATCTAATGTTGCTGTTCGAAAATCCAAACACGGACCGTACGCTCATTAATACATACCACAACCATAAAAATTAGAAATGTATCTGGAATGAGCCTGTTTATTCCGGCATCGCGCAGAAAATACAGATTTTGAATGGATTTTCAGAATCTGAAAGCTTTTAGTCAAAGTTAAAATTTAAGATGTTGAGACAGATTTATTTTACAAATAATGTAGCATTACCTCAAAACTGTGGAATCGATTTTGATCGAGTTTACACAGAATCAAATATTAACTTCATCTGGCACTGGAAATCAAAATTAAAATATATTCCTTACC
Organism: Vandiemenella viatica; assembly: GCA_031002005.1. Taxonomy (NCBI): domain Eukaryota; kingdom Metazoa; phylum Arthropoda; class Insecta; order Orthoptera; family Morabidae; genus Vandiemenella; species Vandiemenella viatica. The sequence goes on along the minus strand of CM061914.1, from coordinate 25,977,957 downwards.
TGTAAAAATATTCATTACTTTCGATTTTATTCAGGGATTTACAAACTACGGTGCCGTTTTATTGTGAACGCTAAAGACGGTTGCCAGAGACATTGTAGTTGTGCTGACAGAGATTGTGACCAAAGAAAATCTCTGCTGTTTTTTCGTTATTAGTTTCTCGCATTCAATACGGCTATCTATGGCGTTTAAAAACTGAATATCCCGAATTAAAGTGAAGAATACTTCAAGTTTAATTTAGTGTGCAAAATAGCTATTATTGTAAAGTTATCTTATTCCTTTCGTTAAAGGCTATGGTCAGCGACATTGCAGCTGATTGTTTAGCGCGAAGTATGTAACATCTAATCCATCCATCATTGAGATTTGTCACCATACGTTTAGAATTTCATTTAATGCTCCTGCTTTATATATGGTTGAAACATAAGATATGCCAATGAACTGAACTGAGATTCTAGGCTTTAACCCCATCGAAATCTGCTTAGTAGTTTCTGCGATTTTACATCTCAAATTTATCAAATTTTCGTTTGATAGATATAGATAGATAAGTATCCTGAATAACTGTATTAATGTTTATAACTTGATTTGTAATCAGGATCACATTTAGGCATAGGCTGTAGGGATGCTTCCTTCAAAAGGCCATGGCCGAATTCCTTCCCGTTCCTTACCTCCATTCCCACCCCACCTCTGATAACCTCGACGTTGACGAGGCGTAAAGCCATCAGAGAAAAAAAGTATTTTGAAGGGGATAAGGTTGTTTTGTAAAAATTTTGAAAATATATAGCTTTTAAAATATAATTTCAGTTTTTTTTGGTACACCCTCGTTTATAAAATTAGAGGTCTGAGCTTAGTGTAATGACATTAATTTTTCGATATTTGCTGCCTTATTTATCATCAGCAATCTTAAATCACTACGTTCCACTATTGGAAATCTGTTTGTTAATAAATAATAAATTGCTGACTATGCTCTTTTGGCTACATGTGATCATGTGAAAGCAATCAAAAACTTTCTTGATGCGACCTTTAAATCCGGATACTATTCATGAACGCAGGGCCTAGAAATTCCCGCGATGATCTCTTGAACGTCCACCGTTGACTAGTACCGCCCCCTGACCGGTACAGACGTCACTCTATCATTCTGGCACAGTATTGGTAGAAATTACCGTACGAGTTACTTGTTTGTTAATGTTTGATAGTAAGATGTTGCATGCGTTATAAGGAAAAAAAAAAAAAAAAAACAGCAACCACGAAATTCGTCTTGGAAGTAGTTAAAATAGCCAAATCCCCGTTCTAAGATCGTTCACCTTTTGAAACAAACTCTGTATCAACATTAGTAAAAAATGGAAGCTTTCCATATTCAGCCATAAAAAGCCGACAGTTAACGCAAAAGCCATACTTCAAAGAGCTAGACACGTCAGTTGGTGATACTCGTATAGTACTGGCCATAATTATACGTAGAACTAAGAATTTTTCTTTCTGATCACAACGTTTTAATGTTAGCACTGTGACCACCTGAAGTCAATCACAGAGCTAGCTTAGAAAGCCAAATTCAGCAGCATACCCTCAAAGACTTCCATCTAAATACAAGCGAAGATTGTCTTCCTTCTCATGTAATTACACACTATTTTGGCTCTATGTCATAAACAAAATTTTACATTGGGGGTAAAATGAAAATCTTGAAAGAGTTACATTTTTATCTGGTCTGAAGAATTGTGTTTGGAGTTCCGTTGCGGTCATAGTCACAGTGGCCGTGTAGGCAAGAAGGCTGCTGGACTTTCCGTCCGTCGTGTCCGGAATGTCCGGGAACGCGGAAAAGACACAAAGGGAAAGTGAGCCAGGGCGCCGAAAAACACGGTCCTCTAATGGTGTGGAGTCACAGGTAGGTGCTCGGCACACAAGCACATCGCAAAGAAATGCAGCGAGAAGTATAGGAACAGTATCGAAACTGTTTTCAAGTCGGCCCAGTGAGGCAGTTTTTCCGTTGCAACTTAAAACATCGACATACTCATTTTTCTCTTAATTGCATTAACTGAGCGGAAGATCAAAGGGGTTGATGTCATCGACTTATTATCTTGAATTGCTTTTAAATTTTTCGCACTGGGAAAAGTGGTATAGATGGTGGTGAAGCGTATTTCCTCTATGTGGAAAAAAGGCAAAATACGCCTTTAAGATCTCTAAGCCACTCGCGTTGCGATAATCGTAATAGAAGTTGGAAAAAAATATGGTTATAAAACTTCCAGTTGCAATAACGTCCTTATACACTCCATGAGTTCGAGCAAAATCATTGGACTAAAGTGATAAAATATGCTATGATAATCTATAATTGATAATACTCGTGGTGGGTAACGAAATTGAGATTATAATGAAGAATAAAGAATCCGATTAACAAAAGCGAATAAAGTCAGGTCCTCAATATACCAATATCAGCAAATTAACGAATTTTTCGGTGATTTTCTGAAAAGAGAAAAGTCAGTAGTTATTAGCACTTTTAGGATGAACACAATATCATGTGATTTAATGTAATTTCTGTTGAGACAATCTACTGATCTCCAAAAAAACACCCAACAGGATAAGTACTATAATATAACTTAAAATCAGGCCGAAAGGTCACCGCTGCGCATAGTAAATTCACACTGACTGTTAATTTTTTTTATTACCGTGTGGCACACACGGTCGAAAAAGAGACTCATTTCAATCCAGAAATCATAAAATTGACCTCAGAGGATTCGTAAGGTGATTGATAATTCCAGTATTTTCACGATTACTAAGTTTCAACTCAATTTTTTTAAAGTTAATGGAATCTAGTGTAAAAGCCGTACAGCTAAGTAAATTAATTTGAATTAACTAAATTTAATCCCTACAGCATGTATTTTATTCAAGTGAAAGTATTAGTCACTATCTCAGGTAAGGTGCTACGCGGTGATGATAATCCTAATTAATACTACCCAAACCGAAGTCGGACTCGAATCGGTGACCCTCAGAATTTGAAGCCAGTTTGTTTGCCTACTAGTTGCCGGGTCGAAAACAATAAAAGCTATCTTGGACGACAACTTGGATGCTGCCAAAGATCACGTAACAATCCACTGTGCGAGAGCTAAGTAAATTCCGGTGCTCTTATGACGTAAAAAGAGTTTTAATTTATCACGCATTCCGCTTTTATCGCGGATCAACTAATAGTTTAACGTGGAAACCGAACTACAGGGCGTCCTAGCATATCTAGTATTAGCAAACGAGAGCACTAAAAATTCTTGGCCTCACCGGGATTTGAAGTTGGGACCTAGGACCACCAGTTTCATTTTCTAGTCCCCACCGTTTAATGAGAAATCCGAACACAGAAGATTGTTGTTCACTCGACAAACTTCGTATACCGATTTAGCACATACGCACTAGTCAACAGTACAGATAATACTCACCTTTCAGGAGATCTACAAACTGTTTTGATGATTTATGTTCTCATCAAGGCGATTGACTGCTTGAAGCTACTCTTCCTGCCAGATTGGCCTTATATTATGATTTGTATTCAGAGATTAAAAACCTAATTACTTCGCCAAGTGTCTGGTCTGCCTATGAAGCACTTGGTGCAGCTGATGCCGGTACTCACCTTTGCGTTCCTCGACGGGCTCTGCTTCTCACTATCTGCTGCTGGTCGTCGCCAGTGGCCATGCTCCCTCATCGATTACCCCCAGAGGTCACGGCCGTGGTGACGAGTTGACACACTGGCTGATAAATCCACGATACCACGCGCCTTATTCAATAACACAGCTTCCTTGGTCTTTTTTTCATATGGCTTTACGCGTCTTCGACGTCATTAGGGAACCGGAGACAAAGAACGGGAAGGAAATTGGCCATGGCCTTTTGAAGGAAGCATCCCGGCATTCGCCTGGAGTGATTTGGGGAAACCATGGAAAACGCAAATCTGGTTGCCGGGATGGGGATTCGATCCGGCGTCCGCCCGAATGCGAGGCCACCACGCTCGGTAGGCCCTTGGTAACCTGGATACTGGCACTGGGACGAAGTTGACGTCCGAGCCGGTTCCACACATCTTCTCTCGGGGACATGTCTGGGGTTCTTACTGGCCAGCATTACGCAGACCCTTTCGGATAGATGCAATGCACCCTCCGCCACACACTTTTAGTGAATCACGGAGTAATAGTAATAGACAGTTCGTAGAGACACGTGCCGCCAGTGAAGGAGCATTGTACTGTTGAAAAATGGCACCGCCATACTGTCGCACGAGAGAGATGAAGACGCAGCACGCAGGTTGTCTTTGACATGCCGTCAGAGTTCCCTCAGTCACTACCAGCCGTGACCTGAAGTCACACCCGACGGCTCCCCACGCCATGACACCAGGAGTAACACCACTGTCTCTCTCCAAAACATTGGAACCTTAGGACCTCTCCTCAGGTCGTCGATAGTGCATAATCGCGAGTCATCGCAGGACACAGTGCGATGCCGCATATCAGCAGTCGATTCTTTCCTGTCACGGCACTACTCCCAACGCAGCCGTTTGTGTTGTGGTGTTAACAGCAGCTTAATCATGGCACTGTATTTTCTTAGTCCTGCTGCTGCTAGTCTAAATATAATTGCGACTTCTCCCCATAGAAGTGCTACTGGGATTCCTATAAATGCAATGTGGTGTGAATCTTGCTATGCAGCATTGTCTCTGTCATAGTGGCTGCAGACGTCGCACTTTACTAGTTTTACTACTAGATTATGATCCAACCTGCAGTCAACTTCTCTCTACCGCACGTTCGTAACAGCAATAATAATAATAATAATACAATCTGAAATAACAACAGAAAACTCATCACTGCCAACAAAAGAAGAAATTTATGCACATATAAAGAAACTTAAAAAATAACAAAATATCAGGGGAAGAAGGAATTGTAGCCGAACTATTAAAAAAATTATGCCCAAATTCACAATTCACTCAAAAAAATTCACATGTAATCCAAAATGTTTGCAAACCGAAATAATCTCCGATGACTGGAAGATTTCTCTAATCCACCAACTACATAAAAAAGGCGACAAATCAGATGTAAACAACTATCAAAGGATCTCCCTCCTCCAGTCACCTATAAAATTCTTTCAGTCTGTCTTTTGAAGAGTACACAAGAGCAGTTAGAACCCAAATTAGCAGAATTTCAAGCAGTATTGAGACCAAACAGGTCATGCCCAGAACACATTTTCAGCCTCAAAACTATAATCAAAATGCGAGCCCTCAGACAAAAACCTCTAGTATGCATATTTGTGGATTTCAAAAACACATACGACTTAATAGACAGGCTCTCACTATCCCAAATTTTAGAAGAAAGAGGATCAGAACCCAAAACACGAGAACTCTTAAAACAAACAATAATTGGCACTAAATCTAAATTCATTATAGAAATCTCAGAACCCTTCAACATTCAAACAGGTGTGATACAAGGCGACGGGCTCTCTCCTCTCCTCTCCTGTTCAATGTCGTTCTAGACAAGGTTATGGAAGAATGGGAGAAGGAACTCAAGAAATGTAAGTGTTGGAAGCCAATCGCACCTGGCGTTCCCAAAAATAACCTCTGCATACCATACCTCCCTTTTGCGGATGATTTGGCGATACTAGCAGAGGATGAAGAGACTGCCATCAAACAGCTTGAGACACTCAAAGAATGTACAGAAAAAGTAGGGCTACAAATCTCATTCGAGAAAACTGAATTCCTGTGTTCAAAGACATAAATTGCAAGTTTGAAAACAAAATACGGTAAAATCAACAGGGAGGGCCCCGTAGTTTAAATACCTCGGAGAATTAATCGAACCGACAGGCCTTGAGAGCATATCTCGCAGTAAAATCGCCTCCAAAAAAAAAAAAAAAAAAAAAAAAAAAACCTTTAGGATTGGTTCAAACCCTCTAAAACAAAAAATCCATTTAAAGACAGACAAAATTCGGCACTAAAACACAGTCATAAAACCAACAGTCTTCATGCAAGCGAAACGTTGACACTTAACAGAAAACAAGAACTTGAAGAAATAAAAAAAGAAGAGACAAAAATCATTAGGAAAATTCTAGGAGTAAGACACTCTAAAGATGGTTACAGATTACAATCATCAAAACAACAGAAAAGTTTTCCGACATCGAAATTGACATCAAGAAAAGGCAAATGAAATTCTTTGGTCACCTTAACAAATTACCAAAAAATCGATTGACAAAAAGATAATTGATTATGTAACCTCACTTAAAAATTCAACACCTTTGCTGAACGAAATACCGAGAGTGGTGGTGTAACGGTTAGCGTTCTGGCCTCGCATTCGGGAGGACGGCGGTTCGAATCCCCGTCCGGGGATCCAGATTAGGGTTTCCATGGTTTCCCCAAATCACTACAGGTGAATGCCGGCCTGCTTCTTTCAAAAGGCCATGGCCGAATTCCTTCCCATTCCTTGCCCCTCATCCTTTCCCGTCTCTAAAGACCTTGCTGTTAAGAGACGTTAAGCAGTTAAAAAATAAAAAAACTGAAAGAAATTCGAAAGGATCTCAAAAACGCAAAAATAATATCAACAGACATTTTACAGCCACCTTCAGACACAAAAGCAGACAAATGGGGAGTTACAACTGAACAACAAAAACAATACTGACCAAAGTGGTCGGAAGAACGGAAACAAGCTATTTCGGAAAGAGTGTAAGCCTATTGAAACAACAAGAATAACGTCTGAAATTTACTGGGAGAATTCGCCACTAATAATAATAATAACAATAGTGATTTTACTGCTAGGCTGTTGCGTTTTATAACGAGCCAGCGCGTCATACAGGTGGAGGAGATCAGTCAACGGCAGATTTTTCCCAAACTCTTTAACGTTTCGAGGCACCCAGTTTTACTTGCAGCCGGCTTTTTGTAGTTGTCAGGCCTTTCCCAGATTTACCATTGCTAGGCTGCCTAGCCTCAGACAAGAGGGCTTGGTGACGTAAGACCAGGCGTCTGTCATACGCACTTTATTCCTTGTGAACCAGTCATTTTATGTAGTATACTGTCAGTACTTGAGAATTTCGGTTCATATAATTATTATTAGATGTTAGAATTCTGTCAACTGTTGCTTCTACGTGCCCTGTAATATAAAAATCGTGTACTTTTGCGATTGGCGTATCTCACTCACCTTTTAATTCTCATTTTTTTGATATTGTTAAAATATGGATTTTAAATTTAATTTTGGTTAGGATCGGGATGTGAGATAGGCTTCCGTTATTACAATGAAGTTATCGTACAATTACACATAATTTATTTGAATGTACAACAATATTCAAAAACAACAGCTGACCAAACCAGAACATAACATATAAACAAGAAAACATCTCTGGTATAAGCTTTCCAACTTCAACATAAACATTATTAAAGTTTGTAACGTCTACCTTGGGGACGTTTATATTTGGGTCACACTGTTTTATCATTAACAAAATTATCAATTTGGAATATCAAAAATCATACTTAATCTTCAGCTTATGAAATATTATTGTAATGAATAGGAAAACTGAAAATTGGGTGTACAATTTATTATTGTGAAATTAGGCAAACATGAATTTTGTTTTTATTCTGAGGTTAACAATTACATATCATTGAATATCAAACAGCTAGAGCAAAATCTCAGGGTCATTACTGGGTGGAACGATTGCATGAGTTTCCGTCCGGGTCGTAGCTTTTACCATTGTTCACAGCCCAGGTCAGCGACCAGGCAAGACCAGCGCCACATGGGGTCGTCCAGCTTTCTCGACCGCACTGCGTGATAGCAGTGTCCCCAGCTCCGGCGTCGTTGAAGGTCACTTCGGCTGTGCTAGATGAAGATCTGAACCAGAGTGTCTCGTCGTCCGTTCTTCTCCTCCGAGCAAGACTCTGTACTTGTCGTAATGCGATGTCGCGTCCGGCTCTTGGCGATTCACCGCAATCCGCGCCAAAGGACCAGCACCACATTGGCCCCAGAACAGACAAGAAAAAACACCAACACTGCAATAAATTGAGGCGGCTTCTCTATTGGCTGGATCGTCTTCCCCTACTCTCATAAAGCACTCATTTACTAGGAAACGTCACTAAGGTTTATTTTTGCTAGTCTGCACCAGTTTTCGGCGGGAACTTTCCGAAACGTGCGAAAATAGAAAGCGGGTCTCAGTTATTTATGGGGGTTATAAATCCGCTTTATGTCCACGTTGAGAAGGACGTTGTCAGCACCCCCCAAGGTGCGTGTAAATCTGGACGCTTTAGTTCCGTCACGTTTCTGTTCGTTGACACGACGCATCGGCAATATTCACACATACCGTGGGATCACTTAGTGCCTAATGGCACTGAACTTTTTAATTCATTACAAGTTACACTCGGAGAATATGATCGTCCACCCCGTTATAATGTTTTCAAAGTTTCTACACTTAACTCGTGGAAAGTTAAGTACAAATTGCCAGAATCCTATTTACTGTTGTTCTGATACGACCTGGTGTGTCTTCACTCTGCCGAACTGGTCACTGTATGTTTGTCACCAACATTTCTTGTACCGCGTCCATTTTTTTCTGAGTGATTGTCTCTAGTGACTTTCATGAACGCAGAAACAACTGTTGTGTTGCTCCGAGAGTGGTGGGTGAGCGGTTAACTCTCTGGCCTCGCATTCGGGAGATATCCTGTTCGAAACCCCATCCGGGCATCCAGATTTGGGTTTTCCATGGTTTCCCGAAATCGCTACAGGCGATTGCCGGGATGCTTCCTTCAAAAATACCATGGGCGAATTCCTTCCCGTTCCTTCTCTCCCGTTCCATCCCGCCTCTAATGACCTCGATGTCGACAAAGCGTAAGTCATAAGGAAAAAAATTGTGTGTTGGTTTTCCTGCTTTTTAAACTCAGGTGACTGCTTATCTACTGGTCTCCAAGCAACGTAAGAGAAGGTTGATTCAAGGACTGCAAGGCACTAACGAGATACATAGCAGCGTACGTACACTAACAGGCCAGCACACGAGATACAGACAACAGGCAGAGCTCAGGACGCGTGCGGTTTACGACACAATTATATCGCACCATAATCGTCCTGTCACAGTTGGGCGAATGTGAGGCCCGAGAAGGCACAAATAATAAATTCTTCGGACGTTCAAAAAAAAAAAAAAACTTTCAAATTTAGTTATAACTTTAAAATTATGACATGTAGAAAATGACGCGCTCATTGTAGAAACGGAAGGAAAAATCTGAATCGTAAGCAGTTACTAAGAGGAAAAACGTTGCTTGTCTATTAAAAAGATCATAGCACAATGTTGGTGTACAATAATGTTATTTTCCTTTACATTCCTGTTGAACGAATTTTGTATTCTATTGCGCCATGTGTATACTGTAATTGCCGAGCAGAAAGACAAAATTTCCTTAATTTCGTACTGGAATGTGAGCTTGGGGCAAACGTTGGGACCTTTGCAGACTTCATCTATATGAGTGACGCAGCGACCGACTACTTCAGAAATATTTAATTTGACAGTTGAGTTCTCTGCTAGAGTCCAATATATTAAAAAAAAATTAAAGCGGCCATATACTGTCGGGGAGTTTATATCATTTTAATTGTTTTCTGTTCAAGTTAGAATGAAGTCTCTTAGAACCAAGGGCAGTAAGAAATAAGAGGGTATTGCAGCGTACATTGGTAACTGAAGTTGAATTTGGCTGCGTTGTCTTAGTATAGCGAATTTTCATTTCTTGATATCTGAGAAAAAATACCTGCATCAATGGTGTCGTTGGTAACAGCATTGTTAACGTCTCTGCTATTTAGCGGGAATAGCGAAATTTTTATTTTCAACAGCACAAAAATATTTAATATCAATTTTTATCCTTCTTCGTCTGGCAATTTAATATTTGCATCATGTTTGATTTACGACTTGGGTTTTGGAATAAAGAAATTCAGTACGTGTACTAGATATAGTAATATGCACAATATGTGTGATAAAATGAACTGCCGTATTTTGAAGAGTATTATAAGTTGCATCTTTAATAAAAAAAACTCATTCCAGTTAGCACTGTGCTTACATTAGTTACCAAAGTCGGCCACTAGAGGACCGGTGGTTTCTGCGCCTGGCACTACATGTGCTGCCATCTAGCAGGGAATGGCAGACAGTACATCAACAATGCTATGTAGTTCCTACACTTGAGAACTTTATATCCGCTGGTATATTGAGAAAAGACTTTGACAAGAGATAAGAGTGCACAACTTTCAGGAATTTGTCTCTGGAATGTCTGCATTACAGCAGTAATCGAAAGCTCTATGTGAACACTGTTCAGTACACTGATCGTATTTTCTCATGCAAATTTCAGTCTCCAAATGAGAGAAGAGAAACAAGAGCCATCGTTGTATGCGGGCAGCAAAAAACGCATCACCACTTAACTTAATAACTACATAGTATAATTAAACAATAAATAGTTTCTCATGTCAATGTGAGATTGTTACATGGTTTTCATAGACCTGGAAAAGGACTTTGACAGAATACAATGGGACAAGTTAATGACGATTCTAAAAAATAAAGGTATTGATTGGAAGGAAAGAAGGCTAATAAGTAAATTATACATCGAGCAAGGAGTGAGAGTGGGGAATGATATTACAGAAGAGGGAAAGATTGGAAGAGGTGTAAGACAGGGATGTTGTTTGTCACCCATATTATTTAACATATATTTGGAGGAAATTATGAAAAGAAGTTTAATAGGTAAAGGAGGTGTATGCATGGGTGGACGTAGGATTACCTGCATAAGGTTTGCTGATGACATTGTTTTGCTGGCAGAAAGTCTCAAGATACTCAGAAGAATGTTAGAGACTTTAGACAAAGGGTATGAGAAATTCGGGATGAGAATCAATAGGACCAAAACTAAATGTATGATGGTGGGAAAGAGTAGTAAAGAAATGATGATAACGCTGCACGGAGAAATAATTGAACAAGTGGAGTCCTTTAAATATCGCGGGAGTATTGTGAGTGGTGATATGAGCTGCAAGAAGGAGGTAAAGAACTAGAATAGCAATGGCAAAAAAAGCTTTCAATAGAAAGAAAAATTTACTATGCGGAAGGCTGGACGAAACCTTGAGCAAAAAATTAACTAAATGTTTTGTATGGAGCAGAAACATGGACGCTACGCAAAGAAGATCTTAAGTGGTTGGAAGCTTTTGAAATGTGGGTATGGAGGAGGATGGAGAAAATAAGTTGGGAGGACAAAGTAAGGAATGAGGAAGTGCTGAAACGAATAGGAGAGAAAAGGTCACTCATAAAAACAATAAGAAACAGAAAAAAGAACTGGATTGGGCATGTACTGAGGAACGAATGTTTGTTTAAGACTGCTCTGGAGGGGACTGTAAACGGAGAGAAGAGAAGAGGTCGGCGAAGGATGAAAATGATGGATGATATAAGGATAAACGGGAGATATATAGAGACCAAGAGAATGGCGGAACTGAGGGAGGCTTGGAGGGCTGTCACTGTGCGTGGACCTGCTGCATATCAGAGAACCCTTGATGATGATGTGAATGTAACGCAAACTCAAAACCATTCAACTTTTTAATACTAAGTGCTTTACACGAATAACAATTTTTTGACACTTTTCTGTCATTGAAAACACTTCCTTTTTCAGAAATAAGTTTATTTCCTCAATGAAGATTGTACAGATTACAGTTTTCAAAGTAAACATATTTGTACAGTATGAGATCAGAAGTTCCCTGCGATACCCAGTGGTTGTTACAGTTCTGCACCTTCTTTTTTAAAAAAACATGAAATAAATTATGTGTAAAGTAACGCTCCGAGCGTCCTTATGTTTTGCCTCATCAAAAGCAGTGTGTGGCATAACGTTAATGAGTGAAAACAGTACATACAGGTCAAAGACAATTCCAACTTATAGTAACATTAAATATTATATCTAGATGTGCACTTAACATACAAAACGAAATAATAAATAAAAATCATTCATCACATACAATATAATCATTGTATTACTTAACATGCAAAATGAAATAATAAATTAAAATCATTCATCACATTCAATATAATCATTGTATGTCAGTAGTGACAGGAAGGTGAGTGTTTACCATATATGCGGATTGTCATTGCAACACCATGTATAAATACATGCTGTGTTGCTACACAATACATTGGCATAAAATATGTTTGAGGAATGATTTAGTGTTTGTTTGCAAAACTGAAATGATCTTACCATGTAGTTACGTTACATAAAAAAATCTCCCATCTAAAAAATATCTTAATAAACAGAAAATTTTCTTTGGTTTTTACTATAGAATGAAGTAATTTGGATTAAATTACGCGAAACTTCGTTAATAATCGACCTGGACAAACCTCAGTCAAATTGTTTTTCAATCGAGATGTTTCGTTAATTACGAACCTCGTGAACACGAAACAAAGGACGTCCATTAATTACGTGAAGGTGTTTTCCGGAATTCCGGAGCCCACCCCCCTCTAATAAGATCTGCTGTTACCCCCCCCCCTCTAAAATGACGTGAGATTTTGACGGAGGCACACCCCCTCCCCTTGCTAATCGACCTCGTATATTTTTAGACCTTTTTTTAGCTCTCATGCCTCTAAGGGTGGTTATACCTCCCCCCCCCCCAAGGTCGGTCTCCGCGTCGTTTCTAGACCATATCCCCCCCCCCTAAAGTCGACATTCGCGTCATTAACCTCACTTTAGATTTCCGTAGCCCCCTCCCCCTTGGTGAGGTTTCGTGAGATTTCGCCGGAAACCCCCCTCCACACATTTCACCTCACCTAATTAATAGATGCCCCCAGGGCATTTATGTAAATGATACTGTTTGATAACTATCATCTAAATATTGAAAATTTGACTTCTTTGCCGCTTCTTAGGCGCTTTTTGTAGTCTGCAGTGAAATTTATATTTGTTTATTGACAGTTTTGATGACAAAATTTTTGTGAAAGATATTTCGATTTGCAGATTTCGTTACACTATATTAGAAGGAGAGCACTGTTGAGACAGTAACAGGTTTCCCAAACAGAGTCAAATGTTTAGATCGAAGCAATAAGATCTGCCAGTGTATTGGCATTTGGCGTTAACAACCATCACTAGCTATTAACTTGTGTCTTGCGGTAGGTGGTCTATACACTTGCTTCGGAACACAATTGCCACTTGAGCTTAACAGGTTCGTGTGCAGACACGATTCACGGTTGCATGTGGATGAGGGTACCTCGGGGCTCTATGCTAGGCCCCACGGTGCTGTGACCCTGTGGCGATCCTCCTTGATCATGTCGGCGGCCTTCTCGGCGGCCATGATGATGGCGGCGACGGGGTTGCCGTTGGGCACGTCGGGGAAGATGGAAGCGTCGACGACCCGCAGCCCAGCCACGCCGTGAACCCGCAGGCGCGGGTCGACCACGGCGCGCGGGTCGCCAGCCGGACCCATGCGGCACGTCCCAGCCTGCCGGACAAACAGACTAGACGTGGCCGTAAAGCTGCGTATCCTACGAGGTTTTGGAGGCCTCTCATCTTTGCCGCATATGCTAGCACGGACGGGCGCCTCTATCCATCGCCAGGCGGTAAAGATGAAAGGCCCGGCCTGCAAATGTGAGGATCGTGGGAACGCACCTCTAGGATTATGTCAACAAAACATCTAAATTGTCAGCATACTAATATTTTGGAAATGTTTTAATGAATGCATATAATTTTCAGAGTCACCAATGCCTGAGTTCAGAAACTCCCCTCCAGTTATCACGAGTTGGGCGCGGTACAGAATTCGTCTCATCGTAATTGTTGAGCTACTTGTATGCGAGGGTGAAATTGTAAGCCTTCTCTGCACCAACAGCTTTCAGCGAGTAGCAGTTATCCTTTTACTATGAACTCATGACGTTAGTGTAAGAGAAGCCTTATACAGCATAAAGACTGCTACTAGCTGGCATTCCCTCACCCTAGTACCGTAGCATGCGTAATGAACAGCCTAAAGGTGACTTACTATTACTATTACTCCGCGATTTACTAAAAGTGTTTGGCGGAGGGTGCATTGCACCTATCAGGAAAGGTAATGGTTGGAAGGGATATACATGATATGGCAGGTAGCGCCCATGGGCTATTGTGAGGAACCATCCCAGCATTCGCCTGGAGCGATCTAGGGAAACCATGGAAAACCCAGATCCGGATGGCCGGAGTGCTTTATCGGAAGCTACTCCTGTCCGATTCTGTGTTTACTCGCCCGGTAATCCTTTCTATTCCACTCCCTAATCGCTCGTGGAAAAAATGAGTAGAGAAATGAATCGGTTCTGGCCCTGATTTCTCTTATCTTATTTTCGCGGTCATTCCGAGATATGAATGTTGCTGGTAGCAATATTTGTTTGCTGTAATTCCGAAATATGTCAGTCGAGAATTTTTCAATTAGCTTCCGTCGAGAGCAACGCCTTCGGTGCTCCAGGTCTTCCCAACCTAACTCCTTCAACATTTAGCGTTCTCGCCTCGCATTCGGGAAGACGGCGGTTCGAATCCCCGTCCGGGCATCCAGATTTGGGTTTTCCATGGTTTCCCCAAATCAATCCAGCCAATGCCGGGATTCTTCCTTAAAAGGCCATGGCCGAATTTCTTCCCATTCCTTGCCCCATCCTTGCCCCCCATCCTTTCCCGTCTCTAAAAACCTCGATGTTAAAAAGAGACGTAAAGCAGTTACAAAAAAAAAATCCTTCAACATGGCACTTACGCTTTCCCTCCAATTATATATACCTGTCACGAATCGGGCGGCTCTTCTTTGGACCATCTCTAATGCCTCCATTAATCCCTTTTGATGGGGACCCTACACAGAGCAACAATATTCCAAGTGAGGCCTCACTAGTGACTTGTACGCAATCGATTTAACTTCCGGAATGCATTGTTTTAAATTACGATCTAGAAATCGAAGCATACGATTTGCTTTCCCAATTACATTCCCGATATGCTCATTCCACGACAAATTATTACGAATTGTTATCCCTAGATATTTAGTGGAATCTACCGTTCTAAGTACAGTGCCATTAGCTGTATATTCAAAGCTAAATGGTGTCAACTTTTTACTTACACGCATGACTTGGCACTTTTTAGCGTTTAATTCCAACTGCCAATCTTTACACCACGCAATTATTTTCATAATATCGTCTTGTAACAAAGCGCATTCGTCCTGGGTTGTGATTTCACGATAAATAATAGCATCATCGGCAAATAATCTTTTCATTCCCCTTATTATGTCGCACAAATCATTAATGTATATGAGAAACAACAGAGGCCCTATCACGCTTCCCTGGGGAACCCCGGACATCACTTCGGCAAGTGATGAACGGTCACCGTCGAGAACTACACACTGTGTTCTGTCCTTCAAAAAGTCTGCAACCCAATCGCATATTTGTCTAGATATACCGTAACCGCGAAGTTTCCTAAATAACCTAGTGTGAGGCACAGTGTCGAAAGCTTTTTTGAAGTCTATTAAAACTAAATCAACCTGGGATTGCTCATCTGTAATACGGCTCAAGTCGTGAATTAAGAGGGCAAGTTGTGTTTCGCAGCATCGGCCTTTTCTGAATCCATGTTGATTTGGGTTTAAAAGCTCATCTTCATCCAAAAACCGCATGACACGGCCCATGGTATTGCCGGCCGCATCGCACCAGCTCTCAACAACGGGACATGAGAAGACAGCTGTTTGCTGCGGTCTGTGGTACTGATGATGGTGCGGCTTCATCCTTCGCCCAGTAGGTTACATCAAAGGTCCGGGCAGTGGTGCGTTGTTGCCGTCTGTCTGCAGCAGATTAGCGCATCCCTCCCTCCTTGCTGTACATTAGGCTGTAGCAACGTGGTGGCAAGGGCTCGCTTTTAGTGCGTGCAGATCCCTACATTCGGCTTAGCTGGCGCTGTTTGCAAAACCACGGGCCGTGTGAAGCTACTTGAAAGGATTTACCTGTCAGGCCTGCCCAGCAATCAACAGCGGGCCGTGCGAAGGGTCCCGTCTTTGCTGGCCTCTATCCGTCGCCCAGTCTGTAAACATCAAACGCCCGTGGAGCTGAAACGACACTAGGCAAAGAGTTGGCTGCGAGGTGGCGAGGGTTAGCCAATGGTGCGTGTTGATCCGTACAATTCGGCTTAGCTGGCGTGGCTTGCAAAACCACGGCACTATGGGGGGAAGCCACCTTAACATAGCAGAGCGATAACCTAAAGTATTTAAGTGATGAAGCCTGCGTCCAGTTAGGAATCCGTGGAACACCTGTTCTGGGAAAGATGGGCTCAGGTACCTTTATGCAACAGCAGCTGGTCAGGCGGGGACAAAGGGTGAGAGATGGTAGTCTCGGTGAGATGTTTTGATAACGGGAGGCGGAATCATCTGTAAATTCATTGTCATTGTAAACGTGTAATGTTTATTGTGATGTTTACAGAATAAAGAAATTCAGCAGAAGTGATACTGTCGGTATTCCGTCATTCTCGGATGATACGATCTTGAACAAATACCGAATGCAAGAGCTGGTAGCTTTAGATGACTGTCTGCTTTCGGCAGAGCTACAGAAGCAGACTTAGACGTCCTGAACACCTTAGCAATGATTTTTAGCTATTTTCAATCGTCGGTTGGTCCTTGCAGGTTCTTGCCAGTAGCTAAGGGTTTTGAGCCATTTGTGATGTACCAAGCAGTACCCCCAGAACTAAAGTTCAGTGTTACTGGAGCTAAGATGGCAGGGTTAGTCAGACTTTGACGAATCAAAGACTCGGGAGATTTTCTTTAGACATCGGTAATGGCAATTTTTGAACTCCAACGCTGTGGACAATTCTGACTTTATTCAGTCATTCTAGTGTAAACGTTTTTACATGCCTAGAATAGCAGTCTGGTTGCTCAGTTGGTTAAGGGGCGTGACTGGGGAACGGAAGGTCCCCGGTTCAAATCCCGGCTGTAATTTTTACGAGACTTAAAACTGACCTTCACCTCTGGCAGAGCTTTGCTTTGTTCATGTGAAGCACGGTAGGACGCCCCGTGGTTCGGATTACATGTAAAGCTGTAGGTCCCCTTTCCCCGGTAGGATTATCGGGGTAGGGCAGCCATGACAGAGGCGCATGCGCGGCTAATCGAAACTCTGTCACGCGGCGGCCGAACAATTCTTTGGGATCTCCCGGCCATCAGTGCCATACGCGTCTACCTTTTTTACATGCCTAGAGAGCCATTATTACTGAAGTAATATTTCAGTGATGATGTTTCGTACCAAATCTGTGTATATTCGTCATTATAAACATTTATTAATAAATGCAGTCAGCGTCTGTAGGAGTATTTACTTCAGTTAAAAATAGTTCATTTAATAAAAGTGTTATGAAAAGGATAGGATGAACTGTAGTGAAGTATTCAGCCTCAATACGCCTTACAGCAGTTATACCCTGCTTATCTTAAAGTGTCGCCTCAAGGTCATGTTCCTCTTGCCCCACTCCCCACTCCACCAAGGTTTTCTCTTGTCTTCTCCTCTCCTCCGAGTAGACCGCTGTGTCCAGGGAGACGATAGGCGACTTTACCAGCAGCCACTGTTTCCCCTTCGCCTGTAGTGGTAAGGGCAGCAGAGTGGGGGAAGAGCAGAGTGACCTTGAGCCGCCTCTCTTAACTGAACGCACTACAGCACACTAGTTTATTCAAGTTTACTTGCCTAATTCTCTAATTGTCTCCGATATACCTGGTGAGTATACACAGCTTTACCTACCGAGCGTGGTGGTGTAACGGATAGCGTTCTGGCCTCGCATTCGGGAGGATGGCGGTTCGAATCCCCGTCCGGGCATCCAGATTTGGGTTTTCCATGGTTTCCCCAAATCACTCCAGGTGAATGCCGGGATGCTTCCTTCAAAAGGCCATGGCCGAATTCCTTCCCATTCCTTGCCCCCATCCTTTCCCGTCTCTAAAGACCACGTTGTTACAAAGGGACGTTAAACTGTTACAAAAAAAAAAAAAAAAAAAAAAGGCTTGAGACAGGGCATCACATGCCAAGATTCTTTTGCGTATGGACTATTCTTTGTTTCATGGATGTTTCGGTACCGGCTATAGTGCGTTCAGTTAGCAGAGGCGGCTCAAGGTCACTCTACTCTCACTCCAATGCCCTTAACCCTATTTGCGAACTGGGAAGTTACCACTTGCCTAGCAGTCCACAGCTTTGTGAGGTGAGGGAAAGATGATTTTGAGCCGCCAGTTGAGGGTGAACAGGGTACAGCGGTAGTGGTGATGCGCACCTGGTGGTTCTCCGGCCCGGTGTGTCTGCGGGCGACGCAGCGCCAGTACTCGTCGCTGGCGAAGGGCACGCCCTCGCAGCCGGGCCGCGGCGTGGTGTCGATGGCGACGCCCCAGGCGCGCAGTGGCGCCGTCCTGGCGGCCGCCACCGCCGCCTTGAGCCCCTCCACCAGCACCTCCAGGTCCCTGCGCTCGGTGAGGTAGCGCGGGTCCATGAGCGGTGGCGCCAGCGGGTCTGCACTGCGCAGGCGCAGGCGGCCTTTGCTCAGCACGCGCACCACCGTGGGCCGCGCCAGCATGTACGACGGCGCGCACTCCGCCGTCTCGCACTCCCCGGGCTCCCCCGTCCGCGAGCACCGCGCAGAGAACCCGTCGAAGAACACCTGCAACGGTTATCCTCACTACGACACTGGCGACACCTGTTGTCCTCACCCTGCTGTGACATATAAATAACTACGTGTGCGCCATGTGTCAGCCAGCTGTAAACAGGCAATGGTGCATGCACGGGTTGTTGTTCATCAACACATGCACTAACAGTTATACTCGGCATCTGGCCACTGGATCTGGAAGTAAGGAAGCGAAGAGCGTTATACTGGATGAAAAGATGGGAATATTGGAAGGCCCGTTGAAACCAAACAAGTTGTTTGGGATGCGCTGATTGACGAATGGCAGCAAATAAGGACCCATAACAACACGGACAGAAGGATCTTCGGACATACTTCCTTGTGTGAAAGAGAGAATTGACATGACTCACCTACAACCATCTCCAGGGCTCATACACTACATATCTGGCCATGGTCCATACAACAGTTTCCTAGAGCAGAGAGGCCTCAAAGAAACAAACAGGTGCGACTGTCGCGAAGTAAGTACTCGCGAGCACGTGGTTTGAGAATGAAAACAATCTGAAGAATCAAGAGCACACCTTCAAATACAATTTCGAAATATAGGATATGCGATATACTTCGTGATACCGTGCTTTGGCACTTGCTGGATGAAGCCGCTAATCTAGCATTACTGCGTGAGAAGGCAAAATATACTGAAATGAAATTAGCCGACTGAAGAAGATGCCACGAGCAGGCGGCATCAGAAACAGGAAGAAGGGTAGAAGAGGAAGAAATTGAACATGGAAGTACTACCCAACAGTGATTACAAGCACTACCCACGACTGAGGTGGCGCTTGCACCGGAAGATGGCAAATATTCCATTCGTCGCAGGGTCTCTGGAAACACAGGCACCTTCTCCAGGGATCTCGGAGCAGCCTGCTCTGATTGCAGGAGGAAACTCCTGAGGTGGTAGTGGCTCGTTCCAAGGACAAACTGGAGAAGGACGAGATTACTACGGGGAACGTGAAGCTGGCTGACGGCACTTGGCAGTCGGCATGTCAGCAGTCCCCTGCAGCATCAGCAGAGACACCCGCGGCCTGGATGTCGGCGAAGGTCAGCAGTGGAGCAGAAAATAACATTCGTGTTTACACAGTTTGTTGATTAGTAGTATGAAAACACATAGAAACTCGAAAGTGTGTGGAAATTAGTGTAGATGGTATATTAATTTAGTAAAACACGTTAGAACAATAATCCGGATCTATTAAACGAATACTTACCTAAATTGTTTCAAAATAAATAATTTAAATTTTTGTAGAAACTAAGGGCCTACTTTAGCTAAAAGGTAGTATGCTATGTAAAATCAGGAAATAAGGAACAATGGAATTACTACTAGCGTTTTATTAAACGGTACTCAGATATTTACTTTGAAATATGTTTTACGTGTGTTATAATTGTGTTCAGACGGAGCATATTATTACTGAAAGTATTCGGAGCACAAGTATCCTATGGTCCCTGTTCTCTGCAATTTTTCACGTCCACCTCCAAGAAGATCAGCTCTCCTGAAGATCTCCATCGGAGCGTGTACGCCATCGGTATTAAGTTAAATTAGATGTAACTTGGTTACAGTGTTTAGCTGGAATTTTTACATACCCTTTAATGTGACCCTGATCACTGGCAAAGCTTTACTTTCTTCACTTGAAATACGCTTGGATGCTCCGTGGTTCTGATTCGACACGGAAGGATGACCTGCTTCGAATAGGCGGCCACTACAAAGGCGGATTACGCCACTGTCGCTACTTGAATAACTTTTTGGGATCTCCCTTAAAATAATGCCGTATGAATTTATTTACTTTTCATTTTACTTATTGCCTTCAAAATGAGCTCTAAAATGAATATCATCAGTTCAATTGAAATCAATTTATTTAAATAAAAAAATTCACTTCTTACATAGTTACGAATAATTGTCACTTGAGAATAATTCCTAGCGTTTTATACAGAGTTTCACAACAAATTTAAACGTATTCAACACTTCGATTCTGTTCTTCAAGTTTTTCGTATGCTTTCCATAAACAAGTTGGTCGATTTTCTAATATGCCTTTCCTTTGTTTTTCAGGTAAGCCGCTGCTTTCCCGCCGAATGAACACGGCAGTGTTGGTAAGTAAGGGACTTAGGTGATACCAACTTTACTAATTAGTTACAATGAAAACCTATCATTCAGAGCGAATACATCATGCTTGATTTCGCCGAATCAACTAAACAAGCCAAAGTGTTTGAAGCAGATGTTGTGTCTAATGATATTATCTTATATACGCCTCCAATTTATTTTTATTTTGTCCCATCAAGAGGTGCCAGGTAATCGATAAATGGATGATGGCTCTGGGAGTATCTTGAAATCCAGCTTTCAGCAGACGGACCTAAATCAACCGCGACATCAGTTCGTTTTCTAATGTGATGTCAGCCTAAACAACCAGTCTAAACGCCTGTTTTAGGCGATCATTTGACAGTGACCGTGGACCAAGTTTAAACAGTGTGTACTTGCTCTCAAACACCAATATTACGAGCTATTTCCGATTGGTTTTGTTGCGTTTGTGACATTTTCACAACACCACAATCATCTTTTACTTTTCTCTATTACTACCATTATTATTATTATTTGCTTTGATTGATTAAAAGTATTTTGAATAATTGTATTAATGTTTGTAATCTGATTTGTATTACTACCGTGTAGTGGTATTTAATTTGGATCCACATTTGTCATTTCTTCAATTGCTCAACTGATGTATGAGTGTAGGCTTTCCCGGCGTACTGATTCAATGTAAGCTTCACGGCTGTTCAGCCGTATAGCGTCATAAAAACACAACGTTTCGACAGCTGGCTCTTCTGCCTTCGTCAGGTGCGGAAAGCTTCAGGTGATGTAAGCTAGAAGTCACCGGCGACCTCTAGCTTACATCACCTGAAGCTCTCCGCACCTGACGAAGACAGCACTGCCAGCTATCGAAACGAGTTTTTATGACGCTATACGGCTGAACACCAATAAAGCTTACATTGATTCCTCGTAACTGTTTGTTGGCAATAAGTCATCAATTAACTTCGATCTAAAACTAAAATGAGAGTTCAGGTGACAAGTGCTGATAGATGATATGGGTCTTAATCGTCCAAAAATACGCCGATTCCTCCAGTTGGCGTGTTAATATCACAAGTTACGTGTTTCTTCAGCGGCTGTCTGTGGGTTATCGGCTGATAATTATTTCTCACTAAATGGCGGGGGGTCGGGTGAAATGTCACCAAGGGGGAGAAGGGTCGACGGAAATCTTACGTGACGTTTTTAAATTCATGGAGGACAGTAGAGTTAAAAAAAAATCCTCATTTCACTCAGATTTCGGCTTTAGGAGGGGGGGGGGATTATTAGGTCTAGAAACGACGCGGAAACCGACCTAGGGGGGTGGGGGGAAAAGAAGGTATAACCGCCCTCGGAAGCAAAAATACGAAGTCGATTAGCAGGGGAGGAGGGGTCTCGTCAAAATCTTACGTCATCTTTGAAGGGAGGGGGTGTCGGACCAGATCACAATAAAGGCGCGTTCCCACGATTCCTTGTAACGAAGGCGAAACGGGACGGGACGGGACGAATACTCAACCACACGCCATGGGAACATGGCCGCCTCTGCTAGCGGAGACGAGACGCAGCTACCCACTCTCTGTCGGTAAACATCACAGATGTGTGTAGCGGTGCGCTGTTGCCATCGGTTTGCAGCAGCGGTGCGCACCCCTTCTGTTGCTGTAAATTGCTCTGTGCCAAACGACACTAGGCAACGTGGTACAAAGGTGGCGGCGAGGTAAGCTAGGACTAACCTGCGGCCCGCGGTCGTCCCTACACTTCGGCTAATGAGGTCCCGTCCCGTCTCGCCTTCATTACGAGGGATCGTGGGAACGCGCCGTAAGTCTCACCAGAAAAGAGGGGTCCGGAATTCCGGAAAAACGCCTGATGTTATTAATGGACCCCCTCCACCCTTTAGTTCACACATTGCAAGCGAAATGCTGTAACTGGTCCTATTTTCTTTGTGCGAAGTCTCACCTGTATGTCGGGAATGCCGTCCGTGGCGTACTTGGTGACGAGGAAGGCTGTGGTCTGGGTGAGCCCCGTGCTGGCCATGGGCCCGCCTCGAGTCCTCAGGAAGTCGTCCAGAGTGTCTGCAGACAGCGCCCTGCGTCCCGGCAGTCTCGACTTCACCCAGAAGCCCACCCCCGCCGACACGTGGTTGTGCAGGTTCTCGCCGACGGGCAGGTCTCGCACTACCTGGTCGACACAAGTCGGGGGCATTTGTCGGGGAACAAATTGAAAGTGCGTGATTGATAACAGTTCCTTCCGACTCACAAATTAGTCCCCTTTATGATTAGTTTTTACCACCTAAGATAAGGTCCATCAGACTTCATTAATTAATTAAATTATCGGCCGCCACCATTGGCTGGCTAGGGTACAAATAATAATAAAAAAAAAACAAATATAACCAAAAGTTTCTTCAAAGAAACACCTCAAACGTGCAGAACACAAAGCAAAAGATTTATTGAGAGTTTTGTGCTGCACAAATGCACCCTGCCACCAATGGAAAAATAATAATAAACACACACACAAGTAAATTACTAGCAGTGACAAATAATCCGAAGATGCAAGTTCTTAAGAGTGAAAGTCAACTCATTCAATCACTTCCACGTATCTGTTCATACCAATACAGTTCACCAACACTCCACCACATAATATCGTAGTTTCCTTCTGTCAGTGAAACGTTTTCCCGACGCGGTAGCCCGTAGTTAGTAACTACGGGGACCTAAACACTTTAATACAAATCACTTGTTAATATTTTCGGCCACGACTTACTCCGAACTACAACAAGACCCAGAGGCATGATAACCAACACGACGTTCTCTGCACGACTCCACACACTCTCTCATCCACTAATCGACTGTCAGTCTCGCAAGTCACCGATTCACATAGCATTCGATACTCGGCATAGAATAAATACAATTATTAAAATATGTTAATTACTGAAGGGGCAAGCCTACTGTAATGTGACACATTGACGGTCGTGATCCTTCCATGACATTTGGCCCTATAACGACGGTGGTGTAATTAGCAGGATTATAATTTAATTTTCATTGCGACGGAGCCCACACGCTCCAATGGCAATATCCCTACGCCCTCCACCTTCCCACGTCTTGATTTTTCGTCACCCACCAACCCGTACCGTTTATGAATTACAAATTTAAACTCCTTTAGTGCTTTTTGGTAAACAATATTTCCCTTCGTAAGTTACTTGAGTCCCTTACTCCCTTACCCACAAAAGAAAGTTTGCCACCTCCCTTTCACACGAATTCAAGTGTCAGCTTATGGTTATGGTCATCCCTTCTATGTGCCACTCCCAAATCAGATCCTTTATCATATCAGTTACTGATTGCATTCTACTGCAATTTCCGCAAACAATTCTGGCTGTGCTCCTTTGTTCCCCCTCCAACTCATAAATTTGATGGAAAAAATGTGAGCCCTATACCATTGCACCATATCAAAGCAAGGGTCTGATCAAGGTTTTGTAACCTAATATCCTCACTACCCTAACATATCCTCTCTTCGACCCATTCAATAAATGAAACCTCTTCCTACCACATCATAAATAACAAAGAAATAGTAAAAAATAAAAGATGGTTTTGCAAACCGTAGGGTGAAGAGTAGTACTGAAATTATAACAAAGGCAGTTATAAGACTGTTAATAGTTAACTGTAGTATTATAATCAACAAAGCGGTAGAGTTTTGTAACTTAGTAGAGATCTACTAACCACAATGAGCTATCATAATAGAGTCTTGGTTAAGTGGCTGGGTTTTCATGCTGGTTAGTAAAGATTATTACAGTTCACTGATGTTCATGGATCGTAGTTAAAAGTTACTAGGGCTATATATCTGGGGTCCAACAAATGAAAAATTTGGGTTCAGGTTCTTGATCTGAAAAGAAATTCATATTCAAATGAGAGCGTAGAATGGTTTTATTTGTAGGTGTCTCAAATCTACCTGGTGTCGACTGGCAGGGAATTAAGATAAACAATAATAGGGAACAGAGATTTACAAATGTGTTGCTGAGGGAAGACTTATTTAATGTAGAAGGAAAATTGATTTGCAATATTTTTATGTAACCAATGCTTCTCGTTAATGGGGTAGAGATTTTTTTTTTATCAATAGTTAAATAATATAGTAAACACAAGATTCTTTTCAGCTTGTGGTATGAGTACTTACATAATACAACATACCAACAGAATACAGTGATTATTTACGAAATGCGTAGGAAACTGGCAAATTGCTTACCTTGATGCATAGCCTCGTGAGGTGCTCGACTGGGCCTATGCTTGACAGCAGTAGGAGCTGGCTAGTTATTACCGTTATGCCTAGCCTGGTGAGGTTCTCGCTGGGTTCTATGCCTGACAGCAGTACGAGCTGTAGAGAGCTGGCTAGTTATTGCCTTTATGCCTAGACTGGTGAGGTGCTAGCTGGGGCCTATGCTTGACAGCAGTAGGAGCTGTAGAGAGCTGGCCAATTGCTTACCTTTATGCCTAGCCTGGTGAGGTGCTCGCCTGGGCCTAAGCTTGACAGCAGTAGGAGCTGGCTAGTTATTACCGTTATGCCTAGCCTGGTGAGGTTCTCGCTGGGTTCTATCCCTGACAGCAGTACGAGCTGTAGAGAGCTGGCTAGTTATTGCCTTTATGCCTAGACTGGTGAGGTGCTCGCCTGGGCCTATGCTTGACAGCAGTAGGAGCTGTATAGAGCTGGCCAGTTGTTTACCTTGATGCCTAGCCTGGTGAGGTGCTCGCTGGGACCAATGCCTAACAGCAGCAGCAGCTGTAGAGAGCTAACTAGTTATTACAGTTATGCCTAGCCTGCTGAGGTTCTCGCTGGGTTCTATGCCTGACAGCAGTACGAGCTGTAGAGAGCTGGCTAGTTATTGCCTTTATGACTAGACTGGTGAGGTGCTAGCTGGGGCCTATGCTTGACAGCAGTAGGAGCTGTAGAGAGCTGGCCAGTTGTTTACCTTGATGCCTAGCCTGGTGAGGTGCTCGCTGGGACCAATGCCTAACAGCAGCAGCAGCTGTAGAGAGCTAACTAGTTATTACAGTTATGCCTAGCCTGGTGAGGTTCTCGCTGGGTTCTATGCCTGACAGCAGTACGAGCTGTAGAGAGCTGGCTAGTTATTGCCTTTATGACTAGACTGGTGAGGTGCTCGCTGGGGCCTATGCTTGACAGCAGTAGGAGCTGTAGAGAGCTGGCCAGTTTTTACCTTGATGCCTAGCCTGGTGAGGTGCTCGCTGGGACCAATGCCTAACAGCAGCAGCAGCTGTAGAGAGCTAACTAGTTATTACAGTTATGCCTAGCCTGGTGAGGTTCTCGCTGGGTTCTATGCCTGACAGCAGTACGAGCTGTAGAGAGCTGGCTAGTTATTGCCTTTATGACTAGACTGGTGAGGTGCTAGCTGGGGCCTATGCTTGACAGCAGTAGGAGCTGTAGAGAGCTGGCCAGTTGTTTACCTTGATGCCTAGCCTGGTGAGGTGCTCGCTGGGACCAATGCCTAACAGCAGCAGCAGCTGTAGAGAGCTGGCTAGTTATTACCGTTATGCCTAGCCTGGTGAGGTTCTCGCTGGGTTCTATGCCTGACAGCAGTAGGAGCTGTAGAGAGCTGGCCAGTTGTTTACCTTGATGCCTAGCGTGGTGAGGTTCTCGCTGGGGCCTATGCCTGACAGCAGTACGAGCTGTAGAGAGCTGGCTAGTTATTGCCTTTATGCCTAGACTGGTGAGGTGCTAGCTGGGGCCTATGCTTGACAGCAGTAGGAGCTGTAGAGAGCTGGCCAGTTTTTACCTTGATGCCTAGCCTGGTGAGGTGCTCGCTGGGACCAATGCCTAACAGCAGCAGCAGCTGTAGAGAGCTAACTAGTTATTACAGTTATGCCTAGCCTGGTGAGGTTCTCGCTGGGTTCTATGCCTGACAGCAGTACGAGCTGTAGAGAGCTGGCTAGTTATTGCCTTTATGACTAGACTGGTGAGGTGCTCGCTGGGGGCCTATGCTTGACAGCAGTAGGAGCTGTAGAGAGCTGGCCAGTTGTTTACCTTGATGCCTAGCCTGGTGAGGTGCTCGCTGGGACCAATGCCTAACAGCAGCAGCAGCTGTAGAGAGCTAACTAGTTATTACAGTTATGCCTAGCCTGGTGAGGTTCTCGCTGGGTTCTATGCCTGACAGCAGTACGAGCTGTAGAGAGCTGGCTAGTTATTGCCTTTATGACTAGACTGGTGAGGTGCTAGCTGGGGCCTATGCTTGACAGCAGTAGGAGCTGTAGAGAGCTGGCCAGTTGTTTACCTTGATGCCTAGCCTGGTGAGGTGCTCGCTGGGACCAATGCCTAACAGCAGCAGCAGCTGTAGAGAGCTAACTAGTTATTACAGTTATGCCTAGCCTGGTGAGGTTCTCGCTGGGTTCTATGCCTGACAGCAGTACGAGCTGTAGAGAGCTGGCTAGTTATTGCCTTTATGACTAGACTGGTGAGGTGCTCGCTGGGGCCTATGCTTGACAGCAGTAGGAGCTGTAGAGAGCTGGCCAGTTTTTACCTTGATGCCTAGCCTGGTGAGGTGCTCGCTGGGACCAATGCCTAACAGCAGCAGCAGCTGTAGAGAGCTAACTAGTTATTACAGTTATGCCTAGCCTGGTGAGGTTCTCGCTGGGTTCTATGCCTGACAGCAGTACGAGCTGTAGAGAGCTGGCTAGTTATTGCCTTTATGACTACACTGGTGAGGTGCTAGCTGGGGCCTATGCTTGACAGCAGTAGGAGCTGTAGAGAGCTGGCCAGTTTTTACCTTGATGCCTAGCCTGGTGAGGTGCTCGCTGGGACCAATGCCTAACAGCAGCAGCAGCTGTAGAGAGCTGGCTAGTTATTACCGTTATGCCTAGCCTGGTGAGGTTCTCGCTGGGGCCTATGCCTGACAGCAGTACGAGCTGTAGAGAGCTGGCTAGTTATTGCCTTTATGCCTAGACTGGTGAGGTGCTAGCTGGGCCTATGCTTGACAGCAGTAGGAGCTGTAGAGAGCTGGCCAATTGCTTACCTTGATGCATAGCCTGGATGAGGTGCTCGCCTGGGCCTATGCTTGACAGCAGGAGGAGCTGGCTAGTTATTACCGTTATGCCTAGCCTGGTGAGGTTCTCGCTGGGTTCTATGCCTGACAGCAGTACGAGCTGTAGAGAGCTGGCTAGTTATTGCCTTTATGACTAGACTGGTGAGGTGCTAGCTGGGGCCTATGCTTGACAGCAGTAGGAGCTGTAGAGAGCTGGCCAGTTTTTACCTTGATGCCTAGCCTGGTGAGGTGCTCGCTGGGACCAATGCCTAACAGCAGCAGCAGCTGTAGAGAGCTGGCTAGTTATTACCGTTATGCCTAGCCTGGTGAGGTTCTCGCTGGGGCCTATGCCTGACAGCAGTAGGAGCTGTAGAGAGCTGGCCAGTTTTTACCTTGATGCCTAGCCTGGTGAGGTTCTCACTGGGGCCTATGCCTGACAGCAGTACGAGCTGTAGAGAGCTGGCTAGTTATTGCCTTTATGCCTAGACTGGTGAGGTGCTAGCTGGGGCCTATGCTTGACAGCAGTAGGAGCTGTAGAGAGCTGGCCAATTGCTTACCTTGATGCATAGCCTGGTTGAGGTGCTCGCCTGGGCCTATGCTTGACAGCAGGAGGAGCTGGCTAGTTATTACCGTTATGCCTAGCCTGGTGAGGTTCTCGCTGGGTTCTATGCCTGACAGCAGTACGAGCTGTAGAGAGCTGGCTAGTTATTGCCTTTATGACTAGAGTGGTGAGGTGCTAGCTGGGGCCTGTGCTTGACAGCAGTAGGAGCTGTAGAGAGCTGGCCAGTTGTTTACCTTGATGCCTAGCCTGGTGAGGTTCTCGCTGGGGCCTATGCTTGTCAGCAGTAGGAGCTGAAGAGAGCTGGCTAGTTATTGCCTTTATGACTAGACTGGTGAAGTGCTCGCTGGGGCCTATGCTTGACAGCAGTAGGAGCTGTAGAGAGCTGGCTAGTTATTGCCTTTATGACTAGACTGGTGAGGTTCTCGCTGGGGCCTATGCCTGACAGCAGTAGGAGCTGTAGAGAGCTGGCCAGTTTTTACCTTGATGCCTAGCCTGGTGAGGTGCTCGCTGGGACCAATGCCTAACAGCAGCAGCAGCTGTAGAGAGCTGGCTAGTTATTACCGTTATGCCTAGCCTGGTGAGGTTCTCGCTGGGTTCTATGCCTGACAGCAGTACGAGCTGTAGAGAGCTGGCTAGTTTATTGCCTTGATGCCTAGTCTGGTGAGGTTCTCGCTGGGGCCTATGCTTGACAGCAGTAGGAGCTGTAGAGAGCTGGCTAGTTATTGCCTTTATGCCTAGACTGGTGAGGTGCTAGCTGGGGCCTATGCTTGACAGCAGTAGGAGCTGTAGAGAGCTGGCCAATTCTTACCTTGATGCCTAGCCTGGTGAGGTGCTCGCTGGGGCCTATGCCTGACAGCAGCAACAGCTGTGGTGAGCCGATGGCCCCCGCGCTCAGGATCACCTCTCGAATGGCTCGAGCCGTCTTCAGCTGCCCTCTGCTGTCCAGGTACTCCACCCCCAGCGCCCTGCGGGTCACTGGGTCAATCACCACCCTGCGGTACACCAACGAATACGACTAACCTTAAGCAATCGTTATGGTTGTACTGAAATATCATGGTTACTGAGTACGTAACACTAATTGCTCTGGTGGGTCAGTGAGAAAGGTGTCAGACTGGAGAGCTAAATGTCCCTGGTTCGAATCCCTGCCTTTGACCCGTCCTCTTGTTGTGTAAATGAAGTAGGACAGGAGACTTCCGTGGTTTGAATTCTACCTTAAACTGTACTTCCCGTATACTTTGAAGACTATGACAGAGTCGGAATGCGCAGCAAATAAAGACCCTGTCACCCGGTAGTATGACACGCGAACCCTTACATTTTTGCCTTAATACTACATTAGATTAGTGGCATAATGAGGCACAGTTAAGAGAAAGATTTTATGAAATGATTTCACATAGCATTTAATTATTGTATGTAATTTTAATATATGCTTGTAATTTTAATTAGTAGTACATGTCTGTTCATTAGGGATGTCAGAAATACATCATGCGTATGGAAGATTTTAGTTTCGCCATTTGCCAATCCTATGCCGTTGTAATTGAAGCGTCTTTCCTGTAAGCTACGTTCATATTTGTTGATTATTGAAAAATATAAAGACATACCATGCCTATAGTAGGTCTCTATTCTTGACTACTATGACAAAATAAAAATAAAAATGGCAATAGAGCAATTGATAGTGTTATTTAAAAATAAAATCTTTGCGGTCTTGTTTTAAGAAAGAACATAATAAGGTAAGAATTTTCAATTTTATTTGAGCCTACTTCTTTAAATATGTTGTTATACAACATGTGACGTACCTGTTATTGTTTTCGACCTACTAAACTGCTTAATGTCAGTAAATCTGTTTTAGTTTTATTTTGCAGCATTTCTATAAGTTTTCTTAATATCACAGAGCTTGTTTTTCGTCATTTCGCAGTGTCTTGGCCGTTTATTTAAATCTCAGCATGTAACGCTTGGCGTTGGTTATCGTTGATTTGATGGACTGATTATAATTATAAATAACTCAATTCTTTAGATCCAAAATATATCGTTTATTATATATTTATTCGGATCTACTAGGAATTACAATGAAATTGGTTATTCTCAGAAGATGCAGGTTCGTTTTTTGGCAATGATTATCTTGAGCATTCCATCTACTCATCTACGCTGATAACTAACGTCTCACGAGTCCTAATCTCCATAGCAACTTATACAGGGTGTCCAGAAAAGGACTCCCTGATTTCAAAATTAAATATCTCGAAAACAAAGATCGATAGAGGAATGCAGTAAACGGTATGTTTATTGTGACAGCTGTAAGAAGTGTATACAGCAGTGTGAAATAATAGTTACAAAAGCTGCTAATAGATGGCGCTGTACGCTAATATCAGCATACATAAGTGAAATAATCGTATGAAAACAATCTTTGCAAACAATCACATCAAAATGTTTTCAAAATGTTCACCATTGGCACTACCCTGAGCTTCGGATCACTATTTAGGCATTACGTATGGCGATTACAGCGCCATCTGTTAGCAGCTTTTGTAACTATTATTTCACACTGCTGTATACACTTCTTACAGCTGTCACAATAAACATACCGTTTTCTGCATTCCTCTATCGATCTTTGTTTTCGAGATATTTAATTTTGAAATCAGGGAGTCCTTTTCTGGACACCCTGTATCTTATTGCTTTTCTCTCTAAGCGTATATATATTATTAATTTCTATCTACTCTCAGAAATCAAAAATATAATTTTCATATGAAAATATTTCTGTTCTGCCCAGGCACTTCGTATTCGATAACTTTGAATTAATTTTAAAGGATATTCAATCTCATTTTCATTAGAGTTTGGTATTATTATATTGTTGTACAAGACATGAGACAGCCGCTTCCTGTTCAATAACCAATCTTTCGACCATTTTGTCCTGTTTTTAGTTTTCTGTACAACTACGCAAACAGCAGCAGTTAAAAGTAATTCTATATGATTCATATTCATGAAGACTGCAAACTAGACTAACGCGAATGTGGATGAATGGAATGATGGTGTATGTGCTACGCTTCTGGATTCCATCCAAATAGATTTCATCCATACAGATGACATCCAAACGGACGGTAGTGTATGGCCGCCTTTAGTGTTCTCTGTTTGTCCGTTTGAAGCTGGTAGGAGCTGTTGGTTCCTTTGTACCTGGTGACGTGGGCGCGGATGGCGACTCGGATGTTGCGTCTGCCGGCGATGGGCCGCAGGTAGACGCGCGGCGTGGAGGCGCGCAGCCCGTCCTCCACCATCATCTGCGCCACGTTGACGGCCGTCTGGTTGGCGCCGTTGAGGTCGCCTCGCCGGTAGCCCAGGCTCTCGATCGCCTGGATCACCGCCTCCGACATGGCGGGGCGGTGCGGGAAGTACTGCACCGGCATCGCGCCCTCCAGTCCGTGGAACTCCGCCTCCATCTGCAGGGGAAACACCTGCTGTGCATAGGGTTGCAACGGTATATCCGTCAACCGATAATATCGATAGTTGCGGATCTAAAATATCGACATTTATATAGATGCTTTTACATGATCGATACGACGGTATCGATATGATGCAGTTAAATAACGTAAGCTGCAAACAGCTAAGCACCAAAAATTTCTGCAAATAAATGTTTGTGTGGCAGGGACCAAACTTGACTGAACGATATTATAAAAATAACTAGTGTAAGCCCGTGACTGTTTTTTTGCGTATCGTCACGGCTCTAGAATAGTTCCAGTTTTTACGACGAAAGATTATGACAGGTTGATCTGATCTGGCCAAATATAAGCTTGACCTGTGTTTTACCATTAGGATGAATAAAATCTCTTGAGCTTGAAGAACTCAGAAGCATTTATAGAGGTAGGTATTAAACACGGACTGGAACGATCGCGCTATCGTGTTACTGTTTCGAAGGTCATACACTCGAACTTACTTAAATACGAACTTGTATTTGACCCTTAAAGTTCACTCTGCAAAATTAAAAAAAAAAAAAAAATCCTGTTTGCTTCGAAAACATCACGTTGTTTATTATTGAGACTGGAAACACTCATATTGTAAACATTGGTCATAGTATCTATGACGGTCAGAGAACTTAATACACATTCCATATTCTACATCTACATATCTACATATATACTCTGCAATTCACAAAATTGTGGGTGGCAGAGGGTGCTCAGCACCAAAGCTAATCTCTTTGCTCTGCATTCCAACCCCTAATGGTACAAGGGAAAAATAGAATTGATATATGAATCAGTCCGCCACCTTATTTCTCTAATTTTATCTTTCCTGTCCTTCCGACTCTAATAGGTTGGTGGAAGAAGTATTTCACTACACTCGTGAGTGAAAGTGGGAGTACGCATGTTTTCCAATAAGTTTAAACGAAACGTGTGTCGTCTATCTACTAGAGACTCCCAACCTAATCTACTAATCAGTTCTGTGACGCTTTCATAAGGACTGTAGCAAGCGGTCACGAATCGAGTGGTTCTTCTCTGTACTTTCTCTATACTTTCGATCACAGCCTAAGTCGGATATGCTGGAACAATAAAACCTTGAGAAATGTCTCTGCGCCCTCTTAGCAGCTCTGCCAACAAATGCTACTTCCACGTCCATGAAGGCGAAAGCCACGTGGCCCCTTCGCAATGCACTTCACCTGGGCAGTGGCAGACAGGAGAGGGTGACCGGCTAATTCGCAGCTGGGACATTCCGGCTAAGGGAGGTAAACAGGCAGGTCACAAGGTCTAAACCAGGCAGCCCCGTCATGTGACTTACCCAGCTACGGGATGGTAACCTATAATAGGAAAATCTTCCTCCTACTCGCAACCTTCACAAAGCGAATAGAAGCCGGACGGATCTTCGTATAACAGAAAAAGATTAAGTATTTAGGAAAAGGACTAAGTGTTTTGGAACTGGATAGGAAATAAAGGTAGTAGTAAGTAGTATGGAACACCAGAGGCTTGAATAATATAGAAATAGAATTAGAGGACGAATTAAAAGACATGAAGATAGATATGGCTGTAATAGTAGAAACTACATCTGTTAAAAAAATAAAGTATATGTCTTCTCTATCCACAAACACTTAATTATATTCTAGTAAACGTTCCAGTGCAGGACAATATTAACGAAAAATGGGAAGTAATTAAGAACATCATTATAACAGCTGTTTTTGATACACCAAACGAGAATTAAATGTACGGAACGTGGATAATGCAAAGATCATAAAAAAAGAAAAAAGATACATATCTGAAACAACCGGAAAACGCTACAGTAGAAAATATAATTGAGCACAAAAGAATAACAGGTATAGTTAGGAGAGAAGTAAGAAAGATACAGGGACAAAACTGGCAGAATTATGTAAACGATATGCAGTATGATTTTCATGGTATGTAGGAAAGAGCTTACAGAGTGCTGAGAGATCCAAATAAGATAGAAAGAGATAAATTGGTTTTCAATCCCATGCACGACTAAGACTGGCTATGATATTTACTGCCCTATCGACGGATAAAAGTGAAGATCAAAGAGAAATAGAATATTATAAAACAATTGAGCAACTCCGCAGAAATAAGTTGCCAGAATAGTCGATTCGGTGACACATTATGTCTGATGTCCACTTAAAATAACCTAGTAACTCACATACAGCGAACATGAATAAAGGCCAATAACGAAAGTGATCAGTAAAATGCCTAAAAAGCAAGTGAACCGTAATGCATAAATTTTGGTCAAGCAACAACATTAGTGAAAGTTGTAATTAAAATGAAATTTATCCTAAGCCGAAATGACAATTGGCATTCATAGTTACAGCAAAGACTATGCGATTTAATTTTTTAAAACGTTTTTTAAGTTTCTTTAATTATTAACATTTTAATGAAAAGCAGATCCATATTTTTTCAGCCACAAAATTTATTAAATTTTTTTAACTATGAAACGCTATGAAAAGCAAACTTAATGAATGTATTATGCCAATTAATTTGGTAGCAGTTGGTTATTAAATTGTAGACATAACCATGAATTCGTTCTAATGGTATCTCTGGTCGCTATTTTGTGAGCGAAGGCTGACACGTGACACCGTTCTCCAGCCAATAGCTATCGAGGTGAGTGGGTGGCCTTACGAAATTATATAGTAGATTGTGTGGCGTAAAGACTGGCAGTTGAAGTTAAACGCTAAAAAGTGACAAGTCATGCATATAAGTAAAAAGGTGACACAAGTTACCTCTGAATATTGAATTAATGGCACTGTCCTTAGAACGGTAGATTTCGCTAAATAGCTAGGGGTAACAATTCGTAATAACTTGTCGTGGAATGAGCATATCGAGAAGATAATTTGGAAAGCAAGTTGTATGCTACGATTTCTAGGTCGTAATTTAAAACAGTGCACACTGGAAGTTAAATCGATTGCATACAAGTCACTAGTTCGTCCTCACTTGGAATATTGTTGTTCTGTATGGGGTCCCCATCAAAAGCGATTAATGGAGGCTCCGAGAAGGTCCAAAGAAGAGCCGCCCGAATCGTGACAGGTATATATAGATGGAGGTAAAGTGCGATGTTGAAGGAGTTAGGTTGGGAATACCTGGAACACCGAAGGCGTTGCTCTCGACATAAGCTAATTGAAAATTCACAATCGACTTTGTTTCGGAACGACAACAAACAAATATTACTGCCAGCAACTTTTATATCTAGGAATGACCGTGAAAATAATAAGAGAAATCAGGACCAGAACAGATTTATTTCTGTAGTCATTTTTTCCACGAGCGATTAGGGAATGGAATAGGAAGGATTTAGCGGGCGAGTAAACTTAAAATCTGGCAGGAGTAGTTCTCGATAAATCATTTCGGCCTTGCTGACCTGGGTTTTCCATTGTTCCCTCACATCAGACCGTCAATCGAACCTTTTATTTGTAAGTTTTAAGAAGATTACGCAACAGTGTTCGCGAAAAAAAGATCCGATTTGTGGCAGACAGGAGACTGGTTCTTCCACCACGTCAATGCACTTGCACACACAGCTGTCTCTGTTAGGCAGTTTTTTTTGGGCTAAAAATGGCATGGTTCCGCTGTCCCACGCACATTGGTCGCCTGACCTGGCTAAGTGCTACTTTTTCATATACCCACGAATGAAAAGGGGCCTGAAAGAACATCGATTTGACAACAGTGAAGAGGTCAAGAAATATACGAGGGAGGAGCTGTCAGCCATTTCGAAAGATGACTACAGAAAATGTTTCTAACAGTGGAAGCACAAATGTATTAGCTGTAATGGAGAGTATTTTGAAGGAGTTTATTAAAAAAAAAATTGAAAATATATAGCTTTTAAAAAATAATTCCTTTTTTTTGGTACCCCCCTCGTATGAATTCCTGTTATTATTTAAACATTGTACTAGTCAGTAGTTTTGTTACATTGTGGCTGAGGAGGTAGCCTTGGTCGTTACCTCGTCGGCGTTGAGGTTCCTCTCGGCCCGCTTGAAGTAGGGCAGGACGTCCCGGAAGGCCCAGCCGGCGTTGCCCATGGCGGCCCAGTCGTCGTAGACGGCTCGGTGGCCGCGCGTGTACATCATGCCGTGCATGCCGCCCGTGCCCGCCACCATGCGGCCCCGCGGCCAGCGGCATATGCCTCCGCTCGCCAGGCAGGCGCCGCCCTGGCGGACGGTCGTGAAGTTCCAGTCCAGCGCAGACCCCACCGCGTGCGTCGCGAAGCACGGCAGCTGCGCAACAGGCGACACAACAAGTAGTCAGCGTAGTAGTAGTAGTAGTAGGTAGCGTAGATTTATTAGGTAAATTGCTTTCAAGCCAGTACAACGACTTAACGCCACACCGCTCTACCCGCGCCTGAGCCGAAGGCCACTAAGCGTGGCATTCCTCACTGTGGGAAACTCAACGCTCACTCCTGGTTCACAAGGGAGACAACTGCCTAGCACGGGATGTACTCGTAGAAACCGCATGATACTCAGCCAATGGGAGAAGCGGATTCCACACTTTCATAGCCGGGGAAACTTCTAGGCGGCAGCGACGCCACACCAGTCCACGATGTAAAGTTACGTACGACAGACCTTGTTACAAAGCAAAATTGCCATTTTTACGTAAATTCACCTTTCTCCTCTCCGTTGGCTCCGGAAGAAATTTCTACCAATTTGGATTCCATGATCCGCTATTTCACTATCAGCTTTATGTACCCATCTTTGTACTGAATGCCATGCAACAGTTTTTTGTAGTAAATCCAGTTAACCACAAATCTCGAGATCATTCCAAGGAGCACCTACGTCATCATTCTAAGTAATGCTAAGTCTCTGTTTGTCTTTTATCGTAGCCAGGTTCTTACAGATGCCGACTGGAACCTCCAACCTCAGCCGACAGTAAGTAAGTGTTAATGATGGACCAACAAGCTGGGCTAAGTGTCGCAGCTCGCTCGGTCAACACGCGACGATGGTACTAACTGCGAATCGTGTGTGCATGAAACTTACTCCAATTGTCTCTCTGTTTTGTGTGGAATTTGTAATTTTAAGGATATATCGGTACCATTATTCGTTATAATTAACACAGTGGCCAGGGATCCAACTATACACCGTTTTCCCAGCCGAAACACCAGCGCTTGATTTGATTGTCCAATTCCCGAACTTGCCGCAGCGGCAACAAAAACAGCTTTCTCCACTAGCCCAACAGCAGGTGATGATATGATCCAGTCTGAACCGCATGCCTTGTCAGGAAAAACACAGGCAGAATCCCCTGCTTGACTAATGACACCACGGTGGTGTTTATCCTGGAGGTCCCACTAAATCCTGCACGTGGTTTCACGAAATTACTAACCGACAAAGCCAATAAATATCCTTGGCATACTGATCTACTAGGGGCAAACCGTGACCTTGTTATGGTATGGTTGGAATAGCTCCCATTTCGCAGACAGGTTGTGATAGATAAATGCCTACTTTGTCCAGGTTCTGAGTAGCTATGGTCACAGATCGTGAGTGTCTGATCTGATCTTTGATTGTTGTGGATTCTGTTAATGTCGATTTAAGCCTAAAATGTATTAGAAGGATAGTGATTGTTTTTAGAGAAAGAATTGAGTTTTCAGGTTCGAAGATGATCACTGCGTGACCTAATCTGGTCAAAATACGAACTTGACCTATATTTGACATTCAAGGATTACTCTGCCAAATTCGAGGAATTTCTGTTGAGTTTGAAGGGACTTACAAGTCTTCAAAGAAGACAGAAATCATATGTAATTGTAGGTTTTCCCGGCGAATCTGATGCTTGTAGATTTCTCGTGCATGCTGCCTGATCAATTGAAGGTACTCGTGGTTTAACGAATTTTCATCGGCGTAACGTGCCATCATTTTCAGATTGCGTCTGCTGACCAGCGTGAGGAGCGCAGTCTAGAACGCGACTGCTGAGCTCCTCACGCCGGCCAGCAGACGCAATCTGAAGATGATGGCACGTTACGCCGATGAAAATTCGTTAAACCACGATGAATTGATCCGGCCGCAATCCCGAGAAATCTTCAAGCACAAGACAGAGATGCTCTCGCCATATAATAGATAGGTGCATGGGGTTAAAAGGAGTTGGCCGAATTCCTTTTCGTTTCTTGCCCCAGTTCTTTCCCATCTTCCCCAGACCTTGACGTCAACTAGGAGTAAAGCCAAAAGAAAAATATATAAGAGCTTTGTGCCAAGACACCAATTTAATTCATTTTCTGTGTGTGAGTTATACTAGTATGCTAGTCTAAGTTTATGAATTTCATAGTGGATTATGTGTGCCGGAACATAGTTCTCAGCCGCTATACCCTGTTCATTGTGAACTGGCGGCTGAAGGTCATTTACCCTGGCCCCACTCCTCACCTGACATTACCTCCCCTCCCCTCCCCTCCCCTTCCTTCCTACCTCTCCGAGATGATCGCTGTACTCTGTGAAACTTGCACGAGTGTGCGGGGACCTGTGATCGTTAGTGTCGTCGCTTTGCGCTGTAGGTGGAGGTAATGCACACCTCCATGAGCCGTTTGCGCACTGCGGCTATCGCCACATCCCCATGCGGGAGTGTCGGTGGGGTCGGGTGCTTGCGAGTACAAACAAAGAGGCGTTAGCTGTACGTTAAGGTTTTTGAGTGACGTCACCTGGTTCGTAGTGTGCGCCGCATCCACTTCGCTCCCCGTGGACAACATTAATGTGTGGCGAAGAGCGTCCCGCCTCACTATCCCGACTGTAATTGCTGGTAATTCTACAGATGGCATAATTCTGCGGCGGAGGAGGGGGGAGGTGCTGTTGGTGATGGAGGTGTCGCATGTTCACTTATTCTAATGGATAAGGGTATAGATTTGAGGCCTTTATTTATTTCGTCTTACCTTCTCATTTTCGCCTCGCAACCGTACTAGCAAACTAGATCTCATGAAACAGTAGGCGTTATTTTTTGTACCCAAGTAAAGAAACCTTGAGTTACTCGCGAACTGTCTCCACCGTCTCACGTGGTAACATAACGCGCTTGCTTTCGAGTGGGCTACACTAGTTCGTTATCTGGACTGCGCAGCATCCTGTAATCACACTCGCCAGCTAATTTGTGCAGTTTCTCAAACCGTGGGACGATACCCCGAATGGAAATCCACCAACACAACTTGCACATGTAGCTGGTCAACATGTAGTAGTCTCTACCACTGACCCGTAACTCCGTTTCGAATGTACCCCACTTAGTTTTCAGTGAGTCAATTAGAAGAATCTTTTAACCCCACATCTGACACCAAATTTTATAAAGGTCCTCTGTGTGCTAGGTCGCTCATTCACCCACGCGATTTGGTTATGGTGAGATTTTTAAGGGGGATGTGAGTGCCAGCCACGATGACGGATTTCTCGTGGCGAGTAAGGCAACCATTTGTCAGACTCTGCCTAACTAGCCATTTAGGCTAGTAGTAAGTTTCCCCTTGCCATATAGGGGTGAGTACTTGCCTGCGTGCTGGTGGGCTCCTCGGGCCCCGCCTCGAGCAGCAGCACGGAGACTCTGGGGTCCTCGGCGAGCCTGGCGGCGACGACGGGCCCCGCGACGCCGGCGCCCACCACCACGTAGTCCACCACCTCGCCGCCGCTCAGCAGCGCCGCGGAGTCGCGGCCGGCGCGGCGGCACGCGTCCGACACGTCGCAGCGAGACCGCAGCACCGCCTCCACCAGCGACATGAAGAGCGCGAAGCCCGCGCCGCACGACGCCGCCAGCACCGGCGTGTCCTCGAACGGCGCGCAGCCCCCGCACCCCGACGCCGACATGCCGCCTGCAACACCAGAGTGAAGCGTGGTGGGTGAACGGATAACGTGCTCTCCTCGCATTCGGGAGGACGGGCGTTCAAATCTCTATCCAAGCATCCAGATCTGGGTTTGTCATGGTTTCCCCAAATCACTCCTGGCGAATGCCGGGGTGCTTCCTTCAAAAAGGTCATGGCCGAATTCCTTCCAGTTCCTTGTCCCCAGTCTCATCCCGCCTCTAATGACCTTAGCCGTCGACGAGACGCAAAGCACTAAGAAAAAAAAAATCAGTCCGAGCATCCAGATTTCGATTTTTCATGGTTTTCTAAATCACCCCAGGATATTCTTCATTCCGAAAGGTCATGGCCGAATTCCTTCCCATTCCTGGTCCCCAGTCCTATCCCCCCTCTAATGATGTCGACAAGGCGTAAACACATAAGCAAAAAAAAAAAAGCAAAAAAAATAATATAAAACACACACACACAAAACACAAAAAAACTAGAATAAAACTATTACACGTGCATAGTAATAACCATATCATTAGTTACGATTAAAAAACCTATCTTTCTACATAATAAAATCCCCAGTTACCCCTCGCTGTTTCGCTGCTTCTTCCGCAACAAGTAATACGCATTGACTCAGACTCGCAGCAACAAAATGAACATCACATCTCCTCCTCTCTGTCCTCACTTTGTACTATTGCAGTTACTTCCACAGCAAAATTCTTGATAGAAATTTTTATCCTTATGAAAAACTTCTAAGGAAACTGTAATTTCAAAATCAAATAATGATGATTTATTTTATCGATGTATTTCGTGACTACCTACGTTTTATGCAAACTTTCTCTGACTTTTTAATAAACTTCCCTGATTTTTATCTACTATTAAAGAATTATTAGGTTATGTTGCACCTGGATTTAGTAACTGATGCAGATAATGGATCATTACAGGAATTAATGGATTTTATTGTCGAACAAATAGCAAGATGTATATTTAAACGAAGGTGTCATTATATTTTAAAACAATTTTTGTTCGCAACAGACAATTTCATTTTAGTTGACATCGAATTTCTTTTTGGCATTATAATTGCAAATAAGATCTTTCGGGAGGACGCGGGTTCGAATTCCCGTCCGGGCATCCAGATTTGGGTTTTCCATGGTTTCCCCAAATCACTCCAGGCGAATGCCGGGATGCTTCCTCCAAAAAGGCCTTGGCCGAATTCCTTCCCGTTCCTTGTCCCCAGTCCCATCCCGCCTCTAATGACCTTAGCCGTCGACGAGGTGTAAAGCAATAAGTAAAAAAAAATTGCAAATAAGATGAAATCCAATTATTTATTTTCGTCTAAAGTTTCTCTGAGATTTAATACACTTCCTTGTTGGTTATCGTCCAGATGTTAGGTTATGTTGTCACCTTGTTTCCTGTAACTGCTACAGATAATACAGCGTAAACATCGAATGCCCATCTCCTTACATGAATTTCTGCATCTTGTTGTCTTAAATAAACAAAAAGCAACATATAGACTTAAACGAACTGCAATTTTCTTAAATCTCTACCTCGCATTATAATTTTTCGTATTTTTTTTAAGAAAATTTTTCTTGTTACTTCCGGAAAAAAAATTGCCTTTCAGATAGCATCGCAGTAATACTTTATTTTGATAATTCAGGTGCAAATAAAATCAAATACAGTTATTTATTTGAATTTTGTTGATTAGCCAAGCAGCGCTGTGGTGGCAGCCAGCGTAACTAACACTTCGGCCATTATCGGGACTCGCCGAAGGTTGCCGATCTGTTGAGGGGTGCATTCGCCATGCTCAATTTATTATTATTTTATTTTTCTTGAAATAACTATTATTGTTTATGTTTGTAAATTAATTGGTGTGTAGAACGGATTCCACAAGTAGTAGATTGTGTAGTCTCTGTGGTACAGGTAGCTGGTAATATAACAATCTTTGGCTGGTAACAGCTGTGAGCGCACAGAGTAAAAGTTGGCGCCTGATTGATATCATGGAGGAAGGAAATATATGGAGACGACGCAAGAGACCTTCACCACGCATTGAAGTGAAGCAGGGTGGAGGAGGAGTGGGGGGGGCATGACCTGAGTGGAGGGGGCATGGCCGCTTCCATACAGACACGGGGAATATGTACAAAAACCTCAAGGGGACTCTAGGATAAAGGTGACGCCAATATCTGGTGATGGATTATTATGTAACTCGATATGACAAATAAAAAATGAAGAATAAATTTTTTTGATATCTTGCTTAGTTTTCGAGATATTCTGTCCCAAATGTGAAATGGGTTTGGTTGAAATTCAGAAGAAAAAATTGGTTAAAGTCAAATTTGATGATGGATTCTTATTTAAAAAGACTAGACAAATGAAAAATAAAGAATAAAAATTTTCGATATCTCACCTAGATCTAGAGATATACTGTATCAAAAGTGAGTCGAAATGGAGAAGAAAAATTTCGTAAAAGTCAAATTTAATGATCGATTCTTATGTAACACGACGAGAAAAATCGAAAATAAAGAATAAATTTTTTCGATATCTTGCTTAGTTTTCGGGATATACTGGGAACATCGCAATGTTTGGAAGCGCAATACCGCTGCTGCCGCCATGCGGGAGAGTTTAGTGCCTGCTTCACCGATTTAACGTCACTTCTCCTCCATATATTTCCTTCCTCCATGATTGATATAAGGTATGTGTGCGTATAAGAACTCTGCTATATGAATGCTGTCCGACTCATGAGTTTTAAAAAAATCATAATTTTTGATGAATTAAGAAAATAAACTAATAAAATACCTTATGAAATCTTCTGGAAGCAACGTTAAATTTAGTCTCTTCTCCTTATGCCATTTTCAACTAATCTAAGAGGAAAGCGGATACTGTGTAGTCGATTATTCGCAACAGTCAGGTTTATGTGGCACTCAAAATTTCCACAATGCGTCTTACAATATTTATTGTCGGCATATCAGGGGGCCGTGAGAGCAGTAATGTTTTCATTCATTTCTTTAGAGGTATACGGCTACCAATCAGACACTTACGACTTTTCATTTGGATGTCATTGCAGGTTAACAGTGGTTTCCATTTGAAGAAAGTGATAATGCTTGCAGCTCGTAATTTCCCTAATTGTGCAGTCGACCCAAATAAACAATGAATATTGAACGTTGTCGTAATCGTATGCTTTTGCTGCTCTTCAGACGGCTATTAAGTGAAACAAATAAGCTTCACTGTTAGAACTTGATGTTTGTGGCAGGAGATGGAATCATACACGATGAATTCCTAAAATTCCATAAATTGTAAAGAACCGATAAACTAAATAAATGGTTTAACGTTATTAATTAAAATAACTAGCGTTGCCAAGTGTCCCGATTTGTGCGGATGTCCCGATTTTCGGGGGTCTGGGGACGCGTCCCGATTTACCCTCCACCGGGACGCCAAATGTCCCGATTTTTGAACCAAGTGATAACATATTTCAAAATCAAGATCTTGTCAGTCTGCAATAAATATTTTCTTTCATAGCATCAATAACGGTCTCAAACGCGGAGGCTGAAAGGATATTTTCTCGGGTTAATATATTCGAAACTGATTGTCACTCGAGCGTGTCAAAGCAAAGATACAAATTAAAACCAAGTTCAATTTGTCTTGTAGGAAATTTTATAACTATGTTATTAAAAGCAAAGCTATAATAAAAGCAGTAAAATCTAACATAAAATACAATTTTAATAAAAAAATACTTATTATCAGCATAAATAAATACTTAAAATTAAAGTTCGAAATATACTTTTTCCGTAATATTTTGTTACTTATCCTAGTCAACAAGTCTGACTAATTTTTAGTAATAAGATTCATAAGTCCCTATCATATGATAGACAGATAACTGTAGAAACTACGTCGACCCGGCCTAAATTATAAAAATAAATGTGAATTTTATAAAAACTTTTTTTTTTTTTTTTGGTTGTCCCGTTTTGTAACCCTGAATCTCGATTTTTTGA
Source organism: Vandiemenella viatica (assembly GCA_031002005.1). NCBI lineage: Eukaryota > Metazoa > Arthropoda > Insecta > Orthoptera > Morabidae > Vandiemenella > Vandiemenella viatica. Next base: position 25,934,613 of record CM061914.1, on the reverse strand, counting down.
CCTTCCGTCCCGATTTTTAACAGACCGGACCTGGCAACACTAGTCATAACTCCTTCACTTTCGTATTGGCAATTAATGTGATGTTTGTTTCTTGCGAAATAAATTTTGCTGTCTTATGGCCATATTATGTTGAAATAATCCCCGTAAAGATCAGTCGATATACATCTTCCAGAAAATGTTGCCATTGACCAGAAACTCTTCTACCAAGCAGACAGTCGGAGGTTTCAGATCAGGTTTTAGTGCTACGATACGAAAGTGACGTCAAAGTTTCAGGAGATATGCAGATACTTAGGTGTCTGATACAAAGCATCAAATGAGTATAGATTCAGAGATGTCAATCACATATCGTAAACTAGACTTCCAAAACGGTTGAAAGAGATGTAGCGTTAAACAAAGGAAACAGTAAGAACGTCATGTGGAAGGTGGATTTCTTTTTTGCTCGTGGTTTTATGCTTCGTCGACGTCATTACAGGTGTGAAAAGGCGGAATTCTGTCACGGTATTTTGAAGAAATAATTTCTGCATTAGCGTGGAGTGATATTGGGAAACCATGTAAAACCGCAATCTGGATGGTCGGTCGGGGATTCGAACCCGTATCCCCTCGAATCTGAAGACAGATAGCTATCGCTCGCCGAACACGCCTGCTTGGAATTTGTATGGCGAGATACTGAAAGAAAAGTTGGGAGGAGAAGTAATAGGAAAACTGGAGAACTTCATCAATTTCAAACCCGTAAACGTGAATGGGACCAGATATGCCTCCATCTAGACAGAAATATGGCTTTAATAACTTGCATTTTGCTCAGTGAAGAGGTCTTAGAAGGCAGAGTGACGTCATACTATGTGGAAAGCTGTGGATTTGTAATGGACGACCTGGTACGTCACTGTGTCGCGAAAAGTTCCCAAAAATAAGTGCCGCATCATAAAAGATGTAACCGCTTGTACTGTAAGCTCTTTGAAACAGCATGGTTACGTGTCACCTGGTTTTCCACTTTGTGACAAACGAACCGGTTTTCCTCTCCGCAGAAAAGTCCATCTAGCGTGTTAACTCTTCGCCTCAGGAGGCGAGAGTGTAAACTCGGCATGACGATTGCATACCTATCTGTTGAGCTGCTATCAAAAGGCAATTGTATATCCTTTGACTTATCGTTGTTTTGGCCGCCGCCTCGATGCGTTTGAAACGCATGTTCTTTGACGAAAGCCGCCTGCTTTCATGTGCCGCTCTGGCTTTCGATTGGGATGATTTGGTCAAACGCCACAATACATTATTTTTGAGTGAATAGCATGCGTCCTTTTAACTCCTTGTTATTATTTCCACTGAAGACAAAAAAAGGTATAATGAAGTTTTCATGGCAGTATCACCGAATTGTGTTGTAAAAACACCATACTTCGACTGCTGCTTCCGCCGTCTTCCTCACGTGTGAAATTTTTTTACAACGCAATCCGGCGACACATCCGTGAGGACTTCACTACAATCATACGCCGAGAAAGTCTCCTTTCTTACTAAAAAAAATATTTTCCACTCTAAAAATGTCGTTATACCACTTAAAGCACAGCTGAAAAACTTGACAGTTTTCGTCTTGGTGATTAGTTTCTTTAATAACAATTAATCAACTATAAGATCAATTAAGGAATCAGCAGGTAGAACAATGAATCCCACAAAAACAATTCTTGTAGAAATAGGCCAAGTCTCGTGCTTGTGTAGCGAAAACAAGTTATGAGATCTTGTTCTGAGACAATTATACACTTTAAAGAGATATATTCACTTCACTTTGTAAAATAGAATGCTTTTTCTCGGTGTTATGGAACGTTTATTTAGGATTTTTTTTTTTTTTTTTTTTTTTTTTTTTTTAAACTGGTAACTTGGCCTTTATACATACCATATTTTTAAACTGATGTGATGTATTGTAAGGCACATAATATGACCTAAGACTGAATATTTTCCATTTCTATTAATTATTTAAAAATTGGTTTAGATTTTTTTTAAAGAATGTAAAACCTGGAAACATACTTAAGACGTGCTTTAATGGCTTTTACCAATTAAAATATTTCTAATTGTTATTTTTTTTCATTTAACATTAAAATTCATTTATTAATTTAATTAACAGACGTTTATTATTTAATCTATTAACGCTTTAAATAACTATGTTTTAAATATATACGTTAAAAACTGTTGGCGCCAATCCCGCTGGATCCCGTGGGATTGGAAACACTGCGGGATTGCAATCCTTAATCCGAACCCAATGACGACGCTTTAGCATGAGCAGCACAGTGACTGCGAAGCTGGCCTCGCTTCGAAAGCGTCTCCAATTCAAGTCCTGCCTCGTGGCACGAGTAGTTTTAATTAATTTTGTTTCCGCCTTGTGTTACGCTCACTACAGTGTCCTATAATTATATGACCAACGTCTGATACAATAATCAGAACAACATATATTTATCATGGAGCTTGACTGAGGGATTATTATCGACCACATAGGTGGTTTTATTGTTTTTTTGTGTTTTTTTTGTTTGAAGACTATTTTGGGAGGTTTCTAGGCATCGTCTGATGTCAGCTGAACGGTACTTGAGGAGGCCGGACTAAAGTACGACGTAACTAATTACACGCTTGTAAATGTAAATCTCATTCCGTTTCCGGTTACTGCTGTTTGTGCGCGGCCTATGCGTGGAATATAACCTCAGCTCACGTGACTTCACTAATTTGTACAGAGAGGTCGGTAACACGGGCGCGCTTAAAAGACGATATCGCCCACAGTGGGACACAGTCGGATGTCGAGGGAGCAGAGATCATGCAACAGCTCCTGTATGCACTCATCTCTGGTAAGTCTAACCCATGGAGGAAGGAATATATGGAGACGACGCAAGGGAGTGAAGTGGGAGTGGAGTGAAGCCGGATAGAGAGAAGTGGGGTGGGGAGGCCGCCATATTGCTTGGCCGTAGAAACACGGGGAATAGGCACAAAAACTTCAAGGAAATCATAAAACAACCGTGGCATAGGAATTTGACGATGGATTACTGTGTAACTCGACTAGACAAATAAAAAATGAATAAATTTTTTCGATATCTCGCTTAGCTTCTCGAGATATGCTGTATCCAAATTGGGTTGGTTAGGTTAGGTTAACTCAATGTTTAAAACTTTTTTTTTATAAAATGAACTCTTCAAAAGACCTCATAGCTTCTGGGCTTACTCAGAAGATATTGTACTGTTAGTGGCCTATGTAAATTTGCTATCAACATCAGTGCATTTATCTTCTTACTATACATTAAAAGTCAGAAGCTTAGATGGGAGTAGTTATCGCGATACACGTTGTGTCACTAACATGGTGCTTATGAAATTACTAAACACTAATAATAAATAAATTGTTTGTACCCTTCTGGTATATGCTGCATTTCAACCTACCCACATTTCCATTAATATTGCCGCAACAAAATCAAGATCTAAACACATGAAATGCATCGCGAACTACTTTTGGGGTAACAACAACGTTTGCTTCATCAAGTTTAGTAGTCCACACAGCACAAATTATCACAATTAATTTCATCGTACACTTTCAGTGTAAACTGAAACTGGACTGAAGCATGCACATTCACTGTATCGCGATGTAAACTTGACCCAATTAAATTAGACTTTCAATACTTGTTTACAATAAGGCTAGCCTTTTAGGTGCAAAGTAGTAACATATGCAGATTTTCTATACTACACCAACAAACATTTGAGAACGATATCATCCCACTGAGAGCAATGAATAAATCTATAGCGATTAGCTCTAATCTTGTAGTTATCCATCAAACACTTCAAGAACAATAATTACAATGTGATTTAGTTACGAAATGTTATTCCAGGTTGTTTCCAATCTTGTATGTTTGTGCAACCGAATGCAAAACAACTTGGCATTATAAAAACTTCTGAATATTATAAAATGAAATATTCTCATCAGCAAACACAGTACAAACAACCCAATGATATGGGCCAATCCCTATGGCCGCCGCGCATGCGCAGTAGCAGACGAGTTTTTATTTGAGGTTTCACCGATTTAGCGTTATTTCGTCTGTATATATTCCTTCCTCCATGGTCTAACGTTACAAAAAGTATCTGAAATACAAGATACAAAATACTTTTAAGTGATAGATTTGAGATATCAGATACAAGATTCTTAAGTAAATGGTATTTGAAATACAAAATAAGTATTTTCCAAATACTTTTTTAATATAAAATATTTATATAATTTTTTATTTTGAAACGTGTTTGTTCGTCATTCGCTGTACAGGGGCGGAACTCGACAAATAGGTTCCATAGGTTAAATACTTTTTTATTGTGAGGTTGTCCTTATTACTTAGGTATTGAAGTATTTCCAAGTCAGCGATGCAGCCTGTTGACTCTTGTGCTGTCACCACTAGTGGCATAAGTAATAAAGGAATCAGAGTCCTCTAAAAACATGTAAGAAGATTCGTTTTTTTCTTTTATGTCCTCTCAATTGCTCTTTAAAGCTTCTGGTTTTTTTTTCAGATCGATTAATTTTTTGTGTTTCAATGAGGATTATAATAATAATACGAATTCATCGCACTAAATATAATTTAACACGATAAGAATTGACGCGGTGAAAAGACAAGAGACAATAGACAGGTAGGCAGGTGTTTGTTTATAGTTTACATAGTCCGCCACAACGAATGCAGGCAAAGGTAACTAGACCATACAACCTTGTCCTTTGGTATAGGTTATCGCATTTTACGAATTATTTCGTTGTTGTCTTTGTGATTACGTAAAAAAAAAAAAAAAAAAAAAAAAAAAAAAAAAAAATGCGCAAATTCCAAAATACAAATATATCAAGAAAAAGTATCTAAATACAAGATACAAAATAGAGATTAAGAAAAGTATTTCAGATACTAAGAATACGTATTTAGTACCTTGTATCTGTATTTCAAATAAGTCACTTCTCTGCGATTCTGTAAGTTATCTCAACAAATTTCTATATCATTCCAGAGTTGTAAAGTCCTTTTTTACTGTGAAGAATATCGTGACGTGTAATTTATTGATCCGTATTCTGCAGACGACGATAAAAGAAGGTAGATGGTTAAACTCCGCGCTGGCGTATTGAGGTCTTCCCTTAGGGTGACACAGGAGGAAGACACCTGCCATTGGCATTGCAGTCTGTGACCCGAGGCCTGTTTCGTGGCTACGCGGATGTTGGGGCGTCTGGTTACCGGCTGATGCGGTGTTCGCGGTCGCTGCAATCCGATCTTATCCGTTATTTTTAGCTCCATCTGGGGCCTGCCTCGTATCGCATTTGGGCAACATTTTCGCTAGGTATATAATTCTGCCTTGTTACTTGTGTCTTTTGGCTACACAGTATTAAGTTTACTGGGGAAAAAATGAAATTAAACCATTTGGCAAACAAAGGCAATCATTACTGAGTATTTTCGTTGCCCTTTTTGTCTGTAATGTCGATGTGTTGTTAGATATTCTCTCATCTGATAACAACAGACGGTACATCAGATGCCACGGTCGTAGCAATAAAATATGATCAAAGCCCCAAAGGATTCACAACTACGTTTATATGCACTGGGCAATTATTAGCGATGGCAGTGAAACTGTATTTTGGTTTTACTGCGTCGTTATCAACCCCTATTTTACTGCCGCATCTGTTTTGATTCTACCTAATAACCCTGGTTGCAGTTTAAGACAAAATTTAAACGTAGTTTATTTATTGGTCAACTACATTATACTACCAAAAAAAAAGATGCTACATGCAGTTGAAATTACCATTCTATGTTACACGTAAGCGTTCATCATATGTTATTGATAGTTTATTATCTTGATGGGGGAAAAAGCTAAATAAAATGTCTTTTTTTATCCACAACTGCGACTTTCTGCGGTATTCATAATAAAAACACCACTATCAATTTCTAGTACTAGCTCCAGTAACCATAATAACATTTAAAACAAAATTCAGGCCAGCACAATGCGTTTTTTTATAAAAGATACTTCTTTACAAAGACATCTTAAAAAATCAGCGTTGGTAAACGGATGTTTGATAGCGTCGATCATTTCTCGAATTATTTAGAAGCTAATCAATTATATTCAATCATCTTCGAGAAAGTGGCTTAGGCCTACTTGAATGATGACGAAACATTAAATGAGTGAATTTTTATAGTTTCATTACGTCCTGCTATTTGCCGAAGTTCTTATAATAAAATCGTAATTTTGATTCTTTTAGTAAAACTATTAATTTTGTGGTAAAAAAAAAAATAACACAAGGCGGATAGAACTGTAAATATGATGGTGCACCTTACTACTTGCTGGTTATCATTTAAATCGCACGGTGTTGTCCACTTGTGCTGACCACGAATTTGAAATCAACAAAAATTTGTTTTCTTACTCGTAAGGTTTTAATGGTGTTTTCAGATATGTAGTAGAGAAATGGGTTCCTGACCTATTAAAATATATATATATATATATATATATATGCAGGGTGTACAGGAATTAAAGCATAATCCTGTATCCGCAGATAGGTGACATGATTTCCTACCATATGACAAAATTTTGTTTTACTAAAAGTCCCTGAGCCTATGAGCCCACATCACAAAAACAAAATTTGTTTGTTTCTTATAATTCTTCTTTCTGTATCTTGCTTTTTTCTTTTCATTTATTTTTTAAATTGAAATAATGACTTTTGCGAAATTGGCAACATGGACATAACATTCAATTTCACATTTTTTTTCTTCTATAATTTTTCAGATCGATGTTAATAAAGTGTATTGAATATCTTAGTGATTTTCAATTGTTTTAATTTTACCTCAACAATTCTAAATTCTTCTAGATACTACATAGTAAAATATTCTACAGTTAAATAATAAATTTCAAATGTTTATTTTAGAATTTTGGTTAGAAAATAACCGCGAGGTTGAATTTCAAAATACGTTTCTCTTCCTTTTTCTCCCAGAGAAGCAGTAAATTATCGAAAGTAATGGTGCGGAAGACTAGTTAATACGGGCATTTTTTTTTTTTTACCTTCGTGTATATTATCAACATCTAGGATATATTTTACTGTACCATTATAACGTGATAAATCTAATTTATGCTGTGAATTCCTATGGAAATACGGTTATGAAACTGGAGTCATCTTAATTTTAAGTAAGCAAATGAATAATAATTTTACTATATGCTGCATGTCACAGTATACCACAGATCTACATGCACAAAATAAATGACAATAGACCTCACTTATTTTATTTTTCTTTACCTCACCACTAATATGTTGCCAACCGTACCATATATGGTACCACGGTCCCTCACATCTACAAGGTCCTCAATAAGGAGTCGTTTAATTAATCGTTGGAGCTATTTTTTGATGCCAACTGGAAATGAATAGACTATTTATGTTGTCCTATTCTCATCCTGGAAATGCCAGAATTTTTCTCGGTCATTGAAATACTCGTTGCTTTTAAAAAGTTGCGCTTAATAGTTTATTCTTGTCTACAGCCCTATACAGTACGATCACGGAATCTATTTTTTTTTTTTTTAATATTCTGCTTGCGGACTACCTGAACCATCTTCGTGCAACACAGTTTGAGAAATAATGCTCCTAACGAATGCCGGGATGGTTCCTTCAAAAGGTCATGAGTGAATTCCTTACCATTCTATGGCCTCCATCCTTTCCTAATGACCTCAACTTACACAAAATGCAAAAAAAAAAAAAAAAAAAAAATTATGAATCCTTCCTATGACCAATTTTGTCTCCCAGTTATCATGAAGTCATTGTAAACGAGGCATAAGGCTAAAAAAACCGCTGTATCTAGTGAACACTTGAAGTATTTTTGTTAATGGCTGAAGTGGTTCGCTGTATGTGCACGTGGTGAGGTGTTGACCTTAGTAGTTGGCAGACTGCCCGGGCAGGTTGGCTGCCCTGCAAACCTACTGGCCGGCCGGTCTGTCTGTCTGCGTGGGCGGGGGCTGGAGCCTCCAGGTCAACAGCTGATCCACTGTGCATCCAAGCAGTTCCACTCCACCGGCGATACCTGGCCAACCAAGTTGACGGCGAATTCGCTAAATGAGCTTCTGCTGGATCGGAAGAAGAAATGCTTACCGAACCGTTCTATCTAAAGATAGAAATGGAAAAAATTCAAGAATTTGCCCAAAATTAGTCGCAGCTAACATATAAATTGCTTTGACGAACCTAACCCTTCAGTCAACTGATATAAGTAGCCAGAATACATGAAATTACTAAATAAGTATACCAATATTTAGTTGATGTTAACTAGTTGTTCTATCTTTCTGTATTTTTAAATCTCGAGGTGCGTGGCTTTCCGGGTTTTTTTGTTAAAATTATTATTAGTATAATTCATGTCTGACTGCTTCTGCCTGAAGATTGCATTTTATGTAATATGATTTAATGCATTCCTTACGCGATGTTTGAAAAGAAATTTCAACTATAAAGTTATGTGTAGAATGCGCCTGCGTTGCACAACACATTTTCTCAGATTATTATGGAACCACATCTTCCAGTTGCCTGGCACATTAAAAGTATGACACAATCGACTTTATTTTTTACCAGTTCATCAGCATATTGTCCTCGGTTTTTGAACATCTCAGTTAGAAAATGGAGACAACAACCTATTTTTACCGTTTGCTATCGTACTCTTAAGATGGTACTTATTGCCGATTTGGGCTAGGTTTTTCTTCAAAGATGAGCATCACCCTATCCAACTTGCTATCCAACAAGTGTCAAGATGAAATAGCTTGGAGACATAAGGACCAGTGGTTGCTGTCACCTCCTCCATAATGCCGAAGGTTTTTTCAAAACATTGAATATGGTGGTGTAGTTTGGGACCCACATTTTGGGTATCAAATACAGGAGTCAGAGGGCGTACACAGAAGAGCAGCTAGATTTGTTTGTGGAAACTGCCACATAGCCCAGTTAGTAACCGACATGATAAATAAAGGTGCCTTTGGAAGAGAGTGATGCGAAGGTACAAGGCGTGTTTCGGTGATGTGGCTAGGAAGGATATGTATCAAAGAATTATGAATAGTGCATGCAAGGGAAAAGATGATCATGGGCATAAGCTGGCACTCTATTTCGTACATAAAGGAGGGGGAAAATTTTCTTATGTGGGTAAGGGTGTCAGGGATTGGAATAAATTACGAAGGCAAGTGATGAATAACTGACCAAAATTGCTGAAGGAATTACACATTAAAGTTCTTAATTTGCAAAAGTGGATAGGAGGAGGAATTTAACCCTCAAATTACAAAATATAATAATAATAAAAATTACTAAGAAAGGGGTTATTAGATGACTGGGGAAATGGCCATCGCAATTACTAAAAAAAAAAAAAAGAATGCAAAAGGTTGGTAAGATTCTCCAAAGGTGACATACTAAACCATTGTGTCAGAGGTAGGATGGCTAGTTCTTTTCCTCTGGGACCCACAATTTAACGTAGAATCCTAACTACAGAACGCCCCAGCGTAGTTTTTATGATCAAATACAAATCTTAAAAATTGCTGCACCCGCCGGGATCCATTCAATTAAAAAAGATCACGATAGTAGAATATGGAGCTCTACCTCCATCAGTTACTCTCAATAGTCCTGTGTAGACCACCACCTTAACCTATCACTACGTAATACCCCACGAACATCTGGTAATACAGTGTCGTATTAGCTGTTGGTACTTGCAGTTATATACGCATACGGAAAAACACATAACAACGAGTGCGCCGTTGGCAGTACTTGTTGTATGAAGGTGCTTGGCTACTGTGGTCCTACCTGCAGTGTGAGTTGAGTTGGGCTGGGTGGAATGAGACGATTGCCGTGCGCCTCGCCCGTCAGACTGTGCCAGTGGGACCGAGTTCTCTTCCGCGTCGTCCCTCCCTGGTCTGGTTGGCTCCGGATCTGGGGCACCAGTCAGACCCGGTCCCACTGGATTGCAAGCCCCAGGGAAGCACACACCTGCTAATATCAGCAAGCGCTTCACACAAGTTCCTGGCGACCGGGAATACGAAATCCTACAACCGTTCGAAAACTGCAAATAATTCTTCAGTTCTCCGAGATGGAAATAAAACGAAAACCGCTTAGGGAGCAGCGAACCAGAAACTTTCCAAGCCAGATACGGAGCGTTACCACTACGCCTCCTAGGACAATGGAAACACGCTTACCTCTCTAATAAAGGCTAGTGGCGGATTCTGGAATTTTCGAAGCCGGGGCAAAAACAGTGAGATTGCCACCCCTTCGATCATTACTTTGCCACTCCCATTTTTACCACTCCAAAAGTCGCCCACCACCCCTATTAACACCCATTGTCGCAACATGGGGCAGTAGTAAGGCTTAAAAAAAGTCGACGTGAAATAAATTTGCAACCCTTCAAACACGATTTTTCCGCCCCCCTGAACTTGCCGCCCGGGTTTATCACTCCCCCCCCCTCCCTCACGCTACATATGGTACTGCAGTTCCGTCCTAGATCATTATATTTACGATTTCTCAGAACTATTAGTTTTCGATCTTTTTATGAATGAAAATCACTGGGGTATTTTTATTACCTGTAGATCCGCCTTTACATCAAAGTGATCCTGTGCCTCCCCTCCTCCCTCACTACATCCGGCACTGCAATTCCGCCCTGGATTATAATGTTTACGAATTCTCAGAAACTACTTGTTTTGGGTCCTTACATATATATGAAAATAACTAGTTTTTTGCTTACCTAGTACATCCCCTTTGACACGAAAGTGATCCAGTGCTTATAAATTTTGATCTCGGTTTTTCAAGAAACTATCGAGTTGTGACCTTAATCCCTTTACAGGGCTTAGTTTCGAGTGATCCTCGACATACCATATCCCATAATATCATCGAAATTAGCTGACCTTCGCTTGTGACCCGTATTGACAACCTTTCGCGAGGTGTTTTGCCAAGTGTTGATCTCAGCTGTGGCCTACTTTAGTTCTCTCACATGCTTTCGTAGACTACTCATGGGTGCATCCCTTAGTCAGGCGAACGAACTCGACAACCATAAAAGTAACAATATTACATTTATAAAAAAAAAAAAAACTGCTTCACGTCTCTCAACAGCTGAGGTCTTTAGAGACGGGAAAGGAAGGAAGGGGGCAAGGAAAGGGAAGGAATTTGGCCATGGCCTTTTTAAGGAAGCATCCCGGCATTTGCCTTGGAGTGATTTGGGAAACCATGGAAAACCCAAATCTGGATGCCCGGACGGGGATTCGAACCGCCGTCCTCCCGAATGCAAGGCGAGTTTTTGTTTTTTGTTTGTTGTACCTGACTGCACCCTGAGCTTCATTTATGGCGTTCTCTGATTATCTATCTTTTCGGAAGCCAATTAGTTGTTGACATATACACTTTAGTACTTTAAAATTCTTAATCCTTTAACATGAGAACCTCTCGTATATTTTTGCATGGACGTTTAGTGGCCAAAGTGACTGTACGACTTAGGTAATAGGGATATCTGTTTACCACATTACTTCCAATTGTTATATTGTATGTGTTCCTGCGCTGAGGGTATCATTGCCTGCAGCTACATGCGTTAAGAATTTCAATGAGGTAAGGGACTATTTGCTGTCCTACAGAGAGGACTAGCTGTTTTCCCGTCGTGTCCTGATACTTTATACCTTTTCTTAAATAATAATAATAATAATAATAATATGGCTTTCGGTCCATAACACCATATAGCCAGCTCGAATTTATATTGCTCTATTACTTTCCTCACGCAATTGTGGAACACTACAGCGAGTATAACACAAGACGAACACAGTACTTAATTAAAACCACCCGAACCCTAGAGCAGAGTTTCCCAATGTGGGTTCTGCGAACCCCTGGGAGTCTGCGAACCTGTCCTAAAGGGTTATGAAAGCATAAATGGAGGCATGAGAACACGCAAGCTCTGGACACAATGTGTTAGATGTCAGTCGAGCTATCAAATGACACTTATAGTCTAGCCAATTTCCAATTATTGTTATTATTAAGTGATCCGTGTCGATCATAGTCTAATCTGTAATGGGTCCGCCGTTGGAAAATGTTGGGGAATGCTGCCTTAGGCGGGATTCGAAACGGTGACCCTTACAATGCGAAGCCAGCGTGTCTCTTGAGTATTCTGACTGTAGCAGTTACTTCCTCCATATCAAGTTGGAAAACCATCGTGTTGTTTTCATATTCGCCGGCTTGTGTCCATCATAATCGGACTCCAAATGGACATCCGGACAAAGCGTCTTCAGAACTTCCCATTTATTGTAATTTTATCCTATTGAGAGTTGAAAACACTTGTGGTTGTCGCGAACGACGTTGAGTTAACGTGCTTCTCATTCACGGAGTTTGTTCGATGAATCAGTGTTCGGCCTGAACCTTTACGCATCTCCTCTACTGATTACTTGTTTCTGTTACACTTCGTTGCCGATATTATCGGTGAATTTGTTATCCACTGGACATGTCTAACTCCGCCGCAGATTTAGACTGATATTTATTCTAAATTTTAACAAATTCTCTATATCTTTGTGTCGGATTTCTTCGTTAACGTGTAATCACATTCTTTGACACTCATTCGTTTACGTAGTAATTAGCAAATTTGTATTCGGCAAAACGAATTTCATCATATTTGATGTTTGATTTAGAACTCGAGGTTTGGTTGGATCCTCCCGAGGTAGGAGTACCAGAGTTGCTTACGAAGGTAGACTGCCCCTCCTCTCCGTATTTTGTTTTAAATGTTGTTGCTTGTGTGCTCGTGGTTATCATTAGGCATTGTTCTGTGTTCTGTTGTTTGTATAAAGATTGAAGAATATAAATGGCAAATGCAGGTGTCAGACGAGACCAGTCCTACTCTTCCGAAAGATACCAAACAAGACGTCTGTATCTACGTCCCTATACAACGGACGAATCTTCGTCAACATACTCGCATGCCCTCACTCCTTACCCACTGTGGGTAGATTTTTGTCCAATGCGGCGATTAGGAATCGTGCCCCACCGTCTCTGCTACCCAGCCTGTTATTTCTTACATCTCATCTGGGTTTAAACCAGCTAACCCCGTATCACCATCATGGTCCCATAACGATCTGTGACAACGACCTTATCCATCTCTCAAGCAATTATCAGTTGTTTCTGTTATAAGTTCACTACGTGTTCCACGCGTATATGCGGGATGTTTACTGTCTATTATATATTATTATGTAACGAGTGTATGTGTTCAGTACAACTGCTATTCATTATTTTAATGGATGATTGTGTTGATAGTTTACTATCAGAAGTTAGGTTGTTTGCAGATGACGTAATTCTATATATAGGATCAAAATGGTAAAGGACTGTAAACAGTTGCAGGGTAAACTGCACATGATAGCTATCTGTGTTGGTAAAAATGGGATGAAGATAAAGTCAAAGAAGAGTCTGCTTAGTAGGTGCACAGATAAAAAAAAACTAAAGGTTGGTTATGATTATAAGATGGGGAAAGAAGTGCTTGTTCAAGACGTGAAACGCAAACATCGTGGCACAACATTTGATAAGTTCAACTGGGCAGGATACATTGGACAGGTAGTAGGAAAAGGTTTCAAAATCCTGCACTTGGAGAGAGTGATGAGGGGATGCACAAAAGAAGTAAAGGAATTGGGTTATGAAACTTTGGCCAGGCTGTTGCTAGAACACGGTGGGGTAGTCTGGGACCCACATTTTGGATATCAAATACAGAAGTTGGAGGGGATGCAAAGAAGGGCTGCTAAATTTTCGTCTCGAAATTACCGCAGTAACCGATATGTTAAAAAAAAAAAAAAAAAAAAAAAAAGCTGTAATGGTATTCATTGGAAGACAGGAGGAGGGTGAAGAGATTCATGGGAGTGTACAAGGCGTATATTGGTGATGGGGGCGTGGCAAGATATTGATGTTAGAATTATGAGTAATCCATGGAAGGGTTATGGCCATGACCACAAGCCGGCATTCGATTTGAGGAACAAGGGTGTGTGTAGATTTTCTTTGGTAGGCGCAGGAGTCAGCGATTGGAATAAGTTACCAGTCGAAATGATGAATATTTTACCAAAAATGTTGAAAGAATTGAGAGTTTAAATTTGTAGAGGAAAAAGTAGAGGGGCACAAAAAGGGTGTAAATTGGGTGGTTAGTGAATTTGCAACCGAATCGTGCGCTCCATGGCAATTAAAGTTTATTAACAAAAAACTATCACAAGACGTTAATGATGAAACTAGGTGAATTGTTTACATATTTAAATAGTGCACCTCCTCTCGCAGTTGATATTAGTCGTGATTGGACTATTTGTTTGTTGAAATTTGATTGTTTGGTAACTTTATTTATCTCTATGTGCAAGACAAGGTTTTCACATACAATAGGTGGCCGTTACTCTCGAGCCAGCTGAAGACAGCTGCTTGTCTCACGCTTTGAGCACGTTCCGGCCTTGAAGAGCAAAGACAGCAAACTGCATAGGCAATCACAGGCATTTGAGTACTGAGAACCCAATTCTCGACAAGTTAAAATCACACGAAACTATTATCTTTTTATACAAAGCAAATCATACTACACAACTAGTCTCAAAGCCCGTCAAAACTCACTTGCTTAACGGACTGTTCTGACAATTCATTTCTCTGCGGTTGCCTAAGTAAATAGAATTATTGTTACGTAATGCTCATAACCTTATTTTGTAATTTGTACATATTTCGGTTATAGTTTACACAACGATACAGATGGAAGTTTTACGGAATGAATGATGTCAGAATTAGGGAACCAATTTAATTAAAAATAAATTAGGAATCACAGAACCTTATGCTATAGCGGGTGATATTGGTTTTATTTTTGCTCCATGTCTCATTCAGCACGATAAATACAGAACTACTTCCATCCGTATAAAAATACCATAACTTCAGTAACTCGGAGCTTATGAAAGCAGCTTAAATTGTTTATAAAAAAGAAATCATCGCAAATTATTCCGTAAAGAATGTCAGTTGTCTGGTCCTATCTGCATTTTAACATAACAACAACTTCTACTAATATTGCTGTTCAAAATTTATAGATGCTATTACCGGCGTACGAATTCATTGTATTGCGATTTAAATTTGATCTACTGGAAATATTTACAGCTATTTGATCTAGTGGCATCAGTAATAAAAGCAACTAATAGTTAATATATTAATTTAAACGCAGTACATACCTTTATTTCAGTGTTTCGGCAAATCATTCCTTCCAGTATATTACAAGAGTGACTTAAAATATCTACATTGGATATAAATATCTCGTAAGCGCGTCAAAAATGACGTGTTGATTGCAGTATTTTAGCAATTCGTTTCTTCGCTGACTTACGTACAATTTTCATCAAATATCGTTCCTAATCTTGAAAATGACGTAATGTAGATATTTGTTAGCTTACTGTAACAACGGTATCGCTGACCAGAGTGTATAAGAAAAATCTACATAGAACTAATTTAAATTAAGAAAATGCAAGTAATAATTAATATGTAGGTTTCAACAGAATACGTACTTTTCTTTCAATGTTGTGATAATTAATTTATTCATAGATGCATAGCTACATAGAACTGTTATTAAATAACGCGCCTAACCTCTAACATCCCCATTCGTTGTTTGTTGTGCAGCGAAGGCGGAAAGCGTGACGTCATATTCCGACGTCATAATGTGACGTCATGGTGTCACATGACCAAAACTGTCATTTTATAAGTATACATTACTTTGTTAGGCATACTGCATCTAATCTCTTTGGATGCGCAGGGGGGGTGTTTGGGGGTGGCTTCTTCCAGCTTCCCCACCAAGGAAGCAGACCATCTTACTGAAACAGAAAACCAGCTTCGTCATTTCATTGGCGGGTTGAATAGTCATAGGAGTCGTAGAGTTAATTTAACCCCTTACTGTTACTCTTCTTGCTACAGGTATCGTTCATTGAGGAAGGAATATATGGAGACGACGGAAGGAATATATGGAGAGGACGGAACGGACCTTCACCACGCCCTGGAGTGAAACCGGGTAGAGAGAAGTGGGGTGGGGAAGTCACCATATTGGTCGGCCGTAGAAACACGGGGAATGGGCACAAAAACCTCATGGGAATAATACGACAACCATGGCACGGCAATTTGATGATGGATTATTATGTAACTAAACGAGACAAACCAAAAACGAAGAATAATTATATATGTATATATCCTGCTTAGTTCTCGAGATATACTGTCTCAAAAGTGAGGTGTTTTGGGTTGAAATTAGGAAGAAACATTTCCACAAGGTTAAATTTGGTGTTAGATTCTTATGTAAAACTGCGAGACAAATCGAAAATAAAGAATAAAATTTTTCGATATCTCGTTTAGTTCTCGAGATATGCTGCCTCCAAAAGTCAGAACCTTAAATGGGAGTAGTATACATTGCGATACGAGATACAAGTAGTGTCACTAACATGGTGCTTATGAAATTACTAACAACTAATAATAAATTCTTTGTCCCTTCTGGTACAGGCTGCATTTCAACCTACCCACATTTACATTAATATTGTCGCTACAAAATCAAACTATGTGGGCAGATATAAACACATGAAATGCATCGCGAACTACATTTCTGGTAACAACAACGTTTGCTTCATCACGTTTCATAGTTCGCACAGTGCAAATTATCACAATTAATTTCATCGTACACTTTCAGTGTAAACTACACTGGACTAAAGCATGCAGAATACCATATTCATTGTATCGCGATGTCAACTTGACACGCTTAAATTAGACTTCCAACACTTGTTTACACTAAGACTAGCCTTTTATGTGCAAAGTAGTAACATATGCTGATTGTCTACACTACACCAGCAAATATTTGGAACGACATTATCCTCTTGAGAACAATGAATACATTTATAACGATAGGCCCTAATATTGCAGTTATCTATCAGACACTTCAAGAATAATAATTACAATGTGACTTAGTTACGAAATGTTATTCCAGGTTGTTTGGTATCTTGTCTGTTTGTGCAACCGTATGCAACCCAACTTGGCATTGTAGAAAACTTTAGAATATTAGAAAATGAAATATTCTCAGCAGGAGACACAGTGCAAACAGTTCAATGTTTTGGGCCAATCCCTATGGCAGCCGCGCATGCGCAGTAGGAGACGAGTTTTTTTTTTTCTTTCTTTTTTTGAGGTTTCGCAGATTTAGCATTATTTCGTCTCTATATATTCCTTTCTCCATGGTATCGCCCCTGTGCAACCAGCAAAGTAGTGAGGGTTTATTGATTGTTCTACTATACCGCGTGACCAAGTAAAATATCTTACAAGGGGAGATTGGCAAGTGTGAAATTCAGATTCGATTCATACTGTGTGTTAAAAAAAGCTCATGGCTAGAGGTGTAACGTGGCAAAGCCGTAACATGCGCTTCTTTGCCGTTATCGAGGAAATCGCCATTGAAATATTCCGTGGCGTTCAAATACTTTCTACGTGAGCACGGTTTCAATGTCGCGCGGCGCAGCGATCATGCTCTCTTCCTCATAAGGGTTCGTCCATAAACCACGTAGCTCCATTTTGGCCTCCTGTGAATCCCCCCCTCCCCCCACGTAGTTTGGCTTGGCTTTTGCCTGTATACCATTCGGGAGGACGGCGGTTCGAATCCCCGTCCGGGCATCCAGATTTGGGTTTTCCATGGTTTCCCAAATCCCTCCAGGCAAATACCGCTATTCATGCTTCAAAAGGACATGGCCGAATTCCTTCCCATTCCTTGCCCCCCCGTCTCTAAAGACCTCGCTGTTGAGAGACGTTAAGCAGTTAAACAAAAAAATGCCTTTATACCCCCCACCCCTCCCTGCGCGTGGTACATAGCTTTTTCCCTATTGATTCCAAAAGACGTTTTGTACTGTTTTCTCTTGTCAGTTACACACGGAGGTAATTAAATGATGGAAATAAATATTCACATTCTGTTGTCTCTACTGTACCTTATTTTAAGTCTGAAAAATAACATGAAAGTAATGATACGTGGCTTGGTTCGGAAACACCCGTTCCCTCCACCCCCACATAGCTTTCTAACCCCCCCCCCCACTCCCCCTAGACTGAGTCACGTGGTTTATGTACGATCCCTAAACCTGTTGTCGCAGGATCGAATCTCGCAGCAAGTCAGTTTTATTTATTGATTTGTTTATTCAAATGTGTATACAGATAATTCAGGCAATCAGTTTCAACTATTATACATATAATAAGTTTTTTAAATGCCATTTGTTGTGAAAAAACCAACGCTTTCTAACTTCATTATGTTGCTCGCAAACAAAGTTAATTTCAAAAATAGAAATATTTGCTGCAGCTCGACCGTTACAGTTGAAGGGGAGACTTTCGTTCCCGCACCAAGGGACGGGAGGGTCGAAACGAGACTCCGTCGATTTTTCCACAACAAAACACATTTAAAAAACTTATTATATGCATATTTGTTGAAACTAGAAGTGAAATAAAAGTTAATGAAATATTAACTGGACTCTTAATATTTAGTAGCCAAATGAATAATAATGTTACCACTAACTTTCGCCCCAAAATAAAATAGGAGAAACAATACAATACATTCGTTTTCCATCGATCCAAATATAAGAGACTGGCTCTGTGGGATGTTGTCAGTTTACAGATAAACCATTTCACAACAAAATAATACATACACCAGAAGATGTACAGTCATATCCTACATGGTACACTAATTATGCCAATAATATTTACACATACTACTGGCAGTTTATTTGGTAGCATTATTATGTAAATGAAAAAATAAATATTGTGTATTCTTTGGTCTAAGCTATCTCCAACATTTTTCGAAAACAAGCATACATACTTCATTCTTCGACAAAGTAGAAGGAGTTGTCAATTAAAAATTCTTTCAATTTTTTCCTGAATTTATTCTTATCATCTGTTATACGTAAGTGTTGGGAGCTTATTGAAGAAATGTCTCCCTGAATATAGGACCCATTTATGAACAAATAACGACGATTTGTAATCCTTGTGAGGATCATTTTTAGTTATAGTGCCATAATTGTGTATTTTACTATTTGTTTCCAACAAAGTATAATTTGTGACTGCAAAGGACATTAATGTCTATATATACTCAGCCATCAATGTTTATATCCCCAACTTCTTGAACAGCTCTCTGCATCAAATTCTACTGCTAACCCCACACAGACTTTTTATTACTCGCTTTTAGGCTTTGAACACTTTTGTCTCTATGAGTAGCATTACCCCACAATATTATTCCATGTGACATTAATGAGTGAAAATAAGCAACAACAGACAATTTTTATTTTGTTTACTTCACCACTCATATGTTACCAACCCCACCACGTACAGCGGTCCATCACACCTACTACGAGACCCTCAGGAAACTGTCATCAACTAAATCCTTAAACGAACGGCGCTGTTTTCGACGCCGACTAAAAATTAATAGACTAATTCATAGACTATTGTAGGAACAATGGTGCCGTACCCTAGAAATACCTGATTTCTACCTGGTCACTGAAAAATTTGCGGCTTTTAAAAAAGTTGTGTATATTGTTTATACTCTCTTATAGCTTCATACAGTACTGATACGGTGTTTAAATTTTTAATAATCTTCCTGCGGACCACCTGTAGAATCTTCGGGGACCACAGATCTGGAAACATTGCTTTATGTAACGTGATTAGCAACTTCATAAAAACCGAAAAATCTGTAATCTTCATCTCTTTGTACGATCTTTAATTGCGATAGAGATTGTGCTATGATGGCACTTTATGTGCTCATCGAGTTGTACATTTCAAAAATGGTTCCCTGTTTGTTGTTAACTGTTCGGAACTTCCATCGTTAACTTATTATTCCAGTCCCCGGCTCCCATGGTTAGGAAATTTTCCATTTGTATTTTCTTATGTCAAAAATCAAACGCTAATATATGGGCATGTCGTATCTTCCCTTGCACATTTTAGTTTTAACTGTTCTAGTGTCAGTCCCTGCCTTATCACCAACACATGCCTTTAACACATCCAACACTATCTTCACTCGCTTCTTGCTTTCCAGTGACCCACAACGATGTTATTATATCGGCTGCTGTACAGTATTTTCCATGAACCTGCGTTCCTTTATTTGATACGCATAAAGTTGATTCCTTACGATCCTAGCGCAACTGGAGACCGAAAGGTCCTCGGTACGAATCCTGGTCTCTGCTGGGATCTTCAAAAGTCCTTAAATCGAAATTCACCTCGAAAACAACTCGCTGTATAATGTATTGTACGGCACTGGTTCGGACTGTAGGTTGCCTGTACCCAGTAGGATTTCAGGGTTAGGGTTAGGTAGGCCACGACAGGGGCGGAATACGCAGCCGATTAAAACCCTATCACAAGGCCAGTAAGACCTCATGAGCCTTCACCATATTCAAGCTACGGTTTTATTACCTTCTTCCTCTCATTGCCTTCCACTATTGATTGCATGACTTTCCCTACAATCCCCTTAGTGTGCCTTATGAGCTGATCTTGTTGTACCAACGTTATTTCGTTTTACCTCTTTTACCTGTGCGTTAAGCTGACTCTTTGCCATGTACTTCTATTCCATCCAAATTTAGCAAACTAGGCACCATGTTCTGTTGCATAGAGGTTCCTAAGCTTTTACTTATGATGCCCCCTTCCGTAAAAATAAAAGTTCCCACGGTTCCCTTCTGTCAGAAGAGAAATCCCCTAGTCCCTCTCCCCGCCAAAATTTTATTATTAAAAAGGTAAATGCCCACATATCAGAGGAAACTCACTTAATAAGAGATATTAGGGTAAAGGTTTTCTACTGTAAGGGCGTTTTCATACACACCGGCAAACTAAAGCCGGCGCCGAATGCAATGCAATCAAATGAGAGCTTTCACACATAATCCGGTCTGGCACTGGCGAATGCAACAGGTGATGAACTCGACAACCGGTCGTCAACCCCATCGCCGCCCTTTCCTTACGATACGGTACTGCAACATTAATTTAATTGGTGGGGACTAAACCGTGTTAGGGGGGTAAAACTATTTCAAAGATTAGAGAAACTGAAGGCGTGGAAAGAGATGTATATATCTTTGTAAGAAGATTTCTTAACGAAAAATACAAATAAAAGTTGATAAGTTATACTTTTATTATCAGTAATAACAATGCAAAATATTTTACACAGTTGATTTTGTTAATTTGTCACGGCAACGCGCCTTCGCTACTGACAAAGTATGTTTGTGTTGATACCACAAACAATTGCACAACCAGATTTACTATTTTACCTGTTGTGCTTATTCCCGATCTTTAGGTGTCATGTAAGCAAGATACTTAAAAATCAAAATCAGAAATATCACAAACTGAAAGTTTTTATTGTGTCCTGTTTGTAAGTTCTATTTGGTTCGATTCCAGTTGCAGTCATACCTTTCGTAGAGTACAAAAAATTCAGTTAATTTAGTAATTGAGTAAAATTAATTAACGAAATAAAAATGTAGCAGAATATTTTCGTACCTAATTTATTTCACTATTTGCCTAATCCTCTTTTCTGTATTTAAGTCAACAGAGGATGAATCCGGTACTGTGTGTTAATTAAATATTTTCTTCTAAGATATAATAATCTATTAAGGTAACGTTTATTGAATGTTTCACGCATCTTTCTTCCGCTAAAGCTAAAAATCAATTGCACTCTGTGCGAAAAGGTCGGCGCCGGCTGCGGTTTTGCCGGTGTGTGTGAAAACACCCTAAGGGTGCGTTCATTAATTACGTGAGGTTTTTTTGGAATTCCGGAACCCCCCCCCCCCCCCACCCTTTCCTGGTGAGATCTAGTCGGACCCTCCTCACCCCTAGTAATCGATCTCGTAATTTTTTGAGACTTTTTTTTTAGGTCTCCAATATCAATATTCCACCCTCCCCTAAAGTCGACATTGGCGTCATTTGTAGACTTTTTTTAGCTCTACCATTCTTCAGCAATTTCAAAACATCACGTGAGATTTTCTTGGTCCCCCCCCCTCCTCCCTACCCTTTGGTGAGGTTTCGTGAGATTTCACCTGACTCCTCCCTCTCCTATTTCACCTCACGTAATTAATGGACCCCTCTTAGAGGCGGTGAAGGAGACCTGGTACTTCAGACGGTGTAGACCTGGTTTACGCGCCCCCTAATACATTAACTGCTAAAAGACGTCTATTGCTGTAATATTGTTATACATGATTTATTTATTTCGTATGGCTGAGGAATACAAAAATAGTAACTACATTGAATTAAAATTGCTAGAACCAGACATGGATGTCACACTACAGACTTAATGTCCAACGACTGCAGCCATTCTGTGGTTGCTTCGTGAATCTGATGCATTGTACCACTGACTCTCCTAAGAGGGCATTCCGTGGCGATGTGGTGAATGGTTTGCTCATAGTTACCGCAGTCACAAGAAGAAGGGTTCTCTGTCATTCCCCACTTGTACAACCAGTAGTCGCATCTACCGTGGCCTGCTCTCACTCGGTTCAGTGTCGTCCAGGTTTTCCTAGGAAGGTTGAATCCAGGAGGGTCTTGGATTAGTGCATTTTTGTCAGGGTTGGAATTTGTCAACTTGGCGCACCATGCTTCGCCTATGTTGAAGTTATTTTGGACCAGCACTTGACCAAACCTCCATGTTGAATATCTAGATTTTAGTCTATTTGGAGCTTTGTGTGTGCAGTCCTGATGAATTGGAAGGCGTGGATTATCTTAAGCATTTCTGCCATTCCGCTTGTCTTCGGAGACTTGGTGGGGTGATATTAGATAGCACAGGCAGCCAGTCTGTATGTGTACACTTTACAATTCAAGATATTGTTCTCATTGTGTCGTGTAGTTGAATGTCGATCTTTTTTGTGTGACTGCTGTTTAGCCATACTGGACTGCAGTATTCGGCAGCTGAGTATACCAGAACCAGACTGATGTTCTGAGAGCTGTGGTGTGTGCTCCCCAACCTGTTCCTGAAAGTTTATGACGGGTTATACATGATTGCCATCACTAACCATTGTAATCTTACATCATTTCTAAATCCAAAGGTTGCAAGATCGGAAAATGTGAAAATAAATTAGAACCCAGTGCTTAAATGTTGAACTGATTGGACAAATAACTCTGCCCGTAAGAAGTCATTCATTATGAAAGATTCCGAAGACACTCAACCTGACTGAATGCCTGTCTAAGTCATGGCAGCCAATGACAGTGTTTGGTCTGCAGCGTGTTTCGGAGGCCCAGAAAAACAAGCCTTTCAGTTCACTTCAGTTTCTTATTGTATTAAATATTAATGATGAGAAAAAAAATAAAAATAAAAAATCAGTAGTTAACTTGTAATAACAAATGCTAATGCAAATTCTGGAACATTCATACTGTTGTTGCACAAACCTTTTTGTCTTAAACAGTTAATAAGACTACTAAGTGAGTGATAACATCTTTTATTTATTTATTGACACTTGTCCTGTTGGCCCTATAGTCAGCGTAAGTTACACTTAGTGTTATTACTTTATACACATGCTATACGACCAAAAAATATTAAGACAGAGTACAATTATGATAATCCGGGAGATTTGTATACATGCACAAGTTAAAAGTATTATAAAACATTACAATTAAATAAAATAGTGTTCTGTAAACGATAAATATTTACAACATTAAAGAGATCTTTTTTTATAAATTGATAGATATCTCGCTAATTACTATTTCCTAATGTCCAGTCCGGTCTCGTCCGCCATGGTAAGTATCTCGTTTTAAAATAAAATAGTTATCCAAAAAGATTCAGGTTCAAATTCGTTCATTTTCCTTTAAGACATCAGGCTCCAAAGATACTAGGTGCAAACGTAAACAGATGCTCCAGCGATAATAAAGTTCAAACAACTACTACTTACCATGGAGGAAAGAAATATATGGAGAGGTAATACCACTTATTCTGTGACGCCGTCTCTAAACTCTCGGCTGATACTGCGCATGCGCGGCGGCGGCGGCCATATAATCTATACATACGATTGCTATTTGGAAACAGTATATCCCGAAAACTAAGCAAGATATCGAAAAGTTTTATTCTTTATTTTCGTTGTGTTACATAAGAATCCATTACCAAATTTGACTTTTTGCGAAATTATTCTTCTCCATTTCAACTCAACACTTTTGATACTATATCTCGAGAACTAGGCGAGATATCGAAAATTTCTATTCTTTATTTTTTATTTGTCTCGTCTTTTTAAATAAGAATCCATCATCAAATTTGACTTTGACCAATGTTTTCTTCTGAATTTCAACCAAAAACATCTCACATTTGAGACAGAATAGTAAACTAAGCAGGATATCAAAAAATTTTAATCTTCATTTTTTATTTGTCTCATCGAGCTACATAATAATCCATCATCAGATTGCGGCGTCACGTTTATCCTAGAGTCCCCTTGAGGTTTTTGTACATATACGCCGTGTCGGTATGGGTGCAGCCAAGCCCTCCCACTCCTCCTCCGCCCGGCGTCACTTCAATGAGTGGTGAAGGTCGCTTGCGTCGTCTCCATATATTTGTTTCCTCCATGCTACTTACAATACTTTGAGTACTGAATGCAACACTGAATACTGAAAACTCGTCTCTGTCGTTCGCTTATACAGGGTCCGGCAATAAAACCTTCCACATTTCACTTAGCCGGTGTGCGGGTTGTAGTGAGGATACTGATGTGGAGTGTGTTTTTTTTTTAAAGAGGTGTACCTGCCATTTTCAGTGTGCGCCATGTCATGGCTTGGTAAGCATCGTGCGTTTGTTGTGGACGAATTTATTCTTAACAGTTGTTCTCAGATTTTCGGAGACGATTCGAACTTGGCCTACATGATCGTGTCCCGGATAAAAAAACCATTCAACTGTGGGTGTCAAACTTTAGAAAGACAGGTTCAGCACTAAAAAAAAAACCTACAGGCCGTCCTCGGACTGCAACAACGCCGGAAAATTTGGCGCGTGTGAGTGTGTCTATGCCACATTCACCAATCTTTGAGGACACTTAAAGCCTATAGTGTACAAACATCGTCCCACAACACTGCAAGCACTTAAAGAGGCCATTACCAAAGAATTGGCAGCCATTCCAAGAGAAATGACGCGAAAATGTATGGAGAACTTTCTGGATAGACTTTGTCAATGTGTCAACAATGGAGGGCAGATATAATTTTTAAAACTAAATAATTAAAAATGGCAAAGTATGTATTTTTCATAAATAAAAGTAATTATTCTCTATCATATTTAGTTTTTATGTGACAACACATTAAAATGAGGGAGGTTTTATTGCCGGACCCTGTATAAGCTTCACAGGAAATTCCAGAATAATTCAAAAACTTCCGACCGACGTTTTTTGAATTATAACAATATTTAAACAGTTAAAATCACATTAAATCGATCAGAATAAATACAGAATCAATCACAATTTATTAAATGCACAGAAATGACAAAGATATTTACACACAAAATTATCCACATAAATCAGTTCAGAGTGTAACAAATTGTCCTCTAAACACCGTAGCTCACCTCAATACTTAGAATTACAAACTTTTAACCAAAGTTTCGTGCAAAGTACTGCCCTTGAACTTATCAAATTGTATTTACATGATTTCTTTCCATTCAAGTCCATTTACACAATCTCACTATTAATTGCAGGAAGAATATACAAAACCATATTTACTCAACTTACACGTTGCTACAAATAATTCTTAAAGTACAACTTCATTAAAGGTCAGGGTCTGGGGCCCGTTATAACTTGTCAGAGTTAGAAGTGAAATGGGTTCCACCCGGGTATATTACTACAGCGTTCCTGACCACGAAGCGCACCGTATGCTGAAGCGTTTCCTAGGGCAAGGAGATGACCCACATTAACTGGGTAGCTTATATCCCATTGTTTTATGTCTTTCCAGAGTGTGTCTGATTCATCTTTGTATCTCTTACATCCGAAAAAGAGGTCGTTCGTATCAGCCACCGACACTAACATAGTGGGAGTTAGTTGAATGTATTCTGTACAAGTGATAGAATTTTAACCTTGTTGTTATGGACACAGAATTTTTGTGGCATATTTTTAAGATACCACTGTGTTGTTGGTATTTGCGAAACTTTTTGCGTTTGGCGTTCAGGAGGATGCGGGTTCGATTCACCTTCTCCCTCTCCAGATTTAATTTTCCGTAGTTTCCCAAATATCGCTAAGCGAATGTTGGTAAGTTTCCTTCACAGAGATCACAGCCCTTCCTGTTTCCCTCCCATAGTCCTGTCAAGACTCTAATGACTTCATCGTCGACGAACTGCAGGGGTCTAAAAGAGTGGAATAATTAATGTCTTCCAAATGAAGATCCGTGCGGGTAGTACTGAACTTGTCTCTACCTGCTCTGTAAATGCGGATAGAGTAAGTGAACAGTAGTTCACCATCCTTGATGCGCCAACCAGCCTGTTTGTGTTTCGCTTTCCTTGTTTTAATTAGGCCAAGGCGCTGTTCAACTGACAGCACTAGTGTCTGCACATTATGCACGTCCGAATGGGGTCTGATCACCTTCTGCGATCACGCCATAATCTAACACTAATCCCTCTGTACATTAACCCAGTATCTACCATCCAAGCTCAACATTGCAAGAGTATCCACATCTTGCTGAACCTACTCCAGAAGCAGGGATGGGGATAGATACGGGTTGTCTGCTTGAAACTTATGCAAATAAAAAAATCATTAGGATACTCCTACTTCAGAACAGCTTCCCATAGAGTGGCCTTCTTTGCCATTATCTTCTTCTTGGAGTACCATACCTTTATCCTATTGTACGTGGTTACAATGAGGTGTTTTTACCTCTTCATGATAAGGTAAAGCGGAGTTGAACCGGGAAGGTTTCCTGTTGACTTTCTCAGTGCAACAGTGTTCGTAAGCATTATTATAAGTACGGATGACACTGATATCATGTATATTTACTGAAGAGTGTTGTGTCCAATTTAGTACTGCTCTTCCGAAATAAACCGAGGTCGGAGGGGGGGGGGGGGGGGTTTACCAAACTATAGATCCCCATCCCACTGGTGAATCACCATCAACAGTATATGCCATCACTCAGTACGCACTGAGGAGAGATTTGAAATGTAACCAAGAACTTTGGTGCATAGTCTGGTGCTCCACCACCACTGCTGCTCTGCCGGCCAAGCCCACCACCAGGACTGGAACCAGCTAACCCCGTGTCAGTGCCGGACACCATCACAGTGCCGCAACCAGCTGAGCGAATGGAGTGGGCTGATTTTCTTTATAATAAAAAAAAATAATAATTTATTAAGCACAAAGCAGTTGTCGTCCGAGAATAAAATGTACATCCCTTCGCGAATCTAACGCGTTATTATGTTTAGCAGGTTCCTGAGCCCACCAGATGAAAGTGAAATATCTTTGCAGCTAAGTTTTTTCTTGTGGATATTTTGTACAAACTTCGCTTAGATTTCCTTCTCATGGCGGTTTGTTTAAAAGTGTGTTGTTATTCAATAATTTTCCGATTTACTTATATACTACTCCAGTAATTCGTGATTAGAGGAGATGTAAAAAATGACATCTATGTTTTCCTAACAAAAGTATCGTAGATCAGAATCGACAACTGAAATCGTAAACGAAGTTTGCTTGAAACAACTGGATATTTGATAGGTAGGAGACATTCTTTGGTGTTGAGAACTGGGTGAATATTCGAAAGTTTAACTCGTGGAATAATAGAAAATATCTTAACCATAAATTAGCGGTTAATCTCAAACATATAGGAATTAGAATTTTTCTTTTGGAAGGAGGGCATTCGGGAACTGTAATAAGGAGGGTTGCAAGCGGTGGTAGTTTTATAGCAAAATTGTCAACTGGGTATGAAAGCTAATTTACAATTAACGATAATTATAACATTCAAATTTTCGCTGGATTGTCCAACTCTGACGCATAGTGACAAAATAAGTAAAATTTTATTTGTGAACAGTAACCTTCATTTTATTTAAAGCAAAAAGTTCTTTAAAACTGATTGTACTTTGTATTTGTAAATAAATTAATGTAAAACTGACTATCGTCAAACTATCCCTCAAATATTCCCAGCAATCCGAACCATATTTCATTGATGCTTTGAAATGGCCTTTCCTGCGTGAAAGTAATCAGGTAGTGTTTAAGAAACAAAAATGTTTCAGAATAAATACAAAAATAAATGAAAATAACCAATGTGAGATTAACCTAAGAAAGCAGTCTAAATGTAAATAAAACGAACAGATGGATATAACTTTCCTTTTTGTTTAAACTGAGCTAGTGAACAGTTGATGGAGATTTTTTTTTTTTTTTTTTTTGCTGTTTCTATTTATTGCACAGCCGGAATTTTACGCTCCGGATTTTACACGCCAGTGATATTTCACAACAGTTAAGGTTCTATCATCAAAGAAGCCACTCACGTACAACAAATCTGCATAGTCTGTATTCATAAGACTGTGTGTCATTTGTCACTGACACCTCTGCATACTGTAAGGACGCACCAGTCACGTTTGCGAGTCACGAAAAGCATGCGACACCTGACGATAGTGCGGAGGAAACTGCCAGAAGAAAAGATGTCTACAGGAAAGAGTTTGAAAGCATATAGAATTTCATCAGATAACTTATATACTCAGTTAAAATTTCGCTATACAGGGTGTTACAAAAGGTACGGCCAAACTTTCAGGAAACATTCCTCACACACAAACAAAGAAAATATGTTATGTGGACATGTGTCCGGAAACGCTTACTTTCCATGTTAGAGCTCATTTTATTACTTCTCTTCAAATCACATTAAACATGGAATGGAAACACACAGCAACAGAACGTACCAGCGTGACTTCAAACACTTTGTTACAGGAAATGTTCAAAATGTCCTCCGTTAGCGAGGATACATGCATCCACCCTCCGTCGCATGGAATCCCTGATGCGCTGATGCAGCCCTGGAGAATGGCGTATTGTATCACAGCCGTCCACAATATGAGCTCTAAGATGGAAAGTAAGCGTTTCCGGACACATGTCCACATAACATATTTTCTTTGTTTGTGTGTGAGGAATGTTTCCTGAAAGTTTGGCCGTACCTTTTTGTAACACCCTGTATAGCAAAACAAGTAAAGTCTTACACGAAGTGTCATTTTGATTAATACGACTTCCATTAGTGTTACGTCAATTTTACATCCTATGTGATATATGTCCAGTGAATGAACCGTGATGTTCGTGTTTGTACGATGAGTTTCTGCATATTTTATAATTAAGCAGGATGCTTTCCAGTCACAGGTTCTCGCCTTACTTATAAGTGTACTATTTGTTTTTGAATTGCTTCGTTGATTCGGTCAGTTGCGGCACCGTGATGGTGAGCGCCACCTGACACGGGGTGAGCTGATTCGAATCCTGTTGGTAGAATAACTTTTCATCATTAGAAATTGGCCGCAGCACAACGCTGCACAACTCCTTGTCACCAGATTGGGCACCCATGTCCTCGGTTAGATCCAAAATCTCTTCACGCTGCGTTTGGAGTAAGTCACATGGCACTGTTGATGGTGATTCATCCAATCAAACGGGGCCGTTTATGTTGGCTAGCTCCGTGTCTCTTTCGGAACAGTAGGCTTGAATGGGCCGGCACCGGGTTTCATCGTCTTCTTTCCTTTACCTATCGTTCATTCAACACGCAAACACAAGAGCGTAGCTGGGATTAGCTTCAAGGTGGGGTAAAAGTAATTAAAATTAAAATCTGTTAAAATGGTTTTACTTGAAAAAAATAAACTTTCACTTAACTTATTTCAGCATTAGTGTGTGATGGTTCCGGCTTAAGTTTTACACAATTTATTTTTCAATATTAAAAGTAGAAATTTTTATTTTTGTATATTTTTCGCTCGACTTTAAGGAGAGAGCCAGGGTGATATACATCAGTCATCTACACAAAATAGTAACACGTATATATTCTTCGATTAGTGTGGAAGGCAATAGGAAACCACCCCCGTTCAATTTCACAAACAAGTTACCTGGAGTACTAACTGTCTCCACGGCGTCCACCAAGTAACAACAGCAGGGTGATGGAAACTAACCCCAAGTCTAACCTCAGGTGGCCGAAGTTGATGCTACGGCAACGCGCGAGTAAATTGTGAGACGTTTTGCTACAAAATGAGACTAACTTTTTTTACAGGTAATCAGGATACTAAATTCACATATAGCACGTGTTTACTGCATGCCAATTCTTCTGCAGATGCTTATTAAACTACTGCATTATCATTTAATAAATTTCTAATGCAGCTGTTTTTATAATTATGTTTATTCTTTTACTTATTTCACTTGTCATTTGTGTATCATAAATAAACCAATGATTAGTGGAATTTTATTTTAGTTTTAAAATTTTGTATAAATGGATTTGGTACGTATTATAATGGTGATTGTATATGGATATTATAATATCCTTACATTTCACCAATTATGCCACTTTTAATGTTGAACGTAGATCTTCTGCCTTCACAATTGAAATAATCGGAAACAATGTTTAAATTACTTGTTTTTGTGTGTGTTTTTCCCCAGTAATCTTTTGTCGCTGTGTTTGTTGCTAGCGGGATTTGGAATTTGGCTGCCAGAAAAGTCGTGGATGTGTTGCTTTGTTGTCTTAACATATACATGTGGGTAATGGTATAATTTATGCTTTGAGTTGATGTGTGGTTTCGTGTATTTAGTGATCTTTTGTGCGAATTTTGTGTGTTTATTTATAAATATCAATAAAGTTTGATTTTGTCAAGTTCTTGATAACATATATTTCTGTTGTGATTGTCCTTTGTACCGTAGTATTTTTTTAAATTGCAGATCCCAGGAGGAATACTGTGAACGTCACCAAAATTGGAGGGTGTGTAGAATAGTGGAACAGCATTGAGTGGTTAAGATTGCGGAGAGGTGGCGTGCACATAGGACCAGTAGCGCTCTCTTTTGTGTAATCGGTTACATCAATATAAGGCCACGCTCCGTCGGTGTAAAGTCCTCAAACGAAGTGAAAAACTGCAGCACGTGCCAGTATGCCTCGGCGACCTCAAAGGACCCACTGTCACCAAGTCACCGAGTTCGAACGAGGCAGAATGATTGGTCTCTAGGAAACGGTTTTGTAGTACAGTGGCACTGCGACCGGTACAGGGCACTCGGCTGCCACATTGATGTTTGTGTGGAACCAGTCGATAAAAGCGGGTACTGGACAAATATATATATATATATATATATATATATATATATATTAAAAAGTTGGCACTCATTCTGGTCTGCCAACAGAAGTGAAAACTTAAAATCAGGGTTTCTTATTGGCTGGGCGTGCCGCCCCTGTCTTAGCCTAAACCGGTAGTGCTACCAGGTACAGGAGACCTATAGTTTAACGTGGAATCCGAACCACAAAAGCGTTTTCGTGTACTTCACAGGAAGCTATGCCAGAGGTGAAAGTCGGCTTAATGGTCTATGAAAATCCCCGCCGAAACAAAGATTCGAACCGGGGACCTATCATTCGCCAGTCAGACTTCTTAATCACTGAGCCTCGAAAACGCAACGAATATACTGTTAACATTAGCATGTCGGTAATGCGAAAGTAGTGCTCTAAGGCCGGTGCACCGCCATCTTGGATTTTCCCCCTCCCCCTCCCCCCGCCGCGCACGTGCCGCCAGACCCCCCACGTCGCGCAGGTGTTCGCCTGGCCACGTGCCCACCATAAATCATCAACACCTGTCATCAAGCTGTTCTGAAGGCCACGGGGTTCAGTTGCCAGTTTTTTCCCCGTGTATTTCATATGGACGTATGTTTTGTTGCCAGTTTTTGGACCACCCACGTCGCGCAGGTGTTCGCCTGGCCACGTGCCCACCATAAATCATCAACACCTGTCATCAAGCTGTCAAGAAGGCCACGTGCCACGTTGTTACGGGTCATAAATCGTCTAAATGGCTTTATTATTTTTTTAAACCTCAATTAGGGTACAATATTCACTTTTTCTTTTTTCTTTTATTACATTCTTAATTTGTACTAGTGGTGTGACATATCGAAGGCGGGCCGGCGCCAACTTGTGGTCAGTTTGTGGTCATTCCCGCCCCCGCCCCCGTCGCAGCGGACGCACGTGCCGCGCAGGTGTTCGCCTCAGATCATAAATAGGAATAACATGCTAATGAGGCTACGCGGCGGGATCGTCGCGGGGATTACGTAATATTTCAGGCAGTGCAAGACCCCACCCTGGGGGCACAAATCTGTACCTAGGTGAATGTGTATGAATGCTTTGCAAATAGTGTTTGTGTGTGAAGAGGAAATATACCGTTTATCTGTGTATCTAGTTGGTAAATATATACAGTGCACTGCTTAGGTTGCTGCAAAAACATGTATACCAGTATAGTTCAAATATTTCAATGCTGTACATATTAAAAAAAAATATGGAAAGTTAAAATTTATTCACAAATTCACCTATTCCTCTTAGGCAGGTGGTCGTGGGTTCAAAGTTCTAAAACATATAAATTAAGATTTAATCTTTAAATAGTGTTATGGCATATCAATTTACAAGTAATTTTTCTACCAAGTGCAGAGAAATTTATTCTATGAGAATCTGTCGAGCCGTTTTCGGGATACTAGTTTTAACGTTATATGATGTTGAATAAGCCGCCCGCCCGCTGACTTGAATGAATTTCATATACCCCGCAGCCAGCAGGCCATCCCAACCCTACCTGGAGCCGCAATGTATTATACTGTTTGGGCCCGCACGAAAAAAAAAAATCCCATCGACCGCCATTAATTTCTTTGTCCGCCCCATCTGTTCTGAGAGGTGTCCTCCTAACAAAACGTGCCGCCACCCCTTCATGATATAATAATTGTAGATTGCACATGAATTCAGAGTACAGATACATTATTTTTTATTCGTTGAATACGAAATAACGAAATCCTTGATAATTTCCAACATGAATACGACAAAAACATTCGGAAAGCTGTGAACATTTCAACGATTGGGACAAATAAATCTGGTATTTCAGATAGTGTACTAAGTACCTAGGTTATATTCCCAAACATCGCCACAGTATGTGTGGGGTAAGAACAAACGACATTATTGATACTGGCTGGTACTGTGAGTAAGCATTCAGCCACGGCCTTTTGAAGGAATCATCCCGGTATTCTCCTGGAGTAATTTCGGAAACCATGGAAAACCGAAATCCGTATAGCCGGAAGAGGATTCGAATCTTGCGTCCTCCCGAATGAGAGTTCAAACCTGCGTCCTCACGAATGCGAGACCAGGGTTCAGATATAGACGACATTTCGTTTATGTTTCCGTTCGACAGAATACAATCGCGGCATCCATGGCAGCCATATCTTTTTCAATTATTATATTTCTTATGCCTTTGGCTTTACATCTCGTAGTCATGGAGGTCAGTAGAAGCGTGAAAGGACTAGGGACAAGGAACGGGATTAAATTCGGCCATGGCATTTTAGGGGGAAACCATGGAAATCCAAAATCTGGATAGTCGGACGGGGATTTGAAGCCGCGTCCTCCAAGCTCAGGTTATACATAATTTTTTTCTACCTGGTACCTTTGGCGTAACATGTCTTGTGTTCAGTGTTTGCTCTTTAAAACGTGTAGTTTTGGATACGTTGAGTAATTAGTTCTGTACACTCAGTTTTTCGGTCTCGTTACGAAAACCTACCGCTGTGTAAACATGGGAAGACAGTTTATTTCCAAGCAAAAGAAAATTTCGTTTGATAATATACATTACACACCTATCTTCTTCCTCGACTTCCATGAAGAACTAAGCTCACATGCAGCGACTTCATGCAAGTTGACTTCGTATCATCACTAGGAATGTGTTACCCAACATTCGCAAACGAGTTTCCATTGGTATTGACATTTTCTATTTTCAGTCTCAGCTGAGATCAAGCGGAACAATAAACATCAGCATGCGCACAAGCAGTGGAAGAATTCTTTGCACTTCTTGCATCTTTAACAATTTTCTGTCTACAGTAAAATTGTAATATGCTTTATCGCTTTCAGTTGTTAAATTAATGTCGATCAAAAGCTCATTTTTACCAATGAAATACTGCTCTTACTTTACCTACTAGATTTCGTGTAATATTGTTATTTCAGAGTAAAGTTCGTTCACTTTGATACTAATTTTTTCTCATAAATTTAGAACCTCTAATATTGTCTCACAGCCTTCAAATGAAACCTCGTGTATTAAATTTAATTTTTGGATTTTCTATAGCCAATTGCTCTCATTAAAATCTAACTATTTACCAAGATACTTCAGACTTTTATCAACGAATACTAACGCGTTATTTTTAATATTATCACTTTCTGTGCAGAATCCGACTTACACAGTTCTTTCCAAAAAGTTATCGCACATCAGGTTTCAGTTTAGCGTGGTACGTGAATAATCATTATTATTTATAAATGTGTTGTTCTCGAGTACTAGATGAAATGTGAAGTGATAGGATGATTTCTGAGATCTTGTCAAACTAAGTAGCTCATGGATTGCAGTGAACAGTTGTAAGTGTAAAATATAGATTTCTAATGTCAAGGTAGTGGCACTGATGAAACTCGACCGAACTATTTTCAGTGTTACGTTTTCCTGTTTGTTTGAAAACACAGAACTGTCGAGGTCATTAGAGGCGGGATGGGACTGCAGACTTTGAACTGGAGGGAATTCGGCCATGGCCTTTTGACATTCCCTGGAGTGATTTCAGGAAACTATGGAAACAAAAGTTAAATCTGGATGGTCGCCATACAGAAAAGACGGATCAGGATTGAAGAAAAAAAAAAAAAACTCTGTCCAGCCGCTGACGGACAGGGATATATATAGATATGTAAAGCGTCTGCGTATACCTCATTTTCGAGGTGTATTCATGTGTGATGAATTACCTGAAAAAATTCGTCATCATGAATGTGGAATAGTGAACTTGGACAGTGCTGAAAATGCAGGACACATTGGGTTGCATATATAAAGTACAAAGAAGGTGTATTAAATATTTTGACAGTTTTTTGACTTACCCCCACCATTGGAATTGCAGCGATACTTTGCGGGCAACAGAATACTGTACAACGTACAACGTCACCAGGAATACGGCACACACGTATGTGGCACTTGTGTTTAAAGTTCTTGTATGAAAATATTTGACATCGCGAGAAATGCGGTACAGACCACAGTTAGTTGGAAAAAATGGAAGAATACATACTTTCTGCAGAAACAGCGGTAACAGAAATAGACTAAACGCGTGAAAAATTACCTCACCTTACACTGATTTCAAAATGCCTACAGTCGCAATACAGAAATTCACCGAAGATAGCATCCACTAAGTTCTAGATCATGTTAGATCATTCATGAAATTTTTCGTCAGTGCCAGTATACGAGTCTGTTTCGTAGACTAAATGGATCTCGTGTACAACCTCCAAAGGGCACATGTGAATAGTTCTTATCCCGACACATGCGAAAAATGCGGTACAGACCACAGTTAGTTGGAAAAATGGAAGAATGCATACTTTCTGCAGAAACAGCGGTAACAGATGCATAGCATATTGTCGGGGATTGGCACGTATCTAAAACTGTCACGAACTGCACCACTCAAGAACAAGCTAGGAAAGGTGCCAAGCACAAACTTCGAAAGTATATACCTTTTAGGACTTACAGAATATTGACAACTTATACATGCACACACCAGTGTCAAGGATCATGAAAATATGCTCGGCCTCACAAATATTGACAGATGTTTCGGAATTTCTCGAGTTAACAGTCCAATCCTCATTCTGTTTCTATTTACCGCATACTTTGACAAGGCGTGTAGTGGGCATTCGCCTGGAGTGATTTCAGGAAACTATGGAAAAAATAACTTAAAACTGGATGGTCGCTTCCCGAATGCGATGCCAGAGTGCTATCGCTCGCCCAACAGTCATTGTCAATCCTCTTACGCACCCCACCTCATAAAATCCCGAAATGTTATGAAAACCGCAAAACATAGTGAATACAGGTAAAATATCGCCAAAAATTATGTAATATTCGCTCTACGAAAGAAGTCATAGATTGATATGATTAGAAGATGACTGAGGATGTATCAGTTTCATTAAGAATTCACCATTCCTCAGTTTAGATGTCCTAAATTACTTTATATGGACACAGTTAGCTTGGCAGGTAGAGTTCCATAGTGAAAAGGTTGTCGGTGTTATGAAGGACGATGCGAATTGCACCCTGATTGTGGAGTTTGCTGGGTTACGGGGCAAAAAGTGTGCATTCTGGCTCGAGACCGACCAAACCTGTAACATTTTTTTTTTTTTATTTTTGCTGGATACCAGTTAACCAGTGGAGATGCTACATTTTGTGCTTAGGTACATCTCTTGCGGTATAAACTCGTAACTTTCTCCGGAGCAGAGCCTTCGTGGGTGAATCCTCGAAAATTAGCCATACTTTAGGTATGTTTTCAACCAGAGTGAGAAACATCCACTTTATTCATAAATGGTTACAACAGCTATCCATTCACCCACATGCATAGAAAACCATAATCCGTATGCCTAGATCTGGATTCAAACCGGTATCCTCCTGAATAAGAGGCCAACACTCTCGGTGAAATTATAGGTGACAAAATTATAAGTGTCTGATTTAAAAGTGACATGTTTACAGCGTCAGCTAATCGTCACCACAATTTGAGTAGCTATATGGTGCAAATTGAAATCGACGTTTCACGAAATACGTCTTATACCCGTTGCGTTTGACAAAATAGTCTTCAATTATAATGACAACCTATATACCCGTGTTGCTAAGTTTCGCTTCACGCACGTTTAAACTAGCATCAGAGTCCAGATTGGTGAACTATGGGACAAGCGGTCTTCCACAAACATGATTTCACAGGTTTGCAACCACCACCACTCCCCCCACAGTACGTGTCGTGATGTACCCCACATACAACAGGCTTACCCCGCCATCACCACCTCCTATAAACTGGTAACCTTTCTCCAAAGCAGAGCCTTCGTGGCTGGATCCTCAAAAAATCAGGCATACTTTAGGTATGTTTTCAACCGGAGTGAGAAACATCCACTTCATTCATAAGTGGTTACAACAGTTATCCATTCAACCCACGTGCATAGAAAACCCTAATCCGATGCCCAGATCGGGATTCACACCGGTATCCTCCTGAATGAGAGGCCAACAGTCTCGGTGAAATTATAGGTGACAAAATTATAAGTGTTTGATTTAAAAGTGTCATGTTCACAGCATCAGCTAGTCGTTTCCACAATTTCAGTAACTGTATGGTGCAAATTGAAATCGACGTTTCACGAAATATGTCTTATACCCGTTGCGTTTTACAAAATAGTCTTTATTTATAATGACTGCCTATATACCTTGTGTTG
The DNA here is from genome assembly GCA_031002005.1 of Vandiemenella viatica. Lineage (NCBI taxonomy): Eukaryota > Metazoa > Arthropoda > Insecta > Orthoptera > Morabidae > Vandiemenella > Vandiemenella viatica. The sequence goes on along the minus strand of CM061914.1, from coordinate 25,897,370 downwards.
TTAAGTTTCGCTTCACGCACGTTTAAACTAGCATCAGAGGCCATATTGGTGAACTATGGGACAAGCGGTCTTCCACAAACAAGATTTCACAGGATTACACCCACCACCACTCGCCCCTAAAAAGTCCTTTATAAAGTTATTTTTCATGAGTCCTTCATCACTTATAGTATTAAGACCCAATCGTAATAGACACCAACACTCGATAAGACAAATTTTTTCCGGACCATGACACCCTTGCACTTAAGCGCGTTAACCTAAGCTAACACAATGTAACATGCTGAGCCTGCCTAACCTAAATTATCTACAGTAACCTCAATTACTGTAAATGTTTTATGGTTTTTTTATCCTAAAACTGGGGCTAATCTCAATAACCTCAATAAGTGCAAGGGTGTCATGGTCCGGAAAAAATTTGTCTTATCGAGTGTTGGTGTCTATTACGATTGGGTCTTAATACTAATAAGTGATGAAGGACTCATGAAAAATAACTTTATAAAGGACTTTTTAGGGGCGAGTGTGGTGGGTGTAATCCTGTGAAATCTTGTTTGTGGAAGACCGCTTGTCCCATAGTTCACCAATATGGCCTCTGATGCTAGTTTAAACGTGCGTGAAGCGAAACTTAACAACACAAGGTATATAGGCAGTCATTATAAATAAAGACTATTTTGTAAAACGCAACGGGTATAAGACATATTTCGTGAAACGTCGATTTCAATTTGCACCATACAGTTACTGAAATTGTGGAAACGACTAGCTGATGCTGTGAACATGACACTTTTAAATCAAACACTTATAATTTTGTCACCTATAATTTCACCGAGACTGTTGGCCTCTCATTCAGGAGGATACCGGTGTGAATCCCGATCTGGGCATCGGATTAGGGTTTTCTATGCACGTGGGTTGAATGGATAACTGTTGTAACCACTTATGAATGAAGTGGATGTTTCTCACTCCGGTTGAAAACATACCTAAAGTATGCCCTGATTTTTTGAGGATCCAGCCACGAAGGCTCTGCTTTGGAGAAAGGTTACCAGTTTATAGGAGGTGGTGATGGCGGTGGTAAGCCTGTTGTATGTGGGGTACATCACGACACGTACTGTGGGGGGAGTGGTGGTGGTTGCAAACCTGTGAAATCATGTTTGTGGAAGACCGCTTGTCCCATAGTTCACCAATCTGGACTCTGATGCTAGTTTAAACGTGCGTGAAGCGAAACTTAGCAACACGGGGTATATAGGTTGTCATTATAATTGAAGACTATTTTGTCAAACGCAACGGGTATAAGACGTATTTCGTGAAACGTCGATTTCAATTTGCACCATATAGCTACTCAAATTGTGGTGACGATTAGCTGATGCTGTAAACATGTCACTTTTAAATCAGACACTTATAATTTTGTCACCTATAATTTCACCGAGAGTGTTGGCCTCTTATTCAGGAGGATACCGGTTTGAATCCAGATCTAGGCATACGGATTATGGTTTTCTATGCATGTGGGTGAATGGATAGCTGTTGTAACCATTTATGAATAAAGTGGATGTTTCTCACTCTGGTTGAAAACATACCTAAAGTATGGCTAATTTTCGAGGATTCACCCACGAAGGCTCTGCTCCGGAGAAAGTTACGAGTTTATACCGCAAGAGATGTACCTAAGCACAAAATGTAGCATCTCCACTGGTTAACTGGTATCCAGCAAAAATAAAAAAATAAAAATGTTACAGGTTTGGTCGGTCTCGAGCCAGAATGCACACTTTTTGCCCCGTAACCCAGCAAACTCCACAATCAGGGTGCAATTCGCATCGTCCTTCATAACACCGACAACCTTTTCACTATGGAACTCTACCTGCCAAGCTAACTGTGTCCATATAAAGTAATTTAGGACATCTAAACTGAGGAATGGTGAATTCTTAATGAAACTGATACATCCTCAGTCATCTTCTAATCATATCAATCTATGACTTCTTTCGTAGAGCGAATATTACATAATTTTTGGCGATATTTTACCTGTATTCACTATGTTTTGCGATTTTCATAACATTTCGGGATTTTATGAGTGGGGTGCGTAAGAGGATTGACAATGACTGTTGGGCGAGCGATAGCACTCTGGCATCGCATTCGGGAAGCGACCATCCAGTTTTAAGTTATTTTTTCCATAGTTTCCTGAAATCACTCCAGGCGAATGCCCACTACACGCCTTGTCAAAGTATGCGGTAAATAGAAACAGAATGAGGATTGGACTGTTAACTCGAGAAATTCCGAAACATCTGTCAATATTTGTGAGGCCGAGCATATTTTCATGATCCTTGACACTGGTGTGTGCATGTATAAGTTGTCAATATTCTGTAAGTCCTAAAAGGTATATACTTTCGAAGTTTGTGCTTGGCACCTTTCCTAGCTTGTTCTTGAGTGGTGCAGTTCGTGACAGTTTTAGATACGTGCCAATCCCCGACAATATGCTATGCATCTGTTACCGCTGTTTCTGCAGAAAGTATGCATTCTTCCATTTTTCCAACTAACTGTGGTCTGTACCGCATTTTTCGCATGTGTCGGGATAAGAACTATTCACATGTGCCCTTTGGAGGTTGTACACGAGATCCATTTAGTCTACGAAACAGACTCGTATACTGGCACTGACGAAAAATTTCATGAATGATCTAACATGATCTAGAACTTAGTGGATGCTATCTTCGGTGAATTTCTGTATTGCGACTGTAGGCATTTTGAAATCAGTGTAAGGTGAGGTAATTTTTCACGCGTTTAGTCTATTTCTGTTACCGCTGTTTCTGCAGAAAGTATGTATTCTTCCATTTTTTCCAACTAACTGTGGTCTGTACCGCATTTCTCGCGATGTCAAATATTTTCATACAAGAACTTTAAACACAAGTGGCCACATACGTGTGTGCCGTATTCCTGGTGACGTTGTACGTTGTACAGTATTCTGTTGCCCGCAAAGTATCGCTGCAATTCCAATGGTGGGGGTAAGTCACCAAAACTGTCAAAATATTTAACTACACCTTCTTTGTACTTTATATATGCAACCCAATGTGTTCCGGCATTTTCAGCACTGTCCAAGTTCACTATTCCACATTCATGATGACGAATTTTTTCAGGTAATTCATCACATGAATACACCTCGAAAATGAGGTATACGCAGACGCTTTACATATCTATATATATCCCTGTCCGTCAGCGGCTGGACAGAGTTTTTTTTTTTTTCTTCAATCCTGATCCGTCTTTTCTGTATGGACCATCCAGATTTAACTTTTGTTTCCATAGTTTCCTGAAATCACTCCAGGTGAATGTCAAAAGGCCATGGCCGAATTCCCTCCAGTTCAAAGTCTGCAGTCCCATCCCGCCTCTAATGACCTCGACAGTTCTGTGTTTTCAAACAAACAGGAAACGTAACACTGAAAATAGTTCGGTCGAGTTTCATCAGTGCCACTACCTTGACATTAGAAATCTATATTTTACACTTACAACTGTTCACTGCAATCCATGAGCTACTTAGTTTGACAAGATCTCAGAAATCATCCTATCACTTCACATTTCATCTAGTACTCGAGAACAACACATTTATAAATAATAATGATTATTCACGTACCACGCTAAACTGAAACCTGATGTGCGATAACTTTTTGGAAAGAACTGTGTAAGTCGGATTCTGCACAGAAAGTGATAATATTAAAAATAACGCGTTAGTATTCGTTGATAAAGTCTGAAGTATCTTGGTAAATAGTTAGATTTTAATGAGAGCAATTGGCTATAGAAAATCCAAAAATTAAATTTAATACACGAGGTTTCATTTGAAGGCTGTGAGACAATATTAGAGGTTCTAAATTTATGAGAAAAAATTAGTATCAAAGTGAACGAACTTTACTCTGAAATAACAATATTACACGAAATCTAGTAGGTAAAAGTAAGAGCAGTATTTCATTGGTAAAAATGAGCTTTTGATCGACATTAATTTAACAACTGAAAGCGATAAAGCATATTACAATTTTACTGTAGACAGAAAATTGTTAAAGATGCAAGAAGTGCAAAGAATTCTTCCACTGCTTGTGCGCATGCTGATGTTTATTGTTCCGCTTGATCTCAGCTGAGACTGAAAATAGAAAATGTCAATACCAATGGAAACTCGTTTGCGAATGTTGGGTAACACATTCCTAGTGATGATACGAAGTCAACTTGCATGAAGTCGCTGCATGTGAGCTTAGTTCTTCATGGAAGTCGAGGAAGAAGATAGGTGTGTAATGTATATTATCAAACGAAATTTTCTTTTGCTTGGAAATAAACTGTCTTCCCATGTTTACACAGCGGTAGGTTTTCGTAACGAGACCGAAAAACTGAGTGTACAGAACTAATTACTCAACGTATCCAAAACTACACGTTTTAAAGAGCAACACTGAACACAAGACATGTTACGCCAAAGGTACCAGGTAGAAAAAAATTATGTATAACCTGAGCTTGGAGGACGCGGCTTCAAATCCCCGTCCGACTATCCAGATTTTTGGATTTCCATGGTTTCCCCTAAAATGCCATGGCCGAATTTAATCCCGTTCCTTGTCCCTAGTCCTTTCACGCTTCTACTGACCTCCATGACTACGAGATGTAAAGCCAAAGGCATAAGAAATATAATAATTGAAAAAGATATGGCTGCCATGGATGCCGCGATTGTATTCTGTCGAACGGAAACATAAACGAAATGTCGTCTATATCTGAACCCTGGTCTCGCATTCGTGAGGACGCAGGTTTGAACTCTCATTCGGGAGGACGCAAGATTCGAATCCTCTTCCGGCTATACGGATTTCGGTTTTCCATGGTTTCCGAAATTACTCCAGGAGAATACCGGGATGATTCCTTCAAAAGGCCGTGGCTGAATGCTTACTCACAGTACCAGCCAGTATCAATAATGTCGTTTGTTCTTACCCCACACATACTGTGGCGATGTTTGGGAATATAACCTAGGTACTTAGTACACTATCTGAAATACCAGATTTATTTGTCCCAATCGTTGAAATGTTCACAGCTTTCCGAATGTTTTTGTCGTATTCATGTTGGAAATTATCAAGGATTTCGTTATTTCGTATTCAACGAATAAAAAATAATGTATCTGTACTCTGAATTCATGTGCAATCTACAATTATTATATCATGAAGGGGTGGCGGCACGTTTTGTTAGGAGGACCCTCTCAGAACAGATGGGCGGACAAAGAAATTAATGGCGGTCGATGGGATTTTTTTTTTTCGTGCGGGCCCAAACAGTATAATACATTGCGGCTCCAGGTAGGGTTGGGATGGCCTGCTGGCTGCGGGGTATATGAAATTCATTCAAGTCAGCGGGCGGGCGGCTTATTCAACATCATATAACGTTAAAACTAGTATCCCGAAAACGGCTCGACAGATTCTCATAGAATAAATTTCTCTGCACTTGGTAGAAAAATTACTTGTAAATTGATATGCCATAACACTATTTAAAGATTAAATCTTAATTTATATGTTTTAGAACTTTGAACCCACGACCACCTGCCTAAGAGGAATAGGTGAATTTGTGAATAAATTTTAACTTTCCATATTTTTATTTATTTTTTTAATATGTACAGCATTGAAATATTTGAACTATACTGGTATACATGTTTTTGCAGCAACCTAAGCAGTGCACTGTATATATTTACCAACTAGATACACAGATAAACGGTATATTTCCTCTTCACACACAAACACTATTTGCAAAGCATTCATACACATTCACCTAGGTACAGATTTGTGCCCCCAGGGTGGGTCTTGCACTGCCTGAAATATTACGTAATCCCCGCGACGATCCCGCCGCGTAGCCTCATTAGCATGTTATTCCCATTATGATCTGAGGCGAACACCTGCGCGGCACGTGCGTCCGCTGCGACGGGGCGGGGGCGGGAATGACCACAAACTGACCACAAGTTGGCGCCGGCCCGCCTTCGATATGTCACACCACTAGTACAAATTAAGAATGTAATAAAAGAAAAAAGAAAAAGTGAATATTGTACCCTAATTGAGGTTTAAAAAAATAATAAAGCCATTTAGACGATTTATGACCCGTAACAACGTGGCACGTGGCCTTCTTGACAGCTTGATGACAGGTGTTGATGATTTATGGTGGGCACGTGGCCAGGCGAACACCTGCGCGACGTGGGTGGTCCAAAAACTGGCAACAAACATACGTCCATATGAAATACACGGGGAAAAACTGGCAACTGAACCCCGTGGCCTTCAGAACAGCTTGATGACAGGTGTTGATGATTTATGGTGGGCACGTGGCCAGGCGAACACCTGCGCGACGTGGCGGGTCTGGCGGCACGTGCGCGGGGGGGAGGGGGAGGGGGAAAATCCAAGATGGCGGTGCACCGGCCTTAGAGCACTACTTGCGAACATACAAGATTTTACTCATTCAAAAATCGTCCAAAGCGCCTAAAGAAATTTTCACTTTAAAAACGCAAAGGTTGGTCGAATCTTCCCGAAGGAGATGTACCAAGCTGTTGTGTCAGAGGGAAGAAGGCTAATTCCTTTCTTCAAGAGTCTGCGGTTTAAGGTGGAATCAGAACCACGTAACATTCCGACGTAACTCGTATAATAAAATGCAACTCCTAAAGATTCCTACTCAGCGAGGGATTTGAACCCGTGACCGCAGAGAGAACTTTCGGAAGTAAGCGCCTTATGCCTCGTATCCACTTGAGCACGCTCAGGCGAATGAGCCGCTCATTCTTTCGAGCGCGCTCAAGAAAAAGGAAATTTTGGTCGAACGAGCCTGGTGCCAGTGCTAAAAAAACGCTCGTTTATTGTGTCGTCACGCGTGCGCGCGACACCTGTGGCCTTCATTATTATCCATACGATATCAAAGAAGAAAAGTACCAAGGTGTTGGTTATAGAAAGTTGTCGTAAACGAAGAAATTATCTTAACAATTTAATTCGCGAATTGACTTTTGAAGGAGATAATGAGCCTTTTCAAAACTTTACAAACATGTCAAAGATCGATTTCAAACATTTCCTGTTTTTATTTGAACCTCATATTAAATATGCTTTAGGCGATCCCCCAAGAAATAAATTAATGATAACTTTTAAGATTCCTGCCTTCGGAAGATTCTTATACAAACCTGCAGCATATGTCCAAAGTAGCTTACATCAGCAGACCTTTTATACCGGTAGTCTTTGATGATACTGTTCATTCGCTCAAAATTTATATTTAGGTTGGTACCTATTAATTGATTTTATACATTTTTACTGTCAATATATATTCAAAAATTGTTTTATGTTTTTTAATTTTTTTTTACGTCATCAATACTATGGCTTAGTACCTCGCTGATTTCATGCCATGAATCCTCTCGTTTACTTCGATTATAAATACTATTCGTATGAGCTTTCCCGTAATAACATCTTTGATGCATACCGATTAATTGTTGTCAAGCGAGTGTCGTTGTCCCGCATGCTCGCGCTCATTGTAAAAACCACCAAAACTAGCGTCCACACTGAGTGCCGAACACATACTGGCTCGCCTTTGAGCAATCCAAAATACCGACACTCGATCGGCTCGCCCTGAGCGTGCTCAGGCGTCCACACTTGATCGGCATGCTTCCCTGAGTGGGTCACTCGCCTGAGCGTGCTCAAGCGGACACGAGGCCTTGACCGCTGAACTACCAGACCACCTTGCTTTCAAGTATACGTGTGCAAGTACTGTCATAATCGGATAAAAGCTGTGGGTTTCTATGAACAACGTTGAGAGAAATTAAGGTGAGGGGTGAAAGGAGGAGAGGGTTTAGGTTTTGTGTAAATCAAACGTATACACTGTTTTTTTCTATTTGTTTTAAAGTATACGTAAATTATAAAGTTAAATCAAAATGGGATAAATTTGTGTGTTTTTATGAAGAATATTGGCCAAAAAAAAATCATTTTTATATTAGAAGATACAAGTGTCATCTATACTTTACTGCTGCATAAGGGCTATATGTCATACTGACAGCTACAGGTATACTGCTATTACACCATGCTGGAGACGCGAACTCATAAGATTTTGCCCATATCTAAAGCGTCCAACGCGCATATCATAGGCGCAACAGGTCACAGCATGTCGCTCATGGGAAGTCGCGAACTCGTATATTTACCCCCGTCCAAACATGGTGTATTGCGCTAAAGAAGTTTTCACTTCAAAAATGTAACCACAGCGCGGGATGACCGTTACCGACGGAACAGCTTCGTCCGCAGTGTTGGCTCGACGCTGGGGCACTACCGGGTATGTGCACATGTCTGCGTCGGCGGTTCGACGCCTTCTGCTGAGTGCTAGACTGGTACCACGCGTGCCATTTAGTTGGCTTTCATTCACCAAAAACTACTAACGCCTCAGACTGCAATGGGCACGAGTACGCGGTCACTGGGTTGTTGAGTGACGAAGTGTAAGTGTTTTCTGACGAGTCTCGTTCAACTTTCCGTTCAGTAATGGCCACGTATGCTACGTTGGTGAACGCAACGGGGCAGACTGCATTGTTGAGTGGCACAGTGGACAAACATCAAGTGTTGTGGTTCGGAGCGCTATTGGATATTCAATGCGATATCGATTCCTACGTATGCGGGACAACCTGAACAGCAACCAATACAACATGCAGATTACAGAGCCCTGTTCACTGTCCCTCCTGCAAGTCGATCTACACGCCACACTTCGGTAGGACAATGCCCGCCCACCTGTGACGAGGAATGTGCAAGTCTTATTCGAAGAACGACGGGTACTACAGATTCCGTGGCCCGCACGTTCACCTGACCTGTCGTGCATTGAACAGCATGAGCAACTTTTTCGTTCTGATCTTCATGCTATACTTTGTGGACGCGCCTACAAACAGCGTTGCAGTATATTCTCTGGCAGTTTATCCATGCTCTTTGATCGTAAGCCACATCTAGGGCCTCTGATTGCAGCACGCGGAAGGTTCAAAGAGTTCTCAAATTGTATTTACAATTATATGATTGTAATCATAATCTGAGGAACAAATTGCGTTGTAATCACATGTCCCCTTCATGATGTTGCAACTTTCGCCACCAGTAGTGTATTTTGTATTATTTCAAGGTTGTGGCGCTCTTTTTTCAAGCACTAAGCATTGCGCTCACACATCTACATCTACGTCTATACTCTGCAATTCACAAATATTGTGGGTGGCATAGGGTGCTAAGCACCAATCTTATTTCTCTGCATTCCAATCCCGAACAGAACGAGGAAAGAACGAATACATAAAAGCATCAGTACGGCATCTTATTTCTCTAATCTTATCCCTCCTGTCATTGCGACCCAAGTAAGTTGGCGGAAGAAGTATTCCACTGCACTCGTAAATTAAAGAATTTCGCATATTCTCCAACAAATTCAATCTAAAACGACGTCGTCTGTCTGAAAAACAATCCAAGCCCAATCTATGTATCAATTCTGTGTGACACTTTCGTAAGGACTGTAACTAGCAGTTAAGAATCGAGCTACTCTCTTCCGTACTGTCTCTAACGTTTCAATCAATCCCTTGCGATACGGATCCCAAACTCCACAACAGTAATCCAAGTGTGGACGTACTAGTGTTTTGTACGATATTTCCATTGTATGAGCATTACAACTTCTCAAAATACGGCCTATGAATTCTAATCCGGAATTAGCTGTGCCTACGACGGAAGTTATGTCCAAGCCCATTTCAAGTTGCTTTGTACTATTACCCCCAGATACTTCAGGGAATTAACCGTGTCAACAACTGAATTATTAACTTTGTACTCGTCAGTAAACTGGGTCTTTTTATTACTTATTTGTATTGCCTTGCACTTTTTGCAGTTAAGTTTAAGCTGCCATTTATCACCATTCCGAAATAACATCCAGATCGCGCTGAATTTCTAAGCAATCGTCGGAGGACCTCACTTCCCTAATAGATAAGTGCATCATCAGCAAACAATCGCAACCTGCAATTAACGTTGTCACCGATATTGTTTATAAATCTTAGGAAAACAAGTAGCCCTAATTTGAGGAACGTCCAAAGTAACATCTAGCTAACATGCATTGAAAGTAGCTCTCTCTCGAAAACTATGCTAATTAGGACAACAGTCGCATGTACAGTTTGACCACAGTTCGGCGATTATTGATACCCTGCATATTACATGTGTAAAATAGCTGCTGCGGGGAACTATGAAGTTACGAGAAATGTCACCATTGACAACTCCTATATGTAGCCGACCTAGCTCCACTTGGAAGATTTTGCACCATACTGGATGTAGAGGAAGCAATAAAGGAAGTAAAAGAAAAATTCTTATGTGGCAGAGTATGATACGATTTGCCTATAACATTATCTTGCTATCAGAACAGGCTGAGGATATTGAGAAGTTACTGAATGGTATGAACAAGATACTGAAGAAAGATTTCGGACTGGATATAAAACGAAGCAAGACAAAAGTGATTAAATGTAGCAGAAATCACAGTAGATTAAATATAAAATTAGGATCGGATGCAATAGGAGAAGTAAGTTAATTCTGCTACTTGGGAAGCCAAATTACAACTGATAGCTGAAGCAGGAATGATGTTAAAAGCAGAATAGCACTAGCAAAAAGAGCATTCATGAAAAAGAAAAAATGTTTAGTTTAAAATATTAATCTAGGACTTAGAAAGAACTTTTTAAAACTCTATGTATGAAGCACAGCACTTTATCGTGGCGTAACATGGACTTTAGGAATACCAGAAAGAAAGAAAATTGAAGCATTTGAAATGTGGTGCTACAGAAAAATGCTGAAAATTAAGTGCACAGACAAAGTACGAAATGAACGAGTTTTGGAAATGATGGGAAAGGAAAGAAGAGACATACTGGTATGTGATATTTTGAGACATGCTGGATTGGTTAACTTGTTAGTGGAGGAAACAGTCTAAGGTAGGAACTGTAGAGGAAGACAGAGATTAGAATATATAAAGCAGATAATTAAGGACGTGGGTTGTACAGAAAAAAAAAAAAAAAAAAAATGGATGTACGCAGAAAATGTGCTGCGGGACATATGTGTCTGGACCAGTAGTAACTTTGTGCACTCTGTGGATTTCACATTGCAGAGCTTATCTGAACTGGGTGGAATATCCGTGTGTGATACGGTCCATGCACTGTGACTTGATGGAGCAAGACGCGGAGGAGCCGGTGTGAGTTCGTGACACTCCAGCCAGCAGTCTTTCTGCACTCGCCGACACGTGCGGATCATGAGCGCACTGCTCCGTGGTTTGCCTACAGGTTCGTAGTGACAGTGCGGCCTACAGTACCAAATACTGATTCTCAGAGAATTGCAGGTGCCAGTCATTGAAGAGCCACTCTAGTAGTTCGTTTTCTTTTATTTATTTATATTTTGTAATAGGTTTTTCTCGCTACTCTGCTCGCAGGTTTCAAATTGCTATCTACACTAATACTATAAAACCGAAAGTAACTCTGTCTCTGTTTATTACATAATCAATAGTAAATGGCTGAAACGATCCCGATGAAATTGGACAACAAAATATTGTGTATCATTAGGAATGACAATTGATACGTTCGATAAATAACATATTTTGTCGTGAAATTCTGAAGACTAACCGAACTATGACAGACAGAAGGATAGCGTGTGTTAGTATCTGTAATGTTATATCCGTCACTCGGGCTTTGTTTCTCTCCCAGTCAGTTTGTGTTACATCTGTTCGTAAATTTCGTGTACAGACATAACTTGAAAACTTTAATAGAGGAACTATGTAAATAGTCGCCAACAGTTAGCCCCAACCCTCTCCTAGTTTGTTTTATTTTTGAACATGTTGCAAATTGGTTCTCTTCATGAGACAAATTCAGTGGTAGAACGGTCTGGTGATGGCTTCCCCGTCCTATTATTACGCAACTTACAGCCTTATATATAAATCTAGCAATAAAATTTGAGTTCATGTATACGAAATCACGGGCAGTGGCGTAGCTAGGTCAACAAGGGCCCTGGTGCAAAAAAATTATTTTGGGCCGTCAGGCCAGATGGGCGACCTTTTGTTTGCTTTGTGTTGCTGGTAGGGGCCCACTGAGCAGTGGTTGGCGGCCCCCCTGAGCAGTGAGGGTCCTTAGTGAGGGCTCCCTGTGTCTCAGGGGCCTCCTTAGACGACGGTAGAGCTAAAAAAAAAGAGTTATAAGATGTTATGTCTTGATATTGCGCATTATTAGTATTTTCACATTATTTCTTTTCTTTTTAATAATGATTTATATAATATTTGTCGTAACGCTTTTGTATAGACAATATTTTTACTTATCTTCATTGAAAAATCTTCTTGTCTTTTGATTTTTAACTGATAGATTCAGAGTAGTACCTTTCATACAGAAAGTCTCGTAAATGCAGGCACATGTTATGGTTGAAATTTCTATAAAATATGGTATACCGATAAAAACTTTCTCGCCCTGCATTAATGTTTCCACCTAAGGAAAGACGAAACCCTTAGGGAATCTCCCACTTGTTTGTCCTCTGTAACAGCTTCCTTACTAATTACTGAAGCCTTATAAACTAAGAAATTCATAATTGGTCACTGAGTCTTTATTGTACCCCCAAAAATTATTACATTAAATTTGGAAAAAGCTTGGGGGTACAAAGGATATAGTGAGGGGGTGATGGAAAATGTTGTTTTTAAGTAATTTTTATGTGTTTCAATTGAAAGGTAAAAATATTAGAACTGATTTTAGTCCACGATTGGAACGAATTAGTGACGAAAAGCCATAAAAAATCTATTTTCTCCTTTTATTTCAGACACAACCGATCAGAAAATTCTTTCATAATTTATTGTAGCATAAAATATCTTAAAGATTACAGGAAAACTAAAGCTATCGTTCCTCTGCGTAAAAAAAAATAAAAAAAAAAAAAAAAAAAAAATCAGCATTTTTATCGAATTTGATTCTTCAAAAGGTAATTTTGTATAAAAATTATTTAAGTTTATTTTTTGTTGGAATAATGTTATTGGACGCATTATAATAAAAAAATTTTTACAGTCATAACCTTTTCTTTTGAATTTCTATTCTTCTTGCCGTGCGTTTCTTTAAGTATTTTTCTTATTTATATCGTTTATCGTCATCAATGTTTACTTTTTGTATACGCAATTACGCAATTGAATACGTAATTAGTTTTTATTTAAATGGCTTTTTTTTTTCTTTCAGAAAATTACAGATGGTATTTTTGGGTTTTCCGTGCAGACCAGTATCATTCACAGGACAGTTTTACTATACCTGTTGAATGGTGTCATAGACAAGCACAACTCGCTTATAAAACCATCAGTGCTAAGGCTATATGCTAAAAGATCCGGTTATAATTGATCATCTTTGTTCTTACTTTCTGAAATAAACCTTTATACTATACCTGAAATTCTTTCAAGATTTCTTCTTTAAATGAAATCAACAACACTATGAAATCTTTTTGCAACATTTAATATATCACTCTGCTCTATACATCACTTTTTTTTCACACTGCGAAAATTTAACACAGCAGTAAATATTTTGCATAATTCAAAATCCATTCATCTTTCCGGTATCTCCCTAACGGTGCCATTTCTAAATTCTAAACTCATATACGTACAGTTCGTCTCTATCAACTCCATTCAGTTCAATAAATCTCCATTCTTATTTTATCACCTCCATGACCAGACCTCACTTTTTTTTCCTTGCTATCAGAGATTCTTTAAAAACATCTCATTAATATTTTATACCACAACGTTATGTATCTTATTTTTTACATTTTACAAATTAACGACAATTATGACTGTTACAATCAGAACATGCCAATAACCACGATTCTAACAACCACAGCGATTGCTTTGCTGTGAGACCAACCAGAGTTTAGCATCACTGCATCAGAACTCCGGAGATGGGAACTTGCGTACCAAGTTATCCTTCCTACCATACACCCTCTGGCCTTAACCACCGATAAAATCCTACCATTTAACCCATAATTCATTATTTTTGGGTATTTTATTATTATTTTTAATTACCCTTTTTATTCTATAGATATTAAATTAGTAAGAATTTCAACTGATCTTTTCCTAATTTATTTATTGTTCGCAGTAATACAATGTTGCCTATGGTTCACCTCTTAACAGTTCACCCTCTTTTCCGCTGCCTAGGCAGTCATGTGGTGAACTTCGGCGTGTGCACAACACCCTACCCAAATGACCCATTCTCCTCCCTACTTCGGGAATAAGGTTTCAAACCGAAATATTGTGTGTTTTTATTTGTCTTCTGTGTTTGCTGCCTTCAAATTTGGTGAGTGATAAATTATTGTCCCTATCCCTTGTTATTTATACTGCCTAATAACAGTTTAATTTTTCATTATCGGTTGTGTCGCTTCAGTCATTTACAGTCGTTAGGTCAGATCCCAAGTTGTTTCAGATAATTATGTGGATGAGTTTGTGATATATCTGAAAGGTAAGATCTGTTATAAATATCACAAGTAAAGCAGTCACGGGACTCCTGCTTTATCAATAGAGTCACCCTGGTGTCAAATATCCTTATCCTGACAAATAATATCTTGGAGCCCACAAGTAGTTAATCTGTTATAGCCTGGAAGATAATCTAAAATCCTAAGATGCTTCTAACAACACCTCCTAAACCAATCTAGACGCCCACTAAAGTATTCTGATATCCAAGGTTCACCACAAACATTGATCTTACTATTGGTAGGGCGCAATCAGGTGTCATAAGATTATTACCTAGCAACAGAGAAACTGGTGGTTAAAATTAATATGGAATATTCGTTGTCCCAGTGTATGTGAAGTTTTAAGTGCTACATAAATGCATTTTATGTTCACAGGTTCGTATCATACGGTTAGCAGTGGATGCTTACTTCAGAATTATCCCAGAGAAAGGTTTTAAGATATTGAAACAACTGTTCAGAAGTACAGTTTATTTTTACCACATTCTTCAAATCGTAAATGTTTACAAATCGCCGCAAGACTAAATTGAATACATTCTCTCGATGGATGCCGGTTCCTGTGTGAAAAACACACGACATATAATTTTTTTTTTGGGGGGGGGGCGGGGGCAAGGAAATTGCAATTCCTTTAAGAAATGCTTTTCTCTTACATGTACTCGCTTAACGAGCTCACAGTTCATTATTTTTAATATTAAATATTTCAAACATTCTTTCATACCTGTTTACTTGTTGCCTTAGTTTAACTCGATGTCTAAGTTATGCTTAAGTTCTACAACTTACGTTGACCGATTCTGTTGGTGGGCGGCATTGGGGAAGAACGCCATCCAGATAGCGGTTTCTCATGGTTTACTGAAATTCTCTTCAGGCGAATTCCTAGAAAAAGCAACGGTCGAATTCCTTCCCCCCTCCCGCCTCAAGTAACGAAATACTAATTATTTCCTTGTTCCTATTATTTTAACTATCTAGATGTATCCCGGTGCTTGTCGGCAATAATTTAACAAACGATTTACCTGTTTCAAATTGCTTGTTCGCGGTTGGTGAAATTTTTTCTTCTTCGAAATAAACATGTAATATTATGTCCCAATAGATGTACACTTCTTCTTCGTATGTTTCACAAAAGACGACGAATCGTTTGTTACAATCCTGATTTCTTCTTCTCTGTTCGGGATTTCATTTCTTATGCAATTTTCTCGCGGCATGTAAATACTGTTTTTTGTCAAAGATACTTTAAAGATGCATATTCCAAATTCAAACTTCCTGCTACTGTAATAATTTGATTCTTACACTTGACCTTAGCTTGAATACTGACGCTTTCTACAGACTCGCGCGCGATCGGCGTACCTGTCTGGTTAACAATGGGTCATCTCTGTTAGATTGGTCTGTAAACAGATGCGCACAAAAATGTTTCGGTCGAAAATAGTGAATCAGGTGTAAGAAATTTAGCATAATTTCCTACTCGCTCGAGTATCTAACTTAGGGTACCAGTAAAACCTGAAAAGTTTTGTATCGAAAGGCGAAATTTACCTGCCAGTTCCCAGATTAATGTTCCAATGTCAGCTTCATGTTGCCCTAAAACTAGAAGGAAAGGGAGTGGATGAAGCATAAAGAAACAAATTAACAACTCCAGTGATTAAACCATAAGAATAATCAGGAATCAACAATACAGAATCATAAACGATAAAACGATAAAAGAAATAGAACATCATCTACATCCCGTGTCACAGTTCTGCAAATCTTTGTTCTTCTCCTTGGGCCATTCCATTTGACAGGTCCCAGTCATCGCAATTTTCCTTTGGCAATTTTTTCAAATACGGTATTATTGACTGTCAATGCTAAATTTGTGCCAGCAGATTCACTCAGAATGATTTACTCATTTCACCGCCAGCAATATTTACAACTCCTCCTGGGGCAGCCTGTATTTGCACGAAGCTCTTACTGTCATATATGCGGATAGCTCCGAAAGCCGTCATGTAGTCCATTCGTTCAGAAAATTAGATGTTTCTGATGATAATCGAACCCTCCATACAGCCAGTCGGCTTCACCCTTGATCCCTGTGCAGCTGCCTCAGAGCTGCTGGGGCCTGGCTTCACCGCGCTGTCAGTGAAGCGCATCCTGCTGACAACCGCAATCTTCCTGACGGGAGTCTCCATCTTGGAGCTGTTGGTGGTCCTGCTGCGGCCAGACCTCATCTCGGGCCGACCCCGTGACCTGTCCGAGCTGGGCCGCACCATCGCCGACGAGTACGACTTCGTGGTGGTCGGCGCGGGGTCTGGCGGCTCCGTGGTGGCCAGCAGGCTGAGCGAGGTGCCGACATGGAGGGTGCTGCTGCTCGAGGCGGGAGGCCCAGAGACGCCGATCTCGGACATTCCCTCGATGGCGTTCGCACTGCAGAATCAGAGGACCGACTGGCAGTTCAGGACCGAACCGTCGCCCAACTTCTGTCGCGCAATGAAGGGCAACCGGTGTCGCTGGCCTCGGGGCCGAATCCTCGGCGGCACCAGCACCATCAACGGCATGCTGTACGTGCGAGGCAACCGCCGGGACTACGACAACTGGGCGCAGGCGGGGAACACGGGGTGGTCCTACGACGAGGTGCTGCCCTACTTCAAGAAGTCGGAGGACGTCCGAATCGAGCGTCTGGTGGGATCGCCTTACCACGCCACCGGCGGCTACCTCACTGTCGACGAGTTCCGCTACAAGTCACCGCTGGAAGACATACTCCTCACCGCCGGCCAACAGTTGGGCTACGACATCGTCGACCTCAACGGAAAAACGCAGTTCGGCTTCTCTCCCTTCGAGGGGACAGTTCGTGACGGCTTCCGGTGCAACGCAGCCACGGCATTTCTCCGACCAGCCGCCAATCGGTCGAACCTCGACATCAGTATGAACTCCCTCGTTGAGAAAGTGAACATCGACCCTGAATCCAAAACTGTTACTGGAGTCACCTTCACAAAGCAAGGCCAGCGGTATTACGTTCGCGTGAGAAATGAGGTTATTGTGTCCGCCGGAGCCATCAACTCTCCGAAGCTACTCATGCTTTCAGGGATAGGTCCAAGAGAACATTTAAGGCAAGTTGGGATTTCTCCAGTGATATCGGACCTCCGTGTAGGATATAACCTACAAGACCACATAGCCGTCGGTGGCTTGCTGTACCTGCTGGATCAACCTGTTACACTACCTTATACTAGAGTGTATACTGCTAAGAACGCATTGGATTTCTTTATCAACAGTCGGGGTCCGGCGATGACTACGGGGGTTGGGGAGGCGATGGCCTTCATCAACACCAAATATTCTAACGACACTGATTACCCCGAGGTAGCACTCTACAACTTCGCTTCACCAGATACGGGCGATGGCGGGGTGTTCACGAAAGAGGTTTTTGGACTCAGGGACGATTCTACAGCGCCGTCTTCGAGCCTCTGGTGTACCGCGACGCGATTTCGCCGATTTGCTCGTTGATGCACCCTAAGAGTCGCGGTCGCATCAGCCTGCGAGACGCCAGCGCGCACTCTCCTCCGCTCATCGAGCCCAACTACCTGTCGCACCCGGACGACGTCAAGGTGCTGGTGGAGGCGGCCAAGTTCGGAGCCAGGCTCACGAAGACGCCCGTGTTTCGCGAGTTGGGCGCGCGGCCGAATCCCTACCCGTTCCCGGCGTGCCGCCACTTGCGTCTGCTCTCGGACGAGTATTTAGAGTGCGCATTGCGAGAGTACACGGTGACGTTTTGGCACTTCTCTGGAACGTGCAAGATGGGCCCCGACTGGGACCCCGAGGCGGTGGTGGATCCTCAGCTGAGAGTGCGCGGGGTGAGGGGGTTGCGGGTGGTGGACGCGTCCATCATGCCCGTCATCCCCACAGCCAACCTCAACGCGCCCACCATCATGGTGGCGGAGAAGGCTTCCGACATGATACGAGCGACTGGGCATAATCGTAAATCGGAGCTGAATTCATCTACACCAAAGAAACTGCACTCCAAACATTTGTGTTTTTGGACATTCAGGGTATAAGATGTTTCGGATGACATCGTTTGACTACAGTTTGCACATCACATTTTTCCAGTGTAAAAACTCTTCAAGTCAGCAAGAAGCAGGAAGGAACGGGATGACAATTTGGAGAAGTTGAAAGGACACCCACCAGCGAATAACAGTCAAATGCACCACATACTCAAACTATGGTATTACAGATGCTTGGTAAAATCCATCCTGTTTTATTTTGCTATTAAAATTATTTCATGCTATTCCTGAGCAATTTTTTTTTTCCGTAATAGAAATGCGATATTGTTTTTTGATTATTCGACATAAGCAATGGAATTTTTTACTAATATGTTGTCGATATAGTTTAAGTTTTAATTTAAAAAACAATCTTGAAATAGGATCATATTCTATTGTTTTTATTTTGACTTGTTTCTGCTTTGTTTTGTTTTTGTCCCCTATTGTATCCCGTAAAAATGTTTCAGCAATTTGTCTCAAGGCAAGTAATTTGAACATAATTCTTTCTATAGATAGTTGTAAGTCTGTGATTATATAAGCTTCTAAGTACATGGTTCTCTAGGTTAACTTGTGAAAATATTGTTTATCTGCGGGATGAAATATTTTTTTGGAGTATATATGAATGTGGGTCTTTACCTCCTTCGGAATATTTTTCGGAAGTATTTTTTCACTCTATCACCAATCTATTTGGTACAAGAAAAATTAATAAATTGCGCGAGTAGAAATCTAATGATCTTGAACTAAAATTAATTTTGTTTTACATAATCTGATATGAATTTTTTTCGCGGAAAATTCCCTTGAACAGATGGTCGAAGAGGCAACGCGGCTGCGACAAAGATACCTTGTCCAATTTGGAACTTTTTCTTATAAGCAATCCGGATATTGTAGATAATGTTTGTCTAGTAGACGGCGTAAGTGATCACAAGGCGGTTGTGGTAACTTTAAAATCTAGTCTGACGTTGAAACATTATAAACTCATATATTGCTTCGACAAGGCATGGTATGGTTGATCACTTAATAAAATAATTTGAAACATACACGCTAAATACTGGAACCTGAGTATAATTGAAACCAATAATATTGGAACGGTATAAATAAATTTGTTGTTAAGAAATTTATTATGGTTAGTAAGAACTTTCCGTGGTTCAATCGGAAAGTGAAACTTAGTATTTGTTGTTTAATAATACGCCATTACAAATGTTGGATATTTTTTTATTTTCCGGACGCGTTTCGCCTCTCGTCGAGGTATCTTCAGCGTACAGTTTTGATTTTACATTTGCATTTTGAGGTGTGGTCGTTGTCGCCTGCGACTTCAACCAGCATGTTGTTTTTTACACTATTGCACTTGGTATAGTTTGCTCTCGTGACTTGACTAGCAATCAATTTTGAGGCATAGTTTTCAATGCACGCCAATGTCAGCAACAATGGAGTAGAAGAAATGCTTTGAAGCGATATTTATTTGGAGGGAAAGGATGGACTATACCAACCACTCACCAAAGTTGCAACAAAACACTCTACATTATGTGATTGTAAGATGGAGGGTTAATTGCTTGGTGAAGACAAAGTGTGTATATCTTTGCATATTATTTGCTAATAAACTTTTGGCCTCGCATTCGGGATGAGGTGCGTTCGAAGCCTCGTCCGGGCATTGTAAATTAATATTCATCTTTGTCTGTAGAATTTCCCGTATTTGGTTTGCTCCGGGTTTGTCTTTGGGTAGTAATACTCACCTCCAAACCCAATGAAGCAATTTCTTACTCTCGTGTTATAAATGCTGAGTACTAATTTCTGTAAAATCAAATGATTAATATCTCTTTCATTAAATCAAATTAAACTAGAGGGTTAATGAGTTCACTTTTTAAACAAAGCATATAAAATAATCAAAACACATTTTATTTATTTCATTTTGAGAACAAGGTACCAAAAGAAAATGGCTTCCCTCAGATTTTTCTATTCCATTGTTTCACAAACAGAATAACTCTTTCTAATCATTCCACCAATGATACAGTTGATTCAACATCAACACCATATATGGTTCAACGTTCTCTTTTTTGTTCCACACTTGTACTCTCAACTAACAGTCTCTCTCAGTATCCATCAAATACATTATCGGTATATTCAGACAGACAATTCGTCCGCTATACTGCCATCTTGCAATTCTGTCTTTAAGATTAATACTTGAAGGGCAGATCAAGAAAAACAGATACTTTCATGGAAATTGTTGATTTAGAAAAAGCTTTTGATAAGGTTAGGTGGGACAAGATGTTCAAAATTTTAAAGAAGTCAGGTCTAAAGTATCGAGATAGAAGAATACTCTATAATATAAACTATATAAGAATCAAGTGGCTGTAATAAAAGTAGAGAATCACGAGAGACATGCATCAGTTAAAAAGGGTGTGAGACAAGGTTGTAGTCTATCCCCGTTAATATTCAACTTGTATGTAGAAGCAGTGAAGAAAGTCAAAGAAAAATTTCCATGTGGCCTAAGTTTTCAAGGAGAAAAAATCAGTATGCTACGATTTGCTGATGACATTGTCTTGTTAGCAGATAGGGCTGATGATATTAAGAAATTATTGAATGGCATGAACAAAATACTGAAGGAAGATTTTGGACTGAATATAAATCAAAGTAAGACAAAAGTGATGAAATGTAGCAGAAATGATACCAATACTAGCAGATTAAATATAAAAATAGGATCAGATGCAATAGGAGAAGTGAGTGAGCTATGTTACTTGGGAAGCAAAATTACAACCGATGGCCGAAGCAGGAATGTTGTTAAAAGCAGAATAGCACTAGCAAAAAGAGCCTTCATGAAAAAGAGAAACCTTTTAGTTTCAAATATTGATCTAGGAATTAGAAAAAACATTTTAAAACTCTATGTGAGGGGCACAGCACATTACAGTAGCGAAATATGGACTTTAGGAATACCGGAAAGAAAGAAACTTGAAGCATTTGAAATGTGGTGCTACAGAAGAATGCTGAAAATTAAGTGGACAGACAAAGTAAGAAATGAACGAGTTTTGGAAATGATGGGTGAGAAAAGAAGTTTATGGAACAAGCTTACAGGAAGAAGAGACAGGGTGGTAGGTCATATTTTGAGACATGCTGGATTGGTTAATTTGTTAGTGGAGGGAACAGTCGAAGGTAAGAACGGTAGAGGAAGACAGAGATTAGAATATATAAAGCAGATAATTGAGGACGTGGGTTGTAAGGGGTATGTAGAAATGAAGAGGTTAGCACAGGATAGGAAGGGATGAAGGATTGCATCAAACCAGTCTAAAGACTGACGACAGCAAAAAAAAAAAAAAAAAAAAAAACTTCCATTTTTCCCCCTCTTTTGGCTTGATAATCAACTGCAAAAGATCCTCTTTCACAACACATCACTCCATGTGCTCGCAAACTAAATCTTATGTCTTCTCTTGCAAAAGAAAATAAATTAACGAATGGAAACCTTGAAGAATGAAGTCCTTACCTTTAAACATATGGATGCAGAAACAATAAAAACTGAAATAAAAAATGTAAGGACCTATGTATCCTTACAGTATCCAGATTTGGGTTTTCCATTGTTTCCCCAAATCACTTCAGGCTAATGCTGGGATGCTTCCTTCAAAATGGCAATGGCCGAATTCTTTCCCATTCCTTGTCCCCAGTCCCATCCCGCCTCTAATGACCTCGACGTCGACGAGGCATAAAGCCATAAGAAAAAAATATAATAAATTAAGTTCGGAAGGATAGTTTGCTGAGATGGTGAGCTAGTCCTGCAATGGTGATGAGGCGACCAATCAACCAGAGATGAGACAAAACTTGGATACAGAATCTTGATATAATGGGCATCAAATACAGAAGCTGGATATACTGACTGCACCGTAGTTGTATTCGTTTGTGGTTATTCCCACAAATCACAATTACTGCCTGATACGATAGAAGCGTTGGATTGATAATCTTTGGAACATAGATTCCGGGAGAAGAGATCAATTACGAGCCTATAAGGCATACATTGGCGTTGAGGTATCGATGGATTGTGGAGTTGTTAGTTTGTGGAGAGAAGATTTTACGATTATAATAAAATAGTAATTGATTTTATGATTAAGGCAGAAGAAAATTTTTTAATTATGGGCCAGAGAAAACGGTGACTGGAATAAGATATGGAGGTAAATGTTCAATAGGTTACCTCAAACACTGAAAAAAAATTAAAGAGAAAAATTTAACTGATGGAAAAGTAAGTGCGTAGCGTAATTCTCCACCGGAACATTTGCTCCTTCGCAACTAATTAATTTTTGTTTGCAGATTCTTCATGTTTTGTATCATTGGGTCCTATTGTTTTATGGAATTTAAAGCGTGAAGTTCGTGTCTCCAGCCACATTAGATTAGCTCTCGAGGGTGCTTCTTTTCACTCTTCCGTTGCGTTTTAAACATTTTGGGGACTTCCGCTGAGTCCATGCCCATCTGCTGTTGCACCTGCTCGGGCTAAAGGAGACTCCACACGTTATTCAAAGACAATCTCTTGTCTTTTGGTATCTCACTGCATTGATTATGGAGACAGCAGGATTATAGTACATATACACACTCTTCAAGGTTGCAGCTGCTTGGAGGTAGTAACCCACAAGACAAAAACAAGACTTCGGCTATACTAATAGTTATTTAGGCACCAGGTAAGGTATGTAAAAATCAGCTGGTGACTGTGAACTTCAAAAAATCAAATATTATCTACAGTAGTTTACAGCTGGTAGATTCTACCGTTCTGTGATGCAATACTAAGGTAAAAATGATGCATGTGATTAAAATTGCTGCGTTGAAGAATACAAAGCTTTGGTATTAAAGTAAAATTTATAGGGCAATTCTTTTTATTTTTGCAAATAATTGTCATGACAATAACAAATACTTCTGCGGAAGAAACTGTATTTCACTGCCTTTATGACATCAAATGTCACAGTGAAAGTAATTTTACACATTTTACAATATGCGGTGCAATCATTTTCCTTATGCAACCAAGTTTTAAAACCATTCATTTGACAACCACTCGTCTAGGGAGAGACAATAATGTTTCTGTACTTTGTTTGGTAACTCACTCATTATTTATTTGTAAAGTAGCCTACAAATTAATAACACTATTCATTCTTTAATTCTCTGCGAACAAACCGAGCACGACATTCCATCTTCGACATAGTGTAGGTAACAGAAACAATTATCCAATTGCTTCACGATAATCGGATTTCGGACTAAATATACGAGGGTCGTCTCAAAAGTAAGTTACACTTAAAAAAAAAAATAACGCCCAGAATTTGTTTTAAAGGTTATATTTGCGAAACTACATATATTAGTTATTTTTCTACATAATCTCCTTGAATTTCAATACATTTTTGGTATCGTGGTAAAAGTTTTTTTAATCCAGCGTCATACCATTCTGCCGCCAAACTGGTTAGCCTTGTCTGAACTTCTTCTTTGAGAGTTTCTTCGTTTGCGAAGCGTCTTCCCCCAAGGTGTTGTTTCAGCTGTGGAAACAGATGATAGTCGCTTGGAGCGAGATCAGGGGAGTATGGTGGGTGTCCGAAAACATCCCATCGAAACTCTTCAAGCAGGTCTTGAGTTTGACGAGCAGAGTGTGGACGAGCGTTGTCGTGGAACAAAAACACTGTTTTCATCAACTTTTCCCTCCTTCGGTTCTGGATCGCCCTCCTGAGTTTCTTTAACACCTCACAATAGCGTTCAGCTGTTATCGTTGTCCCACGTGGCAGGTAGTCGATCAGCAATACCCCTTTCGAATCCCAGAAGACCGTCGCCATAACCTTCCCAGCTGATTCCACAACTTTCGCCTTTTTTGGAGTTTGCTCGTCCTTCCCTTTCCACACCATGCTTTGTCTTTTGGTTTCAGGCGTCCAGTGATGGATCCAAGTTTCATACCCGGTCACAATTCGGTCGAATAGACCATCTCCTTCATCCTCAAAAAACTGCAGAAATTGAAGAGCAGCGTCAACTCTCTGCTCTTTGTGGTGGTCTGAAAGGAGCCGTGGAACCCACCTTGCACACACTTTGGACAGATGCAGATCATCAGAAAAGATTCTGTGAAGCGATGCACGGCTAATTTCAACATTAGGCGGGAGTTGTGAATGAATGTCGTCGAGCGTAAGGCGACGATTGGCGTCGACGACTGTTCGGACTTTTTCGACAATGTTCGGGGCCCGTGAAGTGGATGGGCGGCCGATTCGTTGTTCGTCGTGTGTTGTTGTCCTGCCTTCAATAAATGATTGGCGCCAACGAGAAACCATAGGCCTCGACATAACGTTTTCACCGTACACACTGCACAACTAACGGTGAATTTCAGTTGCATTTTTATTTTTTGCCGCTAAAAAACGAATCACATTGCGTACTTTGCAATCGGCGGTAGGAGTAAGTGGTAGCTCCATAGTGGCTTGATCGCAACTGACAAATGAGACATGGCGGCCTCTTAGGAATTTTACAGTGCTGCCACCACACCCGGATGAAAGTTCCCTGCTAACTCCTGCCAACTGCGCGGATATAAAAAAATAGTGTAACTTACTTTTGAGACAAGCCTCGTAGTAAACGTTTGAACACAGAGCGAAAAAGCTGAATTACGTTCAGCGATGGGGGTATCAGTCACTGCAAATCTTGATAAAGGGAAAGCGTTAAATGATGAGTTCTTTTAGTGAGTGTTGTATAATGGAAGTATATTGATATACATTGGAATGTTGCATCCGGTGCACAGGCAAACGCCTAAGCCCGTGCTGTTGGCAAATTCCATAGAAAACAGGAGGGGGGTCTTCCGCAAGTTCGTCGACCCTCGATGAAAATTTCCGAGAAGACGCTTAGAGAGCCCGCATATGAGAGAAGAGTTCTTGGCATTCGTTTGCAGAGGTAATGAAACGATTTCGTGATTTCATGTACAGAATCCAACAATGGTGGTTGACAGCTGGCTGATAAAATCGGATTGGATCTTTGACTTCCCACGGATGACAACTACAAACACGGATTGGGAGAGAGAGAGAACTTTGGGGAGAGAAATTTTTAGAAAAAGTGTCCTAAGTATTAAAGGATACTAAGGCAGAAGAGGAAAGAAATCCGGCTTGAAGTCGTCCGAATAGTGAAATGATGAAGTAATATTGGACGGAATGTAATTAAACTTCAAAAAAGTATGAAGAATTGAAATTGGCACTTGATCCTAGCAGGCCTCATCGGAAAGAAAATGAAGAAACACCACAACACATTAAGACGTGTCATTTCGCGGGAGCGAGGTGGCCATGTAGTTGGCTCTACAAGGTCAACCCACCAACCTTTAGACGATATGCTGGAAAGGTAACTAGCTGGCTCCTGTAGGCACTTCACATGCCGTATTCCGACACAACAATGCCCCGCCACATGTGGCGAGGAGTACAGGTACCACTGCTTCCACGACCTGCACGTTCGTGTGACATGTTGTCCATAGAACATCTCTGGGATATGGTCGACCTGCAACTTGTTTGTTGTGGTCCGCCTGCAAGCACTGTCATTGCCTTCCAAACCGCGTGAAGGCTTTATTAACAGTAGCATATCCAGGGTATCTTTGATTCCATGCCTTGCTGTCTAAGGTCTGTACTAAATCCTCACGGCCAAAGTGCATGTACAATAGGGTGTTTCATCTTTTCCAAAGGTGTGATTATCATACGGCTTCGCTCACGCCCCGTTGTGTCGGGTGCTTGGGGGTGATTAGAATATTAGTTTCGATACTCTGTATAGCAATAATTTTTGATTGCCGAAGGATTAAAAGTAAATTAATATCAAGTTTTATTCGGTCTTCTGGCATTTACACTGCTGGGTACATTTAACGTTACCTCTAACACAAGATAAAGCAACATTATAAGCAAGTAATACCCAGACCTTACAATATGCCGAACCAGAGCAAATAATAATTGAGCTTTAAATATTTTAGGTATCAAAGTGATTAATAACATATCGTAGCAACACAGGTTAGTAGTTATGCAAAGACACGAACGAATATTCCCAGGACGCCATTAACAAATGAACATTGTCTGAATCTTGTTAAAAACAAGGAGCTTTCACATTTGAATGTCCGGTGAAGAAGTTTCCAGCTGGCTCAGAGGGCATTTGCACAATTAAAGCTGAGATTCTATTCCCAGGTAGCGTTTATGGGTCATTAAAGCCTCGTTAAAACCGATGAAATATTAGCCTGGCGTCAGAACACATTGCCATATGAAGACAGCACCGTGGAGGACGTAACACGTGTTACTGTGAGATGTCGACCTCAAAACTGCGTCCAGTACTGCAGCGCTCGTCTCGTCCAAGTCTCGATATCTCTATCAGGCTAACAAAGTGTCGATGTGGCGTCCCTTCTGCCACCAAAAAGACAACCGGCCCGCATCTCGCAGTACAGCACCCATATCACATGAAAAAGAAGCTCTTGATTAACTTTTGGAAACTCCGAGGTTACACAGCATTGGTGGGACAGCGTTCGCCAAATTCACGTGATGTCCAGGGCATTTGATATTGGCGTTTGTTTCGCGCACACTCGAGCCAGCGACGATCTTCAACGCCCTCGCGTCTTGGCTGAAAGGACAATGCCCTTGCCTTGGGCTATAAACGGGACTCGCCCACCGCACCCGGCACCCCCATCGTCCGCAAGGCGACTCCCCGACACCAACCAAAGGCTTTCTCCGGCCACGCAGGTGGTCAGAATTTCGAACTGACCATCAGCACATTTAATTATTTCACTATTTATTCGCTCCTTTATACAGGGTGTTACAAAAAGGTACGGCCAAACTTTCAGGAAACATTCCTCACACACAAACAAAGAAAATATGTTATGTGGACATGTGTCCGGAAACGCTTACTTTCCATGTTAGAGCTCATTTTATTACTTCTCTTCAAATCACATTAAACATGGAATGGAAACACACAGCAACAGAACGTACCAGCGTGACTTCAAATACTTTGTTACAGGAAATGTTCAAAATGTCCTCCGTTAGCGAGGATACATGCATCCACCCTCCGTCGCATGGAATCCCTGATGCGCTGATGCAGCCCTGGAGAATGGCGTATTGTATCACAGCCGTCCACAATACGAGCACGAAGAGTCTCTACATTTGGTACCGGGGTTGCGTAGACAAGGGCTTTCAAATGCCCCCATAAATGGAAGTCCAGAGGGTTGAGGTCAGGAGAGCGTGGGGGCCATGGGAACGAAACTAAAATGAGTTCTAACATGGAAAGTAAGCGTTTCCGGACACGTATCCACATAACATATTTTCTTTGTTTGTGTGTGAGGAATGTTTCCTGAAAGTTTGGCCGTACCTTTTTGTAACACCCTGTATAAGCAACCAAAACTCATTTACAATACTTTGGCTGCATGGGCTTATTATGAATAAATTACCCTGCGACTTGAATAAACATCATATAATTTTCACTGAATGAACCGCATAATTAATAATCTGAATATAGTTAGTTGAAGACTACATATCTATGGAGTGTGACATGAACATCGTATTGCACCGTGTCTCAGTGATGTAAAAGATATTTATGCCAAATTTCAAGAAGGTCAGCTAATATTTAGGGGTTGCACATTTTGATCGCTTTTATCTCATAGTCGTGAAATTTCTAATATTGAAGTTCTTTGCACTCTAGGGTTTCTCATGTATTTCTTTCATCTGTAGCAGACAATTTAACTTGAAAATGGGAAGCGAAAGAGGAGTTTGGGTATTAGAAAAGGTGCCTAGTTTTGTACTAAAGGAGCCCAGCTCCCTTCAAAGGAACAAGATTATTTTTTATTTTTATTTTACCATCACAAGGAAATGAAAGAAACACATTTAGTTGTAGCTAAATCTATTAGTACTAAACTACAGGAAGTGTGCCGGAAGGCAAATAATCCTGTTAATATGGAGGAGAATATCCCTGCTGGTATACAGGACCTATACAAAAAATACCAAATTCTGTGTAAAGAGAAATCGAGAAACATGGATAAAGCAAGTATTAAAAGCAATATTTGGAAATGTGATCTCGTTGAGTTATTTGACATTTCCCGGCAAAATGAGATGGACATGAATAGCATATCCCAAAAAAATAAATATCATCTTAGGTCACGAATTGAAGATCGAATGAGTTTTGTCAGTGAGTGGAGTAGACAAGGTTTTCGCCTTGAAAATAATCATTTTTGGGAGTTACAAAGTCTGTGGAGGCTTAACTAGATACTAATTATGCAACAATCCCGCTTCAAGGTTTTCTAGAAGAACAACGAATTAAAATGGTAAACACCTCCTCAATGTCCTAAAAGAGGGATGATATCAAAGAAAAGAGTTATTACAACTGTCACTCCTGTACCTATGTGGTTGGTCTGAAAAAAAAAAAAATCCTTCAGTTTCAAGATCTCAGGGGATCTGCATGAAGCAGGGTATATGGCAAAGACAATATATGCACTTTGTTATTTTCACTTGTCTATTGAATATTCCTCAACGAGAATTGAAAGTGTGAGTTTTTAAATATAGTAAAAGCAATTATTGAACACGCGAAGTATTTATTACGTATTAAAAATACATATAACGACACAACAGAAATGTAGCCGAGAGCAGCGAGCACAGAATAACAATTGAACAGTTTATACGTTGGTCAGAGTATAAACTATGCTATAACAGAGATATTATTAAGCTTAGAAGGCAGTAATTCAAATAATTACAAACAAATGATACTTTGACAGAAAGGAATGAAACGGGTTGCATATTTTATCAGCCTCGTCTATAATCGCTGTTGGCACGAGGCAATTTTTAGTTAATGGGCTCCAAAGAATGATTTGGATGTGCTACAGCTACTGACTATTCACCCAGAGGCAAATGTTAAAAGAGCGCTCTCACAGTTACTAAGAGACAACTTTGATATCTGTAAGAAAGAAACGTATGACTGGAATATGGAAGAACGTATTACTCAGACAGGAGAAACACATGACTGAATAATTCTAAGCCAAACCTGCAAAGAAAAAGGAACTGAAACGATAAGAGTGTAAGAACAGAGTTTTTGAAGGAAAAGACATGTGCCATTTCGTTACTAATAAAACAAAGACGTTCTTTGACTTGTTTGGGAAACACGGCTGAGTACTTGAGTGATTCTCCAAGAAGCCATCTGAACACACTCATGGTGGTAAATGATAGCACAGAAAGAGGAATTGCTCTGATAAAAAAAAAAAGTTTAGTGATATGGCCAGAGACGAACAACAAAAACAATTCTTGTTGAGAGCAGACAAGTATCACAGAACAGTCATCACCAAGTGTGCAGAAGAAGATAGTGCATCATACAAAGTTGATTAATTTAACACATTTTTGCCTTTCATACTACCTTGTAAGAACCTTAGAATTTTGTAAATTCTATCTTTGCTTAGGCGGGACTTAGAAATTTCAAGAAGAATAATTTTCAACTTTAAGGAATTTCCCTGTAATCTTTCCCACAGTTACAATTTGTCATAAAAATCATTTTAAAGTGTATCATATCGCGAAACGTTTATTTTAAGAGATATTCCGCTTTGTTCAAACTTTAAAACACGCGATCATAAAAGTAGGAATTCTAAGATTTGTAATATCTTTAAATCGAGTAAAGCTACAGCTGACCTTTTATCACCAGCTGTAGTCAGCACTGTCCCCGATATTTTGGTAATAAAATTAAATAATCTGGTAAAGTCTAATTATCGATTTTAATTAAGAGAAAATAATAAGCTTTTTATTAAAAGAGATATTAATTTAAAAATTACATCAGTAGATAGCCCCAATTGAGACGATTTCGCACGTATATTGGTTTCCATAAAAAGTTTTAGTATTTGTCTGGTAATCAAGTTTTTGAAAATAGATTATTGCTAATTGTCGGGTGGAAGTTCAGGAAAGTCCACAAAGTCCGCCAAGATTGGTCACGTGATGAATTCAGTTTTAAGACGATAGAAACCTTTTGGAAAGGTAAATTAAATTAAAATAGATAGAACAGGATGATAGAAAGTCCTTGTAAAAATCTCAAATTAAACTATCGTATACTTTTGAAGATATTAATTAAAGAAAGATTTGTCAAGGTCATAGGCGCGCGCAGGGCTATAATAGTTCGTTCGGTAAGCACACGTTGTCTCGTTCTTACGCCGGGAAGTGATCGAGCAACTCCGCGCATGATTTGGTCAGTGATGTTTAAAATAGGAACTTAGTCCAATGTAGTCTTCTGTCTTTTGGTTCGATCATCTTGTATCTTGTAATCTTTTGTACGCGGAGCATTATGTGAGTGAACCTGCGTCAGTCTTGTGTAGAGGCTGGGAGGGAGTCTGTTGAAGGTGAAGCTACCGAGTCAGCCATGTTGAAACTTTGGTGTGCTGGCATGCGAGGTTAACTGTTAACTTGAACTTTTAAATTTTCATAAGGGGTGCGGTCGGTTTAAATTTCTCTCCACAACTTGCAACCTACTTTATTGCTTTACGGGCTATGCCGCGTCGTTTATTTGATTACTTTAGCTTTCGGCTGCTATACTACAGCCTTCTTCAGAGATACTGTATGTACAAAGACAGCCGCGGAAGTCTTAAGAATCATTTGACTTGCAATCTGTTGGAAAAGTGTGTTAGATTTGCCTACTCAACTGTTAAATGCATATATGAAATTTTGTGACTTTGAAAATAAAACTTTGAATTTTCGGAAAGTGAACTTTGTCATTTTGTAGTTATCTTGCAACCTTTCTAGATTTATGGTTTAGTAACAGATCTAGTGGCGACCTTTAGGCATTTTAGTTGAGTTACTGTACGGCTACATGGTCAAATTCAAATTATTTTATGAACTTTCCGCAGAACTTTGAATCCACATAAACTGTTAGTTGAGGCACTAAGGCGATACTACAGCCCCGGTATCGGCCTTGGTCCTTACAACCTATCAATCTTAGAACCTAGATTTAGTATTATTTTAAGTTTGTGATTTCTAGATTTCCCAATTAAGATAATAAATACTCAAAAATTAAACTTTTTCCCTACTTTTACAAAACTGATCAAAGTGTGCAACCCTTTTCCACTTTTCTTTATATTTGACATAAATAACCTTTTACATCACCGAGACTCGGGGCATAAGCAAAGTCGTATGATAATCACACCTTTGGTAAAAAATTAAACACCTTAATGTACAGTTCTGTAATTCTAATCATTTGTGTATTGCCATGTCCCGAATCTGTGAATTAAATTTCATTTTAATCACAAGTCTTCTTGGTGTTGCATTTTTTACAAACACTAATGTTTTTTATATGATTTAAAGGTTGTGGATTTATTTTTGAAGCACTGTGCATTGCGCCCGCGCATGCATTGAACGTAGCTCTCTCCCTCTAGAAGGATACGAATAAGGACATTAATTATATTAATATTTTGTTGAAAGTTCCCTTTTTTATTATTATTATTATTAATGGTTTTACGACTCGTCGACGTCGAGGTCATTAGAGGCGGGATGGGATTGAGGACAAGGAACGGGGAGGAATTCGGCCATGGCCTTTTGAAGGAACGATCCCGGCAATCTCGTCGGATGATTTGGGAGAACCAAACAAAACCCAAATCTGGATGCTGGACGGGGATTCGAACCCGCGTCCTCCCGAATGTAAGGCCAAAACGTTAACTGTTCACCCACCACCCTCGGTTACAGTTCCCTGTTCTTTCATCTAGAGTCTAGATTCTAGACGATTGTTGACACCCTGCATATTATTATTATTATGATTATTACTCCGCTATTCACTAAAAGTGTGTGGCGGAGGGTGCATTGCACCTATCCTAATGGGTAATAGTTTGAAAGGGATATACCTGATATGGCAGGTACTATTACATGTGGAATAGCTGCTGCGGGGGACCATGAAGTTGGAACAAATGTCAGTGTTGGCATCATTGCGCGGCCGACCTAGTCCTACTTGGAGGATGTTGCGCCACGCTGGTTGATGTATGCACCAGATGCTGCGGGGGCGTGTGCGTGTGCGTGTGGACCGGTATGCGTATGGACTTTGTGCACTCTGTGTATTTGCCAATGCAGAGCTTGTCATAACAGAGTCCAAAACCCATGTGGGAAACGGTCCGCGCCCGCCGATGCCACCTTTCGTGGGCGGATGGCGCAACTCGCGGTGGGCCCGTCGTGTCGCACCAGCCAGCAGTCTCTCTGCATACGCCGACACTTGCTGACGATGCGCGAGGTTCTACTTGCTTTGGCCTCAGGTTCGTAGTGACAGTACGGCCTCCAGTAGCAAACGTCTGTTCTCAGAGAACTGTAGGTGCCAGTCATTAAAAGACGAGTCGTCTCAATTTTAAATGTTTGTTACGTACACACAACTAAACGGCTCAACCGATCTTGGTGAAATTTGAACAGAAAATTCCATGTTTCATTAGGAAGGACAAAGGATACGTTTTTAGGCGTAAATAACATATTTTGCCACGTAATTTTAAAAAATAGCCGAACGGCGATGGACAGGTGGATAGTATGTGTAAGTCTCGGTAAGGGCGCTAATAACCTCGTCGTCGATGCGCGATAAAGCCCTGATAATAACAACAATAACAACTCTGTAATGTTATATCGGTCACTCGGCTTTGTTTTTCGCATTCAGACTGTGTATGACCTGTTCAGTAATTTCATGTGTAGACACAACTTCAAAAATCTGCCGGAGGAATTGTGGTAGGTAGTCTCCCACATTAATCTCGTTCCTTTTTTAGTTTGTTGCTATTTTTAAACATGTTGCTAATTGATTATTTTCATGAGATAGGCTCATTGGTAGGGTGGTAAGAGGATGGCTCCCCGTCATATTATCTCGACTCAATGCTTTTTGGGACAGATTTTACGTAAACTGCAGCTTTATATGTCCAATTCTATCTATAATGCTCCAAGTCCACGCATACGAAGACGCGAATAGCAGCTTGTTCTTTAATAAATCTGTATTTAGTTGCCAATTTTTCTACGGGATTGATTTTTTCCTTGATAAATGCGTTATTAGTTGAAAAGTGTTTATAATGGATTTTTTGTTAGCATTTTTGTATATATATATATATATATATATATATATATATATATATAATATAATATAATTTTTTTTTTTTTTTGCTTTCTTTGATAATTATTTAGTATAATATTTGCCATAAGGCGGTTTAATGGACGAGATTTATACTTATCTACGTTGAAAAATCGTTCCTGTCTTGTATGGTGATTTATGACTGATAGCTTCATTCCTTTTATAAACGTTTCCTGGTAAACACAGATTATGTGGATGAATTTTCTATAAAATAGTGTATACGGATGAACTCTTTCTCGCTTTAATGTTTTTCCAACAGTTTAGACAGCTCAAACTATAAAAGTATCTACAAATGTCCTTGTAATAGTGTCCTAATTACCGAAGTGTTAAATGCAGAAATTTGTATTTGCCCTGTATTATCCTTTCTGCTACAAAAAAAGAATTACCTAAAATTTGGAAAAATCATGGGAGGATAGAGCGTTTAGTGAGTGGTTGACGCAAAATGTTTTAGGTAATTTTTGTGGGTTTCAATTGAAAGAACGGTAACCCACCTACCCTGCAATGTTAGAATTTATTTTATTTCACGTTTGTTACGAATTACCGGCGAAAGATCATAAGAAATTTTTTTTTTCCAATTTTATCTATGACATTACCGATCAGAAAATTTATTTATTTACTGCAGTATGTATTATCTTAAATATTACAGGAAAACTAAAGCATTTTTTCTGGAATTTATGGTTATTAAAAAATATTAAATCAGCAATTTTATCGAATTTGATTCTTTAGTGAGTAATTTTTATGACACACTGTATTTGAGAAATGCGATGTTATTGCAGGCCATTTTTTCCCACAGTTGCTTGATTAATAGATAAGGCCAATGGAACTTTTTTATTTGTGTTTCACCTCTCATTGACGCATCATCAGCAACCAATCTGAATAAAATTTTACAATTAATGTTATAAATTTATTAAATTATATTTTCAATAATTATAAATTCAAATTGATTAGTGAAGGTTTGTTGCTGAATATCTCCGCTTTTTTTCCAAATTATGTTTGGATTAGAGTCATTTGTCGCAATCTTTGCTAGCTAGTAATTGTAAACAGCGTGCTTTCTTGTAACTCAGTTGCCCGCTGTGGCCTTGTTTTGTTGATGTTCCGGTTTGTGGTGTTGACAGCGTCAGTTTTAAAAGTGCGTGAATGATTATGTTTCACTTTTTCTGTTTTCAGTTTTTGTGGTATGCGTGAGTAATGAAAAATGTTCTATAGTCATAAACTTAAAATATTGAATTTGGATTCTTCTTGCCATGAGTACATATAAACGTGATTCTTATTTCTGTCGTTTATGGTAATTAATTATTTGATTACTGATAACTTATTGCAGTACGCAACCATGAAAAATTATTTTTTAAGGTAATCTTTTCCTTCAGAAAATTGCTGATCGTATTTTTGTGATTTACGTCTGAACCACTCTTTCCTAAGACTCAACAGTATTTCTGTACATATTGACCACACAGTGTGGGTATCGTAGACAAACACCACTTCTTTATAAAACGATCAGTGCCAAGGCCAGACTTGGAAACAAGACCCATCTAACGCTAAATTAGCTGGCTGGAAAAAAGTAAGGTCCCCAGTTCCTATTAACTTTTTTATACTGTACTGAACAATACTTAAAGGTGCACTAGAGTATTTAATTTACATAAATAATCCTGAACCCTATCTGATTACTAAGGTTTCGTGCTTCAACGAATTTTGCAGTTACAGTTAGTGAAAGGCAGCAAGACACTGTAGTTTGAATTAATCTATAGGAAAATTTCAATTAAATTGACTAATTGTGGAAATAAATGCTGTCGACCACAGTTAAAACACTAATATTTCGCAACCGAAGTGTATTAGTACGGAGATTATCTCTTTGGCATCATTTTCCAAGTAGATACGTAGTTGTTTCAAAAGAAGAGAGCGCAAGTCACAGATCTGTTTCTGCATATCGTAAGAGGAATCTTGAAGATGTAAATTGATAATACAGGACGGGTCCTTCAGAAATTCTTGAAACCACCTCAACAGTATATAGAAAACATATTCATTATTTATTTGGCACCTGGAAATGATCCATACAAACAGCCATAAATTTGTATACTATATTAACGAACGAAAGAAATGTCAATTTGCAACATATGAGTATCACTGACTCATACTGAAACAAGATATTTCATAGTATTAACTGAAGAATAAGTTAAATTCCTTGGATAGTCACGTACAGAAATTTGTCAGATAAAGGTGTTACTAACAATAATAATTAATAAAAAGAAAGAAAACAATGGTAAGTAATACGCAGTTATATGATAGCATGACACTTGATAATTTGTATAACTAACCATATTTTCTGATATCCATCTAACGTTGCTGTTACTGGTTGTAGGGTGCAACCACGTGTCGCAAGATTCCTCGGTGTCTAGCTACAAAGAAACTGACGTTTTTCTATGGCGGTTAAAATTAAATATTTGCACTCGTAATTTATGTAAAGTTTTTAGCGAAACAAATTCACTTTAAGTTCACAGATTCGTATTGTTTCGTCGGATCTGGATATTTAGTTGAGAATTATCCCTGGAAGCGATTTGGAAATATTGAAATAACTAATCGGGAGCACAGTTTGTATTTAGTACATATTTTAAAAGATCTGTTCTTTTTCTTTCTATCCAGTGCTAGGCCTGCTGGTCTCAATCAGTCTTCTTGGTGACCTTACTACATCTCTTATGGGATGATATTTGAGTATCTTTCATCAAATCCGATCCGTCTTCATCTTTAGTACATGACCTGTCAATGATATTCTGTAGCTTTGCGCAATTCTGAGAACTGGTTTGACATTGAGTTCTTTAAGGATTTCATCAGACTTTTCTGTCTCGTAATGCTCGCACCTTAGCCGCCATTAGCCTCCGGTTATAAACTTTGTGGAGTGCCCAGGCCTTGCTGCCGTACAGTAGGGTATGTTTAGCAAGGATTCTTGTGTGATGGTGAACAAGATTTGGTCTGAAGGTCCTATTTATTATTTCTGTAACTTTCCTGACACTTGTGATTTTTGTTGCATATCGGATTCTAGGGTGTAGCAGAGTTTTTTTTTTAAATCACTGCCTCAACGGCGTTATACAGCCCCGCTACGATTTGTAGCTTTATCTGTGGTTTCACTGATGGTGATGGATTTTATTTTCGCGAAATGTACACTTTGGGGGAAAACCGGCTTTGACCGTAGTGATTACGGCCTGTGTGGAAACCCTTTTGATATTCTTATTTGTTCTATAGGTAACTAATATCATGTGGTCAGTTGGGGATCATTGCCGCAATCAGTTGTGTTAACAACTCGACGATTTTCCCCAGCTGATTTGCTCGTCTTGGCTATTGATTACAGCATTGGTGCCCGTGTTGGTCATTTGAGTTGGTCGGCGGATGATTATTGAAGTGGCTTGATGACCATCTCTGAGGTCCTTCCGGTCTTCCCATTTGTTGGGAGTGACTGGATTGACGCTGGCGTTGACGGCTTCTGATGGCTGCTTGTAGCTTTCTTCTTATGGGGCATCCCCCATAACTGGCGGCGTGGTTAGAGCCAGAGTTTGCACACGTCGGCGTTGCGTCACGCGGACGTGTGCAAACAAGGTTGTTAGGACTCCCTCCGCAGCGAACGCAGCGCACTTGCTTGAGACAGTCAGAAGCTTGATGCCCGAAGCCTTGGCAGCGGAAGCATTAATGTAACGTTGCCATCTGTCTCCGCTTCTGTGGCCTCTTGTTGGAATTCAGTATACTCCTTTTCATGACTTGGCTATTGGCCGGGGTGGATGATTTGGTTGCCTCAGGCTTTCTTGTATCTGGTGCAGTGCGTGAGCAGGAATTGTCATCTTGGATTTTGTAGACTAGGTTATTTAAATTTTGCTACTTCTTCTGTGCGTGTATTTTCTATTGAAATTTTAATTATTTTATGATTTTCCGACGAAGATCACAACTATTGTTTTATTGAGGGAAATCTCCATATTGTACTCTTTTTCTGTCTCCTGAAAGTTATATACCGATCTCTGCTGGTCATCTTCAGATTCAGCGAAAAGTAATTGGTCATCTGCAAACAGTAATGAGTCTAGGGTTGTCTATTGGATTTCCATTCCGAAAACGATTTCTATAAGATGTAAATGGTTCCAAACCAGCATAAGACTAATTTGAATGCGTTTATTCAAAGATTGCTGGATCCTATAAAAAAAGCACACTCCATAGAATTGTCATGCTGCACGGCACTTTCAGTTCTTTAAAGAGTTTCTTTTTTTTTCATTCACGTACT
The DNA here is from genome assembly GCA_031002005.1 of Vandiemenella viatica. Taxonomy (NCBI): domain Eukaryota; kingdom Metazoa; phylum Arthropoda; class Insecta; order Orthoptera; family Morabidae; genus Vandiemenella; species Vandiemenella viatica. The sequence goes on along the minus strand of CM061914.1, from coordinate 25,859,673 downwards.
CTCTTGACAATCTAACAGTTCATTTTTTTAATTTTAAACATTTCGAAATTTCTTTCATACTTCATAACTGATGTCCTCAGATTATCTTCATACTTTAGTTACACATGAGTTATACAAACTATTTGTACCCATTCTGTTGGATGAGCGATAACACTCGGCCTTGGAACCGGGAGGAAGTAGGTTCAAATCCCTGTCCGGTAATCCAGATTCCTGTTTTTCATTATATTCCAAAATTACTCCAGCTGAATTCCTTGTAAAAGACATTGTTGAATTCCTCCCCTTCATCACATCACTTCTGAGCAACTAACACTTTCCCGCGCTACTGCTATGAGAGCTAACACATGACTGACTGCGAGTCTAACATAAAGTGTTGCTTCTCGCTCTGTGTCGATTATCGATACATGCACAGATACTCGTTAATTGCGGATCGCTGGGTTATTGTAGTTTCACAGGGACTCTAGGTTCTTCATCCTTCAGTCCATTTTCCAGCCATATTCTTGCTACTCTCGTTGTATGCATCCGTTTGACATGGCCCAGTCATCGAAAATTTGCTATATAATTTTTTTCACATAGGGTTTAATTGACCGCTATTGGTGAATTTGTGTCTGCATAGGAAAGCATGTGCAAAATACACGTTCCCAAAATGAAGGGCATGCTATATCCAGGGAGCTCGAAGAAATGGGAAGTGGAATGCGAGGAAGCTTCGCCGCTCTTGTAGACGATAGACTAGCTCAGGGGTTTTATGTTTCCTTCGCCCCCTCTTAGAGTTGAAAATCTTTATTCAAATATCACATAGTTAGGTCGTTTCCTGAAACATGTTGTTAGTACTGAGAAGTAAGAAGGAGGAGGGAAGGGGAAGACCTGGGAACGTATCTTTCGACAGAAGGAGTGCGTGGTAAGAGTTTTTGAGAACCACTAGTGTAGTACATGTTTCTGATGATAATCGAAATCTCAATACAGCCTGTCGGCTTCACCCTTGATCCCTGTGCAGCTGCCTCGGAGCTGCTGGGGTCTGGCTACACCGCGCTGTCAGTGAAGCGCATCCTGCTGACAGCCGCCGTCACCATGTCGGGGATCGCCTTCTTCGAGCTGGTGGTGATGTTCCTGCGGCCAGACATCATCTCGGGCCGACCCCGCGACCTGTCCGAGCTAGGCCGCACCATCGCCGACGAGTACGACTTCGTGGTGGTCGGCGCGGGCTCTGGCGGCTCTGTGGTGGCCAGCAGGTTGAGCGAGGTGCCGATTTGGAGGGTGCTGCTGCTCGAGGCGGGAGGACCAGAGACGCCACTCTCGGACATTCCCTCAATGACCTTCGCACTACAGAATCAGAGGAACGACTGGCAGTTCAGGACCGAACCGTCACCCAACTTCTGTCGCGCAATGAAGGGCAACAGATGTCGCTGGCATCAGGGTCGGATCCTCGGCGGCACCAGCACCATCAACGGCATGCTGTACGTGCGAGGCAACCGCCGTGACTACGACAACTGGGCGCAGGCGGGCAACACGGGGTGGTCTTACGACGAGGTGCTGCCCTACTTCAAGAAATCGGAGGACGTCCGAATCAAGCGTCTGGTGGGATCGCCTTACCACGCCACCGGCGGCTACCTCACTGTCGACGAGTACAACTACAAGACGCCGCTGGCAGAAGTACTTCTCACCGCCGGCCAACAGCTGGGCTACGACATCGTCGACATCAACGGAGAAACGCAGTTCGGCTTCTCTCCCTTCGAGGGGACAGTTCGTGACGGCTTCCGGTGCAACGCAGCCACGGCATTCCTCCGACCGGCCGCCAATCGGTCGAACCTCGACATCAGTATGAACTCCCTTGCTGAGAAAGTGAACATCGACTCTGACTCCAAAACTGTTACAGGAGTCACCTTCACAAAGCAAGGCCAGCGGTATTACGTACGCGTGACAAAGGAAGTTATTGTGTCCGCCGGAGCCATCAACTCACCGAAGCTACTCATGCTTTCAGGGATAGGTCCGAGAAAACATTTAAAGCAAGTTGGGATTTCTCCAGTGATATCGGACCTCCGGGTAGGTTACAACCTACAAGATCACATCGCAGCCGGCGGCCTGCTATACCTGCTCAAGGAACCTGTTGCTTTAGTTATCCCTAGAGAGACTACTCCCAACAACTTCTTGGCTTTCCTGGTCAACAGTCGGGGTCCGATCATGGCTACAGGTGTTGGAGAGGCGTTGGGTTTCGTCAACACCAAATATTCCAACGACACTGATTACCCCGAGGTAGCACTCTACAACTTCGCCGCTCCGGATACGTCCGATGGCGGGGTGTTCACGAAAGAGGTTTTCGGACTCAGAGACGATTTCTACAGCGCCGTCTTCGAGCCTGTGTTGTACCGCGACGCAATTTCGCCGATTTGCGCGATAATGCATCCCAAGAGTCGCGGTCGTGTCAGCCTACGAGACGCCAGCGCGCACTCTCCTCCACTCATCGAGCCCAACTACCTGTCGCACCCGGACGACGTCAAGGTGCTGGTGGAGGCGGCCAAGTTCGGAGCCAGGCTGACCAAGACGCCCGTGTTTCGCGGTTGGGCGCGCGGCCGAATCCCTACCCGTTCCCTGCGTGCCGGCACCTGCGTCTACTCTCGGACGAGTATTTAGAATGCGCATTGCGAGAGTACACGGTGACGTTTTGGCACTTCTCTGGGACGTGCAAGATGGGCCCCGACTGGGACCCCGAGGCGGTGGTGGATCCTCAGCTGAGAGTGCGCGGGGTGAGAGGGCTGCGGGTGGTGGACGCGTCCATCATGCCCGTCATCCCCACAGCCAACCTCAACGCGCCCACCATCATGGTGGCGGAGAAGGCGTCCGACATGATACGAGCTGACTGGACCACTCAGGACGACCTCTCTTGGGACAACGTAATCTCATAATCGTACATTCGAAGAAACTTTTCTCCCAACATTTGGGATTTTTACCTTCATGGTAGATGATATTTCGAGTGACTCCGTTTTATTACGGTCAGCTCATCACAATTTTCCAAAGTAACAGCTTAAAGTCAGCAAGCAAATTCTGGGAACGAACGAGGTGACTATATTGTAAATGTGAAAGGGCATCCACGCGCTACATTGTCAAACTATGGCATGAAAGATTTTCATGGAAATCCATGTGAATTAAAATAACCATCTTGTTTCATGTTACTCTTATAATTATATTACATTTTTTTTTTTTTATTTTTTTGTTTTTTTGTTTTTTTTGTTTCTTGAATGTGAACTGCGCTATTGGTTATTGCTTCATGGATATTCGTAGTTGAAAGTGTTTTACTTGATCTTAATCGATTTATTTTAAGTAATAATTCCAGAATGAAACGTGAAGTACCATTTTATTCCTTTTAGTTTGATTTGGCTTTGTTTTGTGTTTGTTGTGTACTGTAATTCTTAACATGTTTCAACAATTTCACCGAATACAATCCAACATTATTCATTAGTTAGAGGATTGGAATGTCCTATGATTGTATTATATTCTGAATACATGGCTCCTGCAATTAAAATTAATGTTATTTCAAGAAGTAGTGATTTTTATTCCAAGATTTTATATAATTTTAAATATTTGCATCGATACTTTGTAAATAAGCATCTAAGAATGGTGCTTCATTCTTGGTCGATAATTACAAGTCATGTTTCCTTATTCTTTATGACCTAGAATGCATTTACTTGTACATATCAGTGTAATTCGATTTTTACTGGGAACTAATTGGAGCTATGATGATTCTAATTACGTAAACTTCGATTTAAATGATTTGCCTGACGCTGGTAGATTCAGTTTGATGTTTTTCGTTAAACCATTCTTTTATGTTTGTGGTGCAGAATAGTTTAAACGTTTTATGAAACTTGTATACTCGTTTATGAAAGTACTATCTGTTCTTCTGAAATTATGTCTTATTCTTTATTAATTTATCAACAATGGAGGAGAAAAACTGCGTTGACGCGGTATTTATCTTGAAAGAAATGATAAACTATACCAATCACTCACCAGAGTTGCAACAACAATACTGTGTATCGTGTTTTCGTCAAATGGAATGTTAATTGCTTGTTGAAGATATAAAGTGTAAATATCTTTGCATATTATTAGGAAGGACACATTGGTCGGGTGGTAGGGAATGTCCTGAATCAACCGGATAGGCTGATGAAGCCATGAACCAGGAATGTGACAAAACTGGGATACATAATTTTGATCTAGTTTTTAATTGAATTTGATATTGTTTTATGTGGCACATTTGAGTATGAAATACAAGAGCTGGATAGACGCAAAGCAGGCCAGTTGGATTCGTTTGCGAAATGACCATAAATCATAATTAGTGCCTGATATAATAAAGGAGTTGGATTGACAGTCATTGAAAGAAAGAAGCCGGCAGAATAATGTGCTTGCGACCCTATAAGGCATTTATTGGCGTTAAGGCTTCGATGCATTGTGGTAGAAGAATTAGAAGTTGTAAGCTTATGGACGAGAAAATCCATCGAAACATCTGTTCCTTCAGAAACTGTTAATATTAAACGTATTTTTGTTTGTTAATCCTCGTTCATGTTTTGCAGCATTAGCCTCGAGTGTTTTATCGAATTTAAAGCGTGAAATTTTTGATTCCAGTCATTTTTGATTGGCTCTTGAGATGGCTTCACTCTTCGGCTGCCCTTTGAGAAAAATTTTGGAGACTTCAGCAGAGTAGTTAAGTCCTGCATTTGGTTGAGCTAAATCATGTGTGTCTCGTGGCTTTTGGTATGTCACTGTGTTAGTTCTGGAGACTGCAAGATTTTACTACATGTAAACATTCGTCAAGGTTGCAGCTGCGTCGAGGTAGTAACCCACAAGACAAAGTAGTTAAATAAAACTTCGGCTATACTAATACTTGTTTATGCACCAGGTAAGGTATGAAAGATAAGTTGGTAACTGAACTTTTTTAAAAAAAAAAAATACATACAGTATTTTACGCTTAGTACATGTAACGTACCCACCCGTCCTTCTAATTACTTTCCGGCTAATTTATTAATTATTTACTATCGGACCTCTTTGTCTAAGATTGACTGCATTCATTCCATCATTTAATCCAGGTAAAGGAGGTGGAACAATTACAAAGAAAAAATAAAAAATTTAGTTAGATGTACCACACTGGTTTGAGTTATATTCGGATAAATTGTACACTCTGACACACTAGGTTTTCTGTTCAAACACATATATTAAACCCACTAATCAACGTCTTGATAAGACAGTTACAACTTCCTTCTTCATATGCTTTATTTACTTTACAATCTGTGAGCGAGAGTGATGTATGGCAGATACACTGAACCTCGTGGAGCGACATCACGGACTACCACCGCGTAGCGCTGGACAAAACTGGTCAAGACTGAGGGCCCCTGGTCCCATTGTGAGGCCTTATATAATCCGCACCTAACGGGATTCGGGTGGGCTGATCTTCTTCTGGGAGGAGTACTACCAACATTGGATTCTTACTTTCCCGTTGCCGAGAGGACCATCTCCGCCAAATGGGAGGGAACACAGAGTTCCAGCGATAGTACTCCACAAAAGAGGTAACTTTTGTATTTGTGGGGTGGCTACTGTACCATCCTATCCCCGCCAAACTCTGGGCGGAAGCAGGGTGCCCGAACTTCTCCAGCATGGCTTAACCGCCATGACAGTATCTGTAGCCACTTGAAAATCTTAGAATAAACAAAAAAAAACTCTTCGCTCACTCTCGCTAACTAATTGGAATTACTTAATCCTATCCTTATCCTAATTAAATAATACTTCTTAAAGTTCCTAATTATGGCTCCAAATGTCTTGTGATATCACATACATTCTGGTACACTCGTTTCTGTGACGTAATACTAAAGCAAAAATGATGCCTGTGATTAAAATTGCTATGCTGAAGAATGCCAAGCATTAAAATTAAAAGGTTCCTTAAAAATATGGGAAGTATTCCACAATTTTTTAAAAAAAGGTGGAACCTAGGATGTTTCTATGTTTTCGAAGGTATTAAGAATTTTGCGAACATAATTACGCGGCAAACGCTAGTACCCAGTAATCCGTAAATATAACAAAAAATAAAGAAGTGAGATATTTTTGTAGTTAACAGTGTCTTGTTTTAAAAATTTAGGTAGACGCGTATTAACGTATGTATCGTAAAATGTATATGGGACATATAAAAATTATGAAATTTAAATTAATATCTTAAAACGGGAAAAGTATAAGGTAGAAATAAAACTATTAAAATATGTAACAGATGTGATTGTTAAGTAACGTAGCAGAGTGGATATCTAATAGAAAATTATAATTAAAGCAACATATAAACCGTTTCCGTGAAGATGAAATATACAGAAACAAACCTGAAAGCCAAGAAAAATGTAAGGTTTAAAAATCCTCTCAAAGTGTTTATGATTTTATTATATAAACACCTGAATTAAAATTACATGGTAATGAATGCAGATACTTTGATTGTGAAGAATATGAACTATAGGAAACAGTATTTGTATTTCAGTCTACATATAACTATAATATCGTTCAGTACAATAACTGACGATCGTTAATTGTCTTAAGGAACGTTGATAGTAACATTAGTAGCATCTCTAACATACTAATGATACACAAAAACAAAATCTGCTGGGCTGCAGGCTGCGAAGTATCATTTCAATGAAGACCAATAATATGAATGTTTATTTCTTTAAACGTGGTTAATTTTAGGTTTGTCTTTTGTACACTGAAAACTCTGCTAAATCCGTACAGGAAACAGAAATGGAAATGAAACGACACGCTTCTGTTAGTCATTCCGTTATGTACGTTCTGGCCATACACGGGAGAATCGTTGTCATAGTCCAATTCGCCCTCTGTTTGACACATATGGACGCAATGAATCGTGTTGGTTTTTTGATCACTCTTCTTAGAGACTTCATTACTTTTAGTGAAGAAGAAACATCAGGTTTTTCCACATTTTAACCTACACTATCACAACTCGGGTAACACGAAATCATCGCTGGGATGTGTTTAAATCTACCTTGAAGTAAAGTGGTTCTTCCTTATGGAGCGTCCAAAACCTTGTAGCTCTATTTTAGCCTCCTGTGGAACCCCCCCCCCCCCCCGCTCCCTACAACGTAGCTCGAAGTGGGTTTTACCTCTACTCCACTCCCCTATCCCTACATAGCACGCAGCTTTTTTCTGTTTTGATTCTAAAAGACATTTTGTACTGTTTTCTCTTGTCGGACTATTGTAAATTACATACAGAGATAATTAAATGTAGTAAATAAATATTCATATGCTATTGAATGTTCTGTACCTCATTTTAACTGTGAAAAATTATATGAATGTAAAGTTACGTGGCCTGGCTCCGAATTTCCCACCCTCTCCCCCAAAATCACGTAGCGCCGCGTAGCCTTCCAGCCAACCCCTCCCCCCTTTAGACCGAACCACGTAGTTTATGGACGCTCTCTGAGCTTTGGCTTTGTGAAACTATGTAACAAGTTCAAGGAGATTAAATTAACCTCCTAGTCTCGATGCTGAAACTTGGAACTACACAAAACTACTTGCTATCAACCAGTACAGTAGCTTCTTTGCATTGGGACCTTGTTTTCGTCTACCTGTGTTGTTCCTCTAACACCAAAGCATCTCATCTTAACTGTGAAAAATTATATGAATGTAAAGCTACGTGGCCTGGCTACGAATTTCACACCCTCTCCCCCAAAATGACGTAGCGCCGCGTAGCCTTCCAGCCAACCCCTCCCCCCTTTAGACCGAACCACGTAGTTTATGGACGATCTCTTAGCTTTGGCTTTTTGAAACTGTGTAATAAGTTCAAAGAGATTAAATTAACCTCCTAGTCTCGATGCTGAAACTTGGAACTACACAAAACTACTTGCTATCAACCAGTACAGTAGCTTCTTTGCATTGGGACCTTGTTTTCGTCTACCTGTGTTGTTCCTCTAACACCAAAGCATCTCATTTTAACTGTGAAAAATTATATGAATGTAAAGCTACGTGGCCTGGCTACGAATTTCCCACCCTCTCCCCCCAAATCACTTAGCGAAGCCCCCTTTAGACCAAACCACGTAGTTTATGGACGCTCTCTTAGCTTTGGCTTTGTGAAACTGTGTAACAAGTTCAAAGAGATTAAATTAAGCTCCTAGTCTCGATGCTGAAACTTGGATCTACACAAAACTACTTGCTATCAACCAACCCAGTAGCTTCTTTGCATTGGGACCTTGTTTTCGTCTACCTGTGTTGTTCCTCTAACAGCAAAGCATTGTTTTCGTCGTTTGCGTACCACACTCTGCCCTTGTGATGCTCGTCCTCATCCTTGTGGTCTTCCTCGTCGTCCATCCACTCGTACTCCTCTTCCACCCATTCGCCGTGTTCCTCGTCGTATTCCTCTTCTTCGTATTCCTCTTCTTCGTATTCCTCTTCCTCGTCCTCGAGCCAGGCGTGATAGTGCTGGTAGTCGCCGCCCAGCACCTTCCAGTCCTCCTTGATCATGTCTGCGGCCTTCTCTGCGATCATGACGATGGGCGCGTTGGTGTTGCCGCTGACGATGGTGGGCATGACGGAGCCGTCGACGACTCGGAGGCGGCGCATGCCGTAGACTCGGAGGCGCGCGTCGACCACGGCGGCGGGGTCCTCGCGGGGGCCCATCTTGCAGGTGCCGACGGGGTGGTAGATGGTCTGCGTGTAGTGCCTCGCGACGCACGCCCAGTACGAGTCCGAGGCGAACCGCTCGTGCTCGCAGCCCGGCATGCGGTGCCCGTTCAGGCGCGCGCCCAACTTGCGCATCGCCTTGGTGCGGCTCAGCTGCACGCCGATCTTGTTGCCCTCCACCTGGAAAACGGGGACCAAGCTCATGCAGATTAACATAATAATCAACCAATCAATCCATCTCCCACATCTTTATCAGAAAGTCTGGACCGTCTCACGCAAGGTCTGCAAGAAAATTATTGAATCCAGTCCTGTTATAGCTCGTTACCTCAACGAATACTGTGTCAATATAAACAGTATCTCTGATGAAGGCTGTGGTATGGTAGCTGAAAGCTCAGATTATGAAATAAACAACGCCACATACCCCGAAAATCTTTTAATTATGAATACTGTATTGTTTTGGATGATATTTCATTGGCCAAACGCTATTGTTACAAAATATCCGAAAGTATAATGTGGAATATTTGCAGTAGGGAGTTAGTTATGTATCAGCTGTGTGATAATGTGGCGACCGGTCTGGTGGCTCAGTGGTTAATGCGTCTGACTGGAGGTCGAAAGGTCCCCGGTTCGAATACCTGTCTCCGCGGAGAATTTCAAAGGGGCTTAACCAGACACCTTGCTGTTTAATGTAAAATACGCCATGACGCTTCCGTGGTTCTGATTCCACATTAAACTGTAGGTCCCCTGTAGCTGGATTGTCGGGTTAGTTTAAGGCGGCTACGACAGGGGCGGAATGCGCAGCCAATAAAAACCCTATATCCAGGTCATTACGACCACACGGAATTATTATTATACCGAGAGTTGTTTTACTAAACAATCACAGAAACTGAAACAGTAAGTTTATTCGTGACGTGTAATATCTTAGTATACTGCTGTGTCGAAATAATTGATATCGTGACTTTAGAAATACAGTGTAGTGACGTGTTCATCAAAACGGTGTGGATGCTTTACCAACTCTACGAGTTTCACTCCAGTACTTATTTGACAGCAGGTTGAGTGACTGTACATCACGTTCAGATTCGAATTAAACAACTACAGCTTCGTCCAATCATGTTCTAGTGAAGTGTGCTTTAACTGTTTAATAATTTTCATGTGTTAACGAAGATAAGTCAGCTTATTAGGTACACATATAAAAAACAAATGGTTAATTACTTTTATAGGTTGGGGGTCAGAATTACCTGATGAAAGCTTTAAGTGTAAATATCTTGGCATATAGTTTGATAACAATCTCAACAGGGCAGAGCCCATTGGGCAGGTGGTAGGAACAGGTTACAAAATCCTTCATTTACTGGAAAGGGTGATGAGAGGATGTACCAGAGAAGCTAGGGAGTTAGATAACGAAACTTTAACCAGACCATTGGTTGAATATGGTGGTGTAGTTTGGGACCCATATTTTGGTTATCAAATATAGGAGTTGGAAGGTGTGCAAAGAAGAGCAGCTAGATTTGTTTGTGGAAATTATCGCAGGGCCCAGTCAGTAACTGATATGATAAAGGAGCTGGATTGGGAGTCATTGGAGGAAAGGAGGTGGGCGAAGAGAGTGCTGAGAATGTACTGGACACATGTTGGTGATTGAGCTTGGAGGGATATTGGTCAAAGAATTAGGAATAGTGCATGGAAGGGGAAAGATGACCATGACCACAAGCTGACGCTCGATTTCATGCATAAGGGAGTGAGAAAATTTTCTATTGTTGGTAAGGGTGTCAGGGATTGGAACAAATTACCAAGTGTAATGATGAATAATTTTCCAAAAACGATTAAGGAATTTAAAATTAAAAGTAAATGGGGGAGGAATTTAACATTCCAATTATTGCTAGTGACGTTGGTAGCTGGAGAGTCGTGTGCAATGACTGTGTGAAGTGTGGTTTAAAAATAATTAATTAAAACTGTATTGAACTGAGTAAGCACGAACTTTCAATAGCAATCTTTCGTATTCAATATTAATTTTCCACTTACGGTTCGGCAGTTATTCTGATTACAAGGTTTCGATAGCTAGACCTAAATTTGGCTGGGCGTGCGTCCGCGTGTATGTGTGTTTGTGTGAGATGAGAAATAAATGGACTTAACAATGCTAATAATTCCGAACTTGTATGACGTTTCTTTGGTAATTATAGGAAATTCCTATTTCCTTACACTTCCAGTAGCCGACTCGTGACCTCATCTGGCGACCGCGGCATTTGTGAACCTTCTTATTTCACTAATAATGATAGGTCCTGAATAAAATAATTAAACATTCACATTACGTTAATTACGAGGTGTGATCAGAAACTAAGACTGCAGTTACAAAGCCTGTAGTGAAAACTATACAATTTATTTCATACAAATAAAACTGATAATACAGGCATTATGTTATTTTTCGACATAGTCTTCATGGCGGTTTAGGCACTTGTTGTTTAGTGGGATGAGTTTGAATATTCCCTCCTGGTAAAAATCCTGTCCTTGCGTGTTCGTCCACGTTGTCGGGAAGTGTTTCAACTCCTCGTCTGAAGAGAAACTTCGGTCTCCTAGGTGCTTCTTCAAGTGAGGGAGCAAGGTCCGGGCTATTGGGAGGGTGGTTAATGCTATCCTCCACGTTTTCTCCACCGGCCGCAAACTTTCGACATGATTCCGTGACATGCTGACGAGACATTACAGTCTCTCTGTAAACCTCTACCAGCTGACGGTAAATCTCAGCCACGGTTATACGTTTCGCCCATAGAGATAAAAAACTGAGCGGATTTCTTGGCGATAACAGTTTTCAAAACGAGTCGCCATTTGAACTTACCTACAACTAGCGCTGTAGGTGGCGGGTGGCTGAAATTCCGCACAGTTGGCTACAGCATGTCTCAAGCTAGATTCCCACGGCCAATTGTTTTGTAGGCCCCGCCATGCAGCCGAACAGTACGAATCAGCACGCGCCACCTCGCAACCACCTCATCAACCTTTTCCCTAGTGCCATTTCAGTTACCCGGCCGTTTGATATTTACCGACTTAGCGACGGATAGACGGGTAGCTACCCTGCCAGCACTGGCGGGACCATCCCCCATCCTGTTGTTGATTGCTGGATCGGCCCGGCCCCCTTCAAGGTGTGTTCCCACGACGCGTGGATTTGTAGGCCGCGCCGCATCAGCCGAAGTTTAGGGATCATCACGCGTCACATACTACCCCTCTCCTCCTCCCCACCACCTTACCTAGTGTCGTTGGAGCTACCCAGGTGTTTGATCTTTACCGACTGGGCGACGGATGGTGGCGCGCCATCCACGCAAACACAGGCGAGACACTTTCCACGATCCGTTCTTGATAGCTGGACCGGCCCGGCTATCAAATGCTCGGGCTGTCGAAAGCTACCTTTAAGGTACGTTCTTCGCGTCCCTCGGTGCGTTTAGTGGACGCCTGTCATCTTTGCCGCATATGATAGCAGGTAAGGCGCGCCTTGACCCATCGCCAGGCGGTAAAAGATGAAAGGCACGTTGTGCTTCACCAGGCGCCGTGGGAATGGGAACGTATGTTCTCGCGGCGCGTCCCTCGGCGCGTGGTAGTGCGCGCCTGTCATCTTTGCCGCATATGCTAGCAGGGAAGGCGGGCCTTGACCCATCGCCAGGCGGTAAAAGACGAAAGGCGCGTTCTGCCTCACCACGCACCATGGGAATGGGAACGTATGTTCTCGCGGCGCGTCCCTCGGCGCGTGGTAGTGCGCGCCTGTCATCTTTGCCGCATATGCTAGCAGAGCCGGCGTACCTCGACCCACTGCCAGGCGGTAAAAGATGAAAGGCGCGTCCTGCCTCGCCACGCGCCGTGGGAATGGGCCTTTAGAATTACCGCACGGATGACACTCCAGGAATATCGGCCTTGTAACCTTAGTTTCTGATCATCCCTTGTATCTCCTTAGAGCATGCTTGTCTTAAGCCGCGTTCCAACGACGTCTTGTAACGAACGCGGGACGGGACCTCATTAGGGGGCATCTATAAATAACGTGAGGTGAAATAGGGGGGGGTCCCGGCGAAATCTCACCAGATCTCACCAGGGGGAGGGGGGGTCTACGGAAATCTCACGTGAGATTTTGCGAAAAATTTGGGGACAGTAGAGCCAAAAAAAAGGTCTACAATTTGCGCCAAAGTCGATTTTAGGAGTGTATTTCGTCAAAAAAGTTAGGGTGTGACCTAAAAAAAGGGGGGGGTTCTCACGGATCAGATCTCACCAGAGGGGGGGGGGGGTCCGGCCAGATCTCACGAAATCTCACCAGGAGGGAGGGGGGGGGGTCCAGAAATCCGGAAAAACACCTCACGTAATTTGTGGATGCCCCCTTAGCCGAAGTGTAGGGACGAGCGCGCGCCGCAGGTTAGCCCTGTTTACCTCACCGCCACCTCCCCACCACGTTGCCTAGTGTCGTTTGGCCCAGAGCACTTTACAGCAACAGAAGGGGTGCGCACCGCTGCTGCAAACAGATGTGAACAGTACACCGCATACACACGCCTGTGACGTTCCCCGCTAGCAGAGGCGGCCCCGTTCCCATGGCGTGTTGTTGAGTATTCGTCCCGCCCCGCCTTCGTTAGAAGACGTCGTGGGAACGCGGCTTTAAGCTGTTGGCTGATCACTCACCAGCGTCTCCAGGTCCCTGCGGTAGGCGAAGTAGTTGGGCTGCACTCGCGGCAGCACGTAGGGGTCCTTGGACCTGAGGGTGACCTTGCCGCGACTCAGCGGCCTGAGCAGCAGCGGCACTACGGAGAAGCTGTCCTCGTACAGCACGGGCTCGTACAGGCTGGCGTACACCTTGTCCGTGATGCCCGAGGCGCGCTTGCCGTACAGCCCGCCGTCCGTGTTGTCTCCGTACGACCCCAGGAACAGCTGGATGTCGGGAAAGTCGTCCGTCTTGTTGGCGTACCTCAACAGGTGGTCACAACACCACAAGTTAAACACTCCATCATACACTGCCTACAATTATTAAGAGGAGTCAGTGAAGTTCAAGAAACACGTCTCGCACTCCTCCAAAAACAAATGCGCTAACTCCTTATTATTTTTATATCATGTGTAATGAAATGACTTGTTACTTCACTCACTGTGGCTTGGCACATGTATTGCAGGTGAAACAAGCTGATTGTACCAGGCTTTTAAAATGTTCTCATAATACTAACTAGTCGCACCAAAAATATCATCTAGCAACCTTTTAGGTTCAAAAATTAATAGAAATGAGTGGTTGGAACCAGTATGGGGTTGTTGAAAGAAAAATATTTTAGAATGGGGTACTCAACACCAAAAAGAAAATTATTAAACTTTAATTTAACAATATATAGTAGCAAGAAGAAAGAAAGATATAGTAGGTTGTAAAGATACCAAAAGTCAACTTTATTTGGTCAATAATAGTTAAAAAGTATTATTTTTAATAAAATAAAAAGGCTTAAAAGTCACGTGATGCAAAATGGTAATCGTAGATCGTGACGTCAACTCCCAGCATGCAACAGTTTCGCTCTGTGTGCTGATCATCGGTCGCCAATCCGTGCATCGTATATCTAAGGTTTTAAGTCAGTCTATTACTTAGTTCTAGTTAGAAATCCATAAAACAAATAATATTTGCAATGAAAGCTGGGTTTATGAAGGGAAACTTTTTACGACGTTATCCGGCAGAACAAATTTCATTTAATCAGTATGCTGGGAAAACATTCACATATTAGAAACTGCTCTAATTTTCTCAAAACTGATGTGACGATGCTGGGAAAGTTTGCACAGCAGAATTCCGGAATGTCAAAATATACCTCAAAATATCTTTACACAAAAACTGAAAGTATAGTTTTGTGCTGAAGAGTGCATATACTGTCACATAGTTAAGAAAAGTTATATAAGAATGAAATCTTTCTCGGCGTTGCATTTGAATTTCAGGCTTTAGACTCTGTTTATAGATTTCAGAAACTTTATAGGCTGCAAAGAACTGTTGTTATAAGCTAAATACTGCTTTAAATGATCAATATTAGCATAGGCAGTACTTAAGTTAAAAATATATAAAAATATAGCTTAATTGCTGTGCACATTAGTAGATAAAGAACTGGTAGCAAGCATTCTTGACGACAGTATACCATTATTCACATGAGAGGATATATTATTGTGGTGATAATGTATAGTTAAACCAATCAAAATGTAACTTTATTCGTATTAGCTACAAACTATTACAAAATAATAAATATTTTTAATAACGATCAGCACACTCTTAACAGCGGCGATGTTACAAAAATAACGGACATATTTTGAAAAAGAATTACTTGTTTGCAAAATGCGTTGTGTACTTGTATTAATTTAAACCATTTATCGGACCATACAGATGATGTCTGAGTAATTTCAACTGGTTATAAATACGCTGCGTTTATGAGACCACAAGATGCTTAGCTTCGAAAGTGATAATTAATTTATCTAAAAAAATTTGAGACAGAACAAAACATTTAGGTACATAGCTTATTAAAAATAATAAAATATTAAGTAAAAAGTTAGGTCAAAGTACTCTTCACGAAAGTACATGAAGACTATGTAGACAAATATGCTGTGTCACCTCTTGCGAGTATTATTCATTTCTTTCCGTACATTTACCTTGCATGTACCGTAAATAAATAATTTGTTTGCTTTTTACATGATATTTTTATACACTGAGGCATTATACATGACCTGTAAACAGTAGAACTCACTTTATGAACAAAATAAGCAAACCGTGTCGCTTTGCCTACAGTCGCGCGACCAGGGATGTGACGTCACAAGTGACGACATGACAGCTGCGGGCGGTTTGGCGCCAAATTCAAATCAGTATATAGAAATTCATACTTTTGCACTTTTCAGTTTGTTTTTTCAAGAAATAATATTTGTTTATGACACACAGTTACAATACTGACTACTTTCCCAAAATTGATCAAGTACCCCATTGAGGCCCTACAGATTAAGTTTCAGATCAGTAGGATTGGCGCAACGAGACAGGACGTCTTCATGTACAGAGGCTATCAACTGTCAGTGATAATTGTGATCATTACAACAATAACTACGTAGAAACGTTCAAGAAATACGTTAGGGCATCATGTGACTAGCTGTTATCCGTGACTTTCCATTTACTTGGATTTTTATTGTTAGAATTGGATATATCGTAGAAAGCTGTAAGTTAAGTAAAAAGTTACCCAAAAAGCATGGAATCTGTATAAAATGTCGGAGAAGGCATCACCATTCTACCAATGAACCTGTCTCATAAAAGAAAACCAAATTCCAATGTGAATAAAATTTTCTCGGATAACTAGAAAGTTTTATTCATTCACAACACCGAAAAAACCTCCAGTCTTATACAATTTGCAATGTTTTAAAAAAATACTGATTTTGGAGGGGGTAACTGTAGGAGACTACCTATAACTATTTCTCCGGCGGATTTTTGTTTGTGGTTTTAAATGAAGTCATTTGTTGGGACATCGCACCATTGAAGTAGCCATTTTAACTTTACACAACGTTGGCGCTCCTGGTGGAGGAATTGTGTATTGATGCACTATGTGCATCAAACTTGAGGTTGTTTGTCAAAAAATGACACACCTACCGATTCTGTAAGTTATTTCAACAAATTTCTATGTCATTCAAAATTTGTAAAGTCATTTTTGATTCAACCTGTAGAATTGAATTTGTAGTACCTTCTACTGTTGAAAGGAAAAATTTAGAGATTTTTTTTTTTTTTTTTTTGGTCACCAGTCTTTTGACTGGTTTGGTGCAATTCTCCAGCCCATCCTATATTGTGCTAACCACTTCATCCCTACATACCCATTACAACCCACGTCCTCAGTTTTTTGCTTCATATATTTTAATCTCTGTCTTCCTCTACAGTTTTTACGTTCTACTGTTCCCTCCACTAACAAATTAACCAATCCAGCATGTCTCAAAATACGACCTACCAGCCTGTCTTTTCATTCTGTAAGCTTCTTCTACAAACTTTTTTCCTCGTCGATCATTTCCAAAATTCGTTCATTTATTACTTTTTCTGTCCACTTAATTTTCAGGAATCTCCTGTAGCACCACATTTCAAATCATTTAATTTTCTTTCTTTCTGGTATTCATAAAGTCCATGTCTCGCTACCATAAAGCGCTGTTCTCACACATAGAGTTTAAAAAAATTCTTTCTGGATCAATATTTTAAACTAATAGATTTCTGTTTTTCATGAAGGTTTTTTTTTCTAGGAATGATATTAAAAACAGAATAACTCTTCTCTTTTTAATATCATTCCTGCTTCGGCCATCAGTTGTAATTTTGTTTCCCAGGTAGCAGAATTCAGTTACTTCTCCTAGTGCATCCGATCCTATTTTTACATTTAATTTACTGTGATTGGTATCATTTAGAGCATCTGAAATATTCATTTGAACGCCTAGATCCTGGTAAATAGATGGAGACGAAAAGAATTGCAAAGGATAGTGAGAATTTAATGATAGCTTCCAGCGAGTAGAGACTAAGATGAAATTGAAAGGAAACGAAACGAAACGCCTGTGAAAGGAAAGTAAGGATTGACTGAAATGATGGGGAGCGAAAATAAGGTGGAAAGTGATGCTATTTGTGATCTGGTGGCTTACTCACTTGGTGTTGACGAAGCCCATGGCCTCGCACTCGGGCAGCGCGTACATTGGTCCGTTCTGATTCAGCGCGAAGCTCAGCAGAGTGGCCATGGAGAGCATCCGGGGCAGCACGAACCCAGGACCCAGCGGGTACTGCGCCTCGCTCGCGCCGTGCATCGTGTACACGGTACCTGCGACGACAAAGTACAGCAATTACATCGTCACATTTCAAACCAATTTAATGCCACCATCATCAACACAGGAAGTGTCATGGTGTGAGAACTCTATGCGACCTGTGGAGCCAATGACACAGCTCGGACAAGCGTGGTGGTGTAACGGCTAGCGTTCTGGCCTCGCATTCGGGCGGACGGCGGTTCGAATCCCCGTCCGGGCATCCAGATTTGGGTTTTCCATGGTTTCCCAAATCACTCCAGGCAAATGCCGGGATGCTTCCTTCAAAAGGCCATGGCCGAATTCCTTCCCATTCCTTGCCCCCCATCCTTTCCCCGTCTCTAAAGACCTCGCTGTTAAGCGACATTAAGTAGTTAATAAAAGAAACACAGCTCGTAACAAATTTTGAGCCCCTGTAAAGAAACCATTTTTAAATGCAATTTTAGATTGAGTTACATAGAGCGGCCTGGTAACTCAGTGGTTAAGGCTTCTGACTGCTTCTTAGTGCTGATTTTCATAGGCCCTTAACACGATCTACATCTCTGGTACAGCTTGCTGTGTGAAGTGAAGAACTCTAGAAAGATTCAGTGGTTCGGATTCCACGTTAGAATGTAGGTCACCTTTACCCCATAGGATTATCGGGTTAGATCCTCCTGGGGAGCACATCCAAATGTGCTTCGTACATCTGCCCTGGCACTTAGTTTCTCTGCAGCAGAATACTCAGCACCAGTTTGGCAAAACTCTGCACATGCTAAGCAGGTTGATATAGCATTGAATGATACTGGTCGCATTGTAACAGGTTACCTAAAACCAACTCCTATTAGTAAAATATACCAAATCATGGGTATAGCACCACCTGACATTCGTATGAAAACAGCTGCAGAGAGGGAGAAGAGGAAACAAGAAACAGACCCAAGACACACTTTGTTTGGACACGAACCTCAACCCACAAGGCTGAAGTCAAGGAAGAGCTTCGTACAATCAACTACAGCCATAACATCTTCTCCTGAAGCACGCCGTCTAGAACTATCGCGAAATTCGTTGCCTCAAGAACAGTGGAGGAACATCAAAGAGGCACCGGCTGCGGGATGTAATCAGCCATATGCTATATGGAAGGCTCTAAACAGATTAAGAACTGAAGTGTCCCGATGTAAATATAATATTAAAAAATGGGGGTACACTAATGACAACGATCTATGTGAATGTGATGAGCTTCAGAACCCACAACATCTTCTGATATGCAGGAATCTCTCTGAAACCTGCAATATCGACGACCTTTACAGGGCAAAAGAGAAGGCCATCAAGATTGCGGAATTCTGGTCACATTCTATTTAATTGTGCTTATAGTTTAATATTAATTAATTAATGTTATTTGTTTTTTTCAACTTGTTATGTCCTGGACACGAGAAATAAAATAAATCGGGTTAGATTAGGTTAGGTAAGAGGGAAAGGAGCCGGCCGACCCTAGCTCCAGTACCTACAAGACTAAGTATACGTCCTTCGGGAGGGTCCAGACAATGTTAACTTTTTTAAACATAAGGTAATCGTAGAAGGGCCAAATGTAGGAATAAGTAGTGTGAAGATGCACCGAGGGTTGCTTCTGGTCCTAAATTACTGTGCACTTGGTGGCACTCGGGAGAAACAGAAATCCAATCGCAGTGTGCCCGTCCATAGTTTGTTTTCAAAGGTTTCGAGAAACACGACAGCTGAACTCCAGTGTCTTTCCATAATAAAAAACGTGACCTATTGCTCTGTCGACAGTTCGATCGCTGTTTACCCAAAATTAAGACTACCGATTGGTTTAAAATTGCTTAAAAAAAAAAAAAAATGAACTCCGTTGTTTTTGTAGAATATTTCTCTCCACATTACTACAGGTGCCGCTATCATGCGAGTCAGTTACCAATAAACCATGTGTTTCTAAACTTCTCATTCATCTGTAAATCCACGTTCTGCAGTCTAATACAATATCATCAGTAGCAAACAGCACGTATTGTATATTCACAGCCTCTTTATATAGGGAATCTGCTTTTTGGATTTAAGGATTTCTAAATAAATAATGAGTGTATGGTATTTCAAAGATGATTTCATTACGTGGATTGTTATTTTATAACCCTTTCAGCTTCGAAAAATACTACAAATGCTTTCCCATGGCATTACAGTAACATAATATGCAGCATTAGTAATCTTACATACGGAGTAATGACTATTATCAACAACAGATAATCTGTGCTAGGTCGCGAATCTTCAGTGATGGCGCAGAATTGTCATTATGAACGGATATGGTAACCCCTCACTTTTTATTTAATAGTTAGTTGATTTTTCTGAGGTTACAATAACGGTAATAATTTTTGAAATACAATCATGTCAAAAGGGCACATTGATAGGATACATTTAATAATTGCTAGGATGACAACGCTTCTAATAAAGAATAGTGACACAGATTTTCGCACGATACAAAATCGATAGAAAAAAACTGTACATTGGCCCGCCTACTGCTAAAGTTAACAGACGCGTCCTTCCAACGTCGTTACAATATGCGGCTAACTGATGGATCTGTTCCTACACTCCCACCAACCTACCAAAACTTACACGGGGGAGAGTCATAAAAGTGCGCGCCAGTAGTGTGTAAGTTGGTACGCCTGTTTGAAATATTGTGCCGGATGTCCGCACAGGTAGAAGCACAGTGAAGATGAGCAAGCACCAGCGCAGCGACAGTATCGAGATGGCCGCCCCATTAGCAACGTGCACCAGAGAAGAATACCGTTCCGTGATTAGATTTTTGCAAAGGTGTAAAACCTATAGCCATTTATCGTAGAAAGAAGGTACAGTACGGG
This sequence comes from Vandiemenella viatica, assembly GCA_031002005.1. Taxonomy (NCBI): domain Eukaryota; kingdom Metazoa; phylum Arthropoda; class Insecta; order Orthoptera; family Morabidae; genus Vandiemenella; species Vandiemenella viatica. The sequence continues at coordinate 25,839,445 of CM061914.1, read as the reverse complement.
GATGCCTGTTTGTCACCGCAGCAAGTGTGTGAATGGTGTAGGAAGTTCGCAAATGGTGTGACGTCTGTAGCTGATGCCCGGGCCAGGTACATCGTGTCGTGACTCCAGAGACCGCAGCAGCAGGTGAAGCCATCGTATTGGATAACCGCGTAGTGATATTGGATGGCATAGCGACAGCTATTGACATTAGTCATGGTTTAATCAGGTGACAAGGTGCACTAGTCGGCGCATGAGTGGTTGTGTCGTCTCCCAAAATAATTTTTTTGTACGGGAATTCAGGCACTTCGGAAGCGTCGGCTGACATGCATTGAGCTTGGAGGAAAATATATGCAAAAATGATACAGCTGACTTGTATGTGTGTACAATACATAAAATTTGAAAAAAATTAAGGTTTTCATTTGACACTCCCTGTTTAAAACTACCAAACTCGAAGGACTTATGCTGCGAGATCTTTCTCAATTACAATTATAGACATTACTACATTAATTACAGATCTCTGTGAAGTGATTGTTGAAGTGAGGGAGTGACATTGTGCGGTACCTCCGAGCGCGACGTGGTCCTGCAGGTTCTTGCCGATGCCCGGCGAGGGCACGATGACGGGGATGCCGTGCTTCCTGAGCTCCTTCGACGGGCCCACGCCGCTCAGCATCAGCAGCTGCGGCGTCATCAGAGAGCCCGCGCACAGCAGCACCTCGCGGCGGGCCCGCACCGCGCGAACCACGCCGCTCTTCCTGGCAAAACACAGCACAACTAGAGACAGCTGGCGTTAAGCCGCGTTCCCATGACGTCTTTTAACGAAGGCGGGACGGGACGAACACTCAACAACACGCCATGGGAACAGGGCCGTCTCTGCTAGCGGAGATGACACGCAGCTACCCACTCTGTGTCGGTAAACATCACAGGCGTATGTAGAGGTGCGCTGTTGCTATCGGTTTGCAGCAGCGGTGCGCACCCCTTCTGTTGCTGTAAAGTGCTCTGTGCCAAACGACACTAGGCAACGTGTTGGGGAGATGGCGGCGAGGAAAGCAAGGGCTAACCTGCGGCGTGCGCTCGTCCCTACACTTCGGTTAATGAGGTCCCGTCCCGTCCCGTCTTCGTTACAAGACGTCGTGGGAACTCGGCGTTTCGGAGGCTCGTAGTATCAGTACGAGGCAACACACAAACGGCACAGAGGCGAGGCGCAAAGTATGTGCAAGCAGTTCGCCGAGGTATCGAAGGAGACAGGTATCCGTCCATTCGTTTGTTCTGACGAGTTGGCTGTGCTGTGAAGTTAGAGCCTGGATATGGATCGCGGTGAAGTTTCAACTGTGGCTACTGTTGCATTCATAGTGATTCCTAATTTATTTAAAAACAGAGAAAAAAAAGACGGTGGTGGGAAGCTAGACTTTATTGGAACAGAAAGTTCACTAGTGGTAAATTATTTTCAAACAGTGTGAGAGAACAAGAAGAGAGTAGCCATCTTCGAAACTTTGCAAGAATGTCACCCTCTGACTAAATGTTTTGATTAGAGTCGATTCGGGAGATAATTTCGAAGAATGATACAAATTTTCGAAAGGCAGTAACCGCTAAAGAAATGTAAGACATAACACTGAGATACTTGACAACTGGTGATTCATTTACTAGCTTGCAATGTTTTCAACGTATGGAAGCAGCTGATTTCAAAAATTATACCAGAAGTATGCCGAGCTATATAAATAATTTAGAACTGTAAAAAATGGAGAATAATGCTGACTCACATTAGAAGCTTTGTGTTTTCCATAAGAATGCTAGACATTGTGACACACTGTAAATGTTTGTTTCATCGTAATGTTGAATTCTTTTTTTCTCAAAACGTCATTCTCTTCACCAGTAAGTGCACTTATTTCGCGCCAATCATCCTCTTTTTTTATCGCATTATGATAAAGTTTATCGTCCTTCTTCAACGATATGGGACGTCTTTCATACTACCATTCGGGAGGACGGCGGTTCGAATCCCCGTCCACGCATCCAGATTTGGGTTTTCCATGGTTTCCCCAAATCACTCCAGGTGAATGCCGGGATGCTTCCTTCAAAAGGCCATTACCGAATTCGTTCCCATTCCTTTGCCCCCCACCCCTATAATTTCCCGTCTCTAAAGACCTCGCTGTTAAGAGACGTTAAGCAATTTAAAAAATAAGTCTTTCATACTCTTTAATAGAAGAGAGCACCTTTCCGCTGTCCTAACTCATGATCAAAAATAAAACAAGACGAAACAAGTACGAAATACTCCTTAACTAAAATATAGTGTGGTTTTATTTAACTCCAGCGAACAGTGTTTAAACGATGACTGAGTGCCAACTTGGCAGCGTGAACGAGGGAGCCAGACGCGCGACTGCCAATACGCGTCCCCATAGCATGCGGCGCACCCCCGAATTCTCTTTGAAGTACCGACTCAGGACGATGGCGTTCGTACCGTCTCGGTCATTCGGCGAAGCCCCAGGCGGTTTGCCGCGCCTCGGCTACACGTACACACTCTTCCGCTCGCCTCGTCTCAGAGCCGTAAATGCGTTGCCTCGTACCCGCCTTAAGACGAATGAGGCAAGTGAATTTGATCGTGGTCAAGCTATTGGGGCCGACGAATAGGTCACTCCGCCGATTTTCTGGTCACTCTGAACTGGCGGCTCAATGTTTCCCTGGCCCTGGCCCTCCTCTCACAAGCCCTCCCCCCCCCCTTTCCTAACTCTTCGCCTGCTGGGGTAAGGACTGTGGAGGGGGGACTGACTTTCAACCACCTCTATTAAAGATGCATTTACACTAAGCCAACGAACGACAGCCAATGTATTGGGATCAACGTTGGTCACCAATGCATTGGCTCTCGTCCTCATCAAACCAAGGGGTTGGCGCCAAGAGATTGGGCCTTGTGGAGTCGCAGTTGACTCTAAAAACTTGTCGAAGTTGCTGGCGTTTTAAATTATACAGCAGTAAGTGACGTTTTAATTACAATTCAACCGCCTGATATTATGAGGGAAGAAACGCATTTGTCAGTTGTCGCATGTATAGCACTCATTTAACTGTAAGGACCTGATCAGAAAAAGGAGAAAAAACGACGCTATTTGATGATCTTTTTTTCCAAAAGAAGGACGGGGTGTGGTGGCACAAAATTAATGTTTTATCTCAAAGCTGAATTAGAATACGCGATCATTCATAATCTTTTTCCGAATGAAAAATGCAGATTTTGATTTTTTTTATTGAATTGTGTCGGACCCAAAACTTTGAAAGGTGATAACCTTTTTAAAAGATCTGGATCTTCAGCAGAAAGATTAATAGTCACTCTGAGATATTTAGCTACTGGGGATTTGTATACCAGATTTGAACAAAATTTCAATTTTCTTCTTCACATCTCGTACAATAACATCTAAAAGCTCACATATTTCCCTACAAGCGTCTAATATCTTCAATTTGTTTTTATATACGCACTTCGTAAGGTCCCATAAGGATTTCCGTTCACGATATATCTAACAGTTTTAATGCGGTATCATTATTCCACTCCAAACTCCAGTGTTTTTGAACAGAATAATAAGAAATTCGCAAACACACACCCGGTCGGCAGGGCAAATAACAAAATAATGAACCAACGTTGGTTCGGCATCTACACCAGTAGGGTGTCACAAGGTCAAACCAACGCCAACCCTTTGGTGTTACAGTCATTAACTCCGATTTGCCCTCCCGTACACACTGAGGGAGCATGCACAAACTACGTGACTCGGTCCAGGGGGGGGAGGGGTTGGCTGGAAGGCTACGCTGGGCTACGTGAGGGGTGGAAAGGGGGGGGGGTTCCGAGCCGAGCCAGGCCATTTTTCACAGTTAGAATGAGGAACAGAACTCACAACAGCATGTGAATAGTTATTTCCCTCGTTTAAATTATTTCCGTATGTAATTTACAATAGTCTGACAAGAAAGAAAACAGTACAAATCTTCTGGCATCAAAAGGGAAAAAAAATCTACGTGCTACGTGGGGGGGGGGGGGGGGGGTAGAGGCAAAAGCCACGTAGGGCTACGTGGGAGGGAGGGGGTATTCACAGGAGGCCAAAATGGAGCTACGTGGTTTATGCACGCTCCCTAAGCAAATCTCTGCCACCTAAGTGGTTGGTCGCCATTCGTTGGCCGTGATTTACTCAGTGTGTACGCACCTAATCTGAACGTGCTATAGAACTCTGTAGCTTATTAGTTTATTTTTTCGTCATCTGCAGCGCCATCCCTCAAAGTGCCGGTTGACCACTGTGCGTTTGTTTTAGTTTGGGATGCAGTCTGAACACAACAACTTAACAGTTATAAGGCTGAAGTAATTGCTGTTTAATACCCGAGCACGTAATCTGCAGAAACATACTAAGCAATAATTGATTAACAGGTAAGAATTCAAACCATCGAAGCCAATTAAACCTTGAATTTACTGTTTAATTTTGGCCTCTTGACGGTGTTTCACTCCTCGTTTGAACTGCTTGAAATCATTTTAAAAAATCATTAAAAAAAAAACAGCTTAACGTCTCTTAACAGCGAGGTCTTGAGACGGGAAAGGATTGGGGGCAAGGAATGGGAAGGAATTCGGCCATGGCCTTTTGAAGGAAGCATCCCGGTATTTGCCTGGAGTGATTTGGGGAAACGATGGAAAACCCAAATCTGGATGCCCGGACGGGGATTCGAACCGCCGTCGTCCCAAATGCGAGACCAGAATGCTAACCGTTACACCATCACGCTCGGTCAAACATTGGTTAAAGTTGAACTTGCTCTTCTGTATGCTATTTCCCAAAGCTTGGTTTAACGAGTTTCGTGCCGACCCTGAAAATAAATTTTTGATCTTTCACGAAGATACATATTATTAGCCATTAGTTTTTTTTATTCCTTTTGTAGAGTTTAAAGGATCGGTCCATGTTGCTGGTCGTCCGCAAAATGTGCGTTGATTGTCGGCAAATTTGGAACCGCTTGAGGTTTTAACTTTTTTTTTTTTATTTACCTTCCTGGAAAATGCTGTTCACATTATGGATTGTGTTCCGAGAAAAATATTAACTGCAACATATTTTTGTCATCTCCTACACATTTAAAAAATCGCGTGAAAACGATTTAATATTTTTTGTCGGTTAAATAGATTTTACCGTATTTTTAAAGTTAATTTTCTCATAGAATATAGCAGAAAATAGTAAACAATCCACAGCAAATCAAGGGTGTGTTGCCGTAATCTAAGCACAACTACAACATATATATATATATATATACAAATGACCAAGCAATTAGTCCTGGAAGGAACAAGAGCATTCATTTATGCTGATGAAACAGCAATTGCAGCTCAAGGCACAACCTTTGATGAGGTGGAAGTGAAGCTGACAACAGCTCTTGAGGATATGGCCAAGTATTATGATGCTAATCACTTGAAGCCCAACCCTGGAAAAACGCAGGTCTGTGCATTCCACCTGAGAAACAGAGAAGGAAGTTGAACATCAACTGAAGGGGGCAACAACTATTACATTGCGATACTCCAAAATATCTGGGAGTAAAGCTTGATCGCTCTATTACATTCAAAGCTAATTGTGAGGATCTTAAACTCAAAGTATCCGCCCGGAACACTTAGAAGTACTTCCTGGGGAGCACAGCCATATGTGCTTCATAAATCTGCCCTGGCACTCAGTTTCTATGTAGCAGAATATTCAGCACCAGTTTGGCAAAACTCTGCACATGCTAGGCAGGTTGATGTAGCACTAAATGACACTGGTCGCATTGTTAACAGGTTGCCTGAAACCAACTCTTGTCAGAAAAATATACCAAATTGTTATGTATGGTCGCAACTAAGGACTCAGTGGGAACCAGTGCAAACCTTGTTCAAACATTTTATGACAAGAATCATGATCAACGATTAAACTTATACAGAATATCACAAATAATATAATACATAAGAAAGCTTCGATCTTGCAGATTATGATCTTAATAAATCCTGTACCAATACAAATATATGTTAATGCGATGACAACCTTGTTAAGCCATGAGAATATCCCTAATCACAATATCTTCACTTGTATTAAACATGCAAACAGAAAATCCTTACGTGCTTGGAAACGTAATATCATAGGGCAGGCTCTCACCAATTTACCATCATATAACAAATTTACAGCTATTACCAAACACAAGTTTGTACACAGGAGGCAAAATACAGCAATTATTTTAAACAAACAGGAATCAGTTTACATTAGCGTCCTTCAGTTTAAGCTTAAGAATAGAGTTCTTACCAAAAGGTTCTGACACACTATAGAATGTACACGTCGGCGCATAAGTCGTTACCACCCACACACACTGATACGGTAGCGGAAACGAATAGCACCACATATCGGGGAATTTTTTCGATTCCCGTAACAAAATTATTAAGCACAATTAACAAGAATGCAGTAAGCGACACACTTTGTAGTTGGAATCATCAGGTATTCTACCTCAAATACCCGACAGTGTTAGAAAATGGCAACTTATCACCTCAAAGCCAACGCCAGCCCCGCCGGCTGCCGTGCTCCCAATCGGCGAAAACCGCTCACGAACATAGAGCGCAGCGGAAGAATTCCCTCGATTAATGCGAGCGAGGAACGGTCTCGGTCTGGTCACAAATCCATATCATGTGGTACTTCCAGGCCGCCTGGTCAAATTACAAGTCCTCGCTTATACCAGCAGACCTCTAACGTCGCAGTCAATTAGGGAAAATATTAGTCCCAACGAACCAATCCGCTGCTGCCGACCGACTGACTTCCCGGTTCGTGTCCCCGAAAATCAACTCCATCAGCCGGTAGAGGGCACCACCAGGGCCACAGCGCGCTCTCACGGGCGAAACTAGCACGCGGGCTCTGCAGGAACCAGAAGACAATCGAGGGCGGGGAAAATAAACAATGCGAGCCGAGCACGGCTCACAAATCATGGGTATAGCACCTCCTGACATTCAAAGGAAAACAACTGCAGAGATGGAGAAGAGGAAACAGGAAACAGACCCCAGACACCCTTTGTTTGGACATGAACCTCAACCCGCAAGGTTAAAGTCAAGAAAGAGCTTCCTACAGTCAACTACAGCCATAACATCTTCACGTGGACCACGCCGTGTACAACTATGGTGAAATTCGTTGCCTGAAGGCCACTGGACGAATATCAAAGAGTCACCGGTCGCGGGGTGTAATCAACCATATACTCATACCATATGGAAGGCATTAAACAGATTAAGAACTGAAGTGTCCCGATGTAGATCTAATATAAAAAAATGGGGTTACACTACTGAAAACGAACTATATGAATATGGTGAGCTTCAGGACCCACAAAATCTTCTGGTATGCAGGAATCTAACTGACACCTGCACTATCGACGACCTTTTTATGGCAAATGAGAAGGCCATCAGGATTTCGGAATTCTGGTCACACTCCATTTAATTGTGTACTATAGTTCATAAGCGTAATATTAATTAATTAATTTCATTTGTTTTGTTTCAACTTTGGACACGAGAATTAAATAATTTTAATAATGTCTTACTAACTGAGTGACTGATTCAGTGTATTTTTTCCGTACCAAGCAGCCGTTCATTACAACACGTCTGAAACTGCAAATGGGAATGCTTTATTTGAAAGTTATATATTTGAAAAATTGTTCTAAATCTGTTAATGCATATAAGTTTTTAGCTAAAAAAAAACCAGTTAATATTGACTAAAAATTATCATAATTTGCTGCGTGTCTTACCTGAACATAACACCGTAGGCCGTTTTCGTAGCCGGGTCTATCAGTATCCTCTCGACGTGTGAGTGTAGGCTGACGTCCAGGTTAGGTTTCGGAGGTCTGTAAAACAGAGAGAAACCTTAAACACAGTACTCACTCAAGAGAAAATATCAGCGCTCACTATGCAATCATTATATCATGCAATCTGAATTAATTAGTTTCAACAGCAAGTACTTAGTGTGGTATAATCTGCCGCATGAATCTTTCTTAAAGCTCAAGAGAATTATTTTTGCTTGCCTAGCACTTCGCCACGTTTTGTTCTTCAAATGGAACATGCTTACCTTTATACACTGAAGAGCCAAAGAAACTGGCATAGGTATGCTTATGCAACACAGAGATATCTAAACACTCAGAGTACGGCGCTGCGCTCGGCAACGCCTATATAAGACAACAGGTATCTGGCGCAGACGTTAGACCGGTTACTGCTGCTACAATGGCAAGGTATCACGATTTAAGTGAGTTTGAATGTGGTGTTATAGTCGGTGAACGAGAGATGGGACACAGCATCTCCGAGGTAGCGATGAGGTGGGGATTTTCCCTTACGACCATTTCACGAGTGCATCGTGAATATCGGGAATCTGGTAAAACATCAAATCTCCGACATCGCATGCGGCCGGAAAAAGATCCTGCAATAACGGGACCAAGGACGACTCAACGTGACAGAAGTACAAACCTTCCGCAAACTGCTGCAGATTTCAGTGCTGAGCAATCAACAAGTGTCAGCGCGCGAACAATTCAACAAAGCATCATCGATATGGGCTTTCGGAGCCGAAAGCCAACTCGTGTACCCTTGCTGAGTGCACGACACAAAGCTTTACGCCTCAACACCGACATTGGACTGTTGACGATTGTAACCTGTTCTGACGAGTCTAGTTTCCAATTGTATCGAGCGGATGGACGTGTACGGGTATGGAGACAACCTCATGAATTCATGGACCCTGCATGTCAGCAGGGGACTGTTCAAGCTGATGGAGGCTCTGTAATGGTGTGGGGCGTGTGCAGTTGGGGTAACATGGGACCCCTGATACGTCTAGATATGACTCTGACAGGTGACACGTACATACGCATCCTGGCTGATCACCTGCATCCATTCATGTCCATTGCGCATTCCGACGGTCTTGGGCAATTCAAGCAGAACAATGCGACACCACACATGTCCAGAATTGCTACACAGTGGCTTCTGAGTTTAAACACCTCTAGCTGGACACAAAATTCCCCAGACATGAATATTATTGAGCATATCTGGGATGCCTTGTAACGTGACGTTCAGAAGAGATTTCCACCCCGTCGTACTCTTGCGGATTTGTGGACAGCCCTGCAGGATGCATGGTGTCATTCCCTCCAGCACTACTTCAGACATTAGTCGAGTCCACGCCACGTCGTGTTGCGTCACTTCTGCGTGCTCGCGGGGGCCCTACACGATATTAGGCAGGTGTACCAGTTTCTTTGACTCTTCAGTGTATATGTTTTGATTTTCTGGTGGCAGTATTAATAGAGGATGTGTTTATGTTGAAATGAACCTGGGCCCGAATGAGAAATAAATTTCTCTTATACAGTATAAGACACAATGAATTTGTTTTTTAATCATTTGCTTTCGCTAGTGGCGTGTTACTGACGTCTTTACTATTGCAAAAAAAAAAAAAAAAAAAAAAAAAAAAAAAAAAAAAAAAACCTAAATGTGAGTCGTAAGAACAGTAATAGCAATTTTCATACATCAGTGGTTTCTCCGGTTCTGAAGAATCTGATTTACGTTTCCCGCGTGTTTTAACGGTCTATAATCATAAAACTGAAGATCTAAATAATCAAAGTTACGTAGTCAACAACAGCATAAACAGAATCCAGAGAATGGTGTTTTCATCTTTGAGGTAGTTTGATCTTTGGTGCGTATCTATTCAGGTTAAAAAAGGGGTGCTTCTTTTCTTCTTGACCTCTTCAATGTTGCCAAATCGGTGTCCTTTCATGCCCCTTAACAAGCTTGGAAATAGGAAAAAGTCGCACGGAGCCAAGTCAGGAGAGTAAGGTGCGTGGGGTATCGGAACCATGCCATTTAAACTGCCTAACAGAGACAGCTGTTTGTGCAGGTGTATTGTCGTGGTGGAAGAACCAGTCTCCTGACTGCCTAAAACGGTTTTTTTTTTACGACCACTGTTGCGTAATCTTCTTAAAACTTTCAGATAAAAGGTTTGTTTGACGATCTGATGTGGGGGAACAAACTCTGAACGAACTATGCCTTTGGCATCAAAAAAAGCAAATGAACCTTGTTTTGATGTTTAATTCGACTTCACGACATTTTTTTGGACGGGGGTGACAATGACGTCTTCCATTGGCTTGACTTTTGCTTTGTTTCTGGGTTATAACCATAGCACCAAGACTCATCACCAGTAATAATGACCTTTGACAGAAAGTCTCGATCAATTTCAAGCTGTTGTTTCAAAGCACGAAATGTTTCAACTCGACGTTCTTTTTGAATGTCAGTCCCGAGGAACAAACTTGGCAGTAACCCTTTTTCATTCCCAAATATTCGGTTAAAATTCGCTGAACCGAGCTCCGAGATAACCCACTAATCTCTGACAGTTGATCAATTGTCTGTGGGCTTGTCTGAGAGCACAATTTCGATTTTTTTCAGCATTTTCGTCGATTCTGGCAGAACGAGGTTTGACATCAATCGACATGTCGCCTTTTGAGTTTTTCCCATCCCATTTTTTGACATCTTTGTAAGCTTTTTTTTTTCAACATTAAAAAAGTTTCAGCACCATTTTTACTGAGTAGAAAAAATTTTCACAGCTGCACATTATTCACTTTAACTTGCCATCATCAAAAACGAAACAATAACAAAAACAGCGCTAGCAAAAACAATCACTGCAGATTAACTTAACAAGCCATGTCGACAACACAGGTGGCACTGAAGTGGCAATGAGTTTCGCTATAAACGCCTAGCGGCAGAAGCGCGTACTACACTAGTTCCGCCCACGACAATACTATTCCGCTTATTTTTAAATAACCCCTCGTAGTGCGAGAACCGGCTGCATGATTTGTACGCCCAATATTGCAGCGCCGTGCCACTAACGCTGTTACCAAGCAGGTGCACATCGCAACACAGTTCGTCCCTCTCTGTGGGCTGGTGGGTTACCTGAGGTAGGCCTTGGCGGTGGAGCACCGCAGTCCTTCCCTCAGCGTGCCGTGTGCTGGCGTGAAGCCCGTTTGTATCGGGCCGTTGACGTCGCCCACTCTGTAGCCTATCTCCTTGGCCGCCTCGAGGAAGGCTTCCAGTATGGGCGTGTGGAACCGGAACTCCTCCACCGTGAGCGGGCCGTCGGTGCCGTGGTACGGAGAGTTCTTCAGCTCGTGGATGCGGACGCCCTCAGACTTCTTGAAGTACGGCAACACCTGCCAAATAAACAACATATGTGGGTTCTCCCTCCTTCAGGTTGGTGAAGATCATGCACGTTTTACAAATGTTGCTGATAATTATGGTGAACAGCCAAAATTAATCTAACAGATCCTGTTGTCATCTCTTTCTCACCATTCTTCAATTTCACAGGAGTAATTAACCACTTACGACGAATGGGCAGGAACAGAAAGTGGTGCTGGGATTGCAGCCACTGCAGATTAGCCGCATAAATGTGGAAAGTGGGCATCCATGATTCAAATCTTCCAGTCATGTACGGTATTTTCCACCAGAAAATGCGCAAAGCTTTCAAGATATCGAAATCCTAAATCGGAGACTATCAGCTAAACACAGTTATATGTAGTGTATTTGGAAGTTTTAATGATGTCTCTTTTTTTATTTCGGCTTTCTTTCTTGAACAAAAGTTCCATAGAGCCGGAAAGGGATTGTAGGCAGGCAACAGGAAGGAAATCCACCATGGCGGCTGTTAATGAACCAGCTGGAGGAATGTCAGGAAACAATGGACTATTGGCATATGGATGGTGCAACTAGGAACCGAACGGGGACCACGGACCACTAACGTTCACTTACCAGACTCAGTAAAAAATTTCTAATTTATTCTTGCTGATCGTATCACGAAAGTAATTTGACTGAATTCGGTGTTATGGTTCACAGTCAATTCTCCTGTGAACTGTAAGTAAATGACTATGTAAAGCCGTTTTTAATTTAATGACACAGAACTGTGTTTTTCAGTATTCTTCTGTACTCGAAAAGTAATGAATTAATTACTTGCTTATAAATTTGAGCAGGATCTAATCTCGAAAAACTTCTTACAGTTTCGTAATTATTTTGTTTTACAAGTTTGCGCTACAATAGGAAAATGCAATTTTATGTCGCTGGCGACCACATGGGATGAAAGGTAACAATTAATGTTACGGATTCTCCTCAAGCGTGGCAGCCTTATGTATTGTTCTGTATTGCAACACATAGTATAAAAACTGTTTTTCTAATTCCTTTTTTGAATCCCAATCAAAATTACTTATACATATTCTTATCGTATTGGTTTGACGACCAAATGTTAATAATTATTTGCTAAAAAAAAAAGGACCGACCGGCCATGGCTGAACAGTCACGTGAAATAGAGTTTGATGAAGGTTGGATTCCTGGCCGTTGATTTAATCATAATAATTTTCCTGAAAGTAGGTTTTGTAATAACGTCCTCTAATTGTTTTTGACATTTTACAGAAACTTGATATGACATGATGGTTTCCCGAAAGTAGGTGACTAATGATTGATCTTCTACAAATTGGTTTCTTGAGAACAGTCTCATTACCAGTGAATCTGTTGGGAGTGATTTCCTGAGTGTGTGTCTTGACAATACGTTTCGTGACAATCGTGACTTAATTTTGTAACAGTCATTACGGCGTGTTTCCTGACATTGTATTACGCGACACTGCGTTACGTGAAACTGTGTTTCGTGACACTGTGTTTTACGTGGCACTGTGTTTCACGACACTGTGTTTTACGTGACTCTCTGTTTCACGTGACACTGTGTTTCGTGACACTGTGTTGCGTGAACTGTGTTACGTGATACGGTGTTGCGTGAACTGTGATGCGTGACACTGTGTTTCGTGACACTGTGTTTGGTGACACTGTGTTTGGTGAGACTGTGTTACGTGACACTGTGTTTGGTGACACTGTGTTGCGTGACACTGTGTTTGGTGACACTGTGTTGCGTGACACTGTGTTACGTGATACTGTGGTGCGCGACACTGTGTTATGTGACACTGCGGTACGTGAAACTGTGTTTCGTGACACTGTGTTACATGACACTGTGATACATGACACTGTGTTTGGTGACACTGTGTTTCGTGACACTGTGTTTCGTGACACTATGTTACGTGACACTGTGTTACGTGACACTGTGATACGTAACACTGTGTTTCGTGACACTGTGTTACGTGACACTGTGTTACGTGACACTGTGTTACGTGACACTGTATTGCGTGAACTGTGATGCGTGAACTGTGATGCGTGACACTGTGTTTCGTGGTACTGTGTTACATGACACTGTGTTTCGTGACATTGTGTTTCGTGACACTGTGTTTCGTGACACTGTGTTATGTGACACTGTGTTACGTGACACAGTGTTGCGTGAACTGTGTTGCGTGAACTGTGATGCGTGACACTGTGTTTGGTGACACTGTGTTTGGTGAGACTGTGTTGCGTGACACTGTGTTGCGTGACACTGTGTTGCGTGACACTGTATTTCGTGACACTGTGTTTGGTGAGACTGTGCTGCGTGACACTGTGTTGCGTGACACTGTGTTAAGTGACACTGTGTTTCGTGACACTGTGTTACGTGACACTGTGTTACGTGACACAGTGTTGCGTGAACTGTGTTGCGTGAACTGTGATGCGTGACACTGTGTTTGGTGAGACTGTGTTGCGTGACACTGTGTTACATGACACTGTGTTACGTGACACTGTATTT